>CM064881.1:7704166-8945000 GCA_003313485.2 Penstemon barbatus
CAATAATAACAAGTAAATCAAATCACAAAACATAAGCCATTAGAAGAACTAATAAACTGCATATCAAAGTCATAAACTTACATTTACATTCCAATTAATCATTGCGTGCTTTCCAGAAACCTCCGTGTCCTTTAGCACTACATCACCAGGTAAAACTCTTCCAATAGTCACCGGAAGCTTAGATGTATTTGTTGACTCTATGGAATACCGAATCCCGCGAGAAGGCCCATCGATCACCTCCAACATTAGAACACTGCCTGCACTTCTAGAAAAAAAGTCTTTTACAAATTTATATGCCAAAAACATTAGTAACTCATATGACTCATGAGAAGAAAATTACTCTGAGATGCTAAGTCTCTGAAAGTGTCCTTATTTAAACCATTTCTTGAGCCATAATTGATATCTTCACTTTTTTCATGTATTCTCTCTTCGGCAAACTGATTTGCACCGATAGGACGCTTAAGCGTCTGACCAAAATAATCCTCTGAAGTATTTGGAATGTCAAGAATAAAACTATCACCTGGTATGAAAAACGAGTAAGATATTTTCTCCCAAATAAAAAAAAAAAAGAAAGGTTAAAACTTTAAATCAATTACTGTGCGTCAACTGGGGAGACGTTGATAGAATCCTTTGTTTAGCGGCTACTGGAATGGAACAAGGAGAATTAAAACCCCCTTGATTTGGGCGACCAGCCCCCTCAAATGCGTAACTTATAGTAGACTCACTGCTTTGGTTTTCAACAACACCTAAATCTCCCGATATAAGAGGCCTTTCAATGTCATCATCCTGAATTGGAAGAAATAAGCAAAAAATAAGAGCAAAAATTCCAAATCTTCCATGAGTAAAGAGGATAAGGTTTATACAAGTCAAATGCAGCCAATCTATTCATTCACTTCCTATGGATTTCAAAGTGACAAATAACATTTAAAGGAAGCAAGATATTCACAACAGCTGGAGCCTCCAATAAAACTTACAGAGCAAAGCAATTAACACTGGAAATAGGCATTATATCTCGAGTCTAGAGTTTGGTGGCTGCTGTGGATAATTTTCCTTTCATACTCAATTGCCGAAAGGCTAATACAAATGCAAATTAAAAAGGTTTACGGCACTCAAAATCCAAATTTTCAGATTTCATAACAAGAGCTGATAAATTCACTGGTTCATATAACTAGTGTAAGCATTTGACAAGAAAAAGGAAGATTAGAATATACATTAGGAATTGGATAAATCAGTACTAAAGCTGAATTTTCATTCAATATTGGAGATACCAACAAAATCAAAACATGTCAAACTATAGAGCTGGTAACTCATTTCTTAGATTACAACACAACTTCATTAAAAAAATTGCAGAAGTATATCATACAATATTCGAAAAAGACACAATTTTCGTGGTAAAAACCTCTGCAACCCTCCTTGCAGAAGTATAGCATACATTATAGGAAAAACAAACAATCTTTGCAGAAAAAACCTCTCCTTTCAAACCCTAAAGATATAAAACTACGCAGTATTGAAACTTGCACAAATCCGGAAAATTGAAAAAATTACTCTGGACAGCCAATGTAGCTAAAATTGTTCAATCAGAGTATACCAATCACCAAATCAATCAAGTAAACATAGATACTCATCAATCTTTTTCATTTAAAATAAAAATCCAATTCAACCTACTTCTCATAATCAAGAAAAATACCCTGACGAAATAGCCACTCAATCAAGAAATAGACACCGTGAAACAACCTAATTACACATGCATTCACTAAACCAACCAAAATCCAGATCAAATCCCATAAACAAAAGGGTTATCTTTGCATGTGAAATTACAATTAAGACCTTGGTCGAGGCACGAGAGCGGTGTCGTGCGGCAGCGGTGGAGGAGGAGAGGAATCGGCGCCATGGTTTAAACTTACAAGCGATGAGGATGAGAATGATGAAGAGAAGAAGCATAAGAATCAGTATCGAAATATTCAACACCGATAATGATGATGGCGATAAAATCAAAATGCTGAAGCTGCTAACTCGCATCGCCTTCTCCATCGGAGTATTACAATGAAAATAATTGTATTAATTTTTATTTTTTTTCTGGAAGAGAGAGAAAAATAATTATTCCGATTTTATAGAGTGTAACATTTTGGAAGAAAAACAAAATGAAAAATGGGATTGCAGCTAACCATACCAACCAACAAATCAATTCTACTTGTAGCGTGAACAACGCTTTGAAATGGTCGCATGAACTCCTTTTTCTTTCCCCAATACATAGGTGCGTTTGGCACCATCTTAATTTTGTGAGAAAATAGTTCTGGCCCATGTGCCTGCTGCAAAATACGTCCAAATGGATTTGAACCGGATCAATATAAGAATATTCGGCCCAAATGCTTTCTACTATTGGGCTTGAAACTAATCTAATGGTTTAATAAATACTCCTGGTTTTGGTCCATGTTTCAGTGGGTTATAATCTTTTGTCATTCGAAATTCACTCGTGTAACTTGAGACTGTCAACGGGTTGGATTTGAGTGGGATCAACCAAGATTCAGACAGCTTACCCAATTAGTTCCGGATCTCGTCGATCCTAAATTTCGTAACCATAAGATCTGCGTCTCGATAGGATTTAGAATTTTTTTCAGATCTTATAAAATAAATAACATCTTTTTAATTTCTTAATAATATTTTTTATAACATTACACCATTATTCAACTAGTTCACATGTTTAAATTTTGTTTATCTCATTGAACTAGATCTAACAAAGAAAATGAAAGATAAACTCTCGAACATTTAACCACTTATTTTAAAAGTTACTGTGGATATTTTTTGTTGGATTGGATTCATAGTATTAAAAAAAAAAATAAAAACTAGTTATGTACAACTTCAATGAAGCCAATCTGATATTTTATAATTTGCATGAAACTAAGAATGTGTACTTCATTGAATTAAATTAGGTTAAGAATTGGTGTGTACATAACATAACCATGAATTGGGCCACAAACATGTCAAAGGTTTTTCCTATTGATGTATGAATTCCAAAATTTCCTTCGGATTTGGTCATTCTATCCAATGGAGACGAAGAATCGAATTTATTAACTAATAGGGAAATACTAGGTATGGACAACTTCTATGAAGCCCATGAAGTCGTGACTCATGTGTTCAACTCACACTAATGTTGGTTTTTCTTTAGTTTAATACTAGACTTTGATGATTAGTTTTCCTTGTAATCTTCTTGTAATTCAATAGATTTTCTAATTTAGTGATATTCATCGTTTCTCTTAAAAAAATAGAAAAAGAAGCCATTCCAATAGTTAAAATTTGCAAAGAACTAAGAATATGCACTTTGATGAATTGAAGTAGCTAGGTTAAGAATTTATGTGTATATGGCCATGAAAATTGGGCCATGAGAAACTATTTATAATTCCCTTATGATTTTATGTCATAAAAAGAGAAGTTTCATGTGATTGTCGTTCATAAGCAGGATTTAACAACCTGAAAGGGAGAACAGATGTTAGCTCTTTCTGATCAACTCAATATATTATATTCCTGAATTATTAGATTTTGTGTTCGGGCTAATTATCAAATGTTAGTTTCCCTCTTGATTGAGCCATTGATTTTCTGAAAGGTTTAAATTTTTTTTAATTTTGACACTGGCTAGCTAATTCAAAACGAACAACATAAAATTTTGAAATTAAGCTTCACATGCCCAATATCAAACTTGCAGAGAATTAGGGGCGGGGAAAAACGACGGGGGTTCGAGAGGATTTATGATAGTTCATTGCTTAATCTGAAGATTTTTTTTTCCTGAACATGATCAATTAAACTTGTTTAGATCTACTTTAGCAATTTTTCAATCAATAATTAATATTAAATTTTATTTATACATTCATATATTCTGTTTGTCTGTTTACTTTCCGTAAAATTTATGAATATTTTTTCAACAATCAATTGGTAAAATATACTACAATAATCTGCTCGCCAATTACGTACATTATAAACAGTGTCATTAGTACGTAGTGGCATGAAAATGACAAATCATGATTAATATTTTAGGTAGATGCGTTGCAAAAGTACCTGAAAACTATTTCATGAGTTGTCTGCTATAACATCTGGCTAGTACGTACTAGGTATATATCAACTTGTTCTAATTATTAAAGGCTTAATGGGGCTCGAGAATATATATATATATATATATATATATATATATATATATATATATATATATATATATATATATATGTCGTCGACGTCATCTGAATAATTTTTCTAAGATATTTGAAAACAATCATCAATTAATGGTTTGCTCAAATAAACTTCCAAAGAAACCAGAGCAAAATGCAAAATCATGTGTTTTTTTTTAATTGACATAAACTTTTATGTTGATATTTTATTAGCTTATTGTAACCATTTGAAATTTAAGAGTCCAAACGACCTTGACATCCATATATTTTGGCACAAGTATGGACCGATCGCAAAATTTACATTTCTATTTTCTACTTAAACTTCGTGTGATTAAGCCATTACCCCCAATAGTGCTTCAACCGTAAGGTTTCAAGCCCAATCAACTGCACTGGTAACGGTGATGTATAAACGAGATAGCTTTCGGGCAACCACTCTCGAAAATTACTAGGTATTACAAATAATGAGATAAATGAACATACACATTTTATCATAGTTAATACGAGAATTTCTTTCGTAATACTCCACATGTGTTTCAACATTTTTGCTTTCTTTTTGACATGTAACTTCGGATAAGAGATGATATTGCTAAGTATTTTTAGATTTTGACCTGCACAGTTGTCGTAAATAATTACTTAACATAAAAATTCAGTTCTGGGAAAAGAGAAGACTCTATATTTAAGAAAATTAAACTTTAATTATCTAGAACTTTAAAAAAGAAAAATACGAGTCAAAATGAAATATGGAATAGTTGGGAACATAACTAAGAGGATATTGCGCGCATACGTAAGACTCCCTAGCCTTGCCTTTCATCACGAATAAAATATGTGAATAACTTACTAATAATAGAAAGGAAAAGGAGAGGTACGTAGTAATAAAAGGATTATGATGAATTATCAAATAAATAAAAAAGGATTATGATGCAATGATGCATGAACTGTCAACTGGATATATTCTGCATGTTGTCTTAACTTTGATAATCACTTGCATAAAATATTATTAAATGGGAAAAGATCTCAATTAAATTGCCAACCTTTATAGCCCAGTTAAGAACAAGCTAGGGGATGATGACGTATTGTCCATTAAACATTCATATAAAATAAGATTAGAAAGGACATTAAGGCTATGTTGATTTGGTTTATTGATTTCAGTGGGTAAAATAATAAATAAAATGCAAATTAACAAGAAATGAAGCTCTACGTTGCGTTACCGGATGCAAGATATATATAATATTTTCCTTAGCTTTTTACTCACAAATCCAGGAGCCGATATAGAGATGGATTTTGATGTAAAATGTTTATAGAATAGAGCGTTATTATACATGTAATTAGGGAATACACACTATATATTAATCGCATTTAGGTTGTTATATGAATATTGTATAATTCGTTGATTTGGTGGGCATACATTCAGCTATATATCATGAATCTATAAAAGTTTGAAACTTGTAGGTGCTTATGTGCGTATATTAGTTGAGTCTAGCTAGTTTAACAAACTGTTGTTTAAGTTTAATTTGATTTCGTTCTCAAACTTTATATTTTGTCTAAATACGACTTGATTTCAGTAAATCAAATTCCAAAGAGCTCTAATTGAGCTTATGTAAAACGTTAAATGAGTCAGGGTTGAGTAGTTACATATTTCTACATAATAAAATTTGTTACTTTTTACTTATTGATGAGTCGGATTTCTAATAATCTAATCTGTGTTTCAAAGTTTATAAAATGAAAATGCTACTCAATAATAATTTTTTTCTGTATAGTCTATGTTTGAAATTAAAGTATGTTTATTAAATGATAAATATTGTTAGGAAATGAAAATATATTAAATACACAGAAGATAGGTTGACATATAGCATATATATAATTATATATAGCAAATAAATAATCTAATTAAAATTCTGCAACATATTAATTTTTGACTAATCCTTTTTATTCTAACTCTATATCCAAAAGTCTGATTAAATAAGATAAAAATAAAAACATGATGTCATCCTCTATAATTAAGTGGTCTTTGGATTAATTAAAATTTATTGACATAATTAATTAAAGACAGATGGTATTTGATGCTACACTATTGTCCTCTAGCTTTTAGTGGGCTGGCCTAATTTATGCTAATGAAGAAGCTTTTTCATGTACTTTGCATAATAAAACAGCAAAGTGAGATCGTTTAGAGTCACCAAAGGTTAAATGGGGTTATTTATTTTGACTTAATGGGATGCACTTAGGACCACATTCTAAAATGAGAAATAAAATCTAAATATTTGAGTGTAAGACCTTTTAATATTTTAGTGTAAGTCCTTTTCAAAAGCTTTTCTAGTAAGCACCTTTCACTCTCACCAACCTTTTCTGCATAAATTTCATAATCCTTTATAGTTACTATATGTTAATTAAATGCTATAAGGGGTGTGACGTAATATATACTCCAATTTATTAGTCTTAAATATAGCTGGTAAAATAGATCAAATATGCGATTTTGAGTGATTCTAGCATTAACAATATATGTCAAAGTGTTTGCTATAAAAACATCAAGTAAATAAAGAATAATTATAGATATACCATATTTATTTATCATTTATTGTAAATTTTGTGACATTCGACCAACAACATGATAAACGAGCAGACGAAGCCAAAATAAAACAATATTTTAGAAACTTGAAGTCGAATTTTTGAGTCAAATGCAATCATGTAAATAAAAGATATCCATAAAATCAGATGACTTCACCAATATTTATTGGACTTAATTTAGTTACTCATCTCTAAGGAAACCTCACCAGCTTGCTCACCAGACTAATCTTTTTTATCAATTAAAGCACTTAATTAATTAGTTATATGTCACACCGCAATTAATGGATAAGTGTTTTTTTCTTTTTCTTTTTCTTTTTTGTTACATGGATAAGTGTTAAAGTGTACATCATCAATATATATGATGTTGGTTAGCTATAAGTATAACTGGTTATAAAATTTGCAGAGTGGATAATCTGCGTCAAGTCGATCATTTTCTTCTCTTTACTCAGGTCCTTTTTTTGTTCTTTTTTTTTTTTTGCCCCCTATGACAAATTAAATTGAGATACCAACTTAATTTCTAGTTACTTTAAATTGATCACTAAATCACAAATTAAAAAAAATAAATGCAATAATGTGTTATTATATTTGTTTTCCATGTTAGAAAGACATACAAGTACTATATTGGAGTACTATTACCTGCTGCTTTGTGTTGTCTTCATCCTTAAACAAAATTTTTAACTGTAAATTAACACTCACCATTTCTATACTTAAATTTTTGTCGGTACAATTCATGTGGGTTTAGTACTTCAATTTAAGGTAGGTCATTCAATTTGATTGTCTAATCACATGGATTCAAGTAAAAGCATAATGTTTCTTTTATTTTAATAAAGTATAGTACATTGTTTTTTATTCTTCACAAATTTCATAGGTTAGCAGTAGCACATAGCCGACAGACAAAAAGAGTTTGCTTAGTGGAGGATGATCTCATTAAGGTTCCCTTTTAAGAGGGGGATTAGGCCGCTTATTGTTTTGCATGGACAAGTATGATTTCTGCAAATCTTTAGTAGGTGCCCGTACAAAGAACATAATGACGTTACCAACACTATAATTAATTGTAGGTTAAATTACGTATACTCAACCCTAGGTAAGACCTAATTACGAAAATTCCCTTCACATATTGGGTGTTATGAAAATCCTCATGCATTTTGTCATCATTTTACAATTGACTCCTTACTCCTGAAAAGTTTCAACTTTGCCCCTCATGGGATTATTTGTAATGTTTGTGAAATCTTAAGAAAATAAAACTTGGATGCTGAATGTAATATCTCATCAATTGACAAACTGATAATTATATTTTTACCACACAAAAAATGATAAAATTGTAGAATTACCCTTAAGTTTAAAAAATAATTAATTTTTTAACATATTTTTATAAACAATTTAATTTTTTTAATAAAAAATAAACAAAAGTTTATTAATTATATTTAATAAATATAAGAAATGTATATACACATTTAATTGAATATATTATTTTTTTAGTTTAAAATAAAAATTTAATAATTTTATTATTATAAACATTAAACTAAAAACTGTATTTCTAAATTTTCTTATTATTTTTTAAAATATTACATTTTTAATACATTATAAAATAATTAATTTAATTAAATGTGTAAATAATTTATTTTACTTATGAAATATTATTACTGAAATTTTGTTTAATTTATTATTATAAAAATTAAATTATTAAATAAATATGTTAAAAAAATGTTGAAACTTATGTGCAATTATACAATTTTTCAATTTTTTGGTGGTGCATATATAATTATCAATTTTATAATTTATGAGATATTACAATTAATTCCCAAGCTTTAATTTTTTAAGATATTACAAACATTACAAATAACCCCCTACTGGCAAAGTTGGAACTTTTCAGTGGTAAGGGGTTAATTATAAGATGTTGACAAACCTTAGGGAGATTTTCGTAATACCCAATACATGAGGGGGAATTTTCATAATTAAACCCTACCTCAAGGGTATTCGTAATTTACCCTTTGGGAGGACAGTATTGATTATTGATAATAAATTCTTGAATTTCTAAGGAAACTAATGTGGGTTTATTCTTGATTAATTGTTGTATATAAATTAGTTTGTTTGTAGTTTGATACACACTACAATCATATATAAGTTATTTTTTTAAAGCGATTATTATATCAATATCACTAAATCAAAATATATTTAAATATAATCGAATTAGTTGAACCAAAAACCAAAAACTAATGAGTTTATTTTATTTTGATGATAAAAAAAATTGTCGGTTGGTCCATGTGATACGAATAAATAGTTTATTTTATTTATTTACTCACCGCGCTGTGTGTGTCAAAAGGGTCTCACGCGTTGTTCAAAATATGGTTAGCAGCACTCCTGTGAATTTTATATATCCAAAATGGCATGAATAATATTAATTGTAGAGCTAGAATTTATTTTCAAACTATGTGGGCTGTGATGCGATGATCATGTCCCCTTCCTTAAAATGTAATCCAATATAAATTTTGACTAATCCGAACACACACACGAAAAAATCTCTTTTAAATATTATTATGGTCTTCCAATAAAAGTCAAAAACAAGAGAAAGGAGAAGTACTCATCATCCACTTTGCTATTGGTATGGTATTTTGTGGACATTATTTTTCTTTTAAATAAGAACACAGAATAATTATGTATTATCATTCGGTCAATTAAATTCCATCTGTTTCACGTACTGCATATTAATTTGTGTGAGTATATATATTTATATATGGTAGTATTAAAAGACATCCTTCTGAAGGCAAGTTTCATACCCACATGTGGTAATGGCTAATGAGAGAGATTGACTGTCTTGATTAATACTGCACATGAAGACGAGAAATTTTACCAAGGAGAAAAATATTGTCAATTTTGTGTTTTGTCATATTTCTATCGGGCTCCTTAAATGCTACTTTGATTTGGACTGTGGCTATATAATTTATTAAAGTATGTGTCCAAGTAAATAAATAAAAAATATCAGATTTTCTCAAAAAAAGCAAATAATAAGTCCTGTAAGAAGCTACTATTAATTTTAACTTGGACATTTATATCCAAATTATCGTCATATTCAACTTCGTCTATATTTAGAAGTTCTTCCATTCTAAAAATATCAACTACAGCATCAACATTTACGGGTGTATGTCGGAAACATCAGAGCAGCCGTTATATTTTTTCGGCTTATCTTCATGTTTTCATTCTTTTTTCTATTCCAAAGAATATCCATCTTCTATCCAAACCAACTTTGTAAATTATGTTTTAATTAAATTGCATCCCAATTCAAGAACCTATGCTAGTAAATAAATTTGTTTTATTCTAGTTATATCGAATCGAATATATTACGTTTGTATCAGAGTAAATTAATTGTAAATGTTAGTATTAAACTAAATAAAATTAGTGGGAGTTTGAACATTCTTAACCAATTTTCCAAATAATTTGTACAGGAAAAGGAAAAAGAATTAGTAGTCCATGGAATATTAGCTTACCTCAATAATATCCCAAACAAGTGGTTTTCCCAATTTCCCAAGTAATTTGAATGTGGGGGCATGCAGTATATAGTTGTAGTATTATTACTCAAGTTGTGCGAAAGGCCAATCCTTTTCTCCAAGACCCCACATCACACACACACCCACACACACTTACTTTTGGACACTACAAATTCTCCTCTCCGCCATCCCCTCCTCACTTATCCCTCAATTCAATTCAATTCAATTCAATTCTCTCCTTCCCTTTCTCTCTCTTTTCCCAAGAAAGAAAATAAATAAATAAATAAATAAATAAAGGCCAGTTTCTAAAATAATCCACCATGTCAACTATAGTTTGCCAAAATATTACCACCACCTTAAAGCTGAAAGTTGCGGCTGCCCCCTGCACCACAAATTCTGTATTCGGAAGCTGGGATTTTCTCCAATCAATTGATCATGAAAAACAGAGTAATCATTTTTACTCTGCTACAAAAAAATCATCCTTTTCTACACTCAGTGCAAAGTCTCTTGAACTATGCACTGAAAATTTAGGAAGCGAGAGTGGCAGTGATATTATCACCGCCGATTGTAGCAACAGCATTTTCTCCTCCATTCATTCTTCAAACTCCTCTAATCAAAATTCATCATCGGCATCTTCCTCCACCAGAAAATTGAAACCAAGAACTAAATCTCCTAAAACTGAATCCAGGAACTTCCCTCCTCCCCTGAGTTCAATGAGCTCTATGCAAGTGCGCCGCCACACGGAAGGCGGGAGACTTATTATTGAAGCAGTAGAAACGCCATTTAGACACTCCTATTTGCAGGCGGAGAGGAGCGATGGGAGGCTCAGGCTCTGTTTCTTGACCCGCCAAACAGAGCAAGAACAAGAACAAGATGATGATAATAATATTAATGTTAATGAGGAGGAGGAGGAGGAGGAGGAGGTCGAAAGTGAAGATGAATTGGAGAAAGAAGAAATGAATACGGATTTGGATGATCATATGGGAATTGAGAAATATCAAAGGTTGATTAGATGCAGCAATGGAAATGAAGGATTGCACTCCAGTTGGAAACCTTCCCTTTGGGTGGCTATCTCCTAGATTGATTATCTTCAACGCAAATTTATATGCGGAATGAAATGGACATGTATCATTTGAAGAATGAACATCAGTATTCCATTCCATGTTGTTCAGTATTTAAGTTCCTGATTTATCCTATTTAACTTTTAACATTTTTTCTTCATTTACATAAGTGAGGGTCATTTCATTTGGGTTTTTCCTTTTTTTCTTAATGTTATGTACTATTATTATTTGACTGGATTCGATTTTTGGGGGTGTGCTTGGCAGTTATTGTCACTTGTATTGAACATTGGAGTTGCATGTTTTTTACCCCCAAAATGACGGATCTTTAGTATATTATTATGTAATGTTGGTAATTTTCATATTGATTTGTTAATGTGCTACGAAATATTTTTAGCTTTTTTTTTTTTTTAAATGGTAATTAAATACGTTGTCAAATCAAACACTATATCGAATCAAAACTATTACAATGATATCAAAGTGAAATTAAACTAGAGAAAAATTAGTATGAAGCTAGAGAAAATACACATTAATTAATTACAAATCAAGAATTACAATTACCTAACAATTGGATGTGTACATGTTACATACTAAAAAACTTTAGCGTATAGTCCATTTTAATACCCCAAAAAGTGTTCCTGCAATTGGTAGTGACACAAAAAGGTTGCAACGTACCCACATGCTACGGATGGTCTTTTGTCTTCCTAGAATCATCCGTCCTAAAACAAGATTTTAAAGGGAGAAGTTAGTACAAAAATCTCAAACTAAGAAAGTTCTAATTAAGAGGCTAAAAAAATCATATACTGTATATGATATTTTGATAAAACAAAAGAAATAACTTTTTAATTTTAAACTTTGGCTGTACTAAAATCGAACCAACTAACTTCTCAAACCAGATCAATTTAGAATTTAGATCATGAAAAATCAAGGGTACCTCTCACTCTCATCTATCTAGAGAAAATGTACGATACATTTATAGTTATAAATACCAACTATTTATTCTCCATAAAAAACATTGATTTGATGTCTACCATATAATTTTCTCTTTCAAAACTCAATATTCAAACTCAACTTAAATTATATCTCCACATTTTTAAAATCACAAAACTCAACAATTAAACATAACATAAATGGTATTTCAAATATTTCACTGAAACCATATGATGTGGGTTAAACCACGGATGACTCTGAAAGTTTGACCTTAGACCATAATTTTTTTGGAAGAATTATATTGTAAGTGTAATCTTTGTATGTTTTGCACGAACAACAACTCAAAGACTTCCACCTATTTAGCTCTATAGCAGAAAATTCAAGTCCAGCTCAGAAAATAAGGATTTTACCCCAACACCATATTTTTTCCAAAATAAAAATCGAATCAAAGCTGATCCAAATGGATATGACGTTATGCATGAAATAATTGGACGATGACCATTTTATGTAAAAAATAAATAAATGGGCGATGACCATTATACGCATGAAATGACATGAATAATGATCCAGGCTTCGCCCGTTTTAGAGGGAATCTAGCATACTCAATCTTTGACTAATTTATTTGTCTAATTGTATTCGAAAATTCTTTGGGATGTTTGTTTGGTGTTTGAAAAAGTAGTTTGGGAGTGTAGTAGTGGTTTATAAAATAATCTCGATTTATGTATAGTTGTTTGTTTGAGTTTTGAGAGATAAAATATATGTAGATTTTTTTGGAAGAATTAAGTTGTAAGTGTAAGATAAGTAAGACTTTGTCAAATCATGTTTGTTATATGAGATAAATTGTGTAAGAGATAGGTTATTCTACTCTGATTTGACATAAAATAAGATTATTTTATGTCAAATCATAGTAGAGTTTGTATAAGTTTTGTTTACAGAAAATTATTGTTTGTTTGGCTTTTGAGTGAGTAGTTTTAGAAAATTGAGAGGTGAAAATATTATTTCAGAAAATAAAAAAACATGTATGTTTGGCATTTCTCAAACATGAAATAATTTTGAGAAATGCTAAACAAACAGGCCCTTTGAATCCAAATTTCATATTTTTGTCCAAAAAATAGGTGGAAGTCTCCCGCCCTTCGCATTGCAAGGAAATCTCATGTCCTGAAATTGTCAAGCAAGTATAATATTTGTAAAATCATAGACATCTTAATCTGATTTGATGAGCATAAATCATACTCCTATAAACACAATCAAGTTTCTAAACTGTCAAACAATAAATGTTTTTAGAGTTTGATCTGATGATTTGATATTTATAAAAGATAGAGGTCAATCAAATTTTTATTGATCAAACTTGAAAAGAATATAAATAGTCATATTTAAATGTAAGCAGAGTTTTATTTTATCTATTATGACAATGATAAGCCCATTTTGTTGCACAGTCATATAAAATAACATAAAAAGTTTATTTTGACAGTGTAGCAATTACTTGATCTTCAAAAGTAAGAAGTTATATAAGTCTATTAACATATATTAAACTTCATAGAATTATATTATATTTAAAACTACAATGTCAAAAAAATTAAGTGATATCCACCTTTGAAAGATATGTAAGGAAAATTAATATGTTATCATTTAATTCATACTTTGTATTGTTAAAATTATAAAACTCTCTAAAACATTGGTCTCCCATTTTAAATTTTACCTAGAACACCCTAATGAGTAGGATCGGGCGGGTAGTAAATTTATCAAAAGTAAAAAGAAAGAGTAGAATCATAAATGGATATAACTAATTTAACAAAAGATTGTGAATTCTGTGTGAATCAAGAAACAAGATGGACCATCAGACTTGGGTTTAATTTCGTGATTTTTTTGTCAAAAATTCATTTTAAATAGATCTGATCAAATTTCGTGAAACATTGAAATCGATAAGGGTGTAATCGAGTCGAGTAGTGTTCAACTATACACTGTTCAAGTTTTGTTTGAATTTTATCTAGCTTAAAATTTTGTTGTGTTTGAGCTTGATTTGATTATTAAACGATTCGTGCTCTCAAACGAGCTTATATCGAATAAATTCGAGTCGGGTATCGAGTATCTTGATATTTTACATGTATTTTATGAATTTCTAACTCTTGAAAATTGAGCCTAAATGACCTAATAGAAAAGCAAATACTATTATTTTATATTCTTTTGTTTTCCGGAAGTATATATTAGTAGTATTTTATAGACACAGAAGCAACACAGAATCCAGGGAGGATAATGTGCCAGTTATGAATGCGATGTTTGCCTTCCAAGATGAAAAGTTGCAACTTGGTCTGTTGTACGGAAAAGATAAGATGTCACAATTCGTATTACAATTCTAAAAAGAACAAATATACGTACCAACATATATATAGGAGTATTAATTTGTTTTGTTGAATTTAAAATAAAAATGTCAAATACTACTATATAGTATTTCGATAGATATTGGAAATTTTTATGAGGAATTATATATAAAATTTCGAAACTTCAATCATCAATTGGAAGTAAAAAGGAGCTTGACATATTTTCCCTCTAACTTTAATTACTAAAATAGTAGTATGTTTTAATTAATCAACGCATTAAATGGAAAATGGAAGAAATCATATTTGGAATCTTTATCCATATTGTAGTCGTTATCATTGTCTTATACAGTAGTACCGTATATATTTATATCTTGGTAACCGGGAAGGAACAGAACATAATTATGATTGGGATTGGGATTGGGATGGAGTGAGCTACGTATGAGTTGTTCTCATATTCATTCCAAATGTACATTAGAGGGAAGCAGGAGATCTTCGTGGACCTTCTACGTCCATCCACTTCTTTGGATTCGTTGATTGATACTAGTAATCAATTGACCATGAGGTCATGGGTTCAACTTTCACGAATGTGGATATTTTCTCTAGTTTCATACTAGCATTTCTCTAGTTTAATACTAGTAATTAGTTCGCTTTTATATTATTGTAATAGTTTCGATTCGATATAGTAATTGATGTAACAATGTATTCATCTTCTCAAAAAAAAAAAAATATATATATATATATATATACTGCATTTATAACCTAACCTTCTTTCCCAAGATATTTCTCAATATTAAAATTACTTCAATATTTTTTTTTACTAAAAGAAAAGTCAATATATATATATATATATACCATTACATGATTCAATCGATTTCATTACTAGCAAATAGAAAAAAAAATACCAATAAATACCAAGAATTTCTATTTATTGATGGAATTTGAGCTCAAAATTCAGTTTTACAAAAATACTATACACCCTCGACAATTTAATACTCAATTATATGATTTCTTTTAGCACAAAGCGTCAATTACTTTGATTATTCTTTTTACTTAAAATATTTAGTGTTTAGTAACAGACCTAATACGTATATACGATTTAAAAAGAATGATAATTAAGGTGACTGACAAATTGATTGTTTTGTAATAAAATTAACTAGTTAAAATATCATGTACAACGATTGTCCCATCAGATATTAAATATGCAGGTCGATCCATAATTTTTCTTCTATTTCAATTCCGTCGTTGTTTAGTTGCAAATCTAAAACTGACAAAAAAATAGTGACAAATTAGTTTCCATTGGAATGAATCCGTCGCTACGAATTAATTTTTCCTATAACTTAACAACGGAATACCTACCAAAAATATTTTTTCTAGATATTTCGTTGGTAATTTGTTGCTATTATTGATGAAACATCGTTTCCATCGTTGTTCAGTTGCAAATCTGTAGCTGACTAAGATATAGTGACGGATTATTTTCCATTGGAGTGATTCCGTCGCCATGAATCAATATTTCCTACAATTTAACGACGAAATACCGACGAAAAATATTTCGTTTAGATATTTTGTTGGTAATTTGTCGCTATTATTGATGGAACATTGTTTCTGTTGGTATTCAGTTATAAATTCGTTACAAATAGTGACAGTTTTTATTTCCATTGGAATCACACGTTGCTGAAGACCTCTTTTTTTGTAGTGTGTCTAAACATTCCAGTTTTACTGAAAATATACAAATAACAATTTGCTAAGAGCATCACCAGTGGTGTACCCAAACATTGGACCCAAATTCTTTATATGCACCCTGCTACAGTGTTTTGCACTCTCTGAAAAAGTTTTTTTCTGCAGCAATAGACATCAAAAGTGTGAACCCATTTTTAAAATCAATTTAAATTATTTGATATTATATTATGAAAAATTTTGTGATAATATTTTTATCTGCGTGTCAATTTATGATTAGATATTGAGATTTCATATAAGATCTTTTTGTTGAAATTTCTTATCAGATGTTAAAAATGGGTTCAGCAATTTTGAGGGCTCAAATTTGGGTTCAATTGAAAGTAAATGGATTCTGGGTGCATTTTGCACTTCCCTTTAGGTCCTCTGAGGTACTTTTTGTAAATTTTGAACCTAAACTAATTTGGACTCCCATATGGGTACACCACTGGGATGCTCTAAGATCAGTTTGCGTCTTTAATATTATGAGCAAAACCAAGATTCAAAACATGTACACGAGCAAGAACCAACTAAAATAATTGATTACTTTTAGAACAAATTACGGGATCGAAAAATTAAAAGAGAGAGAGAGAACAAAGTACGAGATGAAGAAAATACTAGTATCCAGATTAGTCTATATAAAATTTGCAATCAGCATCCAACATATTCGTAAAATTAACCTATACATTAGTGGTGTTCCATATTTAAAAAGTTGATGAGTCCTTAAATTCGAAGAAGGATTAATTCTACTATATCAAATTTAAAATGTATAAAGTAGGAATAGTTCATACATACTCGTCATTAGTTGACCTAACTTATTTCATTTATCCACATTAATGCATTTGTGCATGTGGAAAAAATGGTGATCTTTTTTTTTTTTTTTAATATTATTAACATGGTGATCTGTTAATCGCACAATAACTTTAAAATCCATTATGTGTCGGGTGACTCGGGTCCAGTTTCAAATTAATTTTGGTTTCGTGGTAAAACAATTTTAATTTATTACTTAATTAATATATGTATAATGAGCTTCATAGGAAAATCTTGATGAAGAAAATGTACTCTTCCTTTTGACCAATTAGTGATCTAATTAAATGCTCTTCGTGTGTTATCTCATCTTCTTACTTCATAGAAAAAGAATAGAAAATAAAAACAGGAAATTAGCTAGAAAATATAAAATTCGAGGGGAGTATAAAATAACTATAAAGGTGCATGTATATATGCTATGAGGATTTAGTTGGGTCCGATTTGGAGTACAATTAATTATGGATTAAATATGTCAGTCCCAGTAAATCTGAATCAATAGTTATCAAATGTGTCACAATTTTTTTGTAATTTTACAAAGAACTAAAGATGAAATTTGAGCATGTGATTCAAAAATTAAATAAATGAATAAACAAATTTAAACTCATGTATTCCACAGAAGATAGCTACTGGATTATCTATGACTATAAATAGTAAAGGATACAGTAATATGGAAAAGTGTTATACACTTATACTTGCTAGCTAAGTAACATGATTAATTTATATCTGGAAAAAAAAATGCAATGAAAACAAAAAGTAAATTAAGCTACTTATTTTATTTTTTTTCCCAATAAAGCATACTTATTATTGTTTAGGCGTTAGGACTATATATAAATTAGATGTATACATTTTCTTATTTGGATCATAAAGGAGGGTCACTAGTTTTGTGGTGCAATACACATCGTTCACATTATCTTTTCAGTTTTCACATTATTTTAAATAAATTCCGGAAGAAATACTTAGTGCTTTAATTATATATGAAATTAGGCCACTAATGTTTATGTGGTTGTTAGTAGGAGTCTTTATGCAACTATTATATACGACTTGGTGCGGTAAAATTCGAATTTTTCGTAATATTATCACGAAGAAAAAACGGACGTAAACATTACATTATATCTATATCCGAAAAATATATTTTTGGTGGGGAATATATTTGGATGTATGGCAATATTGCATATACAAATGAAAAGAAATTAATGGATTTAAATCGTGTGAGATAGGTTTGAAAATTTCAAGGATTTTTTTTTTAAATACATTCATCATCAATCATTACATTAAAAATATTTTTACTCATTCATGAGAGTTGAACTCAATCTTACCTTTATTAGTGATGGTCACTAGGCTATTGCCTCATTGAGAATAGAACTCCCTCCGTTTCATATTAATTGACACATTTGATAAATTTTTTTGCTTTAAATTACTTGGCATGTTTGAATTTTCAAAACTTTTTTTTTTTTCAATTTTGCCCTTTCTCACTTTGAGTTGGTAAACTCAATGCTCACCATTCACTAATAAAAAATTAAAAAATATTCATCATTACATAAGATATGGAAGATATTTTATCATAAAAGAATATCTAATGATGAAATTCTTAATTTGTGTGAAAATGAAAAATATACTTATCAATTAGTAATATGAAATGAATGAACTGTAAAGAATTAATTTTGATGGGGAAGTGGATATGGAAAAGCTTAATTGTTGGAGATGATATCATCAGCAAAAGGTATTACCAATTTGTCATGAAAAGTGTCCAATTATCTTGGACCCCAATTAAAGGAATGGACTTGTATTCTCAAAAATGTAACCATGTAAATTTATATATTCTTTTTTTTTTTTATATATAGAGTAGTAGATTACTAATTTTCTTTTTCTGGGTAGTCCCCTCTACTCTTTATTGGCATGGTTCAACACGTGTAAGTAAGTTGTGGATAATGGGAGACTAATTATGTGGAAGATCTCCTCGAATATTACATGCAAGATTTTGTAGGTCTAGGTTGATACATATAACACGTGGACTTTCTTATTTATAAAAATTAAAAATAAAATAAAAGGGGAAACTTCCATGTTGAGTGTGATATTTGTAGAATTTTGTTTGAATTCAATATAAATTATTAAAAAAAGGAACATCTTGTGCTTTAATATTTTTTAGACAGTTATTGAGCTTTATTCAAGTAGTTAAATTAAATAGATGAGAAAGGTAAGAGTGAAGACTGAAGAGTAGGGTTGTGTTTAGTCCAATTTGGTATTTTGGATTTCACTGTGTGTCTAATTTTCAAAAAATCTTGAAAATATTTTTTCTTTTAGATTAGATAATTAGTGATAAATAGTCAAGAATTAAGGCTCTTTTTAGTTTTTACTAAAAACAGGTTGCAGAACAAAACAGTGTGGAAATAGCACCTGTTTTAGTTTAACAGAAAAAAGGATAACATGATTTTCCTTTGTCGAGTATTTGAAATAGATTTTTCAGATCAAATTTGACTTCAGGCCAAGAAATGTGATTTTTCTCAACTTTTGTCAGGATCTTCTGATTCCACATTGGCAGACACCAGCAAACAAACAAACAAACAACCAACCAAGATTAACTATGCATGCAATATTATTATTATTGCACATACATACATAATTACACCAATAAATTCTTGTCGAATTTTCAAAAAGTCAAATGGAGTATAACAATTGAGTGGTCTGCCCGTTTTGATATAGCACTGGGAAAAATATTTTATGCGCTTCAAGTGGTAGAACTTCAAATTTAATTATTTTTTATTTATTTAATTTATATTCTTCATTTTTTCAATTCAATTCGGTATCTAAACAAATTAACTTTGGTGTGTATGTGGGGAGAATACATAAACTGAGAGGAAACGAAAAAAAGTTCAAATGAGGTGAAACGGACAAACATGGAGATCAAATTGCTTTTGCTTTCCTTTTTTTTTTTTTTTTCTTTTTTTAATTTTTAATTGATGGTTATATTCCAATGTATGTGTAAGTTGCTTTTCCCTAATGGAGACATGTCCACTAGAATGAATGTTAATGTTTATCCATTTAGAGGTTGAATAATATAGAAACGGAATTACAAGGCAAAAATAAATGAGTATTACTTGTTCTCTATAAGGAGACCTCTTCACGTATAAATATTTGAGAATGACAAATTAAAATGATTGCTCACTTATATTGAGTTGTTTGAAATAAAGAAGGATGTATCTTTCTTGGATAAAATTATGTTGTCGGACAATACCATCATATTAGAGACAAGCCATATTTGGAAGTGAGAATACGAAATGCATGGATCAAAATTTTCCTTTTCCATCGAAAATATCGAAAATTTTTCCTTTTTGAATCAGGCGAAACGAAAACAAGATGTAATTTCGAAACTATTTATTTGCCTTAAACTCAATTATTTTCCTAAATTTAGTAATTTTTTTTACAATTTTTCCTTAGTGTTTTCGAAACATTTTCGAATAGTCTAGAAAAGTTTTCAATATTTGGCTGACCGAAACATACATTCGAAGCGAAATTTTGATCCATGACGAAATGTAAAGAAAATTTTGGGTAATATATAATGTAAAAATAAAATTAATTCAAGGTTTACAAATGTACAAATAAAATAATTTTATAAGTTAATACATATGTGTGTATTCAAGTCAAGTTAACCGGACAACACATTATTCAAATTAGATCTTGATTTTGAAATTTTTCCAACATAGTTTCATATTGTGTTTGAACTTGAGTTGATTATTAAACATTTCGAGTTAAAACAAGCTATAATTGCGTTAGATGCAATTCAATGATATTAGCTTGATATTTCTTTTTTGATAAGTTTATCCAATTTAACTTATCGAGACGAGTTTTAAAAGTAGTAAATGTTAAATGTTGTTCAAGTTTAATTTATTATGTAAAAAAAATTAAATTCAGATAAAATTTTGTTTATCAAGCCCGAACCAAATTTTGACTAAATTGAATTGATCATTCAAATTGACCGAGTTTCCAATGTTTTCATAAAATAAATATTATCTATACGTGATCTTTTATGCAAAGAAAAATGTACTTAAAAAAATGGAATTCTAATAAAACTTTGCCTAGTTTGATTTGATTTTTTACTTTAATCAATTTTGTTGATATCTTAGCATACATTATAATCTTATTTGTCGAACCTTTTGCATTAAAATTTTCAAATCGTCTAAAATCTAGGCCATTCACTCCAAAAAGGTTTAGTTGCAAAAGAGGGAAAAGACTTGTCCAACTCATCCTTCACAAACATCTCCCCTACACTTTAATCTCTTCCAAAATCTCTACAAATCTTATTACCACTATTAAAAATTCAATTTCACATTATACTTTTTTAATTTCATGAAATCCACTTAATGCTTTTAACTTTCAAAATAACCAAAAGATATCTGAACTCTTAAGTTCAAACAAACATATTCCCTTGACTTGCACCAACCAACCAATTAAGTAAAACGTTGTTGGTGTGAGTTAATCGAATTATATCGGCCATCATTTATTTGAAAATTATTGTTAACAAGAGTTAAAATCAGTACTGGCGGCTCTCAAGTAGGAAGGTTCAATGCACCATGTTCATATTTGTACCTGCATCATTATATTAAGGCTAGCGATATTGTCAGAGTAATGATTGTTGTTGTCAGAGCAATTTTTTGTAATTTTGTAATTTATCTCCTATTGGACAAAACATTAAAATTAGAATTTGTTAATTTCTATAACATTCCTATATCTTATTAACAACTCAACTAAATCTTCTCTCTTATTAATACATTATTTGCTTTTTTTCCCTCATTTCTTATCGAATATTTCCACATAAAAATAAATTGGTATTTTCCTCTTATTCTCAATTAAAGAATTGTTGAGGATCATCATCATCTTCTTCTTCTTCTTCTTCTTTTTTTTTTCTTTTTCGTCTCAATGGTATCATTTTTATTTTCATTAATTCATGGTAATTGTTCGTCATAATTTTATTTTTCATTTATTGTTTAACTTTCCAAGCATAGATTATTCATTAACTTTGGCTAACAATTAAGTATGAAAATACTACATATAAAACGAGATTGAAAGAGGGTTGTACTAAAGTGGTGAATGTGGGTATATTATTATCAAAAAGTTACTTTGTGTGATAATTCAAGAATACATTCAATTTTTATGTATTATATGTCTTTTGATGATATAAGACAATAGAAACTAACTATAATATAATATGAAATTGTTATTTTATAACTTATTTTTTAATTAAGTATATTTAAAATCATGTGTAATTGTTCAAACCAAATTAGTATAGTGATATATTTTTTGTTAAGCTTGGTTAATTTTTTTCATCGAGCTCAAAATTGTGTTTGATTGTTAGATAAATTGACCTCAAATGAGCTTTAATCAAATCAAACTTTTAGAACTCGAAATGAATTCTTTCAAAATAAAATTGTTAAAAGACTCTTCTTCTAACGATCTCACTTGATTTTCTGCCTAATTAATCGAGTGACAAAAGTTGGAAGATTTTCAAAATTCAAAACTCTTGATTATAATTATAGAAACGTAATTAATATATTTGTTGATTTTGTTCAATACTCTCTATGAATTACTCCCTCCATTTTTTTATTTGTCGTTTTAAGATTTCAATATGAAATTAATTATTTTCTATCAATATTATCCTTCTTGTTAATGCTTATAATAAATGCTATTTAATTATGTTATTAATTGATTAAAAGGGTGTTTTGGGGTTTGGGGGGGGGGGGGGGGTTTCTTTAAAAAAGTGGGCAATCCTTCAAAGTGACACATAGAAAAAACGGAGGGAGTAAATAATTATCAATATTCCATGTTTAAAAAGCATACGAAAAAAAATTAAAGATTATTAAACATTAATGAATTGAGGGGAGAAAGAAAAAGTACTTGTCCAGTTATAAATAGAAAAGAGAAGATATAGCTGTCAACATAGTTAATATAAGAGAGAGGGAATTATAGATGTTGTGAATTTGAGTAAGAAGGGTAGAATAGGAATTTAAACCTCTGACAGCAACAATAGTTGCCCTGACAATATTGTTAGCCTTATCTTAATTCCCGTAGTCTGCCAAAATCGATATTTATTTAAATTTAAAGAAACAATACACCTATTAATGTCTAAACAATGCGTTATAATAGGGTTCAATTAGATTTTTCAAGCTCAAACTAAGCCAATGAAATTCAAGGGAAGATCATCAATGGCACTTTCATACCCAAATTAATTCTATGGGTCTGTTTATTTTTGGATTTGGGTTTAACATGGAACGAAAATTAATCTATGTTCTGTTTTACCATTATAAAAAGAAGTCCAAATTGTCTAGTTTTCAATAGTGTTATACTTGAATACTTAGAATTTAAAAGAAAAAAGAAAAAATTTACACCATGCACTAAAAATTAGATATTGTTAAAATTTTGTGACACTTTCTGCTCAACTATGAAAAGATGAGAATTTGAAATACGGATACTCAATATCAAACCAGAAGCATACGTGCTACCATTTTCTTTCGAGCCAAATTTCAAATCAAATCATACACTGCACTGGAAAAGAAGTATACAATACATTCATTATATAATAGAATAGACAAATTTTACATGAAAGTGGATCAAAATTCTCAAAGTATTCACTTCTGTATTTCTTTTCAGCAACAAGCACACTCCAAATACTTCTTTTCAGAGAAAACTATACAACACATCTTATGATATAGATCTTCAGGTGAACCATAATAAAGAAGGGGTCACCGTTTTCGTACGTGATAAATGGCCAGGTAACAAATATAAATGAAGTGAAATTTATTTACTCCAGCACGTGATCAGCTGTGATTATTCCAATCCTCTGAAAGACCTGCCCGGCCTGCCCAAGTCAACGTCTCGCTCACTGCATATTTTACTCTAGTGCTTCAGAAAGGATATAGTGCTAACAGCAACAGAATCATATTTAGGAAGCCAGTGAAAACTTACATTTATTTGCCTGGAAATCCAAACCTTTGGCGCTCTTTGTGTCGATTTAAACATTTGTCCTTTGGAGATGATGTTTTCACTGTGCCTGCTTGACGCAAGAGCTCTGCAATGCACAAATTTTGTTGTCAATGCTTCGGTAGTAATAGGAGCAAAACCAATGTCTGGGCATCCACTCAACTATCATCAAGAAAACAAATACAAGCCATGAACTAAAACGTCACCAGAAGCAGCACGGAGTGCTGAGAACTAGAACATCCCAAAAATTCTACCATATTAACTATTTTTGTATTGTATCATTATATCAGCAAGAAAATTCAGCACCACAAAAGTTGCATTTCCCATATTAGTCTACTACAAAACGCATAGTAATTTAAAACCAAAAATGTCCAAAAGTATCTGGCACTGTATGCCTAAAAACTGGCCAGATGAGATTCTCATATTGACTATTGCAAATGACAATCCATACACACTCACAAAAAGGAGTCATCATAATAGCTGCAACACTGACGAACAGACTTATCAAGCATGACTGTGTGTGGAGAAATGGGATTTAAGAATGGAGGGTAAAACATCTGTTCACTGGTTTACCCTGACTATTCAGAAACTGTGGAGGGTAGCAGCTAAGTAGAAGGCTTATTAATTGAATTAAGGATACTACATGTTTTGATAACTAAACAGACTCAAAGTTTGGGATTAGACACTTCAAATATCAACCAACGTGCAATTTTAGTTGAACTGAGCACATTAAGACACGGCTAAGACCTTTTTCAACTGTGATAATTATATTATGGTGCTGAAACGATCATTATTAATCCCCTCATCACCATTAGCAGCAGCTGAAAGTTGCAAGTGGTCTGGTGAGGCTTTTTTGAAGAAAAAGAAATTCATTAAAATCCAAGGAAAGTATACCAGTTCTTCACATAACGAATTGATTAAAGAATCCTAGAGAAATGTTCTCTAGGAAAAAAATATATATACCATTTTGAGGACACTGTCCAAAACGTAATCCTAGACAAAAAAAGAGCATCAGTCCCAGCAAGACGGAACAGGTACATTTACAATTTTCAATAATGTGCAGAAAATAAAATATGACTTGCCTCTCTTCCTTTCAAGCTCTTCATCAAGTTCTTCTTTCCATTTCTTTTGTATCTCAGCAAACCTAGTTACAAGCAAGACGACCGTGTATCACAATCTCAAGTCAAAAAACAACTTTTTGTAAGAAAAAAATGCTGACAAATGGATATCCTCATACCTTGGAGTAAGTGAATCGCGCTGAGATTCGAGAAGGATCCCTTTAACGTCCTGAGAAGCTTGAAAGTTTACATCACCAATATTTGATACACGCCTGGAACAGCTCCCAGGACTTGAGCTGTACTCAACATCAATGGCAGTAGAAAGTCTTCTGTTACCTACCCGGCTGGGTGACCTACTTTTAGGAGGTAAGTTGCAATTACTTGTAACATTTTCCTTATTCACAGTACCAACAGGACTTGGAGGACCAGCAACATTCAAAGAATTATAGAATTCATATAGAGGTGTCTGCAGCTTCTTCAGTTCCACAGCCTACACAATAGTAACATAGCATGTACACATAAGGCTCTGAAGTTTTCCCAAAAAGATTAGAGAAAGGGGGGAGAATAAAAAGGAATGAGAATAGAATTTTCTGGCTATTTGTGGAACATAAATTCTTGGACAGTCTCACTGAGTCCTTTAATCTACAGTACCATAAGTGTGTATTTTAGGTGCAGCCAAACAGAGAAATTCAAATTAAAAGAAAAAGAAAAATCTGACTAGAAACCTTTTCATCAAGGAATTCTCTAATCTTTGATTCAGTTACTTCATCATCATCTTCAGTTCCTGATTGCCCTCTTGGAAATGTGAAGGCATAATCCACCTCACCGGAAGCTAAAGATCTATTTCCAGTTTCATTAATTTGACTCTGAAGAAACACTGTTGCATTTTTATTCAACTCTGGACTTTCATCAAACTTGCATGTCCAGTCATCATTGGGCTCACACATAGGATTAAAACTCTGCATAAACAAGAGCAGGCATGCGTTGAGCTAGCATTGTTTAAGATATTGAAATCTAGGAAACAACATACTCTACTCCTTACCTGATTACAATCACCAGAAAGCAGAGAAGATGTAAATTTCATGGATGCACCAAGTACAAGATCATCATTGTCATCGATCTGACACATATCATCATCATAATTAACAGGTTGCCATAGGGATCCTCCTTCTGAGAAATGCTCAGCTTCCAGAGTCGAGCAACTAGCACCACCCAACTTTTCAATATCCTTCAGACCATTGCAGGACCTCTTTGCCTCTAGGTTCATTCTGCAGCAGACAAAGTTCTCAATATAAAAAACAGGTTGAATAACAACTGATTCAAGAATACTAAGTAAGAGTATTCCAACTAGATCAAATCCATTTTATGAGGAAAACTCTTACGAGTTTCTAATTTCAACCCCATGAGGTGCCATTCGTTTTCCAGAATAATCCTGCCCAGAAACTGAAATGATTAGAGAGAATGGTAACTAAAGAACTGAGAACCAAAAAAAATGAAAAAGCAGGCCTTTACTAACCACAAGTGATGAGCGCAAGACAAGATGGGATTCCCTAGATTTTCCAGTAACAAATGGATGCTGAGGATAAGAAGTAAAGGAGGAAATATACCATTAATAAAAACCATCACATTATAATTCAACTATGTAATATCAGCATGAAATGCACTCATGTTACAGTAGTCTGAAGCTTGGCACTACCTTTAACAACTCTGACGCAGTAGCCCTCAGGTGCGGCTCCCTGCAAGGGTTAATGCCATGAAAAGTTCAAGTAAGAGGAAAATAAACACATTAGAAGAATCTGTCCTCACTTCAAGTTATCTACTGAGAACAGTTAATACTACCCAGAAACCCACTTTAAACAATTAGGTATAAATCAAACATACTTCTGTAAACATTTCAATAAGAAGTCCTTTGCCTCAATAGAAAGATGATCTGGTATTGGTGGATGAGATTTGGTTGTCCCTACATGAAAGAGAGCAGCAACCTAACGTAACACCAATTGTTAGAACCCATATCCATTGATGATAGTTAAGGAAATATTTAACCTAAAAATCGGTAACTTTACAATGCCATAGATAGATAGATAGATAGATAGATAGATAGATAGATAGATATAGATAGATAGATTCACCTCCTGATACTGCTGGCTCCAAGGAGCCTTTCCAGTAGCCATTTCTATAACTGTGCATCCAACACTCCATATATCTGCTGAACTGTAGTTAAATAACAAGATAAAACAAAATTGAGTTAAGGTGGTAAAATGAAGATGTAAATTTTGAGTGGAAAAGCACTCCAACATGTTGAGAGGAATAAAACTATCATATGCTTACTCCAGGTAGCACTAGATAAGATTCCTCAGCAATAAATTCTACTTAGTTCAAGTAATACATTTGTTTGACACAACTTTTGATGCAATTAGCTAAGGAAAAACACAAAAAGGTACAAAAAAAGATCACTCAACAATAAATTCACCTCTATTGTTTCATTAAATTCATATTACCTATTGTTTACTTCTAATCATTTTAGAGGTTTCCTATGAACACATCTGGGTGAAAAAAGAAACAATTCCAAGCCACCAGGAAAAAATGAAAACAAATTGATCTTCCTCATTAAAACACTTTTTTGGCTACTTAGTAACATACTAGAGCTGTAGAAAAGAGTCTAATTAAGTACCAAAAGGATGCAGATCTGTACAAATGGGTTTTGTTGTATGCTAGTTAATATACAGCAGAAAGTAAGCAAATGTTAACTTCACCAGCTAGAGAACTGGTTTGTATGCTATTACTCACTAACTGTGACCACTCTGAACAATAACTTCAGGAGCCATCCAATATGGAGTACCCTTCATTGATTTGGCACCAGTGACAGTAACCTGCAGCAGAATTCGAGGCCTGTGATGATACTTTTGCAAAGGACAAATAGCACAAGCTTATTAAAAAGAGAGTGAAACATACCAAAGCTTCAACTTTCTTGGATGCTCCAAAATCGGCAAGTTTAATGCAACCCTTATTATCAACAAGAATATTGGCACCCTAATAGAAATCAGAGATGCCATACTTAGAGAAGGTTGAGTGCATAAAGCCTCTCAAGAATATCTATAAACACTAGAACGGATATAAAATACCTTGATGTCCCTGTGCATAATTTTATTCTCGTGCAGATACTCCAGTCCTACCAACAATTGTTTAGTATACATTCTAATGACCTACAATGCAAATTCAAGGCAATATTTGAAAAATCTGAACGTTTTTACGAGGTTCCGAACTAGAGAACCATAAACTTAAGCAAGTATATAAGAAATCATTGAAGTTGTGTCTCAAATTTTGTGACATTTCAATATAAAGAAAAGGTGATCACTCACGGATTCTGGGAAAGACCCAAATTTTCCCAAGAGAGATGAAATGGATCCACCTGGCACAAATTCCAGTAAGATATTCAGTGAACCCACCTCTCTAGCAGTTCCCAAGTATCTCTGAGCAACAATACATAACGTGCTCAGGTTAGCGGTTAAAAACACACAATGATTGATAAAACTACAAAAAAAACTTAACTCACCACAATATTTGGATGTGAGAGATTTTTCAATAAATCTACTTCTTTTTCAAGCTCCCTGATATATTCCTGAACAAATTTAAATTCAACCTTCTGATTGACAACATAAGATGTATACAAGCCCATTCAAAAGAAATTCGGAATTACACAAGCAGAAAGAGCAAAACTAAATGCAAAATCAGCTCAAGCTAATGCCAATACCTGAGTTTTCTTCGAAGCACTGTTCGTCCCTATTGCAACCTGAAGAACATGAAAAGATGAACCAATCAACTAATTACATAAATAAAGACCCCAAACAATACTATAACTCAAACAAAACAAAGACCGATCGAACTGAAATTTAAAAATAACCTCCTTCACAGCAAGCAACTCGCCAGAATCGAGATTCATCCCCATATGAACCCTACCAAACGCACCGCACCCAATCATTTCTCCCTTCCTCCACCGGATCGGCGGCGGCAAAGCAACCTCCTTCTTCTTCAACAATTCTTCATCTTTAGTAGCTTTTGGCATTAGCATTACGTCATCTCTGTTCCTAATTTCCGGTGGCTCTTCCTCAAAGGCTAATTCCATCGGCGGCAGAGGCTCTTCCTCCTCCATTAGCGGCGCGGCGGCTTTCCCGGCGTTTCGCCGAGGCGGAGAAATCGGAGGAAGCGCGTGAACTGGAGGCTTCGCAAAGAGTCCAACTCGCGATTTCCGGATACTCGACCCGATTTTTTCAACGAATCCACCGAACCCAGCAGTGTCTTCGGTCGAGGGTTTGAAAACTAGAGATCTCCGGACGGAGCCTATGAAGTCTTGCATCGGCGCAGTCACTGAAATGTAATCTAACAAAATTGGGGGTAATACTGCTGCTAGGAAATAATCTTTTAGGGCTTTTCTCTAGGTTTGTTCATTTGAGTGAAAAGAGAGAGAAGAGGGAAAAAGGAAGGTTTGAAAATAAAATAATGGAAGATGAGATAGTATTATTTCGATTTGTAACCCAATAGGTTTACATATTTGTGTTTTAGCCCATGGAAATTTGAAAATATTGAGGAATGAGCCGTTGTCATGCATAAGCAAATGTGAACGTGTAAACTAAAATCTTTCATCAGATTTCCTGAGTATAATTGTATCTCTGTGAAAAATATACAGCTTCATGAAGTCAAAATTGCTTCCATTTTTACTGAAGAGTTCTTCTTAAGAAGATTAAAAAAAAACACGAATTAAATTTTCTTTTTCAAAATTTTCTAAAGGAAACTACCGTAACTATCTTCTTTTTTAAATATTATTATATATTCAATTGGTTTGACATCGTATAATTCACTGTTATTTATATAGTACTATATATATTTATACTAAAGCACAAATCCAAACAAATTTATAACTACTATTTCATTTAAAAAATCTGTATCAATTATCATATTAGTCAAACTTTTTTAAATAGATTTAGAACTCTCCAAGAGTCCTTAAGTTTTTTCACGTCTAATAATTATAACATATACACACTTTAAGGTCTGATGAAATTATAGATACACTATATGTTATTATTGTATTAGTTTGCTAGATAAAATGTTTGTTATGCCTATGATGAAATCTTGTCAGCTTTGACAGAAAATATTGTATAAATTATTATTTTTAGGACATCTTCATTAATGGAGTGGGAGGATAATCTATGGAAAAAATAGATAAAAAATGAAGATTTATGACGCAAGGGAAATGGAGGATGGTTCACCCACCGCTTGAAGTGGTGTGGTGGTGGAACCCAGACCGCCCAACCCACTTCATTCATGGGTTGGGTAACGCATCCAACCCCATTTTGTTCTTTTTTTAATTATGATTTTTTTATTTTTTTTATGTTTAATTTATTTATTAATAGGAAAAATTAATAAAAATGTCTTTTACTAGGAAAAATTATTTTAGAAATATTTTAATCTTAACCTTAATTTAATTTTATTACTTGTATACTTTTGCTTTTATTTAATGAACTTAACATTAAATTAATTTAATTATTTGTAATATTGTAACTTTATGGATAATGTTAAATTTATTATTTAGCTCTATTATTATTAATTTAATTAAGTGAGAGTGAAAAATATGAGAATTAAAATTAATTAAAAAAATAAAATACAATATTTGGATGAAAATAATTATACGTTACATAATGTATTATTATTAATGTCAATGTTAAATTTTTTATTATTAATGACATGTTTAATTAACTATTATTATTAGTAGTTATTTTATTATTACTATTATTTTTTATTTTTTTTTGGTGCAAATTATTACTATTATTTTCATTAAGTGAGAGTGGGGGAATATGAGAATTGGAATTAAATGGAATGAGAAGATTAAGTCATTAAAGATAACTATAAAAATAGGAGTCTAAAGAAGAAGGGAATCTGAGTTGAATGTGAGTCTGAAGGGGAAAAGGAGTCCATCATCCGTTCGCTCATGTTCTACACGGTAGCTGCAATCCAATGTATTTAAATCAATAAAGCGTGTTTAATTTCAATGTATTTAAATTCAATAATTCGAATTATTTTCAATGTATTTGAATTCCATCGCTCGTATTTAATTAACACAAATTCGCAAAATTTAAAATTATACACAACTTATATTATCTTACAATATTATTAAATTTGACAAGATAATGTTTAGTTTATTAAAGAAAAGTTACAATTATAAAAGTAATAAATTTAAATTAATGTTAAGATTTTTTTTAAATAAAATAAAATAAAATAAAATTTATTAACTAAACAAAAAAAGACAATAATTAGGTGGCGACCCATCAACCGCGGTGGCTGTCTCAGTCCAGCCACCCACCACCCCACCCCTTCCCTCTTCCTCCGTGAAGATGGCCTGAATTGAAGACCTCTCCACTGACTCCCCCTCTCCCTTGTATGTTAACCATATGATTTGCATGGATGAGGAAGTATATATTTATATATATATTTTTAAAAGGTTCCTTAAGATGTAAGTGGGATTATATCTCTACTATGATCATATGTTCTTACAGTTTGTTCTGACATCGACACTAGTATGACAAGCAACCTTCAATGATCCTGACATTCTACAATGTTGGGAAATCTCCCACTCAATTGGTTTACTATGTGCTCTTGAACTCACATAATTATTGTCGGTAATGGTTGATTTATTTCATTTCGAGGCATATTGGAAGTTGTTCTTATCTTTTAGTGCTTAGCGATATGATACTTTTGAGGGTTTGAGAATGATATAGTTGTGCATGTGTCAAATAATGTGATTATTTTCAATTGGTTCAGGTCATTTATCTATAAAACAAACAATCGTAAACTAGATTTAAACTCAGGGTTGAATTCAGCAAAGCCCCTCCAATACTTTAAATAGAATATAATATCATAAGAGCAAAATTTTAAAAAGAGAGTGTTTCAACTTTCAAATGCATGAGACTTAAAGACTTTTATTGGCATGTAATTTGCATTTATGGTTATAAATCTTGATTTAATATAAGAATAGAATGTGGTTACTCTCGGTTATTTTTGCTTTTCCTCATTTCTGAATTCAAATGATAAAAAGGGATTATTAAATCTTATAGTTAGTTTATTTGGTGAGACACACACACTCTCTCTGTCTCTGACAAACCCATACATACTCCCTCCCATCTTGCAAATCCCAATACGTCTGTTTGTTGAATAACTTTACGACTATATTTATTGCTCACTTCTCTTATCACCTCTCTCAATTTTCCTCGACGATCGGAGAATTCTTATCTTACTTAAAGTAAACGGTACCGTTTAAATATTGATATCATATGGAGTCGTTAGCGGAGGCGACATCCGGTGCGGTGGGTGCACTGGTCAGCACCACCGTTTTGTATCCGCTGGACACTTGCAAGACTAAATACCAAGCTGAAAATCGATCTCATCATCACCAAAGATATAGGTCCTTTCCTTGCTCTTCATTTTCATTTGAATCATGCTTTTTTTTTGCTTTTTTTTCAAAAAAAAAAAAAAAAAAAAAATTCATTTTCAACTTATTTGTGTTGTTTTCCTGTTAAATTGGATGCACTATATGATGTGTATTGGAGAGTCGAACGGTTGATTTATTAAATGATTAAATAGAAATTTTATTGGATGATCATGGAGCTTAACAGCAGAAAGTAAGGTTCAAGTATAGTGGGGCAATTGGTTTTTTATGAATTATAATGATTTAACCTATAATGATTCTAGGGATGCTACTATTCTCATAAATTTTGCTCGTATAATTGGAAAGATAGAAGAGTTGTGCTCAATCATTGTTGTTGCTCGGTTTTGTTTTTTGACCTGATTAGACTTGAGCATATCTTTCATGCCAACTTTGGGATTTTGGAATTCAACTGTAGGAAAATTAAAAATTGAACTACCGATTGTCAGACAAACTCTAAGTATACACCCGTGATGCCTTTGTGCCTCGATGATCATTTACCTTTGGAAAATAAAGACTCAGGAGGGGTTCATTACGTTGGGGAAGTTCATCCTAGATCATCACTTGTCAACTCATTTTTTTTTTTTTATCACTGGCACTTATTTTTTAAGGTTATCTGAATTGATTGCTTTTATGTGAACAGGAACATATCAGATGTTCTCTGGGAAGCAATTTCCAACCGTCAAGTACTTTCATTGTACCAGGGCCTGGGCACAAAAAACTTGCAATCATTCATATCGCAGTTTATCTACTTCTATGGATACAGCTTCTTTAAGAGACTGTACATTAGAGAAAGTGGATCTAAGTCTATAGGAACTACAGCCAACTTAGTCATTGCAGCTGCTGCCGGAGCATGTACAGCTATAGTGACACAGGCAATTCACTGCTCCACTAGTTTCCTAATTGTACTAATTACAAAGGATGGCCCCGTTCATGTTGCATAAGGATTGCCTGTTGCTCAATATCCAAGTTCATCTAGTTTGTAAGATCATAGCTGATATTCGTACTATGAACTTAAGCTCTAAGTTTTAAAGCATTGCTGCTAAGTAGTATTTAACAGTTTTCTCGGTGATTATATATATTATAACCAAACAAAAACCAGTCATTATTAGAGTTAACTAACTAGAGGATCTTGGATATTACTTTGCCTAAGTCATTATGTGGCCCTCGTTACTTCATGATTAATTGTATTTACGTTTATGTCATATTTGTGTATTGGCAGTGTATATATTATTTCCAATTGATCTGATTGCAGTTCTTTGATTCAGCCTCTTGATACAGCATCTTCCAAAATGCAAACAAGTGAATTTGGAAAATCTGAAGGTCTGTGGAAATCCCTTTCAGAGGGTACTTGGAGCAATGCATTTGACGGTCTAGGCATTTCTCTTCTCCTTACAACAAATCCTTCGATACAGGTTTGTGAGCTTTCTCCAAGAATTTTGTCTCTTTCAAATATAAACACTCATTTTTAGAGACATCCTTTGTGTTTGGAATAATAGTGACAAAGTAGCAGACAAATAGAAACATTTGTTTGATAAAGAAAAATTCTAACCCAAACTATAATGGTATGCAGTACACCATATTTGATCAATTAAAGCAGAGACTACTAAAGGAAAAGCTGAAGAAAAATAGTGATGATATATCATCTCCAGAAGCTCTTTCTGCATTTTCTGCTTTCGCGTTGGGTGCAGTCTCAAAATGCATTGCTACCATTTTAACCTACCCAGCAATAAGGTAACGTATATTCAATCAACTGTCTAACTCTTTGTTTCATATTACATAGGCTTAAGATTTGATTGCATTTGGTATTACAATTTAGTTAAGATTTGGATGGTCGATAGGTGTAAGGTGATGATTCAAGCGGCCAAGTCAGATGAAGACGATGAGGATAAAGCTCAATCAAAGTCACGTAAAACTGTGTCAGGAACACTCTATTCCATTTGGGAAAAAGAAGGGTTGCTTGGCTTCTATAAAGGATTGGATGCACAAATGCTAAAGACTGTCCTAAGCTCAGCATTGCTTTTGATGATAAAGGAGAAGATCACAAAGACTACATGGGTTTTGATGATTGCACTAAGAAGGTTCATGTTGATAACCAAACCACGGTTAAAAAGCTCTTAAGAATTCTTGGCATGAAATCCATGTAAATAAAGGGACCTGCTTAGGGTCAATGACAAAGCAAACCTATTGGTGGGTAGAATAAATGTCAAATTTATCCTAATCATGAACTTAGAATCAAAATTGATTCAGCTTGATTGTATTCTCATGACAATCCAATAAAAAATAAGGCTAGAAAGTAACTACTTTGATCTATATGAAGTGTAATAAGTTGTAGTGAGCTCTTAGTCCCAACTTTAATTGATTTATGGTGTAAATTGTCAGTGAAACATTTTGTTGTAACACAACATGAACTGTGTTAACTGTACAAGAACTAAGTCTCTTTTTTACTTGTGCTAGATTTTGTCATTTGTTTCTCTTCTTGCTGCTGTTTATACATTGAATAGTTATACTTTTGCTTTGAACACTCAAAATCAAACCAAGCTACTCGAGGATCGATTTGAGCTTGAGTTGTTGCACATAACAACCGAGATCAAACAATATCAATCTTTAAGATATCTGCAATGACCTTAAAAATCATATGACCTACCAGGTAGCTCAAATTTAATCTCATAAACTGGTCAAAGCAACTTAGTTTATCTGCCCATTGAATTTTTGTTGCAGTAACAAATTTGCACTCTGTTATGTAAAATGTTACACTCAAGAAAAAAGTAAGTCGAGCCGATATGCATACTCATCAACCTAATTTAAAATAACATGAAAAAACTGATGAGCAAAAACAGTATATAGCCGACAGCTTTAAGCCCATATGCTCCATTCATGTTTGAATCACTGCCAACTTGGTAATTTCCCTCAGGTGTGCTCGTAGTCAAGACAACGACTATCCAATTATCTTCAGATCCAATCCCAATGCCCGTGAATTGTGTATCGTTTAGATATCTCGAGTACTGAGACATTGTGAAATTGGAAAGAACGAGACCTGGCTCTAGGTTTGGAACACAAGCAGGCAATATCTGCCCGTCTCTTGTTGTGGTCACATTCAAATGGCATTTTGATAGAAGATTTGGAAAGTTTGCGTATTGAGGTTCAGTGCCAGGTACCGTGTTGGAACCTGTAGAGTTGGTACAAGGTTGTTTTTTGAACTGGTCTGCAACTTCACTGGCTAGGCATTCTGCTCTGTCGACCTTTGTTAGAGCCGTTAAGTTTAGTGATGCTCTGTACTGGTTAATTCCCTGAAGAAGATTGTCCTCCTCGTCTGCATTAGAAACTGTGAGTCTTAAGTGCATAAGGTATTTATCATATACCGTAGAATAACAATATTTGATAAGTTATTCACTTCTTATCTTTTAAATAGCATAACCTTCAATTACCATTAAACATCAACAATGAGTGTGATAACAAGTACGACTAAGATTCAAGAAGAAGACAATTAAAGGGGGCAACTATCAATAAAGGATGGCCAAAATCAGAACCCCCCTCCCTCTCAAACTCAGATTAGAACGCTGGAAATACAGAAATATCAAAGCAGGAAACAAGAAGAATATAGCAATCACATCAGGAAGAATGAAAGGGGTAAGTCCGTAGATCCGTAGATCTAACATCCAAAATTATGCACATTTAAGAAAAAAAGAAAAGAACTTCTTTATTTGAAACAAAGTCAATATAAGTATTTTTCCCCCCCTTAATATTTGGACTAGATCTGCATCTGAACTGAGCATATAGTTATTACTTCTTTGTCTTTCTCATTTAATTATCGTCTGATGGTTTAATAGCTTTGAATAAAGGAGCCGTAGAATATGCATTTATGCAGAAAGAAAGCATCATAGGAATGCTAATTGCAAACAGAGATACATAATTACTAATAAGCAAATCTCCATTTATTCAACGCAGGAAGCTTTTTCCTCAACCAGAACAGTACAAAAATATCCATAGGCAGAAAAGATTAGATCTTTAGTCAACAAAATATAGCAAAGAAACAGTATATTATCCTATCCTTTAACTTCACTCTTTCTTTTTTTATTCCAATCCCACAAATATAGGTAACAAAAGAACCAATATGGCCTAAACAGAGCACATTTTCAACAGAGCAAGTAAATGAGTTAAGTCCCACATCCCAAATGCAAGAATCTGAAAATTTAAAGAAATTACGAAGATATTAAGAAAATCAAGAAACTGGGTTGTTAAAAAGTCAGATCTTTAATCTAATACACTAAGATATATACAAGATATTGAAACTTTCATTATCTCCCCTTCTATTACACAAAAGCTTAAAAGTTAAGACAAGGAAGAAAGAAGCAACCATTTTCATTAAAAAAAAAGTGGATTCACAACAAATCAACAATTTTGAGCTTAACAATAGAGATCATAGGATTGCAAATTCAAGCAACAAAAAATCTTAGGAATATTATTCAAGAAAATGGTGGTGTGGCGTTTACCATCGCATTTGATGAGAAGAATGGAGTGAGAAAATAGTAGAGAGAGAAAGAGCAATTGTGGGAGAAACGCCATTGCCTTTGCTCTTTGATAAATTGGAGCTGAATGTTAAAGTTCTTTTATTATGTGAGGTGTTGTTCAAGACTTGCGAATTGTGTATACGGAATTAGATATTATGGTGACTTGTCCTGATGTTGCTTAGTTAATACTTCATCTTCAAAATATACTAACTAACTTTTTTATCTTTTGCAGAATTCTTGGTGAAACTTTACTAAAAACCTTTGAAATTTTACCAAATATAAGCTGGGCTCATCATATCCCTACTGGTTAATGGTCTAAATGATCGATCCGACCAGATTAATCAATATTTATATATAGATATTTAAATTTGAATTATACTCAGCATGATATTTTTTTTTAAACTTTCGTAATCATAAATTATAAAATTAGTGGCTAACATCATATAAATATGAGTTAAAAAAATTAAATTAGACTTAAAACAAATGATCGGTATATAATTTTAGAACATAATCATGGGTTGACAATAAATAAGTATATAAATGTGGCTCTATAATTTTGATATTTTTTTGCAAAAAAACATTATTGGAAAATAAAGAGAAATAATATACAAAAATTTATTTGATACATTCAAAAGTCATATGTGTTAGTAACTAAAAAGCGAGAAATTATTTAGTACAACCGCTGCACCACGTAATCAAGTACACGTGGTGCAGCCCACCAATACACTTGGGGCATGTGGATTAATAATCCACATCACCCATGTTCTGGCAATGTGAACACAACTTTCTGAATTCCTATTTTTTTGGAACATGGCTAGAATATGAGGTGATGTGGATTAATAATCCACATGTCCCAAGTGTATTGGTGGGCTGCACCACGTGTACTTGATGATGTGGTGCAGCGGTTGTACTAAATATACATTATCTATAATCAATCATCGATAGAGTAGTAAATGTGCAATTCTAAGTTGGTATCATTAATTGATAAGTTGTATACAAACTTTTTATTTAGTAGATGGAAATATATGATCTTCTTTGATGCATGTCTCCAAAGATGAAGCTAAATTACAACGTAGAATTAGTTGGCCTCACCTCGAAAGAATTTACACACGCCCATCAACTTTATTAAAAGCAAGGAAATTTCTAATGAGAATAATGTTTCAAACCCAATTTCGGAAGATGGATCAAAGAAAAGTAGCTTGATTCTCTACTGGGCTGGTGGCAGTTTATGGAGTGATCGGAGTTCCTACCATTACTTATATTTTTGTTGTACAAAAAAAAAATTACTTATTTTTAGGTCAAAGATTCCAATCTCAACCCCAAAATATTTTATATTTTTACATTAAATTAAGTAATTAAAAAAAATTTGAAAACATAATAAAAACAAAATAAAGAAGAATTGAAACATCGGTCAATTGGGTTCACTAGTTCTTGGTCGGTTCTCCTTGGTGCATCGACCTAGGCCCCACTGGTTATTGGAGTTATTCCGGACCGCATAGGCCATATATTTGCAGTTAAATCGATTGAACCAACTTATTTGATGAGATTTTAAGAACACTTGAAAGTTGGAACTTGGGACCAAACCTCATTTATATGTTCTTCAATATCCCAAGTCAAGCTCAAATACTTTCAACCGTAAACTTGTCAATGAGACTATAGTCCATTGATAAGACTAATGCTCCATCGTTAAAAGATTTTGAGTTCAATTCCTATTAATGTGAATTTCTTCTAATTTAATACTAATTGATTGATAATTTATTTTCTTCGTTGTTTAATTGTATTTGAATAAATTTTTAATTTGATGATATTAATGTAAAGATTTACAATCTTCCCCTATAAAAAATCAAGATTTCTATGAGAGTCCAAATGGTGGTTGTAAAATCAATAAATGATAGTTATCTAATCACGAGACAATTTAAAGCAATGTAACTAATTAGTTCTTTTTTTTTTTTTTGGGTAAAGATTCAAGTGCAGTTAAACTCATTCTGTCCCACAATAATGTACCACTCCAATGTCACACTAATAATTAACTGACATGTGTCGGTTTCAATTACTACGCATTGCATATGATTATTTTCTCCAATATTTGTCGTCTTCTCCATCTCTCCCCTTCACCTTTATAATTTCTTCCCAAAATAATACCATCAATAAATAAAGCAAGAAAAATTCTATTTACTGTTAAATTAGAAATCTGAATTGATTTTTGGGTCTTCAATCCCCATATGAAGTTTCCATTAAAAATTATGTCAAGCACCGTAATGAAAGAAATTTCTAATCATATTTGAAACAAACAATTTAGAAATCTGAATAAGTTTTTTGTTCAATTTCTGCATTGTGTCCCTTAAAAATCGAAAAGAATTGAAAAGTTACCTTAATTCAGTTAAGTTATCATCAAAATAAAACTAAAATGTATTTTGGGATCCTTGAATCGCCATATAATATTACAGTGAAAATTTTGCTGGGGAATTTAATTCAATAAACGTCTTATTGTACCATTCAAATTTCTATTGTAATATTTTGCAGATTATTTAGAAGTAACAATAATGGCGGCATAGTGGCCGTGGTTTTTTTCTTCTTCAAAACACTAGTTTTTGGTTAGAATGGCATTTTCCCTTACATCTATCTATAGATCCAAAACTTACTAATTGATCTTGTTTTTGTGATTTATAGAAACTGAAATGGTGCAATAGCAAAACAAATGAGATCTCTGAAGAAGACGAAGATTAGTGTTGAGGGAAAAATCGTGTGTTGTGTCCCTTTATTGAGATTGACACGTGGCAATTACTTATTAGTGTGACACTGGAGTGGTACATTATTGTGGGACAGGAAATCCTCACCCATTATGATTTATGTTGATCTTAAGTTTTGGTCGTCTGGCCAACGACGTTCCTTTAGAATGGACAGGAAACTAGCCCAGGAAAATGATGGTGTTCTTGCATGATTAGTATTGAGAACAGGGCAAGGAACACATTTGCTTTTCTATAATTTTGGAAAATTATGATTGAGAAAAATGCTGTGTAAACTTACTTAAACAAAATCTTTTTCAAAATTATGATAAAGAAAATCTTAGAATTCGTCTTTTTATGGACCAAAAGTCTTCAAGTCTAGGATTTATAGCAGAACCCATTAGAATATTCGTTAATTTGATAATGCAACAATGCAAAAGGGGCTTTTCTGTAAAAAATACAGTGCTGCGATATTTCTTTTGCCAATATACACAACACAGCACAGCAATTCCAAAAACAAATTGGTGGACACAGTTAAATTTGGATAACGTGGCTAACTCCACCAATCCTATGCATCACATGTAAGCACAATGGGGGTTCCCTCAACACCTATCAAATCATTGGCTTAAAATAAAAACCATAAGTTTTATATAGCTGAAAACTTGACTTCCTTTTTCTGCACAACTAACCTGAAATAATGGCAGTCACTGCCCTTTCAGCCACCGGACACTGCAGAGGCACGGCCGGTTTCTCCCGGAGTCCAGTAAAGTTCTGCAATGGAGACTTAATGGGGAAGAAGCTGCAAATTGCGTCACTTCAGCAAAAGAATAAAAGCAATGCTATTATGAGTACTATATCCATGTCACTTACAGCTGATATTGCAGGTGAGAGTAAGGTGAGTTTCAGTTTCTTCACTGAGAATTACAGCCTCTTTTAATGAAAGATACACATATCATTATGTACGATTATTACTTACACAGTCCACAGGTGGCGGACCTGGATTCGGAGAAGAGAGATGCCAAGACTGTAGTGGCAATAATACTAGGAGGGGGAGCTGGAACTCGTCTTTTCCCACTCACGAAGCGTCGGGCCAAGCCTGCTGTGAGTCAGCATTACTAGTCCCATCTTTTTAACTATCTTGATATACATTTTCACTAAGATATGGAAAGAAACCAAGTTCTATATGCTATTCATGTATATTTCAGGTTCCCATTGGAGGAGCATACAGGCTAATTGATGTACCAATGAGCAACTGCATCAACAGTGGGATCAATAAAGTTTATATACTTACTCAGTTCAATTCAGCATCACTCAACAGGCATATTGCACGAGCTTACAACTTTGGTGGTGTCACATTTGGAGATGGCTATGTCGAGGTAACTTCTTTAATCTTCTACTTCATTAACATTTACTTACTACTGCATAAGGAGTATTTATATGAGAACATGGTAAATGCAAGTAAATTCAATTAAATTAAGATTCAGCTGAGCATTTTTTTTAATTACAGGTTTTAGCTGCCACCCAAACTCCAGGCGAGGCGGGTAAGAATTGGTTTCAGGGCACCGCGGATGCTGTGAGGCAATTCCATTGGCTCTTTGAGGTATCAAGTTTTAGTTATATAAGACTAATTTGCACAGCCATTAATAATTAGGAGAACTTAACACTTTAGTAAACATGAAGCTGTTAAAAACAGAGTGAGCTCTGAACATGTAATATTAATATGATAATGTTACTTCCTGTACCATAGGATCCAAGTAAGGATATTGAAGATGTTCTCATTCTATCTGGTGATCACTTATACAGGATGGATTACATGGACTTTGTTCAGGTAAACTAGAGCAAGTTGTTACATGTATATTAATACTGCCGTTTAAATTTTAACTGCTCTCTATTTGCAGGATCACCGCCAAAGTGGTGCAGATATAACTCTATCATGTTTGCCAATAGATGAGAGGTACATCTTTGTTTTCATATTTCAACACTATGCAAGGTTTTGAAGGAAAACTTGCATTTGCTAAGGTTTTTAAGTTCCTTACAGCAAGTTTCATGAGTGTAAATTACTCCATGGACAGGCATGCTTGCTGTTATTAAAGTTATTTCTGCTCAGAATCATAATAGAACTAGAAGTAATTAAGCAGAAGGTGATTGCAAAAAATAAATAGGCATCAAAAAGTCCTTGGCACATAAGCACATTGATGATGAAAATAAAGACAACGAGAAACCACGATAACCAAAGATTACAAAAGGAATATCCTATGAGATATCCTTTGAACAGGATCTAATGTTGACTAAACGCCTCAGTCCTCATACAGTCAATGCCATATATGGATATTTTGGACTTTTTGGTATTAAAACGAAAATTCAAGCAATTTATCTCTTTTCATGATAGTCGTGCCTCAGATTTTGGTTTGATGAAGATCGATAACAAAGGAAGGGTCCTTTCATTCAGTGAAAAGCCGAAAGGAAATGATTTGAAGGGAATGGTAATTGCCTAACTATAAGTACTTTCTCAGAGCAAATGTACTCTGAAAAATTGAAAGGATGTAAATATATTTCAGGCAGTAGACACAACTGTTTTGGGACTTTCACAAGAGGAGGCGGAAAAGAAGCCTTATATTGCTTCAATGGGAGTCTATGTCTTTAAGAAAGAAATACTTTTGAATCTTTTAAGGTAATCCCTATCTTCTGACCCGGTCAATAGTACGATCCAACATAGAAGTTTTGAAAAACACTTGAACAAAACATTATATCAAGCTTGTTAGACAGGTAAGATAAAGGATAGTTTGTTATTCTGTTAATTCAGATGGCGTTTTCCAACTGCTAATGACTTTGGATCAGAAATAATCCCTGCCTCTGCTAAAGAATTCTTTATCAAGGTTCCTTCAACAACTTTCTTAAGTAATCTCTCTGTGAAGATGGATTCTTCACAAATTTTAGCTAAAACACGAAACTTTCTGCAGGCTTTTCTATTTAATGATTACTGGGAAGATATCGGTACAATCCGATCATTTTTTGAGGCAAACCTTGCGCTGACTGAACATGTAAGTAATTAAGATTACACAGGTCTTACTTTTAATATGCTTTCAGAATCACATAGCTACCATTTGGTAGCTCAATATGCCTGAAAGATGGAAATCTTAATATTTCATTTGTGAGCTTAGACCAATATTATAATCTTGGTTTGCTTTGTTATTTCAGCCACCAAGATTCAGTTTCTATGATGCCAAAAAACCAATCTACACTTCCAGAAGAAACTTGCCACCATCAAAGATTGATAACTGCAAGGTTATTAAATTCTGGCACACCTTAGTTTTTCTAGGGAATCATTAAGATAAATGTCAAGATGTAGCACTGGAAAAGCGGCCCATGAAACTATATAGTTTAGGGATTTTTATTTCCTGTACATAATGCAATAACTTAATTTTTTGCAGATTGTTGATTCTATTGTATCACATGGTAGTTTCTTGACTGATTGCTTAGTGGAGCACAGTGTTGTTGGTATCCGGTCACGCATAAACTCCAAAGTTCACCTGAAGGTTTGGTTATAAAATAATTCCTCTTTTAATTATTTGGTGCATCTTTTCTTATATGCTTGACATTTTATTGACTATACACAATCAAAAACCAACCAGTTTCCTACAACATATGCTAATGAAATTACCAACCTATTATGAAACTTCATAATTGCCACTCATCAGAAAAAGGTCTGAGGTTGTGTATAGCAGACCTCCAAAGTTAACAAAAACAAGCCACTTAGTTCGTCAAGAGTTGGGAAACAACGTAGATTTTAGATTTATGTGAGTTTGTTCATTGATGTGCCATCAATACTTTTCAAGATGAATGTGACCTGAGGCTCCTAATGTTTACAGGACACTGTGATGCTTGGGGCTGACTACTATGAAACTGATTCTGAAGTTGCCTATGCCTTAGCTAAGGGGAAACTTCCTGTGGGAATTGGAGAAAATTCAAGAATCAAGTACAGACGTTACCTCTCCTCGTGTATATCTTTTCATAAACAATTCTGTGTCATTTTTTAGTTCTCACTTCACTCCATTTCTATTATGCAGAGAATGCATAATTGACAAGAATGCTAGAATTGGTAAAAACGTAGTTATTGAGAATTCAGAGGTAAGATTCTATATATTACGTGTGTCGAAAGATGTTTAACAGAAATCATGGCATTTTCAAAGTTAGTGCAATGAGGTAACATTGAGAAATACAGTTCTTATAGCATAAAAAAAGAGAAAGCATCAATATATTTAGTACTAAGATAAGCCCTCTTAGAAACACCCCATTTTTTTTAATCAAAACTTGATTATGTTAACAAACTACAGGAGAAGAATTCTAGGAGGTCAAAGATAATGATAATAGTTAAGGAATTCACAGTTCCCTTTTTTACGTATTAACTTGCAGGGCGTACAAGAGGCTGACAGAACAGCAGAAGGATTTTACATCAGATCAGGAGTTACAGTCATATTGAGAAACTCAACTATTAAAGATGGAACTGTAATATGAAAATTTAATTTTTGACTCCTCTGCTGCGATGAATATTAAAAATATCGAGAATCATGAGCTTTTGTACAAATAACGGAAGGTTGCATAAATGATACAGTATTCATGCTCACAGTTTTGAATTTAACATCAACAAGTTACATTCTCATACTGTTTTTGAGTTCGCGAAATGTAGGTGCTAGCAATTATATATATATATTCTTCCCTTCCGCCCCCTCCTCTATTTGTTGTTAAATGGTTTTTTACCTATATTTTAATTAATATCGCTAATACAGACTCATCAAGACGGTCACCAACAGATAAGTTCAATAGGGTGTGTCAACTTGTATTATTTTACTGTCAGCCAGCACCTCTGTTTCAAAATTAACCAAATTGATTAATTAATTTTTTAAGGCCCTTGTCAAGGTCATGTGACTCGTAATATGATTGTTTAGAATATTATTAAAGGAACTTGCTAGTTCTTTTGAAGCTTCAGTTACGAGACCTTGGCCAACGTAATCTAATTCTTCATATGATTGTTTAAAATCATATCGAAGAAACTTGATAGTTCTTTTTGAGCTACAGTTACAAAATTTCTACTAAAAATTTGGATGCGTAACCAACAGATATGAAGAGACACAACTTGAAGATGAAAAGAAGAGAATAACTAGCCGTGTTTTCAAATTAAAAGAAGACAATTTTATCTAAAAGAATAATTCTTCACAATGAAATGATAATTCGTTTTCAAATCTCTGCAATACAAAACGCTCTTCTGCTGTTATAATGCTAGTAACGAAACATTTACTATCTGAGAATGGCTTCCTACCTGTTCTTCCAGCCCGATGAAGATAATTTATAGCATCTTTTGGAAGATCAAAGTTGTATATGTGGGTTGTCTCCGGCAGGTCAACCCCTCTAGCAGCTATATCTGTTGCAACTAGAAGATAGCCTCCTGCTTCCTTAACATCCTATATCCAACAAGTAAACGATCAGACAGTATAAACTACTCAGCATAGTAAACTGCAACAAATAACTAAAGGGCAGTTAAAAAGGTCCTAAAAGTATTTACAGTTAAAGATTCTGCTCGTTGATTAAAATTCATGTCTTGCTCCAGCAGAACAATTTCTGTGCATCCTGCATGTGAAGTCTTCAGAGACTCCATTAAAAGAGTTGTAGGTGGAGCGTGTCCAGCTTTCTTTGACTTTTCTGACTGCACATGAAGTACAAGATGACGTTAACTCACCAATATCCCAAACTTAACTTTGCCCACTTCATGATCAAGTACACTTCATATATTTTGAATCTTATTACCAAAGCCTATTCACATTTTAATATATAATATAATGAACACGAGGATGATCAATATCATCTATATGTGGTACTGGATTTCTCTAAAGAACCCACATAGAGTACTTCAAGCCTATAAAAAGTGAAAATTTTAAATTGTGAATGGTAAAGGCAATGATGATGGGAAACAACAAAAATGTTATTAGATATACAACCTCAAAACAATGTGGATTGAAGTGTTTAAACCGACCACAATTGAGACTTGAGATGTTCTAACTACATTCATGGTTAAAAAGATTGTATATTGTGATAAAAAGAATGATAGATGTCTCAACCACAAAATCAATTGACATCAACCAAATTATATACTTGATGGTGTTAGAAGGCACTAACTTGCTCTCCAACAAAAATTATGGCAGATTGAGGTGCATCTGACTGTAGAAGATGTAGGAGTGTTGAATGCCTCTCTGTTTTACAACATATCTGGCGAAACGAAACCAGAGATAGTATAAAAACTGGAGTAGAAAAGGAGCAATAAAATTGAAAAGATAGGAAGTGTTGGTTGTTTGCATAAATAAGAACCAATATAACAAAGATGAGGGAATCAATTATAAATTGCTGGAATCCAGGTCCGATTTTATGATGTTGCATCTTCTCACCACAAATCTGTGATACAGGCATGAAGGCATAGGCTCAACTGGATTGACATGGACATGGATAACATCTGCCTGATATGATCAGTCAAGCAGCAGTTTGTTAGTAAAGTGGTGGCAAATTCTGGCAATTAAGACCTGAGAAATGGTCAATTAAAATCACCTTGGTCCATTTTTGTTGTATACAGTCATACACAAAGCGTCTATGCTGAGGAATTGATGCACTAGCAAATATGGTTTGACGGTTCTTGATTGATGAGTAGTTAGTCAAAAGCCTCTTTAGAGAGCTCACTTCTTTCGATGAGTTGAACATAAAATCAACCTACAGATTTGGCAAAATATAAGATGTGCTTGAATTGTCAGAGAAGGGTCTCAGAAGTTTCAGTGCGAATATTTAATGATAAAACCAAATAACAATTGGAAGCACTAATGCACTTGAGTATTTAATCATTTGTCTCAAATCTTTGTCAGCCATGAAAAATTAAATTACTGGTCTTAACACAATAATTTTAATGGCTTCAGTGGAACAGTTTTTCAGGTTCTTTGGGTTTTTCGGTTTTCTCGTGTACAGGCCAACCAACAGGTAGCAAAAATTACTTTTAAAGTTAATTATATTGCATATGCTAAAGTTCAGTTTATCAAAGAAAAGAGATGAAAAACAAGGATAACATCTTTATGACCTCATCAATAACCAGCACACGCATGGCATCCAACTTAAGAATATGCTTGTCAAGCATTTGGCAGAGACTTCCCAAAGTTGCAATTACTATAGCAGGGGGCTCCACCTTTCAATACAACAGTGTTTTACAGGTTATGTTAGATAATCAAATGAGGAACCGATTAAAAGGGAAGGAACAAAACAACTTTTACCAAAACAATATAAAGAATATAAGGGCTGCCGGGGGTGGGGGTGGTTGGGTTGCACAGAAACAGTTTTAATTTATGATTGCTTGGGCTCCGCTAAAAGATCATTCAAAGGAACCACTGTCCAAACATTATTTACCTTGTCATTACCGAGTCTAGTTATCACCTTTATTATGCAAGATGGTATCACTGCATAAGTTTTTAAATGTGATAGAAGGTTTCTGGAAAATGCCGGATTTGTTCATTCGGACTACTTAGCACCTTTACCATGCAAGTTAATTAATCACAATAGAAGTTACTCAATCAATGTAGATTTTTTTTACTGTAATAGATGCTTTTAAGAAATGCCTGATTTGTTCATCGACATAAAACTTCCCTGTCCATCCAAATAATAAATATCGAAACTCCTTAACATTCTTGTTCTGCATACATGCACATTAAGCTTTCTAATGTCATAGGCACCATCAAGGGGGAAAGTGGTTTCAGTTTGTGCTAATATACTAATGTTTTTACTGAAAATAGTCTTAACGTACCTTTAACCAACTCTTATGTCTCCTCAATGTTCCACCATCTAAAAGCGCCATTATAGTACAAGACTTCAGTTCTGGTTCAAGTTCAGGTGATTTTGCAGCCAAAATGCGTGCAACCTTTGTAACCTTATGCACACAAAGTTCACAAGATCAGTTTTTGAAAATCAAAACTCACTTTACGAAATACTTTACAGAGAGCTAGAAAATGGCATCCTACCTGCATACCGAGCTCCCGAGTAGGCACCACAATAATGGCCTGAACGGCTGACCTTTGTGCATTGACAACAGAGAATATCAAAAGTAGATACGCCAGTGTCTTTCCCGAACCTGTCTAGAGAACAAAAAGCGCAGCAATAATCAATTAACTTCATCATATTTCATCAGGGGAAAAATCTTGGGCAATCCATTTCCATCAAATTACTTTACACTCTTCCTGTCTAGGCTTGGAACCAACCACTAGAAAACCTAGGTTCATCAAGACCCACAAAGACAGAAATTATATAAACGAACACCTTTTTCACCAACTATTTTTTTTTAATTTGCATTGCAACATATCCCATCATGAGAAGTGGCAATTCTTTCAATAGTTTCTACCATCCTACAGGGCATGGCATATAATGCCTACATTAAAAGCCACGTAAAGCAACATGGTTTCACCAATGCAATCAAACCAAAAATAATATTATAGACTTATTGGCATCAACTATAAATTATATATTGAAATAGCATAAGTGAAAAAAATACAGTGAATGCATGACATATGTTATACTTGAATCCTAGATTTGGTAGTGGAAAGTAAAAATTCATAGAAAATCATAGGATATTGAATTGATCAAATTTCCCTTTCGTGTACACCGAGAAGGATATTAAAGTTCATAACTTTCTACACTAAGTTGATTACCAAAAAAATGAAATAGAAATCAGCGTTTACATATGTAGGAGTGTTCCCCTAGTTTTCCCATTGAAACTAAAACACCCGTGAATGCTTTCCTTGAATCGTTTCAATAAAACAAAATCAAATTTAAACATTAGATTGTATTGACCTGAGCATGAATCACACAGTCATAACCGGAGAATAACACAGGTAGGGCTTTACTCTGCACAGGCGTCGGCATCGTATACCCAACCTCCTCCACCCTGCCAATTAGAAAATTTCAAACATATTATTCTCTCCAATCCGATTAATTATTAAATTATCAAACCCACAGTAGACGTGAAATTAATCTCAAATTCTTTTAAACTATCAAATCAAGTTAAACAGAAGAAATGACTTGCCTGTGGAGCACGTGGTCGGGCACGTGACCTTGACATAGTTCTCGCAGCGAAGGAGAAGTCTCGTTTGTGGTTACGGCATCGTTTCTGTCTACAAAAGGAGAACTGAGAGAAGCGGATATTGGAAGAGAGATTAAATTAGGTTTCGTGCGTTTAGAAAAAGACGAGCTCGTGTGGTGAGTGAAGAGATGAAAGCGGGGTTTCATTGAGGAGGTCCATGTAAAGCAATGGAGATACGGCGCAGAGGAACACAGCATTGGAGGTTTGCTGTCAGTGTATCTGAAGGAAAGAGGATGAAGAAGGTGAAAAAAAAAAATTAGAAGTAAAGTAAAGTTTGTGTGATAATTTTTTTTAATCTTATGAATATATCAATATAATTACCATGGTGAAATGAAAAACCATCAATAATTAGAATAAACATTTGATTGTATTGATATATTAGGAAAATTCTTGTCCAAGTCTGGCTTGGCCAAACCCATCCAACCAAGCAAGTGTATTGCACTTGCCTTGTGATTGGTCACTCTCCTGAGAGTTACATCCAATCTCAAAGCAAGTGTATTACACTTGCAATGTAGTTGTTTTGGGTTCGGCCAAACCCGATCTGAGTAAGAATTTCCGAGTATATTGAATGGATTAACTGTTATTTTTCTTCTATATGTTTTACTTTACTTAATGCCTCAATTACTACGTGACCCCTTCTTTTTACGGTTTTTGACAATTTACTAATCTTCTTACTATTATTTCAAGGGGGGGTATTTTGTTCAACATAATCAATTTTGACTCAAATACTTTTTTCTCCTGTTTTTGAATTTTTTTTATTTAGTAAATATTCAATTTCAAAATGAAAATTTACTCTCTATCCCACGTTTTCTTAATTTCAAATTCAAAACCCTCAATTTTCTCTATTTTACAAATAACCGTTCCTATTTCCTTGCTCCACTCATAATATATCCCACTTTTTCTCTTTTCTACAGGCACATCCTATGGTATTCTTTTATTACGTACATTCTTAAATTCATTTCTTTCATTTGCATTACAAATCTTCTCTGATAATTGATGTGATTGTGAAGTAATAGATAAGGGATAACATGGATATGAAGAATGGTGGTTACGGCGACGAGTATTATCAACAAAGGCGTGACTGGTGACTATTCATTTTCTCCACATTTTTTTTTTTACTTTCTTATAGAACAATCTTCCATTTCCTCAGTACAACTTTTGAAGGGATATTTATTCTTCTTACTATCATGGTGGTCATGAAGGGAAGAATGAACCGAGGAGAGCTCGCCATTAGTACTGTTCTTTATCTACTCCGAGGTTCGTTTTCTCTTTTTCTTATTATTGTCTGTAAGATCTTATCTAAGACTTTTCTGAATACACTGTCTCTATTTTGTGAATTAAAAAGATCTTTTTTTTTTAATAATAAATATTTTGAGTTATAATTGCAAAGATTTTGTTTTTTTTCTAATTTTCAGTCAGTGAAAACAACTATAGTTTGGTGGAAGATGGGAGTGCTGGGAAAAATACGAACTAATCCAGGAATAAGTATTGCAAGGTTCTCTTTCCATCAACAAATAAGGATTGATCTATAAAATTTACTTTATCAGTCAGATTCTTATCAAATACTTTTAATTTCTAATCTATTTGCATTTGAGTATAAATCTTAGTTTTTTAAGTCAATAGGTAATCCATGTCTATAGATGTGATATGTATGTTTAACTGCAGAATTTACAGCTGCCACTTAATTTTTATTTAGCAGCTTGGTGAATATTAATGCGGGCAACAAAGTTATGCATCTATGATATATGAATTCTATTTAATGAATGAAGAATCTGATGAGTTGGTGATTTTATTATATGACCTAAATAACAGGGTGCTGTAGTGGGACAAGATGATGAAGAATGAAAGTTGAAAAATACTCCTCAAGCTAGCTCAAAATCAATGTTGATGCAACTTTTTTGATGCAACTTTTGCTTAGGGGAATGTGGCAAGTACCAGAAATGATAGAAGGAAATGTTAAGCAGTATATGCTTTATTAGAACCTGCAACAATGAAATTTCATACTTGCAATGTGCTAAAGGAATTCCTCTGCATGAGAAAGGGCAAATGCATACATACAAAATGCCCTTTTGATTGTGATGTACTCAATACAATGAGCTGGCCATCAAATTCCATGAGGCTACAACGGATTGTATCTCAATGATAGCCTTAAAGTTTAGTTAAGTGGTTGAAATGATATGTTTACAATAACAAAGATACAAGAACCTATGCACCAGATCCACAACGGTGTCTTAGTTTGTTGGTGATTCATACAAAGCTACCATAAACATGTTGGACAGCATTAAGCCTTATGTCACCCCAACCTTGATTATGTCAATGAACTCATTAGGATTTGTTAGATCTATTACTGATTTGAGACTTTTGGGATTTTTTTAGTAATTAGAACTTCAATCATTTTGTAATTATTAGACCTCGAAATCGGATCAACATATTATTTTGATGTTCTCTTCTAAGTTATTGTATTTTAGTTGATTTTGTCTAGAGTATAAATTTTGGGAAAAAGAAAAGTATATTCAATCACAAACAAAAAGATTATTGTTTTACATGATTATGCACAAAGTTGGTTCAATATTATTGTTGCTGGCAGTTTGAAGAAATATTGTTGTTTGGCAAACAAAAAGCAGCAGTATATATGGTCTTTTGGCTTCAAGTTGCAGGTCATTGTAAGAAGTTAACTGAGCTCCCAGGAGAGTGACCAATCACAAGGCAAGTGCAATACACTTGCTTGGTGGTTGGATGGGTTTGGCCAAACCAGGCTTGGACAAGAATTTTCCCAATATACTACCAACCGTAACGGAAAATTCTCCTGAGTTTTCTGCTTTCTCGTTCCTTTTCTCCCATACATAAAATTCCTTTCTTTTACATTTTACACACCCCCCCAATTTTATTTTCCTTAATTGCACTTGTGATCACATAACTAAATTTGCTGTCACTAGATGCATGTAAAGAATGACATTCTTAATTTATTGTCGGTAATCACTAATATAGAACTAATCACGTTAGGCTTTTATATATTAATTCAATTAATATTTGATTTAAACAACTTGAGAAATAAAAAAAAAATAATGGATTTTCATTATTATTGAAAATTTAAAAGTATTAATTTGGATGATAAACTCTAGGTGAGCATTTAGTAACCATGAAAGTTCATTAAAACATAGTTGTATGTCAAATATAAATGGTTCTAACTTGAGAAGTTATATCCATTGAAATTGATAAGTCGATTTTAATGTCCTTAATCATATTAAAGTAAAAGATGTTTATCCTTATATATGCATTAATCTTGCTTATATTTGTGAGAGTTGTTTTTCAAATGCGATTGACCATCTCCATTTTTCTTCTTTCACGATCGACCATTGATGACAATTTATTCATATAAAAAAAGTATAACTTGCAGATTTAATTGTTAATATTATACGTATAAAAGCAATCAAATTAAATTTTATGTAATTAAGATGATTTTTATGGTGGAGGGCCCTAATCAAATAGTAATTAAGTTTCCACAACGTAAACGGGGATAGAAATTAACTTATTGATTAAAAAAGATTGCATACAAAAAAAAAAGATCATAAATATGTTTATTGTTTAAAGTTAATTTTATTTACTTTAGTGCTGAAAACTCATAAATATATGATACAAAAATCCAAAGTATTGAATTGCCTATTCCCCGCAAAAGGAGAAGGCGAATAACATGGATAATCACAGGTTGCAGATAAGCTTCAGTAACCAACTTTCAGATGTATAACTGAGTAACAGTTATTAAATCTGTATGTATCTATATATAGAAATAGAAATAGGATAAGGATATACATAATTATCACTATCTAAGCTTATCTGCAAGTTGAAGTATCAATTAATCTCTTTTTTCTTAATTGATTGAACAATAAAAAACAACTTTTAATTTGGTGTATTGTTCTTTTCGTTTATAGTGGGTGTACCATGCACTTGTTCAGTTCTGCTCTCGTCAATGTAGAATCGCAGGTTTCATTCATATCGCCGACAACAAAACAAGTGTTTATTCTGATTTTTTACATGAATCTCAAGAAAAAGCGATATGCCATGTATTTCAAGGACTTCTGGTATGTTTTCTGAGTTTATCATGACATTATATTGGATTCGTATTACGTGATGATGATTAAATTGCGCTGAATTACATAATGTTTATTTAGATTCGTAAGTCTAATTCTTAATTTTATTATCGTAGATTTTCTACTGTCCAATTTGAATTACATATGACTGACATTTTTGCCTTTCAATCCTTTTCAAGAACTTCAAAGTATGATTTCCGAGTTTTGTATCATTTAATTACTCTGTTTCCTTTTCTTGGGTTACTTCTTTAAGACTTTATTAATTCTTATTGGTTGAAAGGACTTGGTTATATATACATGTTGTTGATCTATCTGATGGTTATGAATATTTTAATGTATTCTGATCTAAAAAATCCATAGTTGGAGATTTTGATCTAGATATCTAAAGAAATTTATTTTTCTTATTCTACATTATTTGATAGTACCTTCTTTAGAAACAGACATAGTTTAGAAGGAACCTTATTTTTAGAGTGATAAACACAATTTCTCACTTGAGAAATAATAGAAAAAGCCATTGGCTATATAGATGATCAATTTTGGTCCTAAACAACTCCCAACCTTAAGAGCATCTCTCACCCACCTCCAAAACTCTAAGTTTGGAGGTGAAACCATTCTCAGGCCCATCTCCATATTAGATGAATATAGAGGAGGGACTAAATTGCAAACTTCAAATATGGAGTTTTGAATAGTGATTGTAGGCTTCTCCAAATCAATATTATTTGAATTTTATTTAATTAAAAAACTCAAATTTTAACTTTGATTATGCATATAAAATTATTTATTTAATAAAGTGAGTAGTGTTTGGGAGGTTGTGGAATAGTGCTTTCGAGTTTTGGGTGGGAGATGAGATGTCTCTAAATTTGGAGAAGATTCTAATTTGGGTCCAAATGGAGTTTTTGATGGGAGATGCTCTAAAACTAAAAGGGCTTCTAAAAAGCTCAGTCCCATATTTAATGTTTATTACTCGATTACTCCTATTAAAAAGGATTATTTATCGTTTTCAAAAGAAACGAAAAGAAAAGATTATTTATCAAGTAAATACAATAAAAAGTATTTTGGTAACAACATTTCTTATTCTTATATATTTTAAATTGAGATGTTTCTTCAATTAAAAATAAATTTGAGCAATTAAAAAAGAATTATGATTTTCATGTTGAAGAAATAAAGTTTATTAGCTACAAAAAATACTAACGAGCAAATATGAATCCACATAGGTCCAACAACGGATTACAAGACACGGCATTGGGGACCAATCAATGGGATAAGATTAGCTAATTTGAGTTAATAAATTATCGGTGGAGTGACATATAATAATATCATTAACTGTTATCTAATCTGACCTCAATCTCACAGAACTATTTACTAGTCTTTCCAAAAAAAAGAAAAGGCTAAAATATATCCCTTAAATTATCACTCACATTGACCAAATCTTGAGCTTAAGCGTCAACATAATTGCTTTAAACAAATTTCCGTTTGTGAAATCAGAGAGGTAAAATGTCAAAAACCGTAAAATGAAGGGGTCAAATCGTAATTGAGGCATAACCGCATATATAACTAAAGAAAAGGAAAGGAACCTCATCGATTCAATTTCCTGCGTTTTCTGCTCTCTTTTTCCTCTTCTCCACATACATAAAATTCCTTTCTTTGACCTTTTACACACTCCCCCTTCTAATTCGTCTTCTTTTCGCCATCTACACTTTTTTTTTTATCTCTTACTATTTATTTCGCTGTTTCTTTTACTTCTTTTCTTGAGTGAAAATGGCTAGTTCTTTGTTACCAGCTCTTTCATCAATATCATCTTCTAAAAGGGTTGATTTCATTTGTGATGATATTGCCCACTTTGAAGATGAATGTAGCATTTGTCTTGACCCCTTTAGCTCTATCGATCCTCCAGCCGTATGTGATCTTAATGTGATGTTTAATCATATATATACATCATATATATATATATGTTTATTACCTGTTTGATGTAATGTGTGTTTGTGAATATGTTACACGTTTGTATATATATCATCTACCTGATTCAATACTAGAATTTAGCATATGAGTTTAAGAGAATGTGTAAACATGTATTTTATTTCCAGGTTACCAAGTGTAAGCACGATTACCATTTGCAGTGTATTCTCGAATGGTAAGTTTTTCCGATTTCACAAATCTTATGGTTATATACACTATATAATTGTACACAATCATTTCAAACCAGATTGATTTTTTCAGGTCCCAAAGAAGCAATGAGTGCCCAATGTGTTCTGAGCATCTCGTACTGAATGATCCTGCCAGGTACCGTATATATCTTGTGCTATGTTAAAAAGAGCAAAAAATTGTTCTGTTTTGTCTCTCAAATCTCTTTCGAATTTCATTTATAGCCAAGAACTTTTAGCTGGAATTGAGAGAGATAAAATTTCGAGGCTAAGGCGTAATTCTCACCCGAACAATGAAGTCATTAATGTAAGTTTTACAGTCCAACTCCGTAGTAGTTAAGACAATGTGCATTCTAGTTTGACTATACTTTTCTTTTATTGAAAATGGTATACACAATAAATTTCTCAGGATTCACCTCATGTGGATGTTTGTTTGTGTTATTGATCAGAGCATTGTGCAACATTTATCAGCTGTTGCTAGCAGGGCTCGTAACATCAGACGTAGGAGGAGAAGGCAGAGAACTGTAGAAATCGAGCCTTCACAAATTCAACCTGTTCAAATCACAAACACTACCTCAGATGAGACACAAATCAACACTTCAAATTTCGCACACATTGATTCAGCTACCTTTGTTAAAACACCTATTGTTAGTCAACCGGCTTCTTTTACAACATCTCCATCGCCTGCATTAGCATCACCTCCCACGGCAGAAAACTTGCAGTTTACTGCTGAGTGCAGGTACCAATCTTTTAATATGATCTTTTCAAAACTGAGATTGTTTGGTGCATTTTTTGTGTATGGTTTTACAGTAGTTTGTATACATATAAAACTCTCAACATGTGAAGAATATTGACTAAATCATAGAACATCTTGTTTTATAATAATGATCGTTTCGAGACTGAGATTGTTTGGTGCATTTTTGGCGTATGGATTTACAGTCATTTTTATACATATAAAAATTCTAACATGTGAAGAATATTGACAATATCATGGAACATCTTGTTATCCTTGATATTTATTCATCTACTCAAACGAACAGATAATTTTTCAGGCAATCAAAACCTGATAAATCTGGGAAATCATCCTCAGAGTCTCTTAAGTCAAAACTCTCCTCAGCTTCAGCCAAGTAAGATAGTTTTGAATATATTCTATTGGTTGTAACATGAAATTTGAGTTTTGCCCTAATGGCACACAAAATGCAACAGGCTCTCGAAACGTACGCATGGTTTAAAGGAAAAACTAGTTGCACGAAATGACTCAGTCAAGGAACCATGTAGAGAAGTTCAATGCAAGATGAGTGCAGGTATTGCTAAGATGCTTGAACGCCTACATATTACTCAAAAACGAGTTTTCACTGGTACAAGGGGAACCTCAAACTCTCCACGCGCAGCAAGGGGCATGGAGGAGGGCAAGATAGTCAATTAAACAACAGACAGGAAAAAACTACACATACATGACATGAGAGTTCAGATCCACATTCATCAAAATAAGCAAGAAAGGAGAAGAACTGATGAGATTGTGAAAATCAAGAATCTCACTTCTGCAATGAGCATTTAAGCTCGACTTTGCTAGGGACGAGTACTAAAGAATCAATCTAATAGTAGTAATATATATGATTGATCCCGTCCTGCAAAAACCGTAAAGTGGCAGAACAGAATAAAACATCATATTGTAAAGCCTGACAATACATATTATCTTGCGAGGTAAACAAATACCTATATTATACTAAAACTGTTATGATTCCCCCTCGTATACAAGATTTATGCTTCAGATTTCTTGAATGAAAGAATGTCTTGATTTCCTTAGTTTCCTTATCTTTTAGTTTTATGCTTGACATTCTTATATCTAATTTGTGATCACATAACAAATGGAGAAGAAAGCAAAAGAAGAGTAGCAAGAAGGAGATTGGACGTATATCTCTTGATTTGTTCACTGATCAATATGTTGCTAAGTTACATGCAAATTCAGAATTCTATTTGCATAATGAAACTAGAATATACTAGCTATAAATTTGCTATCTTCTAAGGCCTAAACTATCTACCATCACTAGTAAATCTTCTAAGGCCTAAACTATCTACCATCACTAGTAAATCTGCCAGATGATCTTAATCTTGCTCAATGTTTATGTAAGCAAGCATTTAAACTTTCATCTATCTACCAAAATTGATGTCTTCCGCATCAAATAAATAATATATACACCCACAACCAACCAATCAAACCTTTGCATGAAAATACGATGAATTTGATGTTCTTGTCAATTCACGCTTGAGGAAAAGAGCATAGATCAACTCATTCCATGTATCAGGAACTCCGGGTAGACACCAATGACTGCAGTCTTGCCTATGAATAGGTGCAATACCTGCCGGCCCCAAGTAATACAAAGACGGGTGCCCGTCTTTTCTTCTTGACGACATATGAGTTACATTTAGTACTTCCAGTACTCTTAGACCTGTTAGTTTTGAGTGATCTTTAATAACTTGGGCAAAAATGGTATACTTGGTCCAAGTGTGGGATGGAACCAATGAAGAACCAAGCTCTGGAACGGTCTCCAAGTGACAAGTTCCCCCTGATCTCCAATCTCCACCCCTGAAAATATCATTTTTTTGGTTAATTAAGTGCGCGAGTAACAATTTAAAGGTGAAAAAGCAAAACGAGAAAAGGGTAAAGATAGTTCAAGTAGAACCTGAAGTGCACGGGAGCATATGTCCGAAATAAGACCTGTGTCTTGGTAGTATTTACTTCACGATTTACCCATTCCACAACTGTTTTTAATGATCTCCAGTATGCTGTTTCAACCCCCATATCCATCTTCACATCTGAACCTTCTTGGAAATAACAACCTCTGATAATACATGTAAACCGATCAGAAAATTCAAAATGCTAAGCAAATATGCAAAACAAGATTATGTGAGTTACCCTCTAATAGTCTTCTCATAATTCCACCAATGTCCCGTATTGAATATGAGTACATCTGCATCTTTCCATTTGTATGAAGTCCAATCCATTTGATCTAGCTTTAACGTAGTTTTAATCTTTGATGGGAGATTAGGAGGAGGTCGACTTTGCAATACAAGAAACGGAGCTCTGTAGTATTCCACTGTGCAATTATATTGCACAAACTTGAAGATCAAAAATCCATTGTGCTTTGTTATGGGGTTTCCATTTACTTCATATATTGCATTCTTGTCGGATATTGCAGAAGAGAGCATACAGAGTAGGGACTCCCACTGGTTTCTTCCAATTGAATCTCCCACAAATGCAACGCGTTTGTTTCGTAATTTCTCTAGCATAATCTTGGCATCAAATCTGTTTTACGCGCAAAAGATAGTATATAAATATAGTCACTCTTAGATTAAGATTTTTGCAAGATGTTTAAAAGTTGGGAAGATTAATGGAATGACAGTCCATATTTGACCCTTAAAAACCCAAGTTACCAGCATAGATTCATGATGTTTTCCTCGTTAAAACAAAAAAACATTTCAATGATTCATAAACTACAAAAAGTCAGATGCAGTGATAGTCCTTTTTCCAAATTGAATATTTGCTGAATCGACAATTAAAAAGGTTGACAATATATTGTATAGGATTACATGAATAAAGATCAAATGACATATTTAACAATTTTGGAAAGATGAATAATTATCAACAGACAGTCAGAGTGAAACAACTAACTAAATAGAGTATCAATTAATTAGTAAAACAAGGGTAAATCATACAATAACTGACTAAAAAAACATAGACAAATAAACTAACGCTAAAATAGATAATCAATGAAGTAAAAATCACAAATAAAACAGACAATCAAGAGTTAGAATGAAAAGAAATTACCAAAATGGTAGTTTGAAAACTTTTAAACATTTCATGCTCAACATCTTTGTCCAAAGGACCATAAAATAATAAATTAAACATGCACACTATTAAAAATTGATGAAAATACCAAATGATTAAAATGGAAAAATAAAAAAAACCTGGGCAAGTTGCAATTTTTGGGCTGCCACCTCCATTTAGTGTAGAATAAATCAGGCCTTCCATTTTCTGAACATCTGAATCCTTCATCCAAGAACCTACAATCTCCTGATTGGTACAAAGGATAACTCTCATCCCACATCCAATCACCATCAAACAAATCACACCCACCATTAATTTCACTCAAAAAATCTATCTTTTTCATATTCTCTTTAACATTAACATTAACGTTAACACCAACACCACCTTCACTTCTCATCCACAAAAACCACTCACTCTGTGTGGGAAACCAGATCCCATTTGCAGCACTTCTGTAGTCCAACAAAAAGAAACAAAAAATCACACAAACAGTCAATCCAAGAACCCCTAAAGAGGGTTCAAAAAGCCTAAAGCGCTTCACTTTCTTGTAGATATCAATTAAATACATCTTCTCTTCAGATGGCTGAAGTTACATTTGGAAATCTTGAATCAAGATTCAATTTTTATCATCTATTTGAAGACTATTTAAACATGGAATAGTAGGCGTTGAAAGGGAAGATGAAAGATTAAAGAATTTTGGTGTACAAGCAGAACAAAAAGTGAAATCAGTAGCATTGCAGATTTGGTTGAGAGTTTAAACGAGTGTGCGTTCTGTGTGTTTGTCCTTTTCTTGTTCTTTGTTTTGGCTTCTTTACTTGTTGAAGGTCTAATGGCTTTTTCTGCAGAGAAAAAGAGATAAAAGGGGAATATGGAAAGTGGAAAGCAAGGCACAATACTAGCGGTTATGGAAGAATTGAAGAGAAGAGGGAAAAAGAGGAAAGAGAAAGTAAATGGTAATAATGGAATAGTGGGGCAACGTGCTACAAATACAGGTAATGAGGATTAAATTTCAAATTCATAGAGAATCTACCGTGACTTAAAACTTAGTAGTATTTATTAAATTTTTCCTTCTCAATTAATAAGAGAAAAAATCTAATTTAAATTCAAATTCATTATAACAATTAGGGTGAGTTTGGCCGAACGATTAGAGCTCTTAAAATCACTTTTCAATTTCTATTGTGATTTTTGAAGTGTTTGGCCCTGATTATAAAAATTACTTATGTTCAATCGTGATTTTCATGGTGTTTGGCCCCAAAGATCATAATCACTTTTGGGATCTCGAGAAACAAAAAATCAACTTATTTTAGAAGCAACTAAAGTGTTACTTTTACAAAAGCTATTATACAGAAACAATTATTCTATAATTAACTTTTATCATAATCAATTATTACCATAATCAATTTTAGTAAAATTAATTCTCCTATAATTGCTTTTCGAATCGCTAGGCCAAACTCACCCTTACATTGTAATAAATTGAACTTATCTCCAGCCGAAGCAAGCAATAGCCCCCTTATGCTTGCCTGCATGCCTGCCTGTTACCTAGTTTGTCATCTCCAACCGAACCAACATTTTAAAATATTTAATTCATTTTCAAACTTTCTCCACTCTCACTTAACAATAACAATTACTATAACAATAATAGTAATATTATTAGTATCGGCAATAATAATAATTATAAAAATAATAATATACACAATTAATGAAAAACAACTACAATTATTATTAATGGGAAACATAATTATATTTTTAAATTAAGTTGCAATAATAATAAGTTTTGTTAAGTCATAGTTATATAACAATAATTTATTTATTTAAAACTAAGTCGTAGATTATCAAAATACACCCAATTTTTTTTACAACACACATAAACATTTTAATTTATTTAAAAAAAAAAGTGAGCAATTACATAAAATTGACTATTTTTTAAAAATATTTACACAAATTTTTTGAGAAATTTTACATACACATATACATGTTTTATTTTATTTTTCTAAAAGTGACCAATTAAATTTTTTATACTCATTTTAAATTGATTTTTTAAATTCAAAATTAAAAAAATATAGCAGGCAAGCAATCAACATTGCTTGCCTGCCTGTCTAGATGCCCCCCTGGTTGCCCTCATGCTTACTTGTCCTTCGAAAAAATTTCCTTCTCCAGTCAACGACCCCCCTCATGCCTGCCTCCCCCTTCGGCTGGAGATGGCCTTAGTATATAATATAAATTGACAGTCATTAATTTTTTTTTGTAATTTTTTTAATCTTTTTGTTTGTAATGTTTTCAGAATAAGAAAATGTAAGGATTTGAAAAAAGCTACTAATTGTATAATATGTTTGGATTTTTATGTGTTAAATTAATGATATTTAATCAAATCGACCATATACAAATATTTATAAGGAAAAATATAGTATAATTATTTTGTGACTGAATACTACATATGAGAAGCGATCAGATTCCTAGTAATTTTAGTAGATGCGTTTAAGACGGATTTCGATTGATTTTTTTTCTTTTTCAAATCAACTATTTGAAAATCTCCTTTTTTATCTAATTTTTTAAAAAAATATAGGAACTTAAAGTGAACCGAAGTTAAATGCTACACGCCAAGTAATGCAGGGGGCGAGCCTTCCAAATGAGGGATTTCCTTCTTGTTAGGATAGTCTCTCGTCTCTAATTATGCTTCTTAGTTCAAGTGCGGAGGGAGTTCCCCAAGGAGGATTGGGGATTCACATCCCAATTTTATTTTATTTTTTTAAATATACCTTGTCAATCCTAATACACCACAAGAACATGCATCATTAGAAGAATGCACCCGTACATTGCACGGTGTGTAGCATCTAAATTTTCAAATTTCATATTGTTGAATTAGTGGTACATCACCGAACAATCATAATAGAGTTAATACTTATCGTCTCCAGAGGCATTGACGGATTGGTAAGGACTAAGATGATGTGGAGAATTTCTCCTCAAACAATGTAGGTTTGGATCTCGTGTGTGGTAAATATTCACTGAAATATTTTAAGAATTTGTGCTAGGATTCAGGGGCGGATCCAGGAATTTGGGTCAGGGGGGGCTAAAATTATACACACAAAAAAAAATCAAACAGTTAACATAAAGTTTATAATATTCACATAAGAATCCAAAATATCTACATATTTACTTTAATAATTGACCACGACGGTTTTTCATCTTTTGAAATCGGTCCATGATAGCATCATTTGAAATACTACTAAATATGTCTCTCTCTATAAAGACAACTAAACTATCATTTAGCCGTTGATCGTTCATTCGATTACGAAGTCGATTCTTTACTATCTTCATAGCCGAAAAAACTCTCTCCACTGATGCAGTTGCAACGGGTAGAATAAGCGCCAATGTCACAAGTTTGTAAACCATCGAGAATGCGACATGTCTTTTAGTTGCAACCATCTTCTTAGCAAGATCACAAATCCCTTTCAAACTAGAAAAATCATCACTTGATCGAACATCCCTAATATAATTTTCAAGTTGATTGGGAAGAGCCGAGAGCTCAAGAAAAGAAAAGTCATTTGGATAAAATTCGGCAAGACGAACGAGTTTTCCTTTGTCAAAAGCTTCAAAGTGATTGGATGGGTTTAAGCATGCAACACAAAGAAGCAACTCCGTGTTTACTTCATTGAAACGGTTGTTCAACTCTTGCAATTGTCTATCTATCACCGAATTGAATCTCTCAACTTTGTAATGATGTTCGATAGTCACTTGTTCAATCCTACGCTTTGGCCTCCCATATGGAACATAAACATTACTCATTGAAGGAACTTCAATTTCATGTTTAGAACAAAAAGAAGTAACATCCTCCAACAAAGTTTCTCATCCATCATCTCTTGTCTCTTGAAGACGATCTTTCGCTAATTTGACTAATTTCATAGCATTCACTATATCTTGATCTTTTCTTTGTAAAGCTTGAGACAAGTCATTAGTGATCCCCAATATCGACGCCATCAAATGTAAATTGAAGACAAAGGAAAATGATTGCAATATTACCAATAGATTGCTTGCTTCTTCATTCTTATAATTGAAAGAGTAAGTTATTGTTAAAGTGGGTATATTATTGGACTTAAAATTATATTTGGGCTATTGGGCTAATATATTAAATTTTTTGTTAAAAAAAAAATTATAACACATATATATAAAAAAAATAATAATAAATTCCAGGGGGGGCTATAGCCCCCCCTTGCCCCTATGTGGCTCCGCCACTGCTAGGATTAACATCTTGTTTTCTCCTTCAGGATTGACCTTTAGAAAAAATACATGTCGTATAGCCAATTGAGAGTCCAAATTCGACATCGTGATGATATTTTTTTTCTTTTTTTACAAACATCATGATAATACTGTATACAAAATAAAACCTAGATCAAATACACACGTGACTGATTCGATTCTTCAATAACAAGATAAATAAATAATATAATAGCTACCAACATCAACCCAAATTTTACTCCACTCGTTCGTACACAAAAATGCTGAAGTAGTTTAAAAATTAAAATAAAACCTTTTTCCTTTTATAAAGATCTAGGAGAACATTCACGTGCGACTACGTCTTGGGAAGGAATATTACCCAAGCACCACATTATGTCACCAATTCAAACCTGTAATTTTTTTATTTTAAAATTCTCGTGATGATTGCCCCTCAAAAGCTAGCTATTAAAGTAAAAGTACGCAATGCTACTATACAAACCCATAAAAGTAACTTTACATAATCGACACAGGATCACCCTGCAACTAAGTTTATCACATTCCATCATGCTTCCGTAGTCGATGCCAATGCTAGTTGCTACCCACTCTAAGCGGCTTTGCTCGACTTTGGGGCAATCCTTTCTAAAGTCGCTCTTTTCTAGGTTGCATGTGGCTTGCTCTGATATCTCTTGCCGTGATATCTATTGTTATGACCCTAAAAGAATCCTGCCACAACCTATTTAGATTGTGGAACATATTGATATTGTATTAACCCATTTGACCAGGCTCAACATTTCCCAGCTATAAATGCTCCAAATAGGCCACAAAAAATGTTTCAATTTCCATCTCAAAGTTGGCCATTACATATCCTAGAATTGAACATGCTGTATTAACAATATTTGATGTTGTGATGATAAAAAAGTTGTTTATAACAGGTATGTACACGTATAATTTGTGGCTTACAATCATAATACAGTGCAGAAAATGACAACTCAAAGCTAATGACAAAGAAAAATGTTAATTTGATGTGGTCCATGTGAATGGGTAAGTGCGCCAATGTGACTTCAATGTCATCTATACATCAGTCTGTCCAGATAAGATAATGTAACACCTAAACATCCCAATGCATCTTAATAAGGCCTAACTTACCAGAATGGTTATTGTATAATTCAATCTCCCTGAAAAAGCCTTACCTCGTCAATTATCATCCATCCGAAGACAATCTATTAGGTAGTCAAGGTCTGTTTTGAAACCAAAGTTACACCGATCCAATTGAATGAAATCCTATATAACTCAAACTAGGTTTCACTGTATATACTTGTAATTACTCGTATCTATCAAGCATCTAACAGCAGTGATAAAATCTTTATAGAGATATAAGATATTGAACTAGGCTATAGCATATGCAAACACCAGAATTCTTGATATCTCCAAACAATGGACAAAGTGAAATAATCGTGTAGCTAAACAAGTAAGGGTGCTTCAAGAATCAAGGTCATCATCACAACTCCTCATGGCAGGCTTAATCAAGTAACCTGTAGTTAAATTGAATTGCAGGGATGTAGTTTTGGCAGTTGATAGCATTAATTCCATTCAGGAATGACGGAGAGTAGAAATGATTTCTACTAGTCCAGGAGATATGGTAGTTGTAAGTTGAGGCACAACCCATTCTGAAGCGAACCTGGCCAAGGATAAGAAATTCTGCCATGAGCAACGTGGAGGCAATCATATATTGTTTTGGCAAAATTGGGCTTTTTTGCTATTTTTGTTAGCACGTCACATCTCCAACATTGCCCCGATTAGTAGAAATAATTTCGAAACTTAGCCCACTTCGGCCACTTTACCTAACACCATAAACTTTATCCTAAGCTACCAATATATGGAGTCAACTAAATCACCAGGCTCTCCTTATTGACCTTTTAACAAATGAATTCTGCAACATCTTTTCTGTCACTTTTGCATTCCTCCTATTCTAAGCATCTACCACTCAGCACCAACAACTGCATTAACTGATCAAAATAGAGACCAAGCACAACAAAACATAAAGCTCAACTGTTTGCATCAAAGCCGCTCTGCATTTATATACAGCTATTCTACTGATAATATCTATATATCGTAGTGTCCAAAAAAGACAACAACCTATACTCCAGAATCTTCAAATGGTGCTGTCAAATAGGCTTCAAACTTATGATTCGATATAAGAAAATAATCCTAGCATGGTTATTTACACGATGAGACAAAATACCCCCAAGTCCAACCCTAATATTATAACAAGATTAAATGGGAAATTACTCCCATAACATAATGCTCGATCAAGCACATTCTGATCATGATTAACTTTACTCCTTTAACCATTCTAAACTGTTCCAAACACGGTTGACTAAGCTAAGTAATCAAGTTGGTTCGAACTCAATTTAACAAAAAGCTCCTCCTTAATTACTTGGCCCCAAAAGAACACAAATACACAATCAACATTTTCTAATGCTCATCTATTTATTTATATAGATGAGCTTCAAAGACTAAAATGTGAGCTTAAGCAGGAAATTTTACACCCCTACAAGTAAAATCAGTCCCAATATACAAGAGACAAGATAATCAGGACACCTTCACCATATCTCATCGTAAAGTTTTCAACTTTACCCAATATATAATCAATCAGAAAAAAACCTCAAATAGAATGAACATCATCAAATAAAATAAACAGTATAGCAATTTGTAACATAAACTTCAAAAGAACCCAGTAAATATAAGAAGTAAAATAAAGTAATTGAAGAAGTAAAAACAGTTTCATAGCTTATGATCTGACTCAGAGAGAATTGTGCTACTGGTATCAGTGTGAAAGCTATCAACAAAACTATCTTCCGTTCGGGCTCGAGCTTGGGTTTGGGCTAGAGCTTCTTCCTGACGCTGTTGCTCTAATTGGGCTCTCTCGAGAAAAGGTTTAAAGCCCAATTGAAGAGTCAAGTATCCGAATGCCAAAGCTCCCACCACCACCAACCCTGATCTCATGGCGTTCATTTTCGCCGTCCCTCCCATTTTTCTTCTGCTATAGAAAAATCCGGTGTTTAATTAATTTGGTATGTTGTTTGTTTTTTAACCCAACAATTTATAAATCTTGATTAATTTCATTTTAGCCCCTGTTTCCATATAAATTATTTACTCCGAATTACTACTTCCTTATAACTTATAAGGATGAAATGACAATTTTTAATCCTTTAATTTCGACTAGATGGCGATTAAAGGACTATTTTTTCTCGGATAAGCAGTCTCGGGGTGCAATAAGGACATTTGAATGTAGTTTGATCATTTAACTCTTTTGCAATTACAAGACGGTTACTTAGATACTACACTAGTGGATTTAATACATGGGGGTTGGATGAATGACACATAAGCATGAAATGACAAAATATTGTCCTTTTATGCTCATGTGTCACTCATCCAACACCCGGGTGGATTAAATCCATCGGTGACATTTGATTACAATTTCAATTCATTGGTCTCGTAATTTTAAATTTCTTGTTGAAATTAATTTATTGAGTGAATGCCACCTAAGCAAAATCTCTAAGTTCATAAGCCTTATAGCTCACATAACAAATTCCCCGAAGAACGTTGACCAGTGGTTCGAAATTTAAGTCGAATGTGTTAAAATTACAAACATTACAAACTTTAAGGATCAATTTTCATTCAAAGGTCCCGACGTTTACTAACACCTAAAAATATTAAGGATCAAAAGAGCATAACAAAAAAAGAATCCTAAAATCACCCCCATTAAAAATTAAAGGATTAATAATGTGTTTTTGTCTATAAATGACTAATCTGTCAAGTTTAATAATATTAATTTTATTAATTGAAAATTCTTTATATTTATGAATTGAGCATTTTTTGTATTTTGTGAGTGATCAACTAAAGATTTTAGTATTAATAATATATATAATTACCGTTTCAAGTATTTGTTGAGAATTTATCATAAATAGTACAAGTTGGGACGAGATTAATTAATTTAAGTCTTTATTCTACATGAGACGAAGCAAACAAGTGCTCTCTATATCCTTTATTTACATGGCTCCGATCCTCTCAACCATCATGGACATGGAGCAAAGCAACAGTTTTTACTTGGATAATATGAATATCTAATCTGTGGCAGCAACAACGCTTGGCCCTTCAACCTGAAATATATATCAATATCATCCACACACACAGTCATACTATATACTAATATGAATTACTTACTAAAGTGGTCATTAGTCATTTTAGAATTAAACCAAAAATCGATCGACATATATAAATCAAGTCAAGCCGGCCGGCTGTCATAATTATCATCATTACTTTATAGGTAAGGATTCGATATCTGGAGGTGTGACGTCATTATATGATATTGATACATAATGAAAAGAATTGTTTTATTCCCAACTCATTACTTAAATCTTTATATTAGTATTTAGTCAACACCTAAAGAGAAGTAGTCAGTCTTAACTAACATAGCCAGGCTGGCTTGCTTGCCTTGCTGCAATAAAGATCAACACTACTCAAACATTGCTCTCATTACTTGGAGCTTCACTCTTATATTTTATGAGCAAATTCTTATATAGTATATATATATATAGTATGGGATGGAAAATTCTTGACACCATGTCCATGACTAGGACTCTAGGAGATATTTCCCGAACCTTGTGGCTGAGAAGACATTATCGTTGATTGTGATATGTGGTGCTCTCATAATGATGATGTGGTACTAGTACATTCTCAAACCACAAGTTTTAGTAAATATCTCATAGACCTGGTCTAGTTCCGTATAGGATTATTATAATAGAAGGTGCGTTCATAAATGAACAACGAACATTAATTGCATCACCACCTATGGTGCCTAATCATCCATTAGGATCCTCATACTACGATAGAAATTTTAACTCGAACCTTGTTTGACCAAACCAAATAATTCACGAGATAAGTGCAATAGTAACACTCCTATGGTTCGATCTACTTGAACCTAGACTAAAATTTTCCGATCTTCACACCTAGATGACCTACTAAAAAAAATTGTCTAACGACATGAGAAGAGGATCATTTTACCATGAATTTAGCTCCCCAGATTTCTTCCTCTTTAGCAGGAACAGCAGTGATCTTATTCTTGGGGTTCTCGTAGCTTCTTAGTTCCCCAACTGCTGTGGAAAAGAAGCATCCTGCAAAATCAAGCAACACAATTGCCATGTTAACTTGAATTTCTCGGACAAAAGTCAATGGTGAACCCGTAATTGCACTTCTGCACAGTGTCTTACCTTGTGGGAAAGAAGCAAGTGACTTTCCACAAGCTCCTTTAAGCAAGTCAGCATCATCAGCAAATGCAACATATCCATCAGCAGTAATTCCCCAATACAGAGGAACCTTAGCATATTGGTCCTGTCAAAATATAACAAACGTACCTAAATCGTCCATCTCAGAATCATAAATTAACCAATACAATTTTGATTATGCAATTGATAGGTCCCTGATTAATTACTCACAGTAGCAACAAATAGAGTAGAAGTGGATTTGTCAAAAACTATGAATGCGAAATTTCCTTTGAGGTGGCCAACAACATGGTTTGGAGGGTAAGGTGCTCGATCACGAAGTGTTTTGTATGCTTCGATTACCAAAAGCACCTCATTTGCAGATTTCCCTAGTCCATATTGTTGGTTCAGACTACCCAAGTTGTCAAGTGCTCCTTCAAATAAGCAGAATATCTCATCTTTAACCGCAAAGGATCTGCAATATTATCAGTAATAAATAAAAAGACATAATGCACCATAAAGAGTTAAATAGTTAAGATTATATTTATCTAATCTACGTGCTTAGCTAAAAACTTATTCCACAATATTCAAATGTTACAAGAAAGTAAGTCCAATCGCATATGAACATATATATAAGCTGCATTAATCTTAATTACCTAACATAATTCAATAGCAATGTCCCCTAGGCACTAGGCAGGATAGAGTATTTCAGGTTTAATTTTATGTCTCAACGTAACTACCTCATCTTTCAACATTTTCCATGAAGTTATTACTCACAGAAGTATCATACAAATGTCTCGGAAAATTAAAATTGAAAATCAACCAAAATACATACAAACAGACAATATATATTCGAATTCCCAAAGTGATACACTCCTGCAGGGCCTTCAACAACATTAACTAGGCCAAAAGCACACTCTTTGTTTTCAAGAGGTTTCTTTAAATTCACATTAGAATATGCTACTTTCAAACACCATAGTTGTAGTTAGATTACAAAATGCAAAAACAACCCCTGTGTTTGTCCTAATTGGAAAAAAGCTCCTATCTTATTTTCATTAGCAAACTAGCAAAGAAAACCTCAAAATTGTGTTTTATTAGCTCATTACTCTGATTTGAAAATACGAGTTGATCGCAGGGGGTTATTTTATTGCTATTTTTTAGGAATGACTGGAAAATATTGCCAATATATTTTTATGTGAACAATTGTGTTTTGCATTTTATTCTAAAGAAAAAATAACATCTAGGGATATATTTGTCACTTCTTCTACTGATCATGCCTCAAAATAAGATAGGTGACAATTGTAAACACATGGTTAATATGATAAAATCACTAAAAATTTGCGAAATTTTGAAAGAGAAACTAAATGATATTATTTTGAGAAAAAAGTCAACAACTAGAGAAGAATTTTGGCCCGGTTCCAATACGTGTGGCATACATGCAAGAAAATGAGGACCCAAAATTAATTCCAAATCATGGGCCACAATTTTCTTATCTTCATCACCTTCTCAAACTCAAAGGATCATTATCATTGATTAAAAAAACAACAAACCTTATCCAATTTCTTGATCAAGAAATCACAAAATCTTCATCATCTTTTCAGGAATTTTTTTTTTCACTTCCAAGTTGCAATCAATTTAAACAGTTATCATGACTCATCTGAGATCATATATATGTATAGGAGCAATATAAGTTCGTTCATAAAATTAAAGAAATATCACAATCACATATAAAAGAAACGTAGAAATAGTTAATCCTAGTAAAAATTTCAATCCATGATACAATAGGTGAACAAATTCAGTCTTCAAATGAACTTTCATATATATTTTAGTTTTAGTACTATTTTGCAGTATAAATGCACAGTACGTATACCTGGGATGTAACGTAGACTGGTTGTAGTGAGTGTAGGCTAGCTGGACTTCATCTCCGACCTGCAAGGTCACTGCCGCCGATGAATTGGCCTCCACGAAACGCGCCACCAGCTTCTCCGCCGTTTCCTTCGGCGACGGCGTCCTGCTCCCCGCCGCCACGAGCTCCTCCGGTGGCGATACTATCGAATTGCTAAATACTCCCAACATCTTCTCTCTCTTACTCTAGAAACTAGTACTATATATTAAGTATAAAATATGTATATATAGATTTCTCTGTCTCTCTCTATAAAAATTATGAAAACAATGGAGATATGTTGTTGGTGGAGTTTTGTATTTATAGAATGGGAAGGCAAGGGTAATTTTGTCATTTAAATAAGTAAGCATTCTAATTTACGCCGTTGTTCACATAGTAACGACAAATTGCACATTACTGCCTATTGTTATACGTAATTGCATTTTCCCCCCAAACATTAGAATAACTCCCACCGACATTGCACTCAAAGTATCCAGTGGACAAACGGAAAATAATCATATAATTCAGGGGCTAAAGTGTGATTATAAAATTTAAATTATGAGTAAGTACATGTGGCGTAGGGCCTTGCGGATGGGCGATAATATCATAATACCCGTGTGTCTCAACTCAAGGATGAGGTTTTGTGTGGGACCCACCGCTGGTTCTCTTTCCCGTGACGTGTTACGCACTAGAGGTAGAATAGAAGCATGGATTAGAGCTCTAAATTTCAAAATAATAGAAATTTATGTTCAGTTAGTTAAATATAATATAACTTTTTTTAAAAATTTATGAGAAAAATTTGTAAATCAATGAAAAATATGTAAATAGAAACTACTCTATATTTTTATTTCATATATGATGGTGTTGACCATATCAATTATTTTTATCGTTATTAAACTATTAATTGACATTTTGTGAAAAATGCAATTACATTTCAGGTCAAATTTTCAAAAGCAGTTTAACATTAAGGCAACAACTATTTTATTTAATAATTCTTTTTTTTAATCATTATTCTTATTTTTTTTTTTCAATTGTTAAATTATTTTCGAGATGCGTCAGACAGACATATTAAGTGAAAAATCTCTCATCACAGGGATTCAAATTTGAGTTCATTGCATAATTATAACTAGACTCTTCCAATAGACCAATCACATGCTGATATCATTATTCTTGCATCTTTTTTCTTATAAATCCTCAATGAAATAGTACACATGAAAATCAATCTCATCAAACAAAGATTAATAAAAAAGGCATTATCCAAACCCCACATAATAATAAACATGGACGAATCAATATATCATATTCTCCCAATTTCCATTGACCTTGGGTGCTCGGTGAAGCGGTCTCACAAATGAAAAATAACGAGTTTTATGCAGCCAAAGTCATTCGTGAAACACATAAAAATAAAAACTATAGCAATTTTTGAATTTTTTTTAATACTGATAACTCTATAGTTCAATTAATTAAATAAATTGACTACGCTACAAGTCTACAACTTATGCAATTGCCACAGAAGAATTCCTCTTAAGAGTTGCAAAGATATCTACTACTGTAACTACCTCATTGCAATTCTACTTCCTAAGTGCTGAATTTGTGTTTCGGGAATGCAAAATGCAAGAGTAGTTCTGAATTCAATGGTAATAAGTGTTAATCTGTGCAAAATACACATTTATGATGTCTTAAGAATTTATGTATAACAACATGGTATGTACTGGGCAGTAGGGACTTTGGATTCGAAGTGGTGTGGCACTGGGCAGCTTATCCGGACATCGTTTTTAACTACTACTTGCACTATCATATATTTGATTCTAATAACAGATGCAACTATATCACATGAACATACAAAAAATAATCCAGTTAAAAAAATTAACATACAGCCAAGGCTGAACAATTATATATAGATTGTTTTCGATTATGTTGATATAATCAAAAGCAAATGGCTTCTGGAGCAAAGAGTTTCAAAGAGGGAAAAGAAAAAAGATAACATAGAATTGCACTTGTTTCAGTCAGAGTACATGAGGCTTTCCAACAGCTAAGCTAACTGAGAAAAAGACTAATCAACTAAAATTTACATGGTTAATGAAACATTACTTGTAAGTTGTAACTTACTTCTTGAATATCCTCGAAATTAATGAAGAAATGGATCGAGTTCAATCCAAGTAATAAACTTGAATTGTGGTGCATCCCCCATGTGATAAGTAATCCAGCTCCAATGAAAAATCTTACATGAAATTCTTCTTCCAATTTTGTTTCTTCTTAGTCCATCTGATTTTGTTGGGTAATATGAGACTATCATTCCAACAAAAGACTGTAGTTATAATAGCCATGTGTCTTATACTATTCAAATACTCATCAACCAACACATTAATTTCAGTAAGCTTGTTCTGCTTATGGTTGTACAAAAATATACCCGAACCATAAATATCGAGAAGAACATTGCTTTCATTGGTAGAACACAAAAGCTTAACATGATAGCAGTGGTGTGGCACAGGCAAATTCTCAATAATTAAGTATTTTGTCCAAGAATTACAGTTACCATACTCTTTCATCATCCATATCTCAATCATGGTAAGATCATATGTGTTCCTGTACAAACACAGCTGCCCTTCTAACTCAGTCAACTTGAATATATAAGTAATGTCAAAGCAAGCCGGCTTAGACAACTTCTTGAACTCATCATTTATGGGATCAAAACAACATATTTCATATCTATTGTGGAAACTGCATTCATAAACTGGAAAGTTCACATAGTGATGATGATGACAAATAGTGCAAATTTTGGAGTTTAATTGTTGCCACAGCTCCTCTCCTCGTATCGCATTAGAATCGGAGCCTTTGAGCGTTTCATTAGCAATCCAATGTAGTGCCCCGTTAACAAAGAGCCCTGGACCTGCTACTCCAACACGAGAATAACCATGTTTCTCTGTCCAGGAATTATTTCTATACGAGAAAACTGCATAGCAGGATCCACTAATTTCTAAAACAACTTTGTAATCATCAGTGGATGCATCATAACAAAGCCCGTAAGCTATATCACCAGGAAATGGATATGGGCAAGAAAACCTAGCGTACGTTCTAGTGGCCGGATTCCATAAAACCCACATTTTGTCAAGACTTAAATGGATGTTCTTCAATAGGACAAGACCATCACAGGAACATAAAACACGAGCTTCACGGTATTTCTTCAAGGGGAATTCCAATGTTTCTAATTGATAATTTTGGTTTGCGAATTTGACAAAATGATGTTTAACTTGTTTGGGATATCCAAAGCGCACAGATATAGTTTTGCAGTCTAATTTATTTGAGCGATGAAGATGATATCTAGCAAATTTAGCATCGGAGATCAGGGAATACCATTGTTTTGAAACAGACTTGAACCTTAGGAGAGATTTGACAGGTAACCTTGAAAGGATACTTTCTATAATTTCAAAAGGGATATTTGGTGTATTCTCTTCTTCATTTGTTGGATTGTTCTCCACAGTCTTCCTCCTTTGACCACTACGTGTTGTAACCATTTTTTTCTACAAGAGATTTTTCGGCTACGGCTTGAACAAAAGCCCTAATATCTACAGTAATACGATGAAAACCGCCATTAATAGCACCTTTTGTTTTGGGCCTGAGGATGAGCCCATATAAGATTCACCCTACAACCAAATCACCAGGATAAAAAAGACACGGGGGCACAATATGTAAAAGAAATCCTTCCTTACAATTACTACAAAATGCGATTAAGAATACTAGAATATTCATTTCCCATTTCATCTTACTTTTCATTTCATTTATAGACTTGTATTAAAATTTTATTTTTGTGATATGATTCGATTAATTTTATGTATTTAGATTTGGTTATGAAGAAAATAGGGAGGTGTTTAAGGGATAGTGAAAGGAAAGGTTTAGTACTTCAACTTTATCAGAAAATATAAGGGGTACTAGTTGCTAAATTTTTCTTAATTTATGGATGTTAAATGCTAATTTTGTATTTCAGGGGTTCAAGGTGTTGAATTGTTCATATTTCGATGGTGCTAAGTGCTAAATCTATTTTGAAGGTACAAAGTGCTAAATCTATTTTGAAGGGGGCAAAGTGCTAAATCTATTTTGAAGGTGTAAAATGCCAACTTTTCGTGTTTCAGGGGGTGCAAAGTGCCAAAGACTAAAAAATAAATTTCCTACATTGCCCTTACGGTTTTTGACTTCGACGGTCAACTTTGCCGGAAAGTGGGATTGGCGCCAAGTGCTTTTTTTTCAAGTTTTGTGGATGCAAAGTGCTAATTTTGTATGTTAAGGGTGTAAATTGCCCATTTTCTATATTTTAGGGGTGTAAAGTACAAAAAAATCCAAAAATGTAGAAGTCCAAAACAAACAAGAAATGTGATGATCATAAAATAACAATAGATTGTTGCAAAAATAAAAAATAAAAATAAATACCAATGGATGAAAAACATCGAGAAACATGGGATTAATAATGATTACAAAGGAGAGTAAGAGGGAATGTAACCATGGAGGTGATGCCAGTCGACACTCAATGGGCGTGATGTGAATGGTGCAACCAACTTTTGATTGAGTTAGGTAATAATTATGTTCTCGCGTGTACCTAAAAACTTAAGTTGAAATCGAATTAGTTAAATTTTAAAAAAATATATCAAACGGTAGTTCCGAAGGTGTAGATATGTTTGCAGATCAAGGAGTGAGTTGAGTCACTATTATTAACAATTGAAAATAAATGGGCGAAGCACAAAAATTAAATGCCTTAGTATTTAATAATCAAAGAAATTATGTACACCTTTATATCGTGTACTTTTCTAAGAAATTATGCACATTTATATATCATATACTTTCCTGGCTAACTAGTCTAGACTATAGTGGAAAAAATTTAAAATCGATGATCAAATGGTGATTCACATTGCCCATCTCGAAGCAATTTCTCCGTGGAAAGAACGCTTGCTAACCTATTAAAAAAATAACAATAATCATTAATCTTAAATTCTCCATTTAATAAAAAATTAGTAAATATACATACAAAACTAGTTGAATTAATATATACCTGATTAGTGCTTGCGCATTAGTTTCTTTGCTAATAGACTCGTAAATTCCAGTCCTGGAATTCACTCTCGCAATTGGCTTTTTCAACAAATCCTCACCAACCTTGACAAGATCATTCAGATTCTTTTTGGTAGCAAGGTCCATGGAAGACTTTGCACCGGTTAAAGTTTCATCCTGCATATGTTTATTTCTCATGAACATTAATTAATACAAATTTATGAATAATCTGGAATATAAATAATAATAAATTAACAAAATTAGTACCTGTATTCTTAGGTAATTATCTTGCGAAGAAATAGTAGACATGTGGAAATCTATCAACGCGCGAGCTCGACTAAATATATTGACTATCGGACTAGAGCCACCTTTAAACATCCATCTCCAAATACCCCATTTGGCGGCTCGATTTGCATTATATTTATTTTCCACATTTGCAACGGATCCGGTTCCAAGTGATAAAACAAGAAATCGATCATTGTTGTCTTTTAAATTTAGAGGCGAAAATTTAGAACTTCCTCGCCTAATCTCTTTATTCACTTCAGTTATCGCGATTAAAGTCTTGAAATGGAAAAAAAATTATATATATAAGTCCACTTTTCATTTTATTGATAGAAAAATACAAGAAATTAACATATATATATATACCGGATTATTATCATCTGCACCTCCATCAATGAGATGAAATTCTCTTTTATTTTGTTCTGAGTCTCTAGTTTCAAAATAGTGTGGAGGAAGATAAGTCGGAGCAGCCGAAGTTCCTATGCATATATCCGATAATGAAGCGTCTAGGCTCGGGTCATTCTTCACCTATATACATACATATGTATATTTTAATTATTAGTATGACACAACGCGCGCACCAAATTAAAAATATCTATCTTTGTATAAGTTAGTAATTAATAATTAAGTACCTCGTAGCTTGAGAAAATTACTGGTCGGAAGCTGTTAATATCGAATGTAGGGATCACAATGTTTGTCAATGTCTCGTGCAATTTTGTATTCCCAATTTTCTCTTTAAGAAGAGAATGAAGATACTTGCCGTTGTATATTGGTCCTGAGAATGCTTTGAAACATTTCACAACATCACCTATTAATGAATAGCTGTTGAGATAATTAAGAGGGAAAAAAATCATTATGTTGTTCAAATCAATATTAATGAAATTATGTATGATCGAGCTATTTAATTTTTTTTAATTAAAATAAATGAAATAAAATTAAGACTTAGCTTTTTTAATTTTCCAAACCACCACCCCAAAATCGATAAATCGATAACATGCATGCTCAAGCACAAATTTAAGGTGTATATACCGTCGTTGCGGGAAGATTTTGGGGCAATGTTCCAGGTAAAAATCCTTGATATCTTTTGCAGCAAAGATAGGGCGATTATCTTGGTTAGGAGCCGTAAGCATTGCAGTTATAAGTCCACCGGTACTGGTCCCTGCAATTACGTCGAAATAATCGGCAATTCTAGCTTCTTTACCATCTAACTCCTGTACGTACAATTATGAAACTATATATTAGTTAAATAATTAAAAATAAAGACACGTAATATAAATAATAATTTAGGCATGCAATATATTTTACAAGAATTGAAATACCTGAAGTTGAGTTTCAAGAAACTCAAGCATAACTCCAGGTACGATTCCTCTAACACCGCCGCCATCGATGCACAATATCCTAATCAATTTTCGAGAAATATCAGGCGTGACCATGAAAATCTTTGATGTTTCTTCTTCCATTAGATCAAAAAATTAAGAAGTTTTTGCTGCTTAATTAGTTTTTTTACAAATAAACTATTAAATTTACCGAAATTTAATTAGTAAGTGTGTTTGAAGAATAATAATATGATTAACATTGTTGTTCATTGGTACCAATTAACTTTATTAATAGATAGAGACTCTGCTATATATGGCCGAGAATGGTAATTTCCTTATTATTCAATACCCCGATTTAAATTAAATTATCTTATCCTTAATTGGTACCAAAACTTCCTTCTTGGTAAGTGAAGAGATATATGTTGTTTGTTTCCAAACTTAATTGAGGAAAAGGAAAGGGAAACTTACCTTATAAATTAAAAGATATCTTTTTTGCTTTCTTCCATATTCCTATAGGTTATAGGATTTGTACAGGTAAACTAATTGGTGTGTTTTAATTTAAGATAGAAATTAAGTTAAACAATTTGGAGTCCCAACCCAATAATTAAGTTAAGTCAATACCATCAGCGAAGGGCAGTAGGACCTGGTAGCTAGATGGGCCGATAACTTACTTGCATGTCCATCGGCTAATTCTACGAGCCCAGTTTGGAGTGAATTAAACACAAACTTTCCTCATCTCATACGTTATTGACCTCATATAAGTTTAAACTAGATTCTTTACAAGAAAATTAATAATTAATGTATTATTAAGATGCTATGCTATGTATTATAAGATTGATTTTATAAAATTTGAATAAAAATCAAATTCCTTTCAACTTCAGATTGACATATTCATAGTTACTGGATGTTGGACCATATAAAGTATACGTGTGCCCATCCATATATATCTTTCCATTGTACGTGGTTAAACTTCAAATTATCTAGCTTTATTATTTTTATTCAAAATATATTTGCATTAACTATTATGTCATCCTTCATCATTTTTTAATTGATTACATGATATGTATGGTAGGTTAAAACAATAAAAAATACAATAACTAACTTTCCCACCACATATATGTCATGGTATACTAGCTAGTACATTTCCAGCTTCATGCCCCTTAATTAAACATTTGCCATCTTCTTTCATTAATTCATACAAAGAAAGAGAACAAACTAACAAGTCTCTAATACAATGAGGTGTGACTGACTTAAAGGTTTTTTTGGTGAAGGATCAAATTTACATGACCAACCCTTTAAACGTAATATTCGATACACGAAAACACCAGAAATGGCTCCAATAGTTGGGGCAACAAGATATATCCACAAATGATCAAATCTCCATGAAACAAGAGCAGGTCCTAATGACCTTGCTGGATTCATTGACCCTCCTGAAACTGGCCTGCATCAAGTAAATTTTTTCACATTTAAAAAAAGTTCGATTTATCATCTTACGAGCCTTAAAGTTCAGTATTTACCCTGAAATAAGCACTCCTAGACCAATGGCTACCCCAGCAAGAAATGCCGATAATTGTCCTGGCTGCAAATCTCGTGTAAAAAAGTGATTAGAAAATTAAGAGGAATGTAACAATTACTCTACGTGCACTGCGTTTTTGTACTATTATTTACCGATTGAGGTTCGTTGAATAAGGATGTAGTTAAGAACAAAATGATGAAGGTTGCAATGAGCTCCACCCAAAAGGCTTCTGTACATCCATGGAGTGGCCTTGTCATCATAATCTCCGGTTTAATGCCATATACTAACCTCCCCGAGTACGTTGCCAAAACAGAACCCCCGACTTGTGCAAGTATATAGAGTGGAACCTTTAAAAACAAAACCCGAAAAAAGGAGAGAAAAACATATATTACTATTACTAATGAATCAACTTAACAAGAATTAATCAATTTTTTTGTAACGGATATTTTACCTTAGACCATGGAAATGGACCTACAGTCGCGAAAGCTATTGTCACAGATGGATTAACATGTGCACCAGAAATCGAACCTATAGAGGAAACTACTATTATTACTGTTAATCCTGCAGTTGCTGCATACTCAACTAGTCCCGATTTGATTCCCATCAAACTCATATTTGCTATTATCCCGCCTACGCAGAACATCAAGATAAACGTTCCTATCGCCTCTGCCAATACCTGTAGTACAAATTATTAGAAAAAAGATATGGTTCGTGGAAATCGAATTGTAGAGTTTAATTTTTGGATTCTTACCATTCGGACAAGGCTCGTGTCTATTTCATAGGGAAAGCTGAAGAAAGCTTTCTTTATTGCGACATTTTCATTGCTTGAAGAAGTAGTGTATCCCAATTCTTGATCACTTTTTGATGTACTTATTGGAACATCATGTGAAGATGAATCCTGAAGTTTAATTTTCATGCTTTATAGCAATAGTAAAAGTATATTCTAATTTCACAGTTCTATTCTAGTGTTCTTTAAGGAGGTAAATATGATGGAAAAGTACTGAAAGAATTCCGATATTGATGAGGTAGAAATGTTGTAGATTTGTTAACATTCATATTACTTAGGTTTTAAATTGAAGAATTGAAACAGTGAAATCTGTTGGATTCAACACACGATACTTGTGTTACTCCCATATTAAGCATGAAAAACTTACTCATGCTTCTTCAATGTACATGTTAAAAAGACAGGTTAACCATTTCTATCCAACTGTTACTTAATTAGTTAGTACCTAGCTAGAGTATTTGTGAGTCATAAACAGAGATGAGGCCAAGATTTACCTGTTAATTCCGTATGCATTATAACTTGTTATGTGATTTGATTACTCTAGCTAACAAGCATCCAATGTATTGAGATGTTACAAATAATGCCTATTTTCGATCTTTCTCCTGTCTAGTGAAATCCCCCAAGTATGACTTATCCTTCCATTGAAAGGGGGAAAACAACATTATGTAAAATATACGTAAATACAGAAAAAATCTAATTTTGGGTCAAAATAACAACTAAAAATTATGATTTCCGTCCGGATCACAGAAGTTATTTTGATCTAAATTATCGTATGTTGTTCTCAGAGACAGATTTCAGTATTTTCTTTTCTTAAATATCTTATCATCATACACATTTACCTGTCTTTGATAGGTGTAACCAAACAATCAACCTATTCTTATTTTTCCACAACATTGTTCAATAATTCTTATTTCATGTTATCCACTTCACAATATATATATTACATGTACAGATAGACTTGATACAACGAAAAAAAGGTGAACAAGTGACCGACCTATACAACTCTTTGTTAAATAAGACAAATTAGGGACTCCTAATCCCACAACTAAACAAGGTGAAAATTGAACCAAAATTTTGCTTTCACCTCGCTTCAATCATCAAAGCTCCCTAGACAGATCAAAATCAGAGCACTTTTTCTGTCCCAACAACAATGATGAAGAAAATCCAAACATGGAATTTCTCAAGTTAATTTCCAAATAATAATCCTCCAATTGATGACCCCCAATAACAATTGAGTCATTTGTACTCAGCCCTCCATCCAAGAAACCCAAACACATGACTTCATCACTAACAAACACCATTGAATTCCTACCATAAATCCTCCATTTCACCATATCACTCTGCAATGTTAAATCAACAATTGGCACATTTGGCCCAACCCTTTTCTTTTCCACACCTTTCGAACTAAAACATACTTCGAACGGAGCCACAGGTGGAACCAGAGTCAAGTTCATGGAATTAGAAGCCTTAACATAAGCCTCAACAAATGTTCTATAAATCTTGCTCTCCATTGTGGTGTAAGGAACGATTGTACTTATTTTTGTTCCGAGAATCCCTTTCTCATGCGAAGATAGTTTCTTGCCTGAAATTTTTATGGAATTTACATTTAAGTGGTACCCTTCATTTTCCTTGAAAATAAGAGGAGTGTACATCATTGGACTTGAGATCTCACTTTCATGAGGGCTCCCACCAATCAAAATTGCACCTTTTGATGATGACAAACAAAGGGAAAATTTCCTTTGAAAGAATTCAAATGTGTTTGAAATTTGAGAAGGAAGTGAGATTCTTGAATCTCCAAGGCCTAACATGCCTTTGGCAGCAAAAGCTAACCCTTTCAGCAACAAATTTGGGGCACATGAAAACAAGAATTGATCAATATTACCAGATAAATCTGAATCCTTCCCATCCCAGAAATTCAAAGCAACTTTATCTTCATTAAGTTCACTAAAAGTAGACATTCTTGTAACTGTGTTTTCTGCTTGTAAAGTACAAGTCTTTGAGTTGCACCCTGTGGTAGTAGTAGTAGTAGTAATTGACTTTGCCATTGAACATTCCAGAGAGAAAGTTTTGATAGTTTTGTGAGATGAAAAAGGAGAGATGGACTTACCACAGTCAAACCAAACAAAAGGGCCATTAAGATCAATTACAAGATTGACAGGGTCAAGATTTTGACCAATGGAAACTTTGGCAACATATTGAAGAGTTGAGAGATCTTTTGTTGCTTGGAGAATTGCAGCCTTTGGCAAGATGGGATTTTGAGAAACCGAACTGGAAATGAGAAAAATGAGTGAAAACATGAGAACAAATTTGACAGAACAAGACATGATCGGTAAATGTTTCAACTGATTTTGGTGTTTGTGGCGAAGGGTCGCAGTGAGTTTATAAGGTTTGTTTGTAAAAGTCTTGTCTTTCACTTGGAAGGATAAGATCTAGAGGCTCTTTTGCTTAATAGATTTTTTGTGATTTATGGACTGTCCCATCACTCCTCACCTCATTGCTCCTCCTTTATCATTTTATTATGCGAATATGGAATGGCTATACTTTTTTGGGGTATTTATTAATTATTATTCTGTCTCTGTCCCTGTCTCTTTTTATTTTCTTATTCTTTCTATTTAACACATGGTACAATAATAATAATCATGCATATTTGTTATGCTCGAGCATATCCGGTTTGACTAAGATCCAGATCAGCAAAAGGTATATACTAGTACTATATAGTATACCAGTTAACAGGCCTACATAGAAACCAGTATTTCTTTTACCTATTTTATTTTATATATATATATATTAAAAAATAATAAATTGACTTAAATGAGATAATCGTAAACTCTTTATCATTTGTATCTCGTGATGTCTTTTTTTTATTATGTTTTGTAATATTTTTTCGTTTAGAACGATCATTATTACGAAACTCGTTTAAATTATCGATGTTAATATAAAAATAATTTTGCTCCTATTACATTGCGAACACAACTTGAATTCTCTCAAATTTGTGTATATATCAATTTTTTTTAATTCAAAATTAAACAAGGATATAATTGATATTTCAATAAATTCTTACATAGGCGCGGCCCTAAGTCCAAATTTAATAGGATAATAATTATTGGAAAATGTTTATGTAATTTGACTATATAAGAACATGTGCAATTGTTCTATTTTTTATTTTTTTGAAATAAAATTATCTTACTTGTTAATCATCATAGTTTCATAACTCAATTTTAGGAAAAATAATTTTGTAATATGGTTACCCCAGCAATCAAAATTTTAAGTTTCTTAACTTGACAAATATGTTGTTTAATTTATTTAATACGTTGTTTAATTAATAATAAAAGAAGAAAAAAAAATTAAACAAAGGCGATCACAATTTGTCAGTGATGTTCTTCACCCGATGCAGTGGGTTTGGGACCACTCTCTATCGTTCTTGGTTTTGTCCCTTAGTCAAGACATATAGGCTTGAGCTGGTTTCGACACTGGGCCGAAACCAGAGTCTGGGCCAAAATCACAAAGGTTGGTAGCCAAACCCATATTAGGCCTTTAGTTTCTTAACTTGACAAATTCCATGATCTTATCCCAACAAGAATTTGTGCGGCCTACATAAAATAATTTTTCAATATTTTGCAGTGCAATTCTTAAAATTTTGGTATAAAATCACTAAGAATAAGTTTCTTAAATTTAAATGTCTCGCGTGCGAGAATACAAGTCACTAAACAAGAAGATTAAGATAGATACACTTCCAAAATAAAACATACAAAAACAATAAAATTAGAAACGAACATATTAAAAACAAAACTGTCTCAAATCCTAGAACAACTTTTATTCTGAAGCAAAAGAGAAGAAGTAAATTTAAGCTGTGAAGAAACAAGATCAAACTCCAAGTAATTCTCTTCCAATTGATGCACCCCAATCACAACCGAAGTCCTCGGCCTCGACCCCCCATCCACAAATCCAAGACACATTATGTCCCTATCAATCTCAACCATTGAATTCCCTCCTTCAATCCTCCAATACACATCATTTCCACCCAAAACCAGATCAATGGTCGGCACAACCGGCCCCGACAAACCCCTCCTAATCGAACCCGACCTAAAACAGGCCCTGAACGGCGCCACGGACCCCACACTTTCGATTCTCATATCCGCAGCAGCCTTCACAAAAGCCCGAGTCAAAGGCTTGTAGATAGAGCTATGCAAAGATGTGTAGTTCTGTATACTACTTATTTTAGTCCCCCCAACCCCATTTTTATCGATGGTGAGATACGAATCTTTAACGGAAACAGATTTTCCATTGACCCTGATGGACTTCACATCGATGAAGTACTCATCGGATGGTTGTCCCTGCGAAGAAACGACTCCGGTGCTAACCGGGTTTATAATCAGGGGAGTGGTCTTAAGTGAACTTACGGATTTGCCCCCTCCAATCGACAATTTCCCAATCCCAGAAGAGGGTAGGCAAAGAGAGAATTTATTAGGTAAGTTGAGTTTTGTTGCCACCTGTTTATGCAACGAGATTTCGGTCCTGGCAAGGCCTAACATGCCTGTAGTCCCACTAGCTAGGCCTTGGAGATCATCACTATGCATACAAGAGAAGAGAAATTGTGGGACCCTTACGTCATTATTTGTGGAGGATAGTGTGTCCTCAGCGAAGCCTTGGGCGACGAGGACTCCTTGGAAGGGGTTGAAAGGGGAGGAGGCGCAGGTGTTGTTGGTGCAGCCAGGGCGGGGGGGGAGGTTGCAGCCAAAGCAGCCGTGGCTCCTGGTGGTCGCACATTTGGAGGAGCCACATGGGATAGGGGCGTAAGTGGTGGAGGTGTAGTCGTCGCAGGAGAACCATAGGAACTCAGACCCAAGGTCGATGACTGTGTTGATCGAGGCTCGGTTGCTACCCATATGGATGGTGGTGTAGAATTGAGAAGTTGATTTGTCTTTGCGGATGGGGAGGATAAGGCCATTTTGAGCTGAGGCTGTGTGGAAGAGTATGGCGAGGAGTAGAAGGTAGGTGTTGAAGGAAGCCATTGAAATATAGTGGAAGTGAATTTGATTGTGATTATTAATAATTAGGTGAGATTCATGAATGAATGAATAGATAAGAACAGAACATCATTTTGAGTTGTTTGTCTTGCCAGAGTGGAAAGGAGGGGGGAATGGAATGTAGTACAAGTAGTACCAACTGGGTTGAGCATTAAAAGGGCCCAACCTCACAATCAAACTTATGCTTAATTTGTAGGTCAAACAATTACGAAAATGAGCAACACCATTTGTGGCCCTGGTGCATAATCATCTCCATGAGTCTAAATAGGTAGGTACATATAATTAATAATGGCTATGCTTTATTTTTCAGTAGTGACTTGGGTCCCATTTCAGTAGTGATGAAGCAGGAAACGAATTTGCAATTGCAATTTCAGTAGTGTTGTACAGATAGATATATTACTATGTTCTCAAACATGGCTATTCCTATCCAAACTACCGGCTATAAGAGTATATATATATATATATATATATATATATCCACTATACAATTTTTATGTAGATCTACACGTGAAATAAGTTCATGTCTTACTTTTGATGATTGTCAATCTTGACTATAAGTGGCTGGTGTAGATTTACTACATCAGATTCAGCCATAACCTCTCGTAATTCCGGGATGATATCATTATCAACAACAGATTCTACATCTTCATTTTCAGCCAATGCTTTTTCTAAAGCAGCTTTTGCAACTCTTGTAACACAAATCATCAGTACCACTGCAAACGAACCCAGAGTAAACAATGAGCATCCATCAAGTGCCAAAGAAAACATAGGAATGAATATGAAGAGACAGTTTAAACTCACCAGAAACAACAAGGCCTAACACAATAAATGCCTGCATAAAAGGGACGTCGTTTGTCAATATAACAGAAGATACATAACACGAAACTCCTACCAATTATAGTATATCTATTTTTTATATCATAAAGATTAGTTCTTCGTCAAAGCAATATTTATAATGATGAGGAGAATAATTGATTGGGGACATAGGCGATAGAGTAGATAATCTATTTCTATTAAGTTTTAACTAAAAAATATTTAGTCACCAAAATCACCAAGAAAGAATCTAAGAACGAGGCAACCAACAGAATGAGCTCATCACATTAACGTTGAACAAAGAATATGCTAAAAAGCTGTTACCCATCGGGTTTTTGAAAGTTCATTCCATCCATGTGTTACATCCGAAAGATCCTTCAAAGTTGTCCCAACATACACCAAAGCAAGGGTAATTGGCTGCAAAAAGGTGCATGGCATTGCAATTTAATACAGAAGATATACCTAAGTTAAAAGGTTTTAACTGACCTATCATTTAAAGAGGTAGGTATGACTAGAACAAAGTACATACCATCATACCCAACCATGAAGCCAACATGTATTCAGCTATTGAGACTGGAGTCACAGATAAGAGATAGTTCAACATGTTAAATGGAAGTAAGGGTACAAGCCGGAGCAGCAGCACAATCTGTTCAGTGCACGAGAAAATTCTAAGTGCGCTATAACATGAGTTATAGCGCAGTATGTATACATCAGCATATGTGTGTGTGTGTGACAAAAAATTTGATCAAGCAAACAAACCTTAAACCCCGATCTCTCAATTGCAATTGCAACTGCATTGAACTTTGGATAGTCTTTCAACTTGGAAATAACAAATGACCTCCCTATCTGTCATTTTTGGATAGGAAAACTAGCAATGAATATGCAAATTAACAAATAGAAACTTATAGTTTCACAAAGGTAAAATGGGGGAAAAAATGGGACAAAAAAAGGGTTATAAATTTGACTGCTATTTGACTAGGAAAAAATTACCGTTCGCCCAAGAAGAAATGCGGCTCCAGCACCTATTGTAGCACCAATGGAATCAGCAACAAAACCCACAGGCAAGCCAAAGAGATAACCACCACCAAGCTGAAACATACAACAAATGACATTAAATGTTTTCAGTTAACCAGGAAATTTGAAAAAAATTGGAAATCTCACTCCATTTACGCATTGTTCAAGAATTCCAAAACAAAGCAGATTACTTCAGAGAAGCAAAATAAGGAGCTATATTATTATCATTTTGGAAATTCAATGACACGCGGTATCCATGTGAACCTCGTATAACCTGCATAACTAATAAAAATCTGGCTTGGTTTAGGACAATTAACTCTTGAAGACGAGTATATTAGCTTTGAAAGTGAACTTTGTATTAGAATTAGTCACACGCACACGCACGCACACACACACACACGCACAACATTCTCTTCTTTACCATTCATTACCCTCAGACCTCACGTCGATGAGTATGCCAAGGAGGAAACTACTATAATAAGAGAATGCTCGATTATATTAAAAAAAAAAAAAACCATTACATTAGTTTTGCATAGTGAAACATAGAACCAAGATAGAATGTTTAGGATAAAAAAGGATGCCAACCAATGAAAAGTTGTTTCTGAACTTTTCTCTATATCTAAAAATTGTCAACATTTGTGTATAAGAATTTTAATTTGTAAAAATTAGACATGAACAGTCCTTACCGTAAGTACTGAAGCTGGAACTGCCAAAACTGTTAATGGAATATATGCTACAGATCTGAAAGGTTCACAAACCATATAAATTTGAGTTTAAAAAATAGTACCAAAAAAAAAAGGACTTTTCAAGAAACCAAAGCAATGTTAAGGCCACAACTAATGATTTCCGCATGCATCAAGAATTAGGAAGAAATATAAAATTTAAGCCATGTATTGGATTTTAACTCATATTACTAGTAGGATTTCTAGATCACTATTCAGGCACATATTTAGGCATATCATAAAATCTTTATTAAAAGGAGCAATTTAAAACAATACTTACAGCACTAGAGGACCCCAAGGACCAAGATCTTGTTCTATCCATAATAAGAAATCCTTCAGAATCTGGAGAAAACAACTATTCAGAAGTAGGGCAATTAAAAAGAATATTACTATTATTTGAGGCGGATATTAACACAAGGCATCTGTATTAAACACACACATGCGAACATTACATTTACCAAATCGGAATAGAGAGATCCACTGAAATCACTAAGTCATCAACATAATATGTTACAATGATACTATAACAGATAGAAGGGACAGTGAAAATTATAGCACATGTACTAAAACTCGAATTTCCATTTATTTCCTTACAAGATGTGAGAAGAGGAATGTATATCAAGTTTTCGAGTCAAGCCTGAAATTTGAGGCACATTAGTTCCACCAAAGCGTAAGTAGGAGTTTTAGCAACGTAAGACATCAAATACGGTGCTCTTATTATAAGAGAGTTCTGATATATAAAATGTGAAAAAAAATTAAATTGCTACAAAGTTCTAAAACAATATAATCCAGGTAAGTGGTAACAGTAACATCATCTATCACCCAAAATGTGCAATACCAAAATACTTCAACAAAACTTCTATACAAGCAAATTAAGCAAAGACAAAAAAATACCCAGATAACCATCTAAAGACCTATATCAAGAAGACACTAATCACACCAAAAAAAAAAAAAACTAAAGAAAGAAAATTCGAAGGCGAAAGCCTGACCTGTTCAATAGGGAGAGTGAAGCAAGCAACCACAATAGCCGCAATGAGCCCTAAAAGCAAGAAAATCTTGAAAAGAGAAACCCAGGTGAATTTGAAAGCCATTGTGGCTGATTTTGGGGAGAAAATAATAGCTTTTTGGAGTAATTGCTTTAAATTTTGCGCCAACTGCACTCTTATGGGTCTTCTGCTAAAGCTTGATTCAATGACAAACGAGGCCTACAATTTAATTCAACCTAAAAATGCCAGAATGAATTGCGAAGGATAAGAGAATTTTTCACCTCATAAAACCCTTTTTGATAAATGTTGTAAAGATTGAGGGTCTGTTTGTTTGTTTGTTGTTTAGGAAAGTAGTTTGGGTGAGCACTTGAGGATTGTGAAATGATCTAGATTTGCATGATGTTATTTTTTTGGATTTTGAAAAAATGGTTTGAGAAATAAAATAGGTGTAAGTTATTTTTGTGAAATAATCTAGACTTGTATAATGTTATTTGTTTGGATTTTGAAAAAATGGTTTGAGAAATAAAATAAGTGTAAGTTATTTTTATAAGAGTTAGATTATAGGTGTAAGATGTCTTAGACTATATGTCAAATTATGTTTGTCATGTGAGATAAATTATATAAGAGATAAGTTATTTTATGTCAAATTAGAATAGAGTTTGTATATGTTTTGTTTTGAGATAAGAAAATTGCTGTTTATTTGACTTTTGAAAGAGTAATTTGAAATTGAAAGAGAAAGCATTTATTTCCAAAAATAGAATTCATATTTGTTCGGCATTTTCCACACACGAAAAAAATTTGGGAAACGCCTAACATGCCCGAGGCTTTACCCCCATTTTAATCACAGAGCGAACTGATTTATGTGTGCGCGTGAGTGTTGCAATTGGTATAGTGTGCAAATCATTGGTCTGTTTGTTTGGGAAAGTAGTTTGAGAGAGTAGTCAATGTTTGCGAAATAATTTTGATTTGCGTATTGTTGGTTGTTTGAGTTTTAAGAGAGTGATTTGAGAAATAAAATAAGTGTAGATTTTTTTTGGAAAAGTTAGGTTGTAGATGTAAGATGTGTAAGACTTTATGTCAAATCATATTTGTAATGTGAGATAAGTTATGTAAGAGATGTTATTTTATGTCAAATCAGAGTAGAGTCTATATAAGTTTTGTTTAGAAATAGAAAAATTGTGTTTATTTGGCTTTTGAGAGAGTAATATGAGAAAATTGAAGATAAAAATTTTATTTCAAAAAATATAAAATATGTTTATTTGACATGTCCCAATCAGAAAAAAAAAATTGAAAACTACCAAACGGTCTCATAGACTTTCTGTTACATGTAGACACAGTCTAACTAGTTGAATTAGCCTATATTGAACTAGGCCAATAAATTAAATTACTAAGCAAGGCCACATTTTGGGCGAAGACTTGCAATTGCAATTGATGGAATAACCACCAGACTCTATACATGAGATAATTGATAGGGATAGGAGAGGCCTTCGCATTCCTAATAAAAAAAAAATCACTTGAAAGTTCTTATCTTGCAATCAAAATGACCGTCTACCCCGTCACCGCCACTCGTGCACCAAACCTAGCTGATCCAATCTCTCTTCGACAACATACCAATAAATATTAAGACGTTTATGATGCCTGTGCATGCGCTTTTAATGGAATGCGCAACATAACAATAAATATTAAGACGTTTTTAATTTGTAATGAAGTAGTGTAAATTAGACGTTTTTAATGTTTTGCAATTTTTGTATTATTGGATATGATAATGTAAATTTGATATAGGTTTTCATTGCAACTTTGGTATCAAATTCAAAATTTCTCCAAAGTTAGTGATAAATTAACTCATATAGAATACATAATATTCAATTTATCACCTCGTGGCTTAAAAAAAGGTATTTTGCCCACTGAAATTTTGTAAGAATTTCACATTGCTTCCCTGATTTTTTATAGACGACACTTTATTCACTTCTATTATGATAATATGCCATTTTTTAGGGTAAATTGACATTAACTTTGTAGAAAAATTGGGTTTTGTACTAAATTACAATTAATATCTATCATATGGTACAAAATTTGCATTTTCGTATCCAATAGTATCAAAAGTGCAAGTTAGTCTATCCTATTGTACAGAAAAATTGCCCCAATATATTAACATATATTAGTACCAACGAGTAATGGATTATTGGAATGGACTAATACCCATAATATGTCGAACTGTATTTTTATTATGAGAGACTCTCACGTAAGTTGCCCGATATGTCTCGAAAATGATTAAGTATGGTCTTAGACATGAATAATCTATTTAATTAAAATAAAATAGCATGTCTCAGATGTTCAAATTAAATCTAATTTTGTCTTTCAAATTTTAATTGAAATTTATCTTGTAATTATTTAAATGTATTTCTCAAAATGTCAGAGCATATCACCGATGCAAAGGCTACAGATGTGCAAAGGCAAAAAATAGGATTTTGATGGACTTGGAAAAAATATCGGATGCATTACCTCAAATTAACCGTCTGACTAGACCCTATTCAACTCAATCTAAAATTGTTTTGACATGGAATAAATTTTAAAACCAAATTAAGTTCAAAGTCAACTATAAAGTAAATTTAAATATGTTGTTCAAGTTCGACTTATTTATACTTAGCTACTAGTGTGTTATAACCGGAAAGAAAAAGGAAGATGAAAACAGAAAATGCTCGTGAATCTTCACAGAAAGCCCAGATCCACAATTTCACTATTTTGAGGGCTTTAATTAATGTCAATTTTGTCCAAGACATGAGAGCACAAAGCAATGCAAATCGGAGCCCACAATCTATGGAGCCTCACAGTACCACCTTCTAAAAATTGAATTTTAGTAAAAATAATGAACAATTCAAAGATTGATGTCCATATGGTGTAAGAAAATTATTTTACTTATTTTTTATTCACTAAAATTTAAAAAACTACTCCTTGTAAAAATAACACCAGCCTTGTCATTTTGCTATTAAGACTGTCTTCATTTTGTATTCTATTTTTTTTTATCTACTATACTGTGTATTTACAGCTCGAACCGAAGACTGCAAAGAGTATAAGTTCTCTTAAATGTGATGTCTCCACTATTATTCGGACTTGAGTGAAGAGTGCAAAAGGTATAAGTTCTCTCCAGTGTGATCTTCAATATGATTCAAACTTTAGTCTCGCCTCTAGAGATTGCAAGTCACTACACTTAGCCCAACCACCTTGGATTGTACTCTATTTATATATGCAAAAGTACTTCATATGTTTATCTAATTAACAAAAAAGAAATTGTCTTACTTTTGTGAGCGAGAAAATTCTCGTATTAACATTTTAATTTAATTGGTTCGCTGCACTCATTTAAAATATCCTTGTAAATAATAGGGGATTATGTTAATTTATTTTATGTGAAGAAGAGATTATTGTTATATTTATGTCAATTTTCAAAGTTAATAGAAGGATTGTTACCCTAAAAAATTGGTGAACATGATATTTTCATATTTTTATTGTGGAGTCATAATTGTCACTTCATATGAAAAATATGAAAAATTCTCGAGACTCCTTTGTATTTTTGAAAGATCAGCAAGAAACCCCCAATATAATCAAAACAGGTTGTTATTGTTGTCATTATCATGTTAGACTTGGGCCAATTGGCTAAAAATAATGAAGTTGCCACTTTGAGACTTTCATCAATTGATTTAAGACAATAAACAACAAATAGAGCATGGCATATACAACTAAGTGTTCACAAGGATAACTAATAAATTTATATCCAATCTTAGAAGTAGGTTAAACAGGAATTGACATAAATGTTACACAGTCATTCATGGTGGTTGCAAAAAAAAGAAAAAAATGATAACTAATTAATAAAGAATCTCATAAAATCTAGGGTAAATTACGAATACCCCCCTCAGGTAAGGTCGAATTACAAATATCACCCTCACGTATTGGGTATTACAAAAATTCCCCTCAGATTTGTCACCTTCTTACAATTAACCCATTGTCCCTAAAATGTTCCAATTTTGCCCTTGGAAGTTATTGTAATGTTTATAATATTTTATAAAAATTTAAAACTGGGTGTTAATTGATATATCTTGTAAATATAAAAATATTAATCATATTGTAATCATATATTTACCACCAAAATAACTGATATAATTTCTAATTTCTCATAAATTTCAATAAATATTTCAATTTATAATACAATATAAACTTTAACAAATTAAAATATCTTATTTATAATACAATATAATTTACTAAATTCACTAATTTATAAAATAAATTTATTTAACTAATGTGTAAACAATTCATATTCATAAAGTATATTATTAAAATTCTATTTAATTTAATATTTTACAACTTAAATTGCTAATAAATATATAAATTCCCTTTTTTTTAAAAAACTTATGGGAAATTATAAATTTTATCAATTATTCTAGTAGTATATATATAATTAACTTTTTTATAATTTATAAGATATAATAATTATATCCCAAGTTTTAATATTTATAAGATATTACAAACAATATAAATAACACCCAAGGGCAAAATTGAAATATTTTAAGGACAAGGGGTTAATTGTAAGAAGGTGGCAAATCTGAGGGGGAATTTTGTAATACCCAATACGTGAGGGTGATTTTTGTAATTATGCTTTACTAGAGGGGGGTATTCGTAATTTACCCTACAATCTATATAAACACTCTAGAGTTGTAATGTGTGATCTACATACAATAGTATATTCAAAAGAATCAAACAAAAAGTCTACATAGTATTACAATATGTTAACCAAACTATATGCCCATATGCCCCATCCTCCATGATTGAGCCTTAAACTATTTCTCAATTCTTATCTTTTTGGCCAAGTGCACCACTCTTTCAAAATTCAATCAAAATCTTAATCATCCCAGCTTGCATTTGCACCACCCAAATCCAAAAAATTATACTCAAGAATCTAAATTTATATTATATCATACTTATCGAACGCATAGCGCGTTAACTAACACATGACCGAGCATAAGATCGACAAAATATTGGTGTCCAATTTGGCCATCTCTCCACTTCATCTTCAACGGAGCTCGACCATAATGCACCCCATCATTACACCGGTTATCGTAATGCCACGGAAACGTCATGTCAAAATCATCGATGACTCGATTAAGCACACCATATTGCCTAAGCTTATCCAACACCACCCCATTGAAAGCCTCCATCTTTTGAGGATTAAACGCCAATTTTCTCGCATAGCCACCCGTAGCCACCGTGGTTCTATATATAATTTCAGGGGGCACTAGCCCTCTTTTCCTCACTCCCTCCATTACCTCCGACCAAAATGAAGCCGCATAATCTGCCCCTTTAATGAAATTTCGGATATTAGACCAAAACACACCGTCGTGTAAACCTGAATTCATGATAATAGTATCGGGTACTATATCTTTCGAGAAGTAACCCTTCAATAACTCTCGATACTCTTCATTGATTAATGAATTCAAACCCTGATAATTTCCTGTAGAGTTCGGATGTCCGTTGAAGATGCTAGTGAATCTGACCATTTGGGATTTATTTCTTGGATTAGTAATGTTCATATCGAATATTCTTGGAACGGTTGCAATATCATGAACATCCAAGATGAAGTTAAGAATATTCCGTATAGTGTCACAATGATTTGAATCACCCCACCAGAAAATCCAACGATTGTTCAAAGATCTCCAAGCTTCTTGACTCGAAAACAATTTGAACGAACAATGAGCTGAATATATCCATCCATTACTCTCGATCACACCCAAAGGGCCATTGCACCATGGATGCTGACATGGAAAATTCAGATCTTGGCATATATACCGACCATCATTCCCAATTGGGCAACTATCGTTTCTAGCATGTCGAGTCCATCGACCAGACCAAACATCCCTAAAGTAATCAGATTTCTTGCATTGTTTTATTTCCATCAACTGGGATTCTGTCTTGAGAAATTTAATTGGAATCACGCGTAGAACTTTATCGAACGCGAATCTAGCTGGCGAAAATTTTAACCCTTCAAAACTACGGAACAATAGGATAATAGTCAGATTAAAATCCCCTGCAAAATCAGGGTGGACTTGGAGGGAGAATTTGTAAGTGCCATTTCCCATATCCTTAATTGGTGGCCTAGCTTTCCATTTTTCGCTAGAGAGATCGATTTCGAGATAATCGCCTCCTAAACAACGAGGCTTTCCGGAATCATCCAATGTCTGGATAACAAACTCATGGATTTCAGCGGTGGAAATTTCAATGTTACTGTTCTCATCTAAACTAGGAACAACTCTAACATCCACAGTTCTTGAATCCTTACATTCCTCACCCCCTGGAGTTAACCACTTAGCTAGAAGAGTGGATGAGTAATTTGCCTCGAAATCGGGCGAAATCCAAGGAAGGATCCTAGGGGTTGAAGGGCTCTGTTCCTTGGTCAAATTAGCTGAAACTTGAGGAGTAATAATTGAGACATTGGTTTGGTTTTGAGTCAAATTAAGTGGCTTAATAGCTTCAAGATTTTCATGGATTTCTGCTAAAATTTGGTGGGTCGAGTTCAAATCAATTTGCTGAGGATTTTTGAAATGGGATTCAACAGAAAGATTGTTAAAGTAGAAATCTTTATGGGTTTGTAGCAAAATTTCAGAACCATTGGGCTTCACTAGAAGATAATCTTTATGAATAGTGTTCATATTTAACCAATCAGTCCCCCAAACAATCAAGATTCCAAGAAAAACACCCATCATCAGAATCTTGAACCACCAATGAACTATAGGGTTTGGCCTTAAAACCCATGCAAAATTTGTAGCTTTCTCCGGCATCTCAGAAAAAATTAAAACTATCCACCAAGAAAAACCAATAACCTAATAATATAACCAAAAATAAAAAAATTTCTTAAAAATATGAAATATATAAAGAACTATTAATATAACGAAAAGAAATTAACTTTGTCCTTGCATTTAGCTGACAAACACATTCCCAGCAAATATTAGTTTACCTGCAATGTTTTCTTGGAGAAATAAAAATATGTAGATGAACAAAACTTGAATTTGTTGGCAAGTTGGAGAAATATTTCTGTATCTGTTCTCTCTCCTCGAGAATGTATGTACAATGTGTACAGTAAAAATATATAGTATAATATAATACTCCTATCTATCTACTATATTATATGTATGTATATGTAGTGGAGAGAAAGAGGGAGAGAGAGAGAGAGTTCTATTATGATTAAAAGTGATGGAAGGAAAATGTTTGAATTAAAGTTGGAAAAGGACTGACTACTTTTTTAGTGTTTCTATTATTCCTTGAATTGTATGTCAAATTACTATTTAGGTCCTGGGAAATAGTTTCACACCGACAGAAAATTGCTTGGGCCTTTAGATGTGCATGAGGTTGGGGTGGGCAAATTTGTCCTTTTACTGAGTTGGACTTGCATGGCCTTTGCAGGACGCGGTGCCACGTGCTAACACACAAACCCTCCAATTTTGATCCATCTTTTTTTGTCTATTTCTTCGGCTAGATCCTTGGATCGGCACATTTATTTATTTTTGGTTATCTCCAAACAATTTTTGGACTCGAACCATGATTTTATCATTAATCAGTTTATCAAAAAAAAAAAAAAAATTAGGGTTCAATATAATAATATCAAGGTACATAATATGCTCATTAGTAAAGTCGAATCCCTCAAGTTTGAATCTTAATGGAGGCACCACATCGAAAATGACCTATATTTTTTGCACTCTTCGATTCAAACTGTAAATTCACAGTCTAGTAAATAAATAAAAAATAAAGTCAAACGCCAATACATTGTTATTTTAAATAATGTCTTTTCCTTTCTTACTTGTCCTCGAAAACATATCTAGTAGTAGTATAAAATGTTAAAGTTAATTATATCTGATTTGAAAACTTTGTTGAATGAACATATTATAAGCATCATTTTTTTCTCGTCTTTCTCAATCTAGATTGGACATAGAATTATTTAACTCGGTATTTGGATGAGACTCAGTTCGAGACATTTTGAACTGGACATATATTATTTATTTTTAATTTTGTAACACTTTTGTGTCTCAATAGTTATAAGCTTTAATAAATTAATATGTACCCTCGAATATATTTTTCCACGACTAATGGATATATACACATGACATCAAATTATGTAATTTTGTATTTGTCTCTCTAGCTAACTTTTACACCAATAAGTACATTGTTTGGTATGGGTGACTCTAATTTGACCGAAATATGAAGAGAATTAAATGTAATCAAATGTTTTTTATTAATACACTGCCAATTGGCCTAATTTTGGTAAGAATGACAATAAGAATTGCAAACAAGAATTACAAGATGAATGAATGTTCTTATTAGAAAAAAAAAGTTATCTGTTTTGATATCACCGCCGTATTTCAATTTGTGAATTAAATAAAATAAAAATAAAGAGAGTTATCTGTTTCCGGTACTAGCAATGGTATGTGTCAATCTATGCAGTTTCTATCTCTTTATCTGCAATTAAATATCCCGTGAAAAATGATTGCTGAAGAAAGAAGACTTAATTTGTGGCATACTAATTTTAACTAGAAGAAACTAAATCCTTCCAACTATCCAATCCAATCATATACCAATAGTTTTATTTTCTAATAAATCGTGTGTAGTCAAATTATCTTTTATGTCATTGCAATAAACGTCTATTTTGTATGTAAGTTCTTAAATAGTTGGGCGCTACGCTAATTAAGTTTGAATTATTATCATTTATGTCACTATGGTAAAAATCATTTTTTTAAAAGAGTGTCTAAATAGTTGTGAGTTTGGATGGAAAAAGAATTGATTGCTTCTGAGATCAAGTGAGAAAAATTACACCAATGAGAAAGTCTGAAAGTGTTGCACCGATTTAACATTTTATTTGCTGAAATCAAATGCAATAAGTCAAAAGTGCCGTTTGGCATTTAGCCTCCCGCACATAATCATAATGCATTCAAATCCAGTCACATTATTATAATTTATCTTCAGCACTAGTATTAAGTCACCAACCATTGTTGGTCTGGTGAGTGACGAACTTATATGATCCAAATTTAATTGTGATTTGTTTTCATATAATATGTTCGATTCTTAAAAGAAATTAAATCAGATCTAAAATTTGCATATCACTGACAAATAGAATAAAAATAATCAATCTACACCAATCCACGATTATATTGAAATCTATAAAATTCTGATGCAACTAACTACTAAAATTGGAAATCAAATTACATTTCAGCTAAACATTAATCATAAAACTTTCGAGCTCAATTCCTTATGAATGACAAACTAAGCCTAACTAATATTCAGAGTTTGATAAATTTTCACCCTTAACTACTTTGGTAAATTAAATCATACCTACTCTCTTTATTTTTGACATAAAAATTAAAGTAAGTGTACAAAATGTGAAAGTTTTACATTATTTTTATATTTATACCCATACAGTAGTAATTTGAAAATTTACAATGTCAAATAATTATATTTCATGAGAGGATAGATTTACGAAAAATAATTATATTTAAGATCGCAAAAAATACAAGTAATATATATGAAACACATTGACTGTATAATATAATATAAAATTCTCAAGTCACTTAAATTCAACTAGCACGTAAATAGATTATAACTTATTCAAATTTAGATGATTAACAATCAATTAAAAAGAAACAAAATTTGGAACTTGTAAAACATTCATTAAATTTGATTTAGTTTGTCGTCCGACTATTCAATTTTACACCTTAAATCGTAAAAGTTTGTAAAAGGGCGACTAAGTCACGACCAAATGCGGGAATAATGTTTCTTTGTAATGATTATTATAATGTGCTCAGTATATAAGAAGATTATTGAAAGGAAGATTAATCAATCAAATAATCAAACAGGGTGACACGGAATGTAAAACACATGAACAAGACACAAGTCATGTGCATCAGAAAACAGTGCCACGTGACGAACAGCTTTGCATTTATATATATGGCTGTGCTGTACGCTGTAGGTTGGGGGGAAGAATTAATGAAAGGTACATATTCCAATGAGTGAACAAATTAAATGTGAGAACTTTGCCCTAAATTTAATTAAAAAATAATTACATCTACCTACAAAGACATCATATGCTTTTTCAAATTTCTTTAAAGTTTCTTTAAAGTTTAGATAAAATCATAGAAAATTTCTTTAAAGTTTCTTTAACTACAAAGACATCATATGCTGTTTTTTTTTTTTTTTTTAAATAAACATAATCTATAAGGTACTCATTTTTGTTAAGTAAATTTAAATTAGTTAACTATAATAAAAGCCTAAATATATAATTTACAAAAAACTTATAATGTGTCAATTAAATAAATCAAAATACTAGCTTAAATTTAAGTTTTTCAAATTTTCTTTTTTTGAGGGAATAAGTTTTTCAAATTAGCTAAACGAATCAACCCAAACAAAACAAGTTGACCCTAATAAAAATGAGTCAAATAATTTAACCAGTGTTCCCAAAACACGTTAAACAAGAAGGTTCACATGTCATGGAATAGAATTTTCGGTTCTTGTACATAGTAAAAAGGCAGGCATATTCCCAAAGAAAATTCCCAGATTTTGTACTAATTAAATATAATGATCACATAAACTAACTATTCACCAGCTCAAACATGGTCTGAGTTAACAAACTGAAAGAACTAAACAACAAATAAAATTGAAATAAATTGTATCACACATCTTCTCAACTTTAGTACATCTCTAAGCTGGTTAAATGAATATTTTTGTTCAAACGTGAAGGTCAATATTATAAGAGATGAAAACAAAGTCTATTTATAGAAGAAAACACAATACTCTAATTACACAGCCTTGAACATGTATACATGAAAAAGCAACTAAATTACGGAATGGACAAAGGTACAAATTGACAACAAATAGAGAAGCAAATATATTTGTATTAAGGAATCCTATATTAACTCCAAGGGTCCTCCCATCCTTTGGGTCCATCTCTCCTTATAAAATCCATTATAGCTTGGGCAGCCTCCCCGGCTCGGTTTGCTAAAGAGTGGTTTCCGTGTTCAATTTCAACTTTTTCTGCGCCACCCATTGCCCTACACAATCTGGACATATTTATAACACATGAGAACATTAATCGATCGACTTAATGCTATAGGATGAAGAATCATCAACATCATAGAAATAGTAAAAAAAAAAAAAAAGATGTTGTAGTTCTTGCCTATCCACCAGTGCTTTCTTGTCCACATATTCCGGTACATATTCATCGGCCATGGAAAACATGACCTATAAAAAAGAAAAGGTCATAATTATTAAATTAAATACCAATTTCTGATGAGATTTTAAAGTATAAGAAACCTACCAAGGTAGGTGTGTTACACATGTGTCCAATTTTTTGTTTTAATTGGTATTCACTAAAGTCGGAACTGAACATGTCATCATCTCCGTTATATGCACAAAGTGAATGATATCTGCATCCGGAAAATGAGGTAAACTAAAATTAGTTAATAATTTTACCTTATATCATAGTTAAAAGGGAAAAGATGTTTTCAAGAGAACCTAAAGGCGGTAATTGGAGAATCTGGATTGGCTTCCCTGGGCATCAATTCCGAAGCTCGACCGTCATTTATCATCTTTGACGCCAAATCGATCATTGAAGCAGTTTCTTCGAGAGTGGCTTTATACTCTCGGTCGCTAACTGGAGCCTGAAAACAGCCAATCATCATTTAAAAAGAATGAACACAAGGTAAAACAGCAATGTTTTACATATGTATGTATATATATATATATATATATATATATATATATATATATATATATATATATATATATATATATATACTTGAATATTACCTGCAAAATGGTTGCACGAACTGCTCTGGAACATGCTGCATTAGTACGCAAGTAATATACAATATCCTACATAAAAAATAATATGACCTTTAGTTAAATCGTGATCTCATAAAGTGAAGGGCCATGTTTTTCTTATTTTGGTCATTTGAACTTTTACTTAGCAGAGGCACATACAAAATTCTGATAATCCTGTATTCGAAGAGAATAAAAGTAAGTACCTGACAGCCGGTGCTGTGTCCAAGTAGTATTACACCTTCGGAATCTTCTTTGTTTATCAAGTAACTTATCAATTGATCAAGCTCCAAGGCATCCTTCAACAAAACAAAATGGAACATTATAACTTTTGGCTAAAATGAAACAGCTACATATAATCACTCAAACATCACATTTACTGGTACTAGAGAAGGCACACAACAGGAATTTAATTCATATAACAGAAGTTATGCTGCTTGTACTAATTTGAAGTAATAAGGTTACAAAGTATGACAATAATAACTCAGATAACAGGAATACAGGATATGGAAAAGAATAAGTTACTTGTTTCAAGCTTGAGATGCCATATCCACTATACGAAGATGAATACAGAAATTGAACTAATGACCAACGCTCTTTCTCCAAAGCAATTGCCAGAGGCTCCAAATATCTGAAAATTTTAGAATCATTTATGTTTAGGATGAAATTGATATAAATCATGTACAATTCATATAAATGTTTATAAGTCGTGTTTCAACAAATTTCTTACTGTACTTGAATCAACTAGGACCTACCGCGGGTAAATTTAAATTTTGTGTAAATTATGACTGCATAAACGAGACAAACTAGTATTGTATTTAGAGTCTTTCCTTATATTATAATAACATAAACCATCTGTAATGTGAATCGGTCAAAAAAGACGATCATGTATAAGCTTCTGTTGTTTTCTTCATCAAGAATTGGCTAAGAAGATTAATAAACTGTTTTAAAATCTGGAATTTTCTTATTGGAATCATGTTTTGAGTTTAAGAGTCTCCATTTGGGAAAGCCTTTCACACTGGACTATTTGAAATCCAATTAAGAAAGAAAAAAAGAGCTTTCCAGATCAATTGAGGACAATGAACCAAAGTTGGATGACATACTCAGTGGCCAGAAATCCATCTGTCAGCCCCCCGATAAAAATTACTTGTTGTTTATAATCACCTGTCTTAAATGCAACCTGTACCAAACAAAGGAAACAAAGGCAATATCAAACGATAAACGAAGATAAATTAGAGAATGCATGTTAACATTTATATTTGTGTCAAAATAAAACTTAAACTTGGATGATGGCATCTCATTAGGTGGGTAAATATATAAAGAGCAAAAATCAAAGCATGTTAAGATTCTAATCTTAGAGTCCAATAGATGGAACTAACTTGTGGATTTATCATACAGAAATGTGAGCTATCTAGTTGTACTTCTTTAATATTATATCATGGCAGAGAGAACAAGGTAAAAAAGCAAGAAAAATTTCCATTCAGAAGTACGATATCATACAATCTAACTCCTAGTTGAAATAGCAAAATTTTATATGTAACATTTGAGACATCAAGTCATAATGATTCCGTTAGGTGCTCCTCAATCAAAAGTCATCAAGCAAGTGATGTTTGCCAATGATAAAATTATGAGAATTCAAGAAATCTGTTGGTATTGGCATAAAAAAAGGAAATATTTATTTTCCCTTCATGTCATCCTTTAAAATTTAGAAAAGAACACAACATACCCTTCTTCTAGTTCGATCACTGGAACAAGATTCCATGCTTTCCCGACTAATTATGATCAATATGTAACAATGGGAAAAGTTATTCTAAATGGTTTGTCCAAGCCCCTCGCTTCCTAAACCACTGTGTTCGTTCTCACAGAGAAAGCCCAAGTAAGAAATTATTGGTTCTATTTCTTTTGTTTAGTAAATCAAGTCCACCTCTTCGTTTAACTTATTATTAAAATTCAGCTCAAACCAGGAAAACTACAGAAACTAAAACCAATAAAAGAACTAAATTTATCAAGAAAATTAGTTTTACCCTCACCTGAATTGATTTGGGGCCGTACTTAAACATCACCCCGCGAAACTGATGCTTCTTGTTGATGGGCCCAAAACCTCCTCCGACGCTGTCATCGGCGGCGGCGGCGGATGAGTTGTTGGACATCTTCGCGGTGGCGGAGCGGCCACGCACAATGCCGGAAAACCAAGAAGTGGCAGAGGTCGTCGTCTGTGAAGATGCAGAAGGGACAGAAGATGGCGTGGACAGATTCATATCAGAATTCTCCACTGCAACCCAGAAAAACCCATTGTTAGTAGAACAATTTTCCCTTTTTCTTTTTCAAAATATATAGTTTTATTAGAACCCCACCTGTCTGGTCAAAGTTGAGAAACAACACAGTCTACCAAAAAAATTTATTACTGGGAGTATTTCTTTTGACCAAAGGACAAAAATCGTTTTAAAGTGCATGTTTTTCTCGGGTTTCTCAAAGCAATTTTAGAAATAATTCTTGAGTTTTAAATTTTTTATCGGGTTTTCTATTTCTTGTTTGAGTTTTTTTTATATAAAGTAAATATTCGAACGATATATATTTTAAAAATAAGGAAGTTTTTGTTCAGAGATTATTAAAGAAGGGAAATATTAATTGTAAGAATATATTATTTTATATTAAATCTATTTTGTTATGAGACATCGATATTGTAATTTTTTTTACTACATCAAAATTATGAGATATTTTCTAGACCTTGATGCACTACAACGTTAAATGATATGATGTGGTGTAATAGATTTTCACCCATAAAGATCTAGAAAATATCACCCGATCTAGTCAACAATGTCCAGTGTAAAAGATAAATTAGTTTATTTCTAATGAAAGTAAAGCTCTTTTGGTTTTTTTTTCTAGAGATGAGAGTATTTTTTTGAGATGAGATTATTTTTAAATATGGAATGGAATTTTCGGAAATTAAAAAAGGCTGTCGCCCTATTTTTTGGGAATATCATTGAAATTTTGTTTCCAACTAACTAATGTCATGTATTAGCTAGATTAAAGTTGTAGTTATTAACTAAGTGTGTAAGATGGTTTGTCTTATTCAATAAAAAACATGCAGATGCAGATCTTCTTTAATCAAATTTCAATATCTAATTAACTAATCCCCTATCAAGATCCCATACATTGTTCTCCATTGCCTCAACATTGATAGCCATGCATGTGGATGTGAGAAAGAAAAGAACGACCTCACCTCCTTAATATTCAATCCAAAAAGATCCTCATGCGACCACTGATCAGAAGTGAAAAATCAAGACACGATACGAGAGTGTGTTGACAAGGTGAGAAAATGAAAATAAGCGAGAAATAAAGCAAAGAGGGGGAAGGAAAAAGAAGATTCTCCTAAGTGGTGGAGATGATGGGGTCGGTCCATGGATTTTCCTTCCTTTTTTTTGTCGTATTCACTCAAAGAAATGAAGGGAGATATTTCGAAAGGGCCAATCCAACTTGATCCTCTTCCCTGGGGACTTCAGATGAGGGTCTCCAATAGCTGCTAAAAATAGAAGTTATAGAAGCTAAGAAACTCTCTCGTTGCATGATTAATTTCACGAGTGATCTTTTTTCTCGTACTACTTAAATTTTTTTTGTCTTTTTTTTCCCCAAATGATTTAATCCATTTCGAGGTTTGTCATACATATATTATATGAGAACCTTTCACAACAATAATTCGAATTTAAATCATCACTTAGAGGGGTATTAGCCTCTTTCATTATATATAAATGAGGGAAAAACACTTTTGGTCCCAAACTTTACCCCAAAAAACACTTTTGGTACCATAAAACGCAGAAAAACACATTTGGTACCACAATTTTCATGATTTTGACACATTTAGTCATTCCGTTAAATTTTGGACGGAAATTTTGCGCGTGGCCGTCACGCGCCCATTAAGTTCACAAGTTTTGCACGTGACAAATCGGTCAAAACACTTTTGGTCCCAAACTTTACCCCAGAAAACACATTTGGTACCATGCTTTGCAGAAAAACAGATTTGGTACCACAATTTACATACTCTTGACACATTTAGTGTCGCCGTTAAATTGATAAAAATCACATATAATGAACAGACAACAATTTCTCTAAAAGATTTGATAAAAATCTCAAAGTGTACTTAAATCTTTGAAAATATTCTTAACAAAAGTACATTGGATACCTGAATTGGTGCACTTTGACTTGCACTTGTATCCATGGATCAAAAACTCATTTCGAATGTATGTTTCGGAGAGCCAAATATTGAAAACTTTTCGAGACTATTCGGAAATATTTCAGAAATACTAAGGAAAATTTGTAAAAAAAATTACTAAATTTAGGAAAATAATTGAGTTTAAGGCAAATAAATAGTTTCGGAATTACATGTTTTCGTTTCGCCTGATTCAAAAATGGAAACTTTTCGATGTTTTCGATGGAAAAGATGGAACTTATGATTGGTGCTTGTATCAACATTGGAATACAAGTGCAAGTCAAAGGGCACCAATTCAGGTATCCAATGTACTTTTATTAAGAATATTTTTAATGATTTAAGTATATTTTGTGATTTTTATCAAAATTTTTAGAGAAACTGTTGTATGTTCATTATATGTGATTTTTATCAATTTAACAAGGACACTATATGTGTCAAGAGTATGTAAATTGTGGTACCAAATCTGTTTTTCTGCAAAACATGGTACCAAATGTGTTTTCTGGGGTAAAATTTGGGACCAAAAGTGTTTTGACCGAATTTCTCACGTGCAAAACTCGTGACCGATTTGAACTTGACGCGCTTGACCCGAGCGTGACGGTCACGCGCCAAATTTCCGTCCAAAATTTAACGGAATGACTAAATGTGTCAAAATCATGAAAATTGTGGTACCAAATGTGTTTTTCTGCGTTTTATGGTACCAAAATTGTTTTTTGCGGTAAAGTTTGGGACCAAAAGTGTTTTTCCCTCATATATAAATCATCGGCTGGTCATAGTAGCTAATTCTAATTAACATTGTATGCTACTATTAGTTAATCCTAAAGTTATAAACATTAAGATTGGTACAACATATATAAAATTCGATATTAGATTAATTAAGTTAATTGAAGTGGGGGGTCATTTGGAATCATAACAAAGTGGAGCTAAACTAGCAAACGACCCTTCAATAAACTAAAACAACTGCAAATTACTCTTAAAAATGGTTCCAGCAGGGGGGCTTGTTGTTGTATGTATATATATTTAACATCATTGATTGCTTCTTATGATTTTCTTAATCTAGAGATATTGATTCTCATTGATAAAAGTTTCAGAATTTATTTTTAAGATCAAAAGTCCAACTGAAGTGACTAATCGTTTTCCATATACAAGAAAAAAAAAATTAAATGAAAGTCCTTTGATGCTTATCGTTATTTTGCTATATCTCCCCTTGACTGAGTCGCTACAACAAGCCTTTTAGCACACACCTGCACAAAAATCACATTTGAATGCATAAGAATTGAAATATACAAATTATTTTATAATATACCCTTAAATAATTAGAAACACCAATACTAGTCTAATTCCACATTACAATATCTACCCAAAAAAAGAACAATAGTACATGCATCAAATTAAAATTGTTTAATTTGAGAAACGCAATCGAACACATGACATGCAATTAAGAACGAAATCATGCCCCCGATATCCCATCTACCAGTAAAACGTAGGGAAATATAAATCAATTGTTGTTTTTCCAATAGAAACATGTCAGAAAATAATGTGAAACGATGTCATTTCAATGGTCTAATATTGGAAAAATATGGAATAAATAAGAATGCACTATTCCTAGTTTGCTTAATTACGTCCTTTAGTTCGTATCACATGCAATAGTTTATATCCAGTACATAGTCAAAGATTTTATTCATGATACACTCACTTAAGTCCATAGTTACCTCAATCACTCCAAAAAAGGATCCTCTATCTGCATTTTTCTTCATCTAAAAGTAAAAGGGGACTGACTATAATATATTCAAAGAAAACGGATCCCGCGAAAAGTAGAAGAGGACATTTTTCTAGTAGCCTCTATGCATATTTTTATTAGTGAGACCGTAACCTCCCCTCTCCACAGTCCATTCAAGATTTTGGATTGAGTCGGATCGACTCATATATATAGTCGACCCAACCCGACCCGACCCGACACACACACATATATATATATATATATATATATATATATATATATATATATATATATATATATATATATATATATATATATATATATATATATATATATAATTGATTTGATGAAATCATAAAACTAGGTCAGAACCAATTAACTCGTGCTTGATTGAGGTTCAAAATATAAATTAATTATTTGATACATACCGTGTATTTTCTCTCCGAAACCCCAACATCCAATTCAATCAACATCACATCACAAATTTTAAAAACCCTCAAAACTCAACATTCAAACTCAATTCAAATTGTGTTTCAGGTGTTTCATCGAATCCACTCAAACAAATATTCTAAAACCAAAACTTATTGAAACCAGACCAAAAGCGGTCCATATATATAGACCCTTCAGTTTCTACCTACTTTTCTCATTCCAACAGTTCGAAATTCGATAGTGCTCACATATAGTTCATAGAAATGATACATAAACGAACTTCACATTTTCATCTCTTTTCTATCATTTGGGACTAATATAATTATTTACCCAGCAGCAACACACCACTCTTTAATATGTGATTCAATTTTGGCTTTTTCAATAAAAGTAGTGAACATGCGAAATTCTTTTGAGATAACAAAAATTACTAATCATGACAAAAAGTTAGAATATAATCAATTGATAATTAATGATGGGATACATGATTAACTTATAATTACGATATAATTATATGTAGTAGAAATTATTCTCTCGCCGCTACTTTTTGAAAAATAAATACAACTTGCCCACCTAGTGCAATTATAGTGTGATCAGGGCTATATATTTATTTTATGGCAAGATAATGTCAAACTTAACAAACTATCAAAATAAAAACACATGGAATTTAATTTTTTGGAGGAGCCAAAACTCCTCTTGTAATTATTTCAGTAATCTTAACTAATTAACTACTCGTACATTAAACACTGTTAGTTATTAATATGTGTATATGTGTGTTGATTCTATGAGTTCAAATTAATGATGAAGGCTCACTCTTTGTTTGCGTTTAATTTGCATCTAACACAAAATTTGGCAAAGGTTTGCAAATTTGATCCATTTATTCGAAAATTAAAATGTTTCGATGTTTTTAACGAAAAACAATGAAAATTCTTATCCATGAATGCTTGCGGGGTTCGTCTTGCCATTTTAGCTTCAGTTTCTTCTTCTTCTTCTTCTTTTTTCTTTTTCTTTTTTTCAAATATATGGTAGGTCTAAAGTTACATATTTCAATGTCTTTGCAAAATTTAGGATATACATGGGAAGAAAAAGAGAAGCAAATAATTCACCTTTTTGTTGTGTTAACGTACAGCGCCTTGGCGTGCTCTTAAGATCATCATAATCTGCTTTATGAGATGAGATGATATTTTATTAGACTTAAGAGGCCAAACTACGTATCCGTACAAATCACCGCTTTCTGTATAGTCTACTGGCCTGGTTTATGGTTCTGAATCTAATGGAAATTATTCAATAAATTTTTAATGTCAACCAAGGATAGATGGAAAATGTGCTAATTCAGAAAACATGGTGTCAAATGTGATATTCCCTGTTATATGATACAAAATAAAATAAAATAAAATAAATTTTTTGGCTCAAAATTAGTGTTTGAATTCATCTTGTAATATAATGCATGCAATGTCTTCTTACTGAGAAATATACTCACTTAATGTGTTTTTGAAGGACTATCTAAGAACTAAAATATTTGGGAATCGAAGAAAAATAAATCGAGAGTAGTTCAAATAACATCGCTAACTTTATCTTGGATGAAAAAAATCATTCTACAGTTAGTGACAGTAGACAACAAGAAAAATTTCGGCTGATTCACATTTTCATTGTTGACCTCATAACTTTCCCAAAATATTGCAATATACATCAATGAACTCTACAACTAGGGTCTCTGTCAAAATTCATATACTAAATATTATTCCCTCTGTCCCAATTTATGTATCGTTTTAGGTGTTTTCACACATATTAAGGCACCTACTAAATTGCCTCAAACTTAGGAAAAAAATAAATGATATTCCTAAAATATCCTTACATTCTCTATCTTACTTTTTCTCTTAAAGAGAGAGTTTTAGATACATTAAATAAGGGCAAAATGGGAAAATATGTAATTAATAGTGTATTGAAATTCTAAAAATGACAAATAATTTGGGACAAAAAAATTTCTCTAAAACGACACATAAATTGGGACAGATGGAGTAAATTGAAGCTATATGCGACATAGAGAATAATCGATTTATGGCGGAATAGATTTTACATTCTTTAACTTTTACTTGCCCACGAGATTAGAACATTTAATTTTTCGACGAGCTAAGTAAATCATTTTATTTTTCTTGTACCCACAATCTCGTTGTTCAATAGTTTTTAATTGTGCAATCAATTTGAAAACTTTGCCAAAGGGATTTCTGCGCGTCGAATTATTTCCACATCTATTCTTTAAATGAGATTGAACATTTTTTATGACAAACTAATAAACTAAGTGCCCAAATTCAAACGTGACAACCATGCTGGCAAAATCTCCAATTGATTGTCCAACTGACAATTATTGAACAACGAGGTAATTCTTGACGAAATATGGACTAAAATTACTATCAACTGACTAAAATTACATGTATAAAAAAGATATAGGATGCACTAAACTCGTCGAAAAATTAAATATCATGATCCCGTAGAATAGTGAAAGTTAAAGGACGTATAAATGCTTTTTATCCCACAACTTTATGCATCGACACGTGTAAAGCATTTGAACACCTTGTTGTGAAAATATGCATGGCTTCCACTTTCGATCTCCATGTATAAATACTTCCCCACTTCAAAGAACTCTTCCAAGTAATCTGAGCTTCTATGAAAAACATACATTATATTATAATATATAAATAAAGTTGGTTTCATTTTTCCAAACTCTCACTTTTTCATATACTTTTGCGTCTTATCATTGATATTCCAGCAGAATAAAAAATCAATCAGAGATAATTAATTTCTGCTTCCTAATCTCTTAATATATACATCCATAATAAAGAAATACAATTAATCCCATAATTTTGTGCTGATTTGGTCTCTTTATTTTTGAGTTTTTTTTCAAGATATAACAGAGGAAACAGAGAAGAAAACAGAGTGTGTGTGCAGAGTTCGTGTTTCTCCTCGGCCATTCGCCGCATCTTCTTAATATATAAAAGGTACATACATGCATAGTGTAGTGGTCCAATAAGATGAGGATAGGATTCCTATTTCCTAGTGGGTTATATTTTCTTCTTTTCTTTGCTTGTTATGGATTTAAGAGAATTTGAGGAGCAAAATTATAGTAATTTTTAATTAAAGCGATTGGACCCTCATCATTTCTTCACGTTCTACAATTTACAAAATTTCACATAGGATAGTCTATATGTAACATTTTTGGTACCAAAATGAGGCAATGAGACCAAATTAGAAGTGCATAATTTTTTTTAAAAACATAAGATCAAAAGTGCAATTTTATAATGTGCAGAAACAAAAAGGTTAAGTCTAGTGAATCTAAATGCAATTTTCTGAATTTTTCAGCTACCTTTATTTCTGAATTTTCCAGCTAACTTGTTCATTGTTTTTTTGCAAAAGAAATAAGTCTTACAGAAATTAAACTATGAGGATCTCATTCTCTGCCTCCTGCAAGCAAGCACAGCCTCTAGTGAACTTCCCAAGTGGCCTAATAGACATGAACGAATTCATCATTCCACGGCAGCGTCGCAAGGACAAAGTCGTGGTCGTAATTGGCTCCACCGGCACTGGAAAATCCCGTCTTTCCATAGACTTAGCCACGCGTTTCAACGCAGAGATCATTAACTCGGACAAAATGCAAGTCTACAAAGGCTTAAACATTGTAACCAATAAGGTCACCGAAGAAGAGTGTCGTGGCGTTCCTCACCATTTACTAGGAATAATCGACCCCGAGGCCGACTTCACGGCCGATGATTTCGTGTATCATGCATCACTAGCGGCCGAGGACATAACACGACGGGGCCAAATACCTATAATTGCTGGAGGATCCAATTCTTATATAAAGGCTCTTGTAATTGATGACATTGAGTTTCGTACAAAGTACGAGTGTTGTTTCCTATGGGTGGATGTATCGATGCCCGTTTTGCATTCTTTCGTGTCGAAAAGGGTTGATCAAATGGTGGATTCTGGGATGGTGGAGGAAGCTAAAGAGTTTTTCGAGCCCGACGGTGACTATACGAAGGGAATTAGGCGGGCCATTGGCGTGCCAGAAATGGACGAGTTTTTCAGAAATTACGAATCTATAATCGTTGATGATAATACCAAGGCTAAGTTAATTGAGAGAGCTATTGAACAAATTAAGGCCAACACTTGTAAATTAGCTTGTCGCCAAATTGGAAACATATTAAGGCTAGGGGAGCAACTGGAATGGAGGATGCACCGCCTTGACGCGACTGAGGCATTTCTCCGACGTGGTGTGGAGGCTAATGAGGCTTGGGAGAGGTTGGTGTCAGGGCCAGGTACTAAGATTGTGGGCCGGTTTCTATTTGATCAAGATCACATAGATTTTGTATCAGCTATTACTGTACCGCCACCAACCGCAGCAGTCATTCTTGGGCCCACAAACGTCGCTGCCGCCGTCGCCGCTGCCACCCATTAAATTAAATGGATTCATTTGCCAACAAACTAAGTTTTTGGGTCATTTTTCTATAATAATGAAAATGCATGGTTTGTGTCATTTAGCATTTTTGACACCGGTGGTGTATCTTTTGAGTGCCACGTGGAGTGCTATGGAGCTTCCAATTGGCAAGCACTCGAAATCGACCTTTTTATTTTATCTATATATATATAATTTTATTATATGAATTTGCTAAGAATCTAAACAAAAGGTAAGGTATTGAAGAAAGCTAGCTAGAATCTGTTGGGAAAGGCCTAAATTTGGTACTAAATAGGCGTGACATGTGAAATGAATAAAACCCCACCATACAATGGAATTAAAGAGCCAAATGAGGGTTTTTTTGGATCTTTTAGTGGTGGTCTTTAATTTTTGTTTGCATAAAATAAAGGAGCTACTCTGTTGTACATGTCCTATATATCCTATATATATAGTATTATGTTGATATATATGAGCTGTATTATTCATGGATTCGATGAGTTCTGCCCCAATTTGTTTGGTATCATATTCTTCATATTGGAATCCAATCCAATTTTACATTAGCTAATCATAAGAATACAGGCGAAATGTCAAAAATGCTAGCCTTTGATTCTAATTAACAGCATCACCTTTTATTTAGTGATCATTTAGAAATACGAAGATATATACTTAGTGCTTACATATTAGAAAAAGATCGAATTGCTAGTTATATACTGTATTTTAATCACATTGTTCAATTACATGGGAAACATATATGTATTCAATTTCAGCTCTCCTTTTATTTCCTCGTTTAAATTAATTAATTAGCCACTTTTAGGCTTCAAAGAATATATAGAAAGTCTTTTCATAAGTATTATTTACTTCTTTTGGCATTTAAAAGGAATTTAGCTTTTCAAACAAAGAAGTTCCTAAGCTACAAGAACATATATATACTTGCATTCAAGCTTTTTTTTAGGGGAAACCTGAAGAAATTGGTCTATATGAGATGTGTTCTTACTCCAAGATCTCCCATATATGTTAAACGCTTGACTGATCATCTAAATATTCATGTTAGAAAATAAATATTGTTTACAATTTCAACAATGATACAATATGGTCTTGATTTTCTAATTCTAAATCGGTTTTTGGTACATCCCACGGGTTAGTTTTTATTGTAGAATTTTTTGACTTAAAATTAAGGATGTTGAAGTCTCATGAATTTGGATGAGTAACAAATATGTTTGGCCGTGTTTACACATGTAAAACTAAACATAATTTTTTTCCCATAATTAAATTTGCAAGAACAAACATCACGCAATAGAAGAACATGACTTTACAACAAGAAATTAAGAATCTATCGCTTCGCTTGCGATTAATGTGATGTTTCAGTCCGCAAATATATATCTCCCCCACATCACAGGACATATGATGACAGCCAAAATGAATATGCCAAATCATACATATATATAGAGAGACAGGCCTTTTGATTTGATGTAGAAGTTCATGGAAGTCTCTAATGTGTTTTTTAAGGTACCTATAAATAATTATTCCGTCCTTGGGTGAAAGTAACATGGGAATCAAAGGAAGGAAATGAGACGAAAATGAGGTTAATTGGTTTTCTAAGAAAGTACTATCAAATTGCTTATTTTTAAGATTTGTTTGTATTGCCATTAGAGATACCTCGCGTATACATGCAACCATCGGGGAGGATGAGTTTGATGACATAACTGGTAATGATCGATATAAGAACTTTCCATAATGCACAATATGTCAAAAAGAATAAAGCGAGGCACATGATCGGGAAATTCCTAATAGGATTGAGATTATGTTTAAACTTAGTTTGATATCTAAAAAAACTCAACTTAAATATATTGAACAAGTTCTAAAGGAAACTCAAGTATCTTGATAGTTTCATATGTACACAAGTCGAGCTCAAATCATGATTAACGATAATAATTATCCGCACTCGGTCAAGCTTCGAATACATTGATTTCATTTAAGCTCTTACTGTTAAGAGTAGGAATAATGTTCTAAATTTCGTTTGGTAAAAAGATAAAAATACAAATAAAAATGAAGGGAAATGGGATAAAGGGCACAAAACAGTTGTACTGCTATATATAGGACCCATCCACGAAAAAGTTCCGACTTTCTTCATGCATCCAACATTATTCCAACTATGTAAAATAGTAGTATAGTTTAATTACGTGAAAAATTGATAGCCTTAATATGTTATACCCGGCCCACTCACTACAAAGCCAGTAGGACCTGCAAATATTTAGACAAAAAGACATCGGACCTATTTGTTTGATATTTAGAAAAGCACTTTGAGAGAATAGTAAAAGTTAAAGTGAAATAATCTCGATTTACCTAATGTTATTTATTTGGTATTTGAGAGAGTGATCTGAGAAATAAAATAAGTGTATATTTTTTGGAAGATGAGTCAAATTATGTTTGTTATGTGATAAATTATATAAATGTCAAATCAGAGTAAAGTTTGTATATAATTTGTTTAAAGATAAGAAAATTATTGTTTGTTTGACTTTTGAGAGATGAAAATTTATTTTAAATAAAAATAAGAAACATATTTGTATGATATTTCTCAAACAAAAAATAATTTTCGAAAACGCTAACAAACAAGCCCATTATCTTTTGATTTCAAATTGTGGAAAGAAGTTCACGATTAGTTGTCAATATCACTTTATATTTGGCATTACAGTTGCATCCCAGATTGGAAAAGGAGACAAGTACGGTCACACAGTCACCTTGAAAGTCATTCACGGAGTGAATAAAATAAAGTACTTCTATTCTATAAGAACAAATTCTTCGAAAAAGAGTTTGAATTATTATTTTCTTAGATAAAAATGCAAAGTTATATTGATGGTATTTCCGATAAAACAGATTTCCAAGTTGTTATAGGTTGTACAATTGAGCGGTCTCGTTGTATTGTTTTCTAATATAAATTGCATGAAAAGAATCAAAGTGATGTACATATCTCTACATCTCATCTCATCTACTAACGCCCAAAACTTTGTACATACTTCATAATCATTTGAAGAACAATGTTTGCGGAGCAACTTTCATCCCCGCAATTTCTCATAAAAAACAACTATCAGAGCATGACCGCCAACAACGACTAGAGCTTGTTTTTGAGCCATTCATTACCTTGTAGGAATGATATGAATAAAGATTCATATTTGGGAAAAAATCTGAGAAATTCGAAAAGAAAAATAAACGCAGGAAAACCTTTTAAAATGTTCTGAAAATATTATGAAAGCGTAAATAACAAATTTTTATTAAAAAAAAGTGTAATTATATCAAATAAAATGGATCTGGGCCTCACTTTTCGGGCTTCGGCTTTCAAAGATGCACAACATTGAGTCCAGATTTAACTTTTATCTAAAATCCAGATTAATAGCCCATTTTCTTTTTCATTGATTTTCATATGAGCATGGACGAACTGAAAGCATCTGCTAACCTCAGAGCAGAATCTAGAAAATAAACTCTAGGGTTTGAAAATGGCCCTCTTTGGCAATACCCAAAATTTGTTCTCTACCCTACAAAGAAATCATGCAGCCCAAAAACCCTTTTTATCAAGGACCTCAAATTTTACAACCTTGAAGTTTGAATTTGTAAGGCCTTCAGTTTTTGCTCCAGTTAAATTCACTGATACAGTAATTCTGAACCACAAATGTTGCTCAAGTTTGAGCTCTTCAGATGAATTGGAAAAAGGGTCTCTTTCTACTTCCATAATCTTCATCAAAGGTACAATCTTTCATTAGTTTGGTTATTATATCTACTAAGAAATCATTTTGAATATTAATCTTTATTTGATCTATAATTAGTATGGGAGCTGATAGGGAGTGGGACATTCAAATATATTACTGTATCATTTATAATTATATGTTTATCAGCCTCTGTAAACCATTGAAATTATACATGTGCAAATTGGCTTAACAGGACTGGCTCTATCAACCTCTGAGAAAGGGGTAAAGATGGCATTTTCGCAAATTGGAGAAGTTAGTCGAGGTTCAACTCAGTTTATATCTTAAGTCTTAGCTTCTGTTTAAATCTGTTGTGTGCATATTCAAATGATAAGATAATAAAAGAAGTTCAATTTTGTGTGGGTTGGCAGTTAAATTGGTATATGATAAGAAAACTAAGCAGCCTCTAGGATTTGCTTATGTATGGACACGAGAAGAACATGCACACACTGCTGTGGAAGTGATGAATGGAAAGGTGTTCATTCTCTAGTTTTCTTCATTTAGCTTATAGCTTAGCTTAAAAGTAAATTTTTTTTTTTTACTTGGAGATGATATGTTCTCTTGCTGTCCAGTTTTTTGATGGCAAATTTATATACGTGACAATTGCTAAGCCGGGATCTTGCAAGCCGCGTCCGAAGCCTACTCCATACAAGTTCTAGCCAAATGGACACTCAACTACACAAAGCGCAAAATAAATGAGGTGTATATATTTGTGTTGGTCAAAAGTAGAATTTGTTATTTGCCAAGTTACACGTACAGTCTTATGTATGTAAATTGCATTGCTCACATTGTATTAAAAAGTCATTGGCTGTTTTGTGGTATCATGACTTGGACATGCATATTTGTATTAATTTGTTGAATGGTAAAAGCTGAAATAATTAAGCTGATATTCTTCAATTGGGACTCAAGTGAATGGAATTAATGAATAGTACAAATAAAAATGGTATCCATAATGGATTTATAATCTTAAGCGTAGTGTTATGACATTACACCTGACTATAAAGTTGTTTGAACTATTATACTTTTTATGTTGACTGAATGTTAATTACTCTTCCAATAATTTTGTTTTCCAATTCTAGTCTGCTTGATACTGAATTGGAGGGTTAATTCCCAGTTCACACCATGTTATAAGTCTAATTTTCAATTTAACTCCTTGTCATACAAAACTAGGCATATTACTCCCTGTAAAATATTTAAACGATCATTAAGCCTCCTTCTGCCATGCAGTGATTTATACGCACCTAACATTGCAGTTGGCAAAAAGACAAAACTACCCTTCCACGCAGATATTAACACGGGGGACAGGGGTTGGGGGGTAAACCCCTTCGCTTAGCATAACACAAAGGGTAAACTTCTGTACATAGAATACCACAGGCGGTAATACTGCCAGCCATCTAATAACACATGGGGGTCATCGCTACACGTGTAATAACAAGGAGGGAAACATGAATAATGTTTAATAGTGAATATTGTTGAATAATTGGGTGTTGAAGGCATATATAAGGTGTATTTGTCCCTCCACATCATATTTAACTTTTTCAGTATATGTGAAATAATGAATATGGTTGCATATTTAATTTTTTTGGTATATGTAGGAGTAGATAGTAGATGAAACTGATGAATTTGTTGATGTACAAAAAAAAGGAATTTCCTTGTAGCCATTGGTAAAGCTGTGTGGTTATTGTGAATGATAAATATAACATTATTTCTTGTTGTGGGATATGCGTGGCAGCGGCTGTAACTGCTTCATCAGTTGCACTTGCCCTCCATCAATTCGGAGCTTAACTGCCCAGAAAAGGAGTCGGTAAGTAAAGTATTTACTATTATAGAAAGAGAGTAGCTCTTATAGTACGCGTGTTCAAATTTCAAAATTAATTTGGTTAATTATAGAAGCATAAAAACCAGTGAAATACAGTGAGTGAGGTTGTAGAATATTTTTTTTTTAATAGAACCTCAAAGCAGGTTTAATACTCTAGCATTACATATTAAGATTATAAATTTCGAAGAATACTTTATAATCAGAGTATATATATTTGAAAGATTCATCAAGCGAGATATAGTATAGTGGAAAACACTCTTGGCACAGTAACTTAACTAGAAGATGTCTTATTACGATTTATCCTTTTACTTTCCTCTAACCTTTATAACTATTACCTGAGTGCAGTGTCCTTCTAAGCTTCAGATTTCACTAGAAATGGAGAATGAAGACTAATAATCTAACTGTAGTCACATGGCTTCAGGATAAGCTTTTGCAAATTTCTTTCTGATTACATTTCCGAAGACATATACAACGGCTAAATTTTAATTTTCAAATCCCACTAAGAAAATCGAAAACATAAACTAATTAATTAACTCGTCCTAAAAAGATTAAATGAAAAAAATCCTAAATCAGTCCAAGCTCTGCTTCAGATAAATTCCAAATTGAATTCATCAAAATAAATGTGAAAATTTTCACTTAATGTGATGAAAGACATAGTAATCAATCAACAAGAAGAAATCTAGAAAGTAAACTATCCTTCAATCTTAATATATTTTAATCATTAAACATGTGCACAACTATTATGTATGATATTTAACAATGTCATGCATTTAGTTCTTGCTCAAATTTACACTTTGATCACTGATTGCAGTTGCTGTCACCTCTGATTTTCTATGAATTTCAAACCTGTTGGCACTGATTTTTAATCTCCCCATGCATTGAATTCACATAATCCTTGTGCAAACCTTATTAAACTCATTAGACATGGCTCAACTCTTTCAAGGGTCTCAGTGCAGCACTTACTCCTTGGGGTCGACTCCTCTAGCGGATCAGCTAAGTTTAGCCTCTCGGATTGAAAGAGAAGGTAATATTTTTATTACTAACTTTTAAATTAGATTTTTTTCTATGTCAATGATCATGAAAGCTTATGCCTTCCAACTTCCATCGTATAAGAATCACAGAGCACCTCCATACAATGTAAACTCGCGTTCTCTGCTCTTGAATGTATCGCAAACACTTTTTCCACAACCCCGCCTTCGATCCCATTATATATTATTATGCTCTTCCAATCAAGAATCAATTAATGGATCAATCCCTTCTGGAATACAAAAATGAAAGAAAATGTCATACACTCTGATATGTTCTTGGTTTTCATGAACTGGTCAATGATGAGCTTATTCTGGAATATAAATATGAGCTTGGTTTGATGAAATATTTGGTAGTTTAGATATAATGAATGTCACAAAAATGTTATGCATATATATATATATATATATATATATATATATATATATATATTTATGTATGTTTGTACAAAATGTATTATATATTATCTTTTGAGGGTTGAAGCAAGATTTTTGTGGTGGTTGAGACCTGATTGATGAATTTGTGAAGATGCACAACTGGTAAAGGGTCCCATTGTTTGGAAAAAGATGAATATGCATAGTCATCACTTTGTCTTCCTGCCAAACTCCATGGAAAAGGACTTGCCTCTTCATAAGGTGAAACTTATTCTTTTTTGTTTGTTTCAAACTGTAGTGGGAAAAATCTATATTGAACTACAAAGCCCTGATTTTAAGGCACCCGGTATTTGGATGCTAGTACTTATAATTAGCAGTAAATGCCTTATGTTAACTCTCCTGCTGTATGTTTTCTCATTCTAGATCTTTTAAGAATATGAAGCCTGTTCATCAACTTCAATATATTTGGTTACATTGATGATGATGGGATTAGGAATTATTATTAGATTACCAAACAGATCATAATTTTAGGGTGCTAAAAGGTGATTGGTGGATTTTTTTCCCCCTTCCAAGTGATGAATAATGATTCTGCGGCTACTGCCAGTTTGCCATAATACTTGTTTACATTTTATACCTGCTCTGAATTAGTTAAAAGGCTCTAGATTGGACCAACTTAACTAAATAAAAATATCCGGGCAAATCCGACGTAATATTGTGTATCAAGCATCCCATTATTAGGTTTTCACAGATAATTGCAAGACATTATGAAACATGCGGGAAATTTGGCATAATATTTGCTTTTACCCCCAGGCTTTCTATTATTAGAAAAGTTGTTTAATATCTGCAACAGGGTCAAGAGTTCAATAAGCAAAAGCAGACTGTGGTACATATATAAATACTTACTGGAAATTAATTAAAATGAAAACTGCCACCTATTGTGAATTGTATTTGTGCCCCATCCCCAACATACCTACCCAAAATTATATGTCTGCTGTTGAACCTATTATTATTGTATTTGTTGCTCTAAAGGAGAATATTGTGATGGAGGTGTATCAGTTAGTCACATCTATTTATGAATCAATTCAATTCTTGATAATTATTAATAATTATTCCAAAGCTTAAAATGCAACAACAATTTGATCCCTACCAAACTTGGATTTCGCCCCCCACCCCCAATATCTTTAGAACCGTAGAAGAATGATGTAACACCACGTGTTCTCTTTTCATTGGACAGTGAGGCCCTATTTTTTATCTTAGATGTTGGACTAAACTCACAGAATTGCATGAACTGGCCCAAATATGAGACTTGTTTAATGGGTATATGTTAGCTGGATATAAATAATTGTGTAAATTAGGTCCACTTTGATTATATTATGTTGTTAAAAATCTTATCTTTGATTCTTTTGCTGCAACTTAAGATAAGAATATATATATATGTATATATATTATGCTGTGAAAACTTTTCTTTGCTACTCTTTTGCATGGCAATGGGACACGATTTCACATGTGAAATAGGCATTTGATTGTGACAAAAACTGCTGAATGAAAATTAAGACTTTGTTTAGTAGTTCTTATCTTGACAAATATATGTGTGGATTTAAGACATGGCAATTTTCAATTTGTAACTGTTTTTTCTTATTTTTTGGATGATATAGTAATTAATATGATTTACACACAACAAACAGTTATAACCTGACGAATAATTAATGGTAAAACCTTAGTTTAACTTTAACAGGTCGACAATTTTCAGTCTCGTTAAACGCAAGCAAACACGGTTGACAATTAATGGCTATCAGAATACTACTACAATTATTCTGATGAGGGAGACAGACGTGTTTATATTTACTAATGTGGATTTGATTAGATAGGGTTAGTGCACGTGATGTTTGTGTAATTTTGAGGGTACAAACTGTCCCTACATTCAACATTAATATTCATATATAACTACTTGTGCACGTGGATCTAATGCAAAGCTAATTTAATTAACTATTTAAGTTCTTGTGGAAATTCTTATATATTTATATAAGAGATGCAAAGAAATATTTATGAATGTAATGTATGTCAACTGTGAAAAGAAAAAAAAAATAATATATATATTCATATATATATATATATATGTATATATGTATATATGGGGAGGAGAGTTGAGAAATGGAAAAGAATGGTGAGACAAACGAAGGGGAAGCTTTACATTATGAGAGTTTGCATTACTATGCTTCTTTGTTGGAACAATCAAGTATTCTTTAAATTACTAATTTTTTTCTTATTTAGTAATATTAAGTCTTAACTAGTTTGTACTTCATCAGTTGTACGTACATAAGCCCTTCTCTTTTCTTTACCTAGTTTACACTTACAGCATGGTAATATATGTACTTTATTACTTTGGGATTTTAGTAAAAAGATACTTCTAATCTAAAACCATAGATGAATTTGAGACTTATGTTTACGTAATTCTAGCTAGTAGATGTCAATTATACCGTTTGATTTAACCATTCTTCCTCTATTGTTCTTGACTTTTTGTTTCTATTTTTGGGTATATAGAAGAACAAGATTTTGTTTTTACATATTGAGAGGACCACTACTGATATTAAGAAAGTTATAATGACGTTTCAAAGATTTCATTTTTTTGTGTTTTTCTTTTAATGATGAATATTGAATACATTATTACTATCATTCAATATTGCATAAATTTTATGTGAATTATTTCAATTATTATTAAAGTATAAAGATAATTTAAATAAAATACTAGCATTAAATTGGAGATACATTCATACTAGTGAAAATTGAATTCACGACATCTTGGTCGATTCATCTTTGGCAGTAAGAGAATTGCTCTAGCATAATGCCCAATCAATGAGAAGTTATTTTATGTTGTGATTGTTATTTTATATCGAATTTGAAATTGTATTTTGAATTTGATTTAATTGTTATATATCAAACTCAAATGAGTTTTTATGGACTTGTTCAAACCGAACATCTAATAACATGATATTTTTGCATGAATTTTGTCAATTTTTTAAACAAAACTCGAGTAACTTATTTTGATGATCATGGCCCAGTCTTAATTTAGTATGATGTGTGATGGAACCAATTATATTTATGTTTGCATTACATGAATATAATGAAGACTGTTTAATCTTATCAGTGTGATTCAAAAGCTTGCGGTAGATTCACATAATAATTATAAATTAAATTTTATTAATTTTACTTACAGTTGACAAGTGAAATTGAATACCTCCCGTCCCAGGCTGAATACTCACAAAACTGGATCGAAAGTTAGTAATTTTTCATCCAAAAATTTATTTTTTTGAGTTGATCAATATAAAAATGTAAAATAATTTCTACTATAATAAAAGTTTATTTATTTATAATTTTTTAAAAATAAAAATGTTTTCTGTAATTTCTTGAAAAAAATTCTCAAAAAATCCTAATATTTAACTAACCAAAAGTGTCCTAAAACGAAATTTCAATTCATGCTTACAAATTACACAAACAAATTATTTATTCATTTTTAGTTAAATTTTACAAAATCAAATTATTGTATTAAGTTTTTACAAATTTTAACATAGAGGAAAATTTACTAGTGAAAGAGACTTTTTTACTAGTAAAATTTACTACTGAACTAATGTCTGACAAAATATCATAAATTTGAATTTATTGAAACACGTCTCTGGACTCTGATTGATCATCGTCTGATCGTCTCGTGTACAATAGGAAGTAAGACTTTATCTGAAGCTACCAAACATTCAAAATTCAACCATAGCTAAAAAATAATCGCTAGAATCATCGTAATCCCGTCTGGAAATAGTGCGAAACGATGTCGTGTTTGGCATCATGCTGTGCGTCTCTGACCTGCGGGCTATGCACATCGGTGGCGTCGGGAATCACAAAGCGATCCGCAAGAATTGCTTACTGCGGTCTGTTTGGTGTTTCTCTAATCGTTTCTTGGATTCTCAGACAATTCGCTGCACCACTCCTCAAACACCTCTCTTGTATGTCGAAACCAAAATTTTGAATTTTGATTAATGTTTTATTGGCTGAAACTGAAAGATGAATGGTTGCGGGTTTAGATTTTGTTGGGAAGTGGGTTCTTTCACTCTTTGTGAGAAATGTTTAATTTTCAATTTTTTGGTGTTTATCTGTGTGTGGGTGTAGCTGAAATGGAAGGCAAAATTTTATTGTGTATTTGTTGTTTGAGAAAGAAAAATGAATATGTATTCATGTAGTATTATAGTGATAATCGGAGACTTAAAGGAATCATGTTTGTCCACGTTTCTTGTTTATAGTTGTAGATGCATTACGAGAGATGATTTGGACTTATCCACTATTGAATTTCATTTTTAAGTTAGGCATAAGTTGTTGGATTTCATAGAACCATTTGTATTGAATTCCATTATCTTCCTTTTAAGTATATGACTATTTTGAGTAAGACTGCAGTGAATTTGGTGGTTTGCAGGGATAAATACTTCAGACAATCTCTCTAATGAATGGTTTCAAATACAAGCGGTTCTTCGTGTGAGCATGGGGAATTTCTTGTTCTTTGGAATACTAGCTCTCATAATGATTGGGGTGAAAGATCAAAATGATAAGCGTGATGCCGTGCATCATGGTGGATGGATTGCTAAGATTATCATATGGACTTTGCTCATCGTCCTCATGTTTTTTGTCCCTAATGTCATCATAACAATATATGGTCAGTGATTGTGCCCATAATCTGAAAGTATGTGCTATCTAAGCGTGTGTAAATATGTATATGTATATGTATGTATGTAGAGTGTGTATGTGATACACAAATAAAATTAACTTAGTAACTCAATTTTAAATATTCAGAGAGCAATTTTTTTTTTTTTTTATTTACTAACTTAATTAGTATTGTGCTTTTATGCCATCATAGTGATTTATAAGAAATCTACTCTATTGAGAGAGATCAACAATTGAGCATGAACCACCTCTGATAACTTGTAGTGTGGTATATTCTATGCATAATTGGAAACATATTCAAGATGGAAATCTGTTTTGTGGTGATCACTTCTGTTTCTTTATTTCTACAGGTCAACATTACGCCCGAAATAAAACTATTAGAAGTAATAAATATTAAATGCCTCTCTTTTAAGTAGATGAAGTAGTCACTCAATATGGCACGAGAGCCAGGTTAAAAAGAACTTTTACATTCGGATCTCTGTGTAAATAGTTACACGTGTTACGCCTACAAATTAGCTTAATAAAAACGTCTCTCTTCTCTATCAGCTTCTAGATGAGGTTGTAAAACAATGAAAATCTTGGCCTCATTTTCTAATATAGCACCTTCACTAATTTTCTTTTATAAGTCCAAGTATAATGTTTAGTATAATGTTTAATTGACTTCATTTAATCAGGATTAACTATAGCAAACTTGTGTACATGTATGTAGGATTTCTTTCGAAGTTTGGAGCTGGGTTATTCTTGTTAGTCCAGGTTATAATGTTGTTAGATGCCACTCATTCATGGAATGATTCATGGGTTGCCAAAGATGAACAGAAATGGTAGGTTCGGTTCAAATTGTTATGCAATATCTTATTTTGTCCTTCACCTGGATAAAGTGTTTGATTATATTGCCTGTGGAGTTTGCAGGTATCTTGCCCTGCTTGCTGTATCAGTAGTGTGCTATCTTTCAGCATTCACATTTTCTGGACTCTTATTCATTTGGTTCAATCCCTCTGGCCACGACTGTGGTCTTAATGTCTTTTTCCTGGTGACGACCATCATTCTTGGATTTTCTTTTGCTGTTATTGCTTTACATCCCAAGGTAAAAAAAAATAGGATTCCTATAACTTCATTCATTATTCATCAATCGGAAAAGCTCTTATTATTATTTATCATTGATTGATTTTTCTAAATGACATAACTTATAGATAGAGTTTGTATTAAATTTTGAACAGGTTAACGGAAGCCTGTTGCCTGCTTCAGTGATATCGATTTATTGTGCTTATGTTTGTTACACTGGCCTCTCTAATGAACCTCGAGATTATGAGTGCAATGGTCTTCACAACAAGTCCAAAGCTGTATCTGCGAGCACCCTTATTCTTGGAATGCTTACGACAGTTCTATCTGTTCTCTATTCTGCACTACGTGCTGGATCATCAACTACATTTTTATCCCCACCTTCTTCACCCAGATCAGGTACTTAAACCGGTGCAAGATATATATGTTCATAATTTTCTTTTTATTTTGCATTGTGTGAATTAGTATGATATACATTTTGATGCAAAAAGATGGAACCAGAATGCTGATACTATAGGTCACTCAAGATTAGGAAACGACCCATTCTTTTTATCCAATCCTTTTGTCTTCCGGGGCTTTTTTCAAGTTCCTTACTTTAGAATTACGTAAGACACTGGTGTTCATACATGGTAGAATTACGTAAGACACTTGTGTTCATACATGGTAGGTCCTACTCTTTTGGGGGCCCTGGGCATAATTCAAATTGAGGCTCTGTGTCAGTAAAAAATGCATATATTGGAGTAAAAAACTTACTTCTCTTGCTTTTATTGGTACAGGAGTATTGATTAAATATTTTTACTATAGTTTTTCTAATATGTTTTTTTCCTATAGATAAAATGGTCCATCCAGTTAATCTCTCCTGCCGCTTAGTCAATTATAAATATGTTGTCAATTACTAATTTTGGAAATTCTTCTATTTTCGGGACAACTATAGTGACTCTATATGTATGGAATAAAAAGTTATATCATTTCATGTTGAGATAAGAAAAGCAAAAATACCTTCCTGTGCAAAAATAGGGGTCCTAGACAAATACCTTAAGCTGTCTGGTGCATCGGTCACTATTTGTTAAAAGAGTTTTGAAAACATTTTGTCACAGGAGACAAGAAACCTCTTCTCGATTCAGACGAGCTGGAAGCTGGTAAAGGAAAGAATGAAACCGAAAGTAAACCAGTTAGTTACTCTTACACATTCTTCCATCTCATATTTGCTCTGGCCAGCATGTACTCCGCCATGCTTCTTTCGGGATGGACCAGTAGTTCCGAGAATCCAGACCTCATAGATGTGGGTTGGACATCAGTTTGGGTTCGTATTTGCACTGAATGGGTTACTGCTGGATTATATATATGGTCCCTGGTGGCTCCTTTGCTCTTCCCTGATCGAGAGTTCTATTAAATTTGGATTCAAGATTGATTAGTATGAGTTGTATTAGCATTGTTATACTATATGATATTTAAGTAATCTATATGTATAGAATGTATAGTTAGAGTGTATTCTAGCAGGTGTCTTTACTATTCTATGTGGGAATGGTTTTCATTCTTTTCATTTGGTGTGGAGGGTTATGATCTGTATGTTGTTACCTAAACAAATTCACATATGTTTGAATTTGATGTAGCATTTGTGTACTCTCCTTTCCTCAAAATATAGAATTCATGTAATTGATGAGGATCTCTTATATTTAAGCTTGTAAATTTAATTTGTGCATTAAATGAAATTCTTTAAGCATGATTTGAATAAAATAAAACTCTAGTCCAAATTTGGCATAATTTCACATCATGTGGATGTTTTAAGTAGGGTGAAGTGCATCAACCTCCCTTAATTCTTTTTTTTTTTTTGTCAAAATGAATAAAAACACCTTTAAAATGGAAAAGGCCTAAAGGTTATACAAATATAAAAAAAGAGCAGAAGGAAGAATTAAACCATGATATTATTGTATGTTTCTTGGACTAGTAAATTACTAGTAGTGAATGCTTATCAAAAGTTTTTACTACTAAATTAATCCAACCATTAACACCTAGAACTAATTTTTTATGTGCGCCATTAAACTTCCAACTTTGTGAAGTAATCAATGATTTCTATAGTTTCAAACTTGGTATTTTTATATCCGATTGTTATTCTATTTTTATTAAGATGTTTTTGTTCGAGGTGTACATGAATAAAGTATCATATATATATATTATATGATTTTGAAAGGGGAAACTTAAATTAAATTGACGGTGGATAATGAACCTCAACAAGCCCCCATATTTACAATAACTACTTAATTCTATTTTCATTTAGGTTAGGTGTAACTTTTAGGCCATCTTCAATGGGTATGGATTCCCATTCCCCTCAGACTCTCATTTTTCTCAAACTCCCCTTCCCCTTCAGACTCATCTTTTTATAGTCATCTTCAGTGACTCAATCTTCACATTCTATTTAATTCCAATTCTCAAACTTCCCCACTCTCACTTAATTTTTCCAATCTTCACATTCTACTTAATTCCAATTCTCATTCATTTAATAATAATAATAATAATAATAATAATAATAATAATAATAATAATAATAGTAATAAAGTAATTAGTATATTAGCATTGATAATAAATAATTTAACATTGTCATTAATAATAATTAATTTAGCATTGACATTAATAATAAAAAATATTTAATAATAACAATACAATAGCATTACAATAATTAGTAACTCATATATGGAAATTCATCGCCAGAGCCACCATTATTGCCGATGTTGTTGCCACCATATCCTTAGAAGAATATATGTTCCGACGTCACCAGATACGATCAGTAGAAGTCAATCGCCAACTTCAAGCCGACTTAGTCGAACATGCGTGGTTAACACACGGTCCAAATGGTGGTCATGTGTAATATTTCCAATATATATTTGATAGGGTTATGTCATTTCTAATTTAATTTATCGTATTTAACTTATGTAACCAATATTCTATTTTTAATCTCGAAATCGTATTTAATTTCAATGTAACTTTATTTATTCCACAAAATTATAATTCTCATATTTTTTCACTGTCACTTAATAAAATTAATAATAATAGAGCTAAATAATAATAACAATTTATAAACATTGTACATAAAATTATAATATTACAAATTATAAAAGTACAAAATGCACAAACAATAAAAATTAATTAATGTTAAGATATTAAAGAATATATTTTTAAATATTTACATTAAAAAATAAAAAAATAAAAAAGATATGGGGCCGGGCATCCCAATTACAACAAAGAAAAAAAAAATAAAAAAATAAAAAGAGAAAAGGAAATGGGGCTGGGCATCGCCCAGCCCAATTACATAAAAAAGAAAAAATATAAAAAAAAAACAGAAAACAGGGGCTGGGCGCGTCCCAGCCCCAAAAGTGAAGATGTGTGGGGCGGTTCACTCATCCACCGCCTCACACATCTAGGCGGTGGTTGACCTCCCAAAATTCATTCATTTATCCATTAAACATCATTTTTCTTCCCCTCTTCAAATAGACTCACCTTCACACTTCCTCAATGGAGATGCCCTATGTTTTCTAGTATTCCTTTCGTTTTTTTTATTTGTCGATTTGACAAAAAAGTTTTGTTTATTTTTATTTGTTGCTCTAGGATTTCAATCTAAATTTTATATTATTTTATAAATTTTATCCTTTTTATTAATACTTGTTATTAATGATAATTAGTGCTAAACTTAATTGATTAAAAGGGTGTTTTGAATTTTTTGCTTAAAAAAATAATTATTTATAATAACCCTTAATTCGTGTGCAATTCTTCAAAATGATAATTTAAAAAAACACGAAGGGAGTATTATAGAAGTATTGAGGAGTCTGGCTCATTCATCTGTTAAGACTGAGTTTCATCTTCACCAAGTCTATTTTAAATTATTAATTGTCAGATATAATTTTTCCAAAATATTGTCCCTTGATAATTAATGTTTCCATTAATAAAAGGAAAAATTAAACTTTATGTTGGAAACTTATCTACCATGTACAAATCAAGAGAGAAAACTGAGACAGAGAATTTAGTAATATTGAGATTATAGTACCACTTTCATGTATTATTATATATATAGAAATTCGTATGTGAATAGATTATTGTGGAATCTGTCAACTGATCGATGATTTAAACTCGATCAATTTCTTTCATACACGTTTCTTGTCGGTGGATCCTTTCTTGTTGTTTTAATTTCATTTGTCAGCAATCTCTATTGGATTGTCTATTTTCTTTTATAAATTCTTCTATAAATAATCCAGATGCTTCTCTTCAGTATATGCCATGCACCTACACCTACTTTTAGTTTAGGAAATGTTTGTTTGGCGTTTTCCAAAAAATTATCGTGTTTAGAAAATGACAAACAAATATATTTTTTATTTTTTTAAATAAATTTTTCGTCTTTTAATTATTTCAAACTACTCTCTCGAAACTCAAACAAACAACAATTTTTATTTCTAAACAAAACTTATATAGACTCTACTCTGATTTGACATAGAAAAACATATCTCTTACATCACATCTTACACCTACAACCTAATTCTTTCAAAAAAACCTTCACTTACTTTATCTCTCAAATCACTCTCTCAAATCTCAAACAGACAACATTATGCAAATCGAGATTATTTCACAAACATCCAATACTCTCCCAAACTAATTTTCCAAACACCAAACAAACAAGCCCTTATAAATTAAGGATTCACGAAATACACAAATTAATATTTCACATAGTTTATAAGAAAATAATAGTAATCTTCATCCCTAGCTAAATTTATATAATTTATTTTTTATACCACAAACTTTTATTGACAATATATATATAGTACAGTAGCAATTAACAAATTTGTTTATACGACCTCAAGAAAGAAACAGAGAATATATACAAATGAAATTTTGAAAGAATTTAGGGTTTTGGCTCGGTCTCGCGCGAGACCGAGCCAAAACCCTTTCAAATGAGTTTTCGTCAAACCAATAAAACCATAAAAAACGTATTCATAAACTCACACTCAAACTCTTCAAACCTATAAAACATTGATTTGACACATACCATCTACTTTTTCCCTCAAATCTCACTAAAAAAGACATTGATTTGACACCTATCACCTACTTTTTCCCTTAAACCCCAACATCCAAACTCAATCCAAGTGGGGTTTCAACTTATTCAAACCACAAAACACAATAATCAAAACTCATTCAAATTAAGCCTCAAAAGTTTCATCGAAACCACCCAAATTAATTTTTTTAAATCGAGATCCGTGAAACCGAGCCAAAACCGATCCAAATAAACCCACATTCTATAATCTAATTTCATAGTAGACGTCAGAGCTTATGCAATTGTACATGTCCCCATCAACACGCACAACACAAACAAACTGCAACACACGTACGCCACAACCACAACCACAACATCATTATATTGTCTTTCATTTTAATTCCTCCCAAAATTAATTCCAAGAAATAATTCAATAAATAAAAATGTCAAGTAATATTATGCAGCAGTGTTGTGAAAACCCTCCAACTCCAAGCCCAAGAAGTGGACAAGGGCAAGTTCAAGAAATTGGAGGCTTCCCTTCCTATGTTTCGGGCCCAGAAGATTCCAAAGTAGCTGTCATTTTAGTCTCCGACATATATGGTAATTCATAATTGTCTTCACTTTACTACTACACTAGTATTTGTTACTTTTCTGATCGATCGGTTGTTCATTTGGAGTTGTTTTTACTTGTTCTTGTTTTACAAATCAAGGCCATATATACTAATTTATTAGTTACTTTTTGCCATATATATATATATATATATATATATATATATATTGTCATTTTAATTTACATATTATATCATATAAAGGGCTAGCCCTCTTAGCTACAGTATTATTAATGGTCGTCCAAAATTATTTTTCCTTTTTTTTTTCGTGCGGGCTCAAAACGACGTCGTTTTGGATTTTTTTTTTCTTTTCTCTCTTTAAATTTATACGCTGAATCCCTTTACAGGTCGGTTAGTATCTTCCAACACACCCATCTCTTTCTTCTTCTCTGCTTCCCCATTAATCAATTAACCAAGCACATAATATATATCTCCAATAAGAATTTATTTCTTATTTCTTCTTCTTCTTCTTTATAATTAGATGTTTTGAGAAATTTTAATACCTTTTTTTTTTTGTTGAAAATTTTCTCTCAAACTTGTTGTCCTCTTTTCTTCTGCATATTTGAATCACCATTACCTGCTTTCAAGCTTTCGATTTCTTCTTCTTCAATGGAGGTAACTGCGATTTTATTAATTTTGTTTTTTTTTGTTTTGCTATGTTGTTTATAGGATGTAAAGTTTGTTCTCTGTTTCCTTTAATTCAAGCTTGTACCAGTGTAGTTTTTGTTAATTATTGAATTTCTTTCAGAAAATACAGTATTTGTCTGAAACAGACCTAAATTTCTGGCACTAGATTTTGTGAACTTTGTACTTGTTGTGTTGTTATTTTTGGAGTCTAAAGTTTAGCTTCCTTCCTACATGGAAAAAATTATTTTATTATATTGATAGTAGTATTGTTAGGTAACTGTTTGTCTTTTTTTGTTTACTTGAGGTCAAAGCAGATTTTTTTTTGATATATTTTTGTTCTCCCACCAAAAGTTATTGGCAATTGTCTTGAGTTTATTTTAAATTGTTATAATGAAAGTAATATTTTTTTGGCAGTTATTTAAGAGTGTTTTGTTAAACTTGTCTTTACCTGTGTTGTTGTTTAGGGTGTAATTTAGTAGTGATATTGTTTATTGTTTGTCAGTGACCATTAATGTTGGGTTACATATCTAATGTAAATTTTTATTTTTTTTGTGAAGGTCTCTTAATGCAAATAACCCTCTTTGTGAAATACCAGCTTCACTGGTAATCTGTCAGATCTTTGTTGACTGGAATTGGCTCCTATAGACTTAGTGGAACAATCCTTGTCACAAATGGAAGCTCAAATGGTCTTGATATGCTTCTTCGTGCAAACCACTTGTACTAATATTTGCTATTTGCAAAATGATTTGTGATGGCTAATGTGTGGATATTTGCTTCGCAGTTCGGTTCATATAATCGAGCTCATCAACTCTATATCCTACGCATTTCCCTGCTTGTTTGGATTGTTATGAGCTATCATATTTTATTTATATTGGTTTTATTGGTTTTGTTGTTGTGATTATGAGTTCCATTCTTAGCAGCTTATTAGATACAACTTGAACAAGGCTTACCTTGAAAGATGATTGTCTGAAGAACAAACCCCAAGGATAACTCTATCACTTTCTTTTGAAACAGATGATGTTTTATTGTTGAAGAATGAATACTTTTCAGTCTCCACCAAAATTTGTAACTGATACATGAGTTAGTGATTCTACTATTACAATTTCTTTTTGGGGAGATTGTCTGTATTTTGGTTTCTTTATACAGTAAAAGTTCTTTTATGGGATACCTCCATTGAAGATGTAACTTTCTATGTTCAATGAAATAGGTCAGGTTTGTGTTTAATCTTCCCAGTTGAACTTTTGGAAGTATCAAATCTTGCAGAATGGAACTTTAATAGTAATCACAGTTCCCCATGGGACCACCCTTTGAGTCCCAGATCCTAATTAGGTATATATTGGATAATGTGGCTTACATGAGATGATCTTTGAAAGCTTCTGATCATTAAAGTAATCTTCATTTTTGTATATAGGCTGCTGGCAATCCACAAAAGAGAAATAAAATTATACTTGGAAATCCAATAAGTCCTATTGTTGTTTACCTAGCTTCTTAGTTATCAACCTGTTACTATTGGCACCTAAAACATTATTATTAACTGCATTTTTCTACAATCCTTTATTTACCCCTTTTCCCCTTTCTGAAGCTTTTTCTATTTTGACTCCGCAAATTTGAGAAGAAGTTGCGAAGAGACTAATGCAGTTGAACAGCAGCAACACTTGCCCTTTGCTTAAAGTTTTGGCTTAAATAAGAATCTGCCACGGGAAATAGCATCCTTGGCACAAAGTAAATCGGCATTCAAATTTAGAGTATAGTTCAAGATTTTATAAGTAATATTTTGTCCTAACATTTGGAGTATATCTCAAAATTTTATGATCTTCCCTTTTGATTTCTATTTTTTTGGTATGACTACTCTCATGAATCAATTTGTCCCAGTAAGGGTTCCTATGTACCTCTCCACCAAATCAGCATGTGGAAGGATACATTTGACGTTACGAGCCCCCAGTACGGGTATCTAATTGAAGAATGAGAGACAAAGCTAGATGACAAAGTGAACTATTATAACTCCTTTGGATCACTGATGTTTTGGTTGCTCAAAATTGACTGGAAATTTCTTATTTTAATTCTAGATTGAATATAATTCTGATGAATCACTTGGAACGCTGAAGATTATCAGACATAGAAAACCATTTAAGTGAAGGTAAGAGGATAACTTGGCAATGAACTGACTTGATTAGAACTCGAAATTCTTGAAAATTGTCTGAAATTGTTTATTCTTGTGAAATTTAGACTTGTTTGAGGTTTTGTCTGCTTAATTCTAAGTGATTTTCAGTTGGCTGCAGAGTAAGTTTAGCTGATGGCAGATACAAAGATGTTTGGCGCAAAATCGTGAAGCTGCTAGGAAAAGTTGTATATCAAAGAAGGTTCAAAGTTGCAGATGTCCTTTAGACGTTCATTTAAAGTTAATTTCTTACCAATATGTTATTTTAAGCTTATATTCAACAATCGGGAATGAGTCGTTTGAAGCCTGCCCAACTTGAACTTGAACTTGAGAGAGCTAGACAATAGGTAAGGAAAATAGATATATCCATGTCTATATTTATTTATGCTTATATATTTAGCATATTAGATTGGATTGTTTGTACAACCTTGAACGAAGGAAAAGAGAGCGGGGGATTCTTTGAAAATGAAAATGAAGAGATTTCCATGGAAGATTGAATATTAAATAATTAAAAGGTGTAACGGTTGAAGGGATTCTTTATTTGGATTGTTATTTTAATTATGCTATTAGTTGAGCACTTCAGTAATCTTTTAGTCGTGTCATACATTGTTTAGCTTTGTTTAGATTTCTTCATACGTTATTTCATCCATCTTTTTCTACTTTTAATATTTTGTTATATATGTTATTTACATTTCTGGTTCCAGGGAAGCAATTCATGTATTCATGTGGTGCAGGGTTTTTGGTTTCAAGTTTTAAGGCAATTTGAAAAGAGTTTGATTTGTTTCATGCGTTGATTAAGTCTTGTTTTTGATATTATTGAGAAGATTCGAAGGAATTTCAGTTTCGTATAATAGGTGGTGTATGTATGTACGATTTGCATCACACTTATATGTATAGCATTGATAGTATCATATTTGAATTTTGGATTAATGTAAGATGGATAATGACATTTTTTTTTTTTTTTATCTCAGGGCTTCTCTACATGTATGGTGATTTTAATTTATAGTGAATTACAATTACGTCATATACTTATTACTGTTAATGCTTATTACTCCTTAAATTAGAAAAATATAGAATGCTCATTCTGATTTGCAAAGGATGTATATCATGCAGGAAATTCAAAATTATGGGACAATCATATGATTGTGTTATGCCTCTTCTCCATTGTACAAATGTACGTCCTTTTTTTGTGCCAATGAATCTTGCTTGCATAATTATTTTATTCTATTTGTTGCTCTGCCTGAACATTAAGTCTAGGTAGGCTTGTTATTATTGAGAAAAATTGTTCCACATCAGTTGAAAACAATAGTTAAGTCCAGACAAAATAGCAATTTACGTCCCTTAACTTTAATTAGTCCCCAGAATCAGGACACTTAATTTTTCAGCTAGCAATTTACGTCCCTTAACTTTTACTGGTCAGCAGAATCAGGACACTTAATTTTTCAGCAAGCAATTTACGTCCCTTAACTTTCACTGGTCCGCGGAATCAGGACACTTAATTTTTCGACAAGCAAAACACATCCTAACTTTTCTATACCTGTAATTTTAGTTCACTTGACCGCAATTTCAGCCCATTAAATTTTTCGGACGTCCTATAACATTGCAATTTACATCTATTATGCTCGGATTAGGTAGGTTCCTATATATAGAGCACTACGCAAAATAAGTCCTATTTGACACATTTTGGCAACAAGACATTAAATTTCACTTGACAATCACTTAACAAACCGTCTACAACTATTTAACAACATCAATATTAATTCAAAACCCCAAATTAATTGTCCAGTTGGCAATTATGAAATTGTAGGCGAGTTGTGGACTAAATTTGCGCGTATAAAAAAGTTACAAAATTTCGCGGACCCGTGAAAGTTAAGAGACGTAAAATGCTTGCTGAAAAATTAAGTATCCTGGTTTTTCGGACCAATGAAAGTTAAGGGATGTAAAATGCTTGCTGGAAAATTAAGTGTCCTGATTTTGTGGATCAATGAAAGTTAATGGACGTAAAATGCTTGCTGAAAAATTAAGTGTCCTGATTCTGCGGAACAGTAAAAGTTAAGGGACGTAAATTGCTTGTTGGAAAATTAAGTGTCCTGATTCTACGGACCAGTGAAATTTAAGGGATGTAAATTGCTTGCTGAAAAATTAAGTGTCCTGATTCTGCGGACCAGTGAAAGTTATGTGACGTAAATTGCTTGCTGAAAAATTAAATGTCCTGTTTCTGCGGACCAGTGAAAGTTAAGGGACGTAAATTGCTATTTTGCCGTTAAGTCCACATTGAGAAATCCTCACCTTACAAACTAGCTTTTGAGGTTAAGTTAGACCCAAACCAAGTAAGTGGATTTAGTCCAATCCATGTGATAAATTCTAATAGTTATTGTATATTTTTTTTGGGGTACTTGTTATTGTATTCATATACAATTAATAAAATGTATAATTTTTTTTTGAGTACCCATATTAATTAAGCGGTATATATATATATAGTCAGGTCTTTCAGTTGGAATTTGGAAATAATTTACTGGATCGTTCATTGTGGTCGAAGTGATGATAACAATTCTTATCCTCGAGTTGTTTGTTTCTTGATTGCAGCTATTAATTTGAAGGTTGTGTCATCTTATGTAGTTCCAATTCCAGTCTCTCTCACACCATTTGCATCGAGGGTAATTGTCTCATCTCATTTACTTGCATATGATCCTTTTTATTTTGTTTATTAAATTACACGAGACATATCATATATGATTAGATATCTGTATCATTCCTATTCTGTTGTGAAATATTAGATATTGATACAGGACTTCGAATATGCAAGTTCCTCTTCCATGGAATTCAATCTTAAGTTATATGAAGGGGACTCTCTTACCATTATACTGATTACTGATGGTTATTTCATGGAGATGTTGCTCAAACTTTTATATGCTTAGATATTTTGTTGTGAGTGCAATGCAACATTTGGATGTTTTCTGGCTTTTAGAAACTTCATCAAGGTACTTGTAAACAGAACACAAAGACTTTGCATTCACTATTCTCATTGCCTTCGACAAATACATATCAATGCGCCATTTAATCAGATCATAAAAATCGTGGTACACAATTTTCAATTGGTAATGACTGAATATTATCTATATACATCAGAATTATTCAACAATCGAAATGGGCAAAAGCACCGCGCATAGCGCGGTGCACATCCCTAGTATATATATATAGAGAGAGAGAGAGTAATTAATTGGTCTGATTTATGCAGGATACGAGGCTCCTAAGTTGAGGTACTGTTTTATTTGAAAATTGATATCTGGCTAGAAATTAACAACTTTTTCCTTTTTGTTAAGTAAACATTTCCATTATAGCTATTAATCAAAAAGCATCTGACTGAATTTCTTATGTTCAAGCTCATGTTTTTACATACTGTAACGATCTAATTTTAAGCGGTAGAAATGTTACCTTAATACAATATTCGACAGCCTATTATCCGATAGAAAAGGAGAAAAAAGACATACAATATGTGCAATTGAACTATTGTCTTCATTTCATGATCTTTTCGGCCCTGTCAACATTGTTGGACTTCAGCCCAATGTGGGATTCGGGGTTTTACGTTTTCACGGGGGAGATCGAATTTCTAATAATCATATATAGTGATATATTGTTTTCGTAGACTTGTTTGTTGCTAAGCCCTGATATAATTAATGTTAATATGAATATTATATGCGTACACGCTAAACACTAATTTAACCATATAGGAAACTTGCTGACAAAGTCGCAGCTGCTGGGATTTACACTTTGGTTCCTGATTTCCTACAAGGAGATCCATATGTACCTGAAAATGTTGAGAAACCTATCCCTGTTTGGATTAAAGATCATGGACCTGTAAGTTATCCTGCACCTACGTCTTTAATTAGAAATTTTGTTTTGCATTTATGATCGATCTCTAGCTATATATATATGGTTAATTTTCGTAGGATCAAGGATTTGAGTATGCAAAGCAAGTTATTGAAGCTCTGAAAACCAAAGGCATAACCAAAATTGGAGCTGCAGGCTTTTGTTGGGGAGGTAATTAAGATATTTTGTTTAGTTTTTTCCCCTCCTAAACAAATCTAGCTAGCTAGCTAATTAATAGATCGATTATCAAATTGCATAATTAAAATCATGATTTTGTTTTAAACTTTTAGCCAAGGTGGTTGTAGAACTAGCAAAGTATGCTTACATCCAAGCTGCGGTATTGCTACATCCTTCGTTTGTATCTGTAGAAGATATTCAGGGTACGCGCGTACGATTCACATATTTTCGCATGTTACCATATTTGCAATAAAGAAATTAAATGGATCTTCTGATCATCAGGAGTTAAGGTTCCGATATCAGTACTTGGAGCTGAAATTGACCAAATGTCTCCACCGGAGCTTGTGAAACAATTTGAAACTGCCTTAAATGCAAACCCTGAGGTAAGTAATTATTTATTGTGTGCATATATATATATATGAAGATACTTTTGTTCGTAAATGGTGATTTGTTAAATATATATATATATGTAAATGGTGATTGATTTTCGATTTTTGCCTCAGGTTGATGGTTTTGTGAAGATATTTCCAGGGGTTTCACATGGGTGGACTGTAAGATACAAAGATGAAGATGAATTGGCTCTAAAAAGTGCAAAAGAGGCACACAATGACATGTTGGCTTGGTTTGTTAAGTATCTTAAATAATTAGTTAGATTTTATCATAAATCATTCCTACTCTATTACTATTATTTAGCGTATTGTGACCGGCCGTTTGTTTTGTATAGTATTTGAATGTCTTAAAAACATATGATGGAGCGTGCTTGCAGTTTATGAGTAAATATTTAAAATATCACGTGATCATGTTTATGTAATGTAATCACTTCTTAGTTCGAAGGTGGTTACTTGGAACATTTAAGCAGGGTGGAAATATTAAATACTATGGTTCATTTAATATTTTTTAACAAAATATAGTGATAAATTTGTGATAAATGGGTTGTGCTATCTTATATTACGATTAATTAGCTGAAGAGACATTTAAGGAAGTGCCTAAACCTGAAATGAATGGGCAGAAAATGTGTATGAGTTAGATTTGAATTAAGGCACATATATAAGGGATTGTTATGTTTGGTTCACTGGATAATGAAAACCTATGGGGAGAGAGGATCTTGGACTAAGTTATACCCTTACGTGCGTTGTATAGGTGAATTCAAGTACGAGTTCAGAAATTATTAGAAAATAAGGATTATATTTAATTACATGCAAAGTAACAAATTCATAAATAAAATATGTTCTAAATACAAGTGACTTTGTACGTAAATGAGTGATATGATAAAGAAAATAAAAATGCTTTCGTTATCGAATTTTTTTAATAATATAATTTGGAATTTGATATACATAGAAAGAATATTTGAACCAAAGTTTTAATTGATAAGCTTTCGGTCGAATACTACATATGAAGTTTATTTATTAAAAAGAATAGATCTGATTACTTTATTTCTAAAAAAAAATATCTTGAAATTTCTTTCATGTCGAATTGGTAATCTTACATATCAATCAAGTGAAATTTGTTTAATTATTTTCTCTCTCATTCAAGGATTAAAAATGAGAGCATTGAGAGTAAAGATCATGTGTCGCAACCACTAAAAAAAGCCACACCAAGTATTTAAGAGAATTTATAATTAATTTAATGAGGTAAAATTGAAATGACAGTCATTTTGGATTGTTTGAGCTTATATTTATTTGCGGGTTGATGGTTTACTTTACATGATTTAAGTGTCCGGAATGAAGAATTTGTGTGCTTTGAGTCATTGTATATGTAGAGATTTAAAGGCAATCTGCATGTGCTATGTCATAATGAAAAGAAGATAACTTCAAAGTCAATATAACACAAGCAAATCAAGGGACCCTAGTTGTTACAAGCCATGGAAAGGGCCTCTTTTGAATATTGGAAGACTTGAGAGTATGGAGATTGAGCATGGATATCGAGTCATTGAGTCGGATTAGAATGCTACGTGGGGTTAGTCATTTAACAGGTGGTTGGTTAGTACGAAGAGACTAATCACTACAAAGTAGCGAAGCTGTGTCTGAATTCTTATTGAGAGAGATTTTCACTTAATATGTCTATCGCGTAAAAAAAAATTAAATATTTGAAAACCCAAAATAATGCAAAGTAAGACTTTGACACCTTTCAAGTGTATGCACCCTTAAATGTATGGGTGAACCATACAAAATTTAAATAAATAAATTTGTTAATAAATAGAAGTATATATGTGTGATACAAAATGCCTTTTTTTATTTTTTTATTTTTTTAAAGATTTGGGTATCATCATTATTTTTATTTCTAGGGTAGTTGAAGGATTACGAAACAAAGCACTCTTCCAAAATCCTCTGCTCTCTTATTATTTTACATGTGTTTATCAGAAATTATCTCTCTAAACTTTCACTTCGCATATTCTTTTCCCTCATTCCAAATTTCATTTGCTGTAGAGATCATCGCCAAGTATTTAGCAAAACTTCCATTTTCCAGCTAAATATTCTCATTTCTCATATACACTTCGCCCCACTGAAGAAAATCTGTTTTCCCCTTAAAAAGGAAGTCTTTATTTACGAAAACCCATCAAAATTCCAATTTTTATTGTCAAACGAATTTGTTATTGACAGTTTTCTAGGAACCTTGTTCATCAACAATCGAACTTGAGTTGACAATATCATCTGAAATTTATTTGAATTTATCTTTTCTTTATGTTCTTGAAGTCTTATTCATTTTTCGATCCAAAAATAAACTTCCGTCTAGTTGAGAAATCAACATCTTCTGGTTTCTTGGTGATCTAAACTTGCCAAGTGTTGGCACATATTTGGTTTTTAGATGTTTTTGGGCTAAAATATGCAGCCCGATCAGAGGAAAAAGGTACAAATCTTAGCTTGAATACAACATTTTACTGGTCTGCGTGTTTAAATATTTAATGGTTCTTGCATTTTGAATTGATTTCTGAATGTGAGTTGAAATGACCTAGTTTGGTGTACCTGCTTATGTGACTTTATCAAACTGGCCCCTCAAGTTTTGATTACATTTTCTTGTATTCTTTCTTAACTTTTGGGATAGAATTAATTCACGAGACATTCAAGAACTATATCAAATACATGGATTTAATATGGATGACTTTGACTCTGTTGGTTTCATTTTTTCTGGGTAGTTTTAGTCTATTTATATCTTCCTCTTGTTCCCTTTACTATATCTTTTGATCACTTGTTGGGTAGTTGCCTATATTTACTGATTATTGTTCCCTTTAATATTGCTTTAGATCACTGTTTTTCGCTAACTTCTAGTTGCATATGTTGTCTCTTGTTATTGCTATAGATATTCATGATTTAAACTGATTAATATCTTGGTTTCCTCTTAATGCTCTTGTTCACATTATAGGAAAGTTATAATTACATTTTATGGCATTATTATGAGCACTCTGATTTCTGATTAAAAATTAGTGTTTTTGCTTTGATTGGCTGTAATGATTTGAAAAGGTTCATGTTGCTAAGCCTTGCTTCTGATGCAGAACTTATAAGAAACTTTTATTTAATATTGATTGTTATCACTCCGCTTGTGTTGAGAATTTAATAACGAAGAATCCGATTTTCCCATCCTTTCCACCTATGATTAAGTTATGACTTATGTTATTATCTAATTGTAGGGATCTGCAGATTTAGATTTCTTCACTGAGTATGGTGAAGGAAGCAGATATAGAGTTGAGGAAGTAATTGGCAAAGGTAGTTATGGCGTTGTCTGTTCTGCCTATGACACTCATCTTGGAGAAAAAGTTGCGATTAAGAAGATAAACGATATATTTGAACATGTTTCTGATGCCACAAGAATTCTTCGTGAAATTAAGCTTCTGAGGCTTCTTCGACATCCCGACATTGTGGAAATCAAGCATATTTTGTTGCCTCCTTCTAGGAGGGAATTTAAAGATATATATGTAGTGTTTGAACTTATGGAGTCGGATCTCCACCAAGTCATTAAAGCAAATGATGATTTGACTCCAGAACATTACCAATTCTTTCTTTATCAGCTTCTTCGTGGCATGAAATACATACATACAGGTCATAGATTTGGACTCCATTGACTTGATTTTGTAATTTAAGTTTCAACAAGTATATTGTTCAATTTATTTTACGTTGATACAAATAGTTTTCAGAAGGGCACTTCATAAGATTCGTATTTTTTATAAATCTTCATCTTTGGTGCAGCTAATGTGTTTCACCGAGACTTGAAGCCAAAAAATATTTTGGCGAATGCTGACTGCAAATTAAAAGTTTGTGATTTTGGTCTTGCAAGAGTGGCCTTCAATGATACTCCTACCGCAATATTTTGGACGGTATTGATATTTCTTCTTCGTATAATTGTAAGGAACATGAAATAAGTTTCTTGTATTATCTTTGCTATTCATTCTTGTAGGATTATGTTGCGACAAGGTGGTATAGAGCTCCTGAATTATGTGGATCTTTTTTCTCTAAGGTATAAATATCTTTGAAACTCTGTTCACTTTGTTGCATATTTATGAAAAATTTAATCTTCCTGCGTTCTTTGTGATGAAGATAATATAATTCTAACATATATCCCCCAATGGTCTCTTTTACAGTATACGCCTGCAATTGACATTTGGAGTATTGGCTGCATTTTTGCGGAACTTTTGACTGGAAAACCTCTATTCCCAGGAAAAAATGTGGTTCACCAATTGGACCTCATGACTGATCTACTGGGAACTCCGCCTCCTGAAACCATCGCGAGGGTGTGTTTCTCTGACAGGATTTCAAATAATAACTTCCAGTTAGATTTTTCGTTTGCTCATCAACTATTTTATGTGACAGATAAGAAATGAAAAGGCTCGGAGATACTTAAGCAGCATGAGGAAGAAGAAGCAGATTCCGTTGTCCCTCAAATTTCCAAATGCTGATCCCCTTGCTCTTCGATTGTTAGAAAGGATGCTCGCTTTTGACCCTAAAGATAGACCTTCAGCAGAAGAGGTTGAATATTGTTTTATTTTTCTTTTTTATTCGTTTGTTAATAAAAGAAATTGGCATGCCCCTTGTAATAAAAAATCATTATTGCTGTGAACTTTCAGGCTCTTGCAGATCCATACTTTCGGAACTTGGCTAGAGTTGAGAGAGAACCTTCTGCACAACCAGTCACTAAAATGGAATTTGAATTTGAAAGGCGAAGAATTACGAAGGAGGATGTTAGGGAATTGATATATCGAGAGATTCTCGAGTATCACCCGAAAATGTTGAAAGAATTCTTAGAGGGATCTGAACCTACAGGGTTCATGTATCCAAGGTAATTTCATCACATCCAAAAATCATTCTGAATTTGAAGTGTAGTCCAATCTTTTATTATCATCTTGGTTTACAGTGCTGTGGACAAATTTAAGAAGCAATTTGCATATCTTGAAGAGCATTATGGGAAGGGAGGTGCTGCTACTGCTGCTGCTCCTCCAGCCGAGAGACAACATTCATCATCTTTGCCCAGGTTTAGTGTTTCTATGTTGCATATGGTTATATACATATAGTGATTGTGACCACTTAAAGTTCTTTTTTTAATTCAGACACAGGCCATGTGTGTTATATTCAGACAACTCAAACCAGAAATTAGCAGATGATCTATCTAAATGCTCCATTAAAGAAATTGAGAAGCCACCACAAGTGGACCGTTCTTCTGTATTTCCAGTGACAAGATCTCCCGTCCAAGTTCCCCCAAATATCCAAGGTATGTATGACCACCCACAAATTACAATCGAATTTTAAACTATACTAGTGTATGCTGGTTTGGTTTTAGATTTCACTATTGCCCTCACATCATTCACCCGTTTTTTGTCTGCAACTGATGATGATGAGTAATGCAGCAGGGGGAACTGCAGCACGACCAGGTAAGATGGTTAGGAATCCAAGTCAGTATATTGTCCCTGGTTCTTCTTACCCGAGGAAACAACACCCGAGCTGCAAGAATGAAGATGGCACTGAAGGGGCACTACAGCCCAAACCCGACCCTTACATGGCTAGGAAAGTTGCTGCTGCTCAAGGTGGACAATGGTACTAACTTTATCGTATCTCTTTCCAAATTAGTCCTTCTGTTGTAAATTCGATACACGAGGTGAGGATTTCAACGCAAGAGTCTATCAGTCAAACATAAAGTGACTTAACTTAATGGGGGTATTGTATTAACTAACTTCCAAGTTATTCAGATGACCGTTGACATGATTGCACAGTTTCAGATATTTCCACAGTTTCAAATATTTTTGATGGATGACATTGACATGATTGAAGTTGAAGATTTGCATATCGAAAGAGTTGAACCGAGTAGACGTACTCAGTGGCTAAAAACCTGGTTGATGATTCTGACAAAATTGATAGTGTTTCTGTAATTTAGTAAGTGAAGTGAGATTAGCTAATCGATTAATGAACTCGAGTAGGACAGTCCAGTCCATATGGCAAATAATGACCTATGATGATATCTTTATTTTAAGACGTGTTGTAATGATAAAAGCTACTGAGACCAATGTTATATGGTATTAATAGTTCATGCCACCTCGCATCAAGATTCCAAAATTGCTCATACAAGTAAAAATTCATTTTTACTTGTAGTTAATGAGCAATTCCGTTACTTGAAAAATATTTGATTACAAATCACAAAGAAATATCAATTACGAAAGGAAAAAAGATAAATGAAAAAATCATCTACATCAACTTTACATATCATGAAAAGAATATTTGATCTATAGTAACAACAAATAAAATCCTTCTACCCATCAGAAATAGAACTCTATGCATGCAATTTCTCTCTTCACACACTCCTGGAACTGTCTATTAATTCACAGAACTATCAATAAATATCATTTAATAATACAAATCATCATGTATATAATATAATAGAACAATGATCATCTGTTCCTGAAGAAGTCCCAACGACGTAACAAACCGTCCATGATATTGTTTGTCGGGTTTTTCTCAACTTTTACGGTGACCCTAGTACCATCCGCCACATCAACATCACACGATCTCTGGTTGCCAGATGGAGGAATATCATTTGCGCAACTTGTTTCTTCTTCCACGGGACTTGAAGTAGCATAACTGCTTGTAGGGTTCTTTGATGCGTCATTACGAGAACAAGTTTCTTGAGTTTCTACTTCTGAAGACAAAGTACAGTTAGGCGGAGATTCTAATAATAATTGTATCGAATCTGGAGGTGTCGTTTGGGATTCCAGTCTATGCTCATCGGTTTCTGAAGTGGAAACTAGCTCGGCATTTATGGAGTTGGTTTTAGTAGATAAACAATCCTCTTGTTCATTCTTCTGTGCTGGTTCTGAGGCATGGGAGTGTTCCACATTTAAGCCCTTTAGCGACTCTTGTACTGCTTCCATCAACATCTGAAAATTTTAGAAAATAAGTTTTCGTTTCAAAGTTGAGAAAATTAGAAGATATATGAGTAAAAATTTTGAAAAAATTTCACCCTTTCTTCTTCTTCTACGTTGCTTGGGAAATCTGCCAAGGTATCGAGAGAGTACTCCACATATTCGTCATCGTCTATTGACGCAGGCACAAGAGAACCCTGAGGAGTACCATTTGATAGTTCAAAGCTGATCATATTAGACGATGATGGATCAGAATCCGACCCCCTACTTTCCACCTGCACATATATGTAAAACAAACAAAGTCCTTGTCAAAATTGAAGTAATGTTAAAAATTGAACTATAAAAGGGAAACTCGGCACATAGTTGTGCTAATACAAGTGGAAGGTACCTGGGCATCAGGTGGTTTATCTGTGGATGACATACCTGATGGAACCTGAAGAATATGTATATATATATACAACAATCAGCCGATATAGAATTGGGAAAGTTTAAGATAAAATATGTAACTAATGCACAAATAACCACATGATCTAATGAGATCTCTAGCTAGTGCAGGTTTTTATTGTTATACACTGGACCATTTAAAAGTAGCTAAACAATATTCCAGTTTACATTAACATAAAGATAATTGGGCAACATATTTCGAGTACAATGCCGAGAAAAGCATATCTTACCACTATTGTACTCATAGGTATTCGGGATCGAAGTTGCTTAATGGCGTCTTCAGCACTACTAGCTGCTGGACCTGAATTTCACACAACAAAAAAATTGCAAATACCCCTATTAAAGGACAGAACCATAAGGATTAAATAGCACAAAAGAACGAGTACAACAAAATATTAAACACACACCGGAAGGTGAACCCGAGAGTTCATCTGGATACTCCACATCATGGAAAGTGCTCCAACTATCCTGGAGGTAGTAAAATAGATGACAAAAGTGGTGTGAAAAGTCAGATGTAGCCACCACCTAAATCAAATAAGGCTTCATATAGAGGGAGAGTTTGGGAGTTAGGTATTTCAAGTCCACAAAAATATATCCTTGCACTTGTTTAGGTCATTTCGACTTTGTATGGATTCCAAATCCTTAAGCAACCATTTTGTACTATTATTTTTTAACCAAAATGATTGATTAGAAAATCCTTCTTCAAATCCAACTCCCTCTTGATCCAGATAAAGCCTTAGTAAAAACGTAGCACTTTACCTTGCCAAAATAGTCCTGATTCAAGTCAAAGTATGTACTCCCTACTTCATCCTCTGGAGGTTGTAATACATTGTTGAAAAATATACTTATAGAATCAAAATAAAACTGCGGGCGGGGAGAGTTGTGATCACCCTCAAATTTGATAATATTCTTGTCCCCCTGCAGAATCAGATATCCATAAATATAGGGCAGAAACGCAAGAAATGGAAAAGGAGCATGAGGGAACTGATGCCATGTAGCAAAATCACATTGCACATGCGAACACAAGCCTATTTCGCAGTAATCAGTATTATCTTTAGCGACATGATAATCGATATTTTATTTTATCGATATTAGTATTTTCTTGGTATGTATTACACCCAAGTTGTAACTAGTTGAAATAATGATGACTAATGCAAATCTTTTAAATTAAAGAATTAATCTTTCTTTTTGAGTTAATCCATCCATTCACACCCTCTGAAGAATGAAAAGGGATGTGTCTCATAATTGTGAATAACTAACAGTAACAATTCCTAAGAGATTCTTTCACTTTCAGTAAAACTTTTGAGAAGACTGAAAAAGTATGAGGAAATTATGCATCTTGAATATGGAACAAGTGAAAAATTCTCCAAGAAGGTAAAATGAAAGAAAAGCCCAACCAACCTCAATTCGCAAAGGAAACAAAGGGGAAAAAAAAAAGGCTAAATTCAAATTCCAATTTATCCCCTCCAACTATCTCTGATACCCACTTTGCCCCCTCAACTATTGCTTCACTCTGCCCCCCAACTATTATATAAGCTTCAATTGCACCAAACCATTAGTTTGGACTTTGGACATATTCCCATCAAAAGGCTGTAAGCAAAACACCTAGAATCTTTCCTTCTGCCCTTTATTTTAGAATTACTGAAAGGGCCAAAGTGCTTTTAACAAATATGAGGGGATGTTTTGCTAACATCGGTGTGGTGCAATTGAAGCAAGTGTAGTTGGAGAGGGTAAAGTGATGCAATCAATTGTTGAGGGGGCTAAGTGGTCACCCACTCACCAATGATAGTTGGTGGGTGCAAAGTGGAATTTAGCCGAAAAAAAGAAAAAAAATTACCACATAAGCATCAAATATTCGATCAGAATGATGAGGTTGTATGAAATCATCATCAATGGCATGACCAAACAAAACTGGAACGAAGCAAGATTCCGCAACCTGAAAATAAGTAAAGGAATTACTTCGGGTAACAGTAAGAATACATAAATAACAAGTTTTAATCTAAAGATACCTTGATTGTGTTGAGGTCACTTATGTCAAATTTTGCTTTTCTCTGAATTGCTCTCCGCATATACTGAATCGCAAACTTAACAGTGAATTTGGGGAGTCGAATCTTGTAAGTATCTACCAATTCCATCATCAAGTCCACCAAATCAGAAAAGGGACTATCGAGAACCATTCCTGCAATCGAAGGATCCTCAGCTCCATACATCAAGCTGAATGAAGAAAAAGAATGTCTTATTAGTTAGCCCATTGAAGAAACATACATAATCAAGACACTTATTAGTTATAAGTACTAACTATATTGAAATGACAATTATTATGGAGAAGAAGAAATACTAACCTAGTAACAGCACCCATGGAGCGGCCCCACAAACCAATTAGAGAAACTTTCCCATCTTCACGTAGATAATTCACGACAGCTCTGAGATCATCCTTCTGCAAAATCAAGACTCGACATATAAATTCTGAGTAAAATAATATAGCAAGATCATCTACAGCAATTATTATTTAACTAGGTTAGATAAGATAGAGATGTAAGTAACTTACTTCATTCCAGCCGAGAGTTACATGCTCTCCTCCGGAGAGTCCAGAACCCGAGAAATCAAGAGTAAAAACAGTAATATTTGAAGGCAACAATATAATAGCAGCTTCACTAGCATCTGTTCGGCAACCACTGAGAAAAAAAAAAGATCAAGATAATGAGCTATATAGTAACTATATTGGAAGGAGACATTTTTACAAGTGTACTAAACATCAAAATTACTAACCTATTACCATGGCAATAGATTACACAGGGCAGAGTATTTCCTTCAGGAAGGACAATAGGCATGTAATGACTACACTGAAGAACATCTCCTCGACTATTTACAACCTGCGGGATTAATTGGATGGACAAATCACTATAGAAAGTAATTCACTAGTATAAAATTTCATGTATCCATGTATGAAGAGCACAAGCCTCTCACCTCCACATCTTTCCTCTGGTACCACTTGCCTTTCAACACAAACTCTTGATCCAATAAATCATTTTTTGGATTGTATTCAGCTCTGCAAATCAATGAACAAAAATGGATGGTTATTTTAGTCTATTTACATAACCAGAGAATCATAAGCATGCATAAATCCGAACATATTTTGTAAGGCATGGTTTTTTATATTATCTCCAAATGTATCCTTATCCGATGACACAAGTTTCATGACTATTAGCGTCACAAGGAAGCAAGGATTACTAATTGTTTAGAGAACCCATTAAAATGATTTAGGAAAGGCAATTTAAGACATATTTAGATAGCTCTAGAATTTGTAGCATCACATTTAGAAATTAACTCACGAATTAGTAATAAAATCCAGTTTATCTTTCTTAGATAATTAAGTTCTGAACATGAAACAAAAAATGTAGTATATAAATGGAAAAGAGAAAACTAAGAGATATACAAATTCAACATGAAATGAATGGTGCTGCATACTCAACATGTCAACAGCTCGCCTACTTTACCACATTTTAAAAACTCTTTCCATTTGAAAAAGCCTTCTAAATGATGCCAGATTTATTGTTAGAGATGTCACTTAGTAATTCTATTGAGTTGAGACCCTTTGGTTTATGATCTAAATGAAATGTGTCTTGGGTTAGCAACAACCTAGTTCATGAACGATGGTTTGAAATAGTTACCAAGAGAAACTGTGAATGTGAATGTGAATGTGAATTTGAACCTATTTGACTTTTGGTCTACTTTTCTACAGAGTTCCGATCCAAAAATGCTTTTCTTCACCGAAACAAAGTTTTAGTGATCAAGCTAAAGTTCTTAGTTTTCCATGTATAGCTTATAATAACATCAGATGTGTATAAAATGCCTAGCATTCATTCAGTAAATCCAAATGTTCCCCTGAGCATCAAAAGCTCCAAGATTCAGAACATAACCCCCTTTCTCCAAAACTCATCTGATTCCTAACCCTAGTAAATATAGGAAACTCATCACACATTAGTCATTACTCACATACACACACTAAACCTTCCACATGCTTACTTCATACCAATCCTAGTTACGAAGCCCAACTAACTAGTTTAACTCATGTAACATGGAAATTATCAAGAAAAAAAAAAAAAAAAACTGAATTTTCATTTAGACAGACACCATTAATCTCTCAAACAATGATCATATGAATTTCTTCTTTTCGATAAGACATGAAAGTCAAATTATGAGTTACATCAAGTCCAGATATAAAAGCAACAAGAAATTTTCAGATAACTTAATGAGAATTTCTAATTAAAATCAGGTAATAGTATTGTGACATAGGCTCTGCACCATCATCCACCCAAAAATTTCTCAAAATATGCATATACATACCCAAAACCTAGAACCCTCAAGTATTTCTCCAAAACTACCTCAGAATTGGAAAAAGATTCCAACTTGAACATAAAAATTAAGAGATAAAGAGTTGAACATTCGAAAAAGACATGATTTTCTTACCTTGGCGGTCTTATGATGAAGTTGATAAGCTGTTCCATATGCAAATCAAGATCTTCTTTTTCTCCACTATTTGTTCTTCTAATACCAAGTAATAATAAATAATGTAGACAGCAATTTCTTTTTCTATGAAGAATTCAAGAAACAAATACACAAAAACATTTTTTAACAAGTAGAGGAAAAAGTGTAAAAAAGTTAATAGTTAATACTAAAAAAAAACAGCAGGACAGAGAGAGAAGGGTGATGATGATTAAAATTTTTACTTTTTTATCTTTTATCAAAGAGAAAGAGAGAGAATCGAAATACATCTTTGTTTATTTCTATAGTTGTTGGCCATGTACGGTGCACTTGCTAATTTTTTTAAAAAAAAAGAGTAGTCTTGGTTGTCTTCCACGTGCCGAGAACTGTTTGGTTCACCTCAGATTACTTGCTTATTACAACTAGTATATTTTATTCAAGACAAATGAATTATTTCAATATGAACTTATGAAGTGGTGCTGCAAATTTTGTTTTGCCAATTATGTATGGATGAAATCATAAAAAATTTGTATCTTGTAATTTTATTAATTTTTTATGTTTTATCTATCATGTTTAGTATGTGTAATAATTTATATAGAGAGGTTCATTCGTCACACTTTGATGTCATATTTTAATGTCACGTGATAAATTCATTTTTTTTTAAATTTACTAGACTGTGTACTTACAGTTCGAATCGAAGAGTGCAAATGATATAAGTCTTACCCAATGTGGTGTCTCCAGTAGAATTCAAAAATAGATCCACTCTTCAAGTGTTGTCAATAAATTTATATATATGACACCAACATGGTAAAGAGAATTATCACCTATTTATATGTGCTACATTAAATATTTTCTGATAAATAATATAAATATTTAAAGGACAGGTAATAACAATTATATGAAACGTCTTGATAATTATAACTTCAAATATTGATATTAATATTGATGGAAGGTTTTCAACTCAGAGAACTCTTGAACCATAATTTATACCAATTATTAATTTCATATTTGCATGTGTCCGAGTTTTTAGATTGATTAATATTTTGTCAAATGAAACAACTGGCTGGATTAATTGGTAACCACTTCTTTATATAATGCTTAAAAGTGTTGGGTAGTCAGTCAATTCCGAATCACAGGTGTTAAGAAGTTCTTAATTGACATGGCCAGTTGATTTTTGCATTTTCTTTTTATTCTCTAATTTTTTTTTAAACGGTAAATATATGTTTATATCAATTTTTAGATCAAATATATTTTATTGCTAATAAAATGCAAAAACAATCTAATTATTACAAAGACAAACTAAAAAAATACTCACATTAACGAGAGAGTAAGGGTCTATTTGGATGGGTTTTGGCTCGGTTTCGCGGATCTCGGTTTAAAAAAATTGGTTTGGGTGGTTTCGATGAAACCTTTGAGACCTCATTTGGATTGAGTTTGGATGTTGGAGTTTAGGGAAAAAAGTAGGTTATAGGTGTCAAATCAATGTCTTTTTTAGTGAAATTTGAAGAAAAAAGTAGATGGCAGGTGTCAAATCAATATTTTATAGGTTTTTAATGATTTTAAGGATTTGGCGAAAACTCATTTGGATGGATTTTGGCTCGATCTCGCGAAACCCACGAAACCGGGCCAAAACCCATCCAAATACAGCCTAAGGTCCTTGAGCCTCAACTTTACCAACATGGTACGGCCTTAGTAGCTGATTCTGCACTTTTTGTCTTCATTATCATATGGTAATTACTTGGCAGTATGTCAAATCAAAATTTAAAAATTAAACTGAATTCTTAATATTTTAATGGATCCAAATTAACCCAGGAGTTTGGGAAAATCATATCAGAAGTTCACAAAAATAAAGATAATGTCCGGAAGAAATAATTAATAAATATAATTTTAGTTATACAGTGCACTAAAATGGACTAATTACATGAAGAAATCTCTAATAAATATTCTTTTCTAAAATTCCAAGTAATAAACTAAATTTTAAGTTGCAAACTACAAGTTGCGATTATGTCAAATTTATCTATATTAATTATATAAATATTGTGACCATAATTCAAATTTTATCATTAAAGCACCGGCGTGAGCTCACCACCACTGCAACACTGCACACCACATGATTAATTTAGAGTTTGATTAATTAGGGCTTAATTATTTGAAGATTTAAAAAGATTAATTAATTTAGAGTTAATTAATTGAAAGGGGTTAATTTGACATGGTTGACACATGATTTATTGATATATACATTCTTCACATTCCGTTTATTTTGATATCTTTTCACCAATATTTATTTTGTGTTGGTATTTAGATAACTTTATCTAGCTTCACTGCTGCCAAGTAAAAGTAAAATTTGTATATAGTGGGTGATGTTGCAGAATGCTTTTCAGAAACTTATATTCTTGACATTTAATTTAATCTATGCTTGGAGTTATTTATTAATTAATTGTTAATCTACATGCAGTGAAAATATTCTTTCAATTGTTTACCCTCCCTCAAATACCTACAGTAGTATAAATTTGTTAATCTAAATTGTGTCATGCTTCTAACAGAAAATCTCTGTTTTTTTTTCTTTGGTTCAAGGTTAAAAAGAAATACTCCTATATATCATATATGAGACCTTCATGTACTATAAACTAGTTCATTACTGATCAGGATATGATATATATGTTGCTTATGTTGTTTCTGCCATTTGAATAAATCTTGTTCGGTTTTCAGAGAATTGGCTCAATAATAAAATAATGATTACAACTTATGATATCATGTGGTGATGCAATTCATGTAAGTCCTACTTGTTCGAAATTTTGATCAAATCCCGAAACATCTAAATCATGCATCGTCTCAAGAGAATCTAGATCACCTCAGACCCCCGCAACATCCAAATCATGAATCCTTTCAATAGAATCAATCGGAGCATCAAAATGATGATTGAATTGTATTTCAAGTACTTGGGTATTTTTGGAGTATGGATTGTAGATTTTTTCACTGTAGTTTTAGTGGTGTAGTTATTGATTAAGAATTATTTGGACTCGGTTGGAAATTCGGTCGTAGGTTTTTCCAACTGATATTTTCGATTGCAAAATCGATTTTGACCCATTTTTAGTTGCAATTTCGATTGGAATTTTAATTTTTTCTAGTAGCGGCAACTATGATGTTTTTCAACAAATACATGCATGGAACGCTTCTTAATCCAGTTTGGGGATAGGCTTCATGATAAACCTTAAGTTTAGCTATTATTGTTTATATTTCATACCAGACCTATAAAATCTTCATGTATGATGTAACCACCTCCCGAATCTAATAAACTCGTCTTAATCACAATAACCAAAAGAACATTTACCACCAACTTAGATTCCTACATTAAAAATGATGATATTCCGCTCATGATCATTATATGAAATTAACGTGATTTCGAATTAACTTAAAAGAAATTAATTATTTTCAAAATGGTGCTTTTGAAAATGTTCAGTTGTGGTTTTTGTATATTTCATAATTTGCCTTGTTTGGAGCCTTCTTGCTACTCTTCCAAAATTGGGCCAACGTTGGGCTTTCACCCAGAAGGAGGAGTCGTTACGTTTAACAGTTAACACAACCATATTGGCCCCACCTTCACTACGTTTTAACGCCACCAATGTTGTTTGGAAATTTAGATGTGAGTTTCGTGACGGCTATAAAGGTAAAAAATATATACTCCTATAATATATGGTGCTGCATCCCAAAAGGTATTGGCATATATTATTAAATGCTAGAGATTTGAAGGTTGCATTCTTATATAATATACAAACAGGATTTGACATACAAAATTAAAATCGAAAAGCTAATATCAATTTTAAATATAAAATTAAAGCTGTTTTAGTTAAATGGGCTCTTATGGGACTTCAGTCTTTCTCTCTCTTGATTTTTCAAATGGGCTGGAGAAAGCTATCCTCATAATTGGAGGGCTCAATAAATAATGCTTTTTCATGGGCTGGGCTCGAAGGCTTAATAAATTCTTCAAATCGAAGGGTCCATTGCATCATGAAGATGATGGTAGCCTGAAGGATATATGTTGAAAGCTACTTTAATTTTATTTTTGAGGAGCTAAATTAAATTGATGTATTAGATTAATATTTGCATTATAGTATATATTTTATGTGATAAATTTTATTATTATTTTCTTAAATAATATATAATATTAATTCGTATATTACTTACCTATCAAAATACTTCATTTTATTTTATTGTTAGGCAATGATCTTTGGACTATATGAATTTAAATAAACTCGTTCGTATTCGCTTCAGATATTCCTAATCATAAATTTCATAATTAAAATAAATCCGTCAAATATCTAATAAAAAAAAATTATAATAAATCGAGTCGAAGTCGAATCGAAATCCTACACCTCCTATTGAGAATTAACATATAGGAATTAGTATTGTTAACCGACCCGAAACATGACCCGACCCAAAACCCAACCACCGACGACCCCAAAGTCTTTTGATAACAATCCACTCCGCCTTCCCAAACATTTTACGTGAGAGAGAGAGAGAAACGAAAGGAATTTAGAGAAAGAGGGAGAGCAGAGGCCAAACCCAAAACGTCGTCGCAGCTTAGATCTGAGAATCATGTTCGGCTACACCGGCGTGAGCAGCGACGTCACTGCCGCGAAGAAAGGCGGCGAAATTGACCTTGAGTCCGGAGATGTGTTGTACCCTGGCATCGGTTTCGGCGAGAATCAGCTTCGATGGGGGTTCATTCGCAAAGTGTACGGGATATTGTCGGCGCAGATCCTCCTCACTACCGCCATCTCAGCCGCCACTGTTCTATATGCTCCAATCAATGATCTCCTTCGCGGAAACTCCGGCTTACTGCTTTTCCTCATTTTCACCCCTTTCATATGTGAGAATCCTATTCTAGTACTTAAAATCAACTTTTGATCTACGATGTTTCATATACAGAATTCTCTTCGATCTTAAATGAGAATCAATTTTAGGGTTTTGAAATTGTTTATCATTTACTGCCGTCATTGATCTTACGTATATGTATAAAATTGATTTATTTGATGACTTGTGCTATTTGATCATTGTGGTTAATTTTTCTAGAAAAATTGTTTTGAAAAATCTGCCTATGTCTCTTTTTCGATCAGTTCTGGCATGTAAATAAGTGGAAATATTCTTGGCTACAATTAGTGTGCTGACATCACATGAAGAAGATTTACCATTGTGATGAGATGTGCGCAAGAATTCAAAGTAAATACATATGATGGTTAATAGTTGTAGAATTTGAGTTTGCTCTAATGTAGGTAAATGTTGTATTATTTATATGATGGTTAATAGATGTAGAATTTGACCTTGCAGTTTCATTACTCTGTGGCATTCATTGTTTATCTGTTTGTTTTCCTTTCTGCCAGTTTGCCTCACACTTCTTGATGATTATTTTAAAACTTGAACAGTGCTATGGCCCCTGCACATCTATCAACAAAAGCACCCTCTAAACTTCATTTTCCTTGGGTTGTTCACTGCCTCCATGAGTGTCACCGTTGGTGTGAGCTGTGCCAATACTGAAGGTATGTAGTTGTTGCACAAATATTCTGGTGGATATTTTCTTATTTTGCTTTTTACCTGACACCTGCTTCCAAATTAATCGCAGGAAGAATTGTGCTTGAAGCCTTAATCTTGACATCAGCCGTAGTACTATCTCTGACTGGATATACTTTCTGGGCTGCTAAGAAGGGCAAGGACTTCAGCTTTCTCGGACCAATCTTGTTTACTAGCCTTTTCATCTTGATTTTGACTGGTTTTATTCAGGTTTCTCTCTCTGCTCTCTGTGTTTGTGTGTGTGTGTGTGACTTTATCCTTGTTATACCTATGTTATGTAGAGGACCATGACTAAGATTATATTTATCATTGCTGATGCAGATGTTCTTCCCGCTTGGATCCACCTCGGTTGCCATCTACGGTGCCATCAGTGCTATAATTTTCTCAGGATACATAGTTTATGACACTGACAACCTGATCAAGCGCTTCACGTACGATGAGTATATCTGGGCATCAGTTACACTTTACTTGGATGTTCTCAACCTTTTCCTCACCATTCTGCGGATGCTGAAACAGGAAAATTAAGTCTATTATGTGCAGCGCTGCTTACACTCTGTTATGTTTTAGGTTCAATTGTCTGGTGTTGCTTTACCTTCTCTTTTTGTATGCATAGAGACAACTGTGTTGAAATTGTACATCTCTGAACTTGTGACTCTGATTGCTAGTTTGTTGGGTCACATACTCAAATGAAGTGTTTTTTAATCATAAACATGCCTAAGTCATGTAAATAAAGAGTTTGCTACGCAGCATTTGTGTGCATTGAAGATGTACTTGTAGTCAAGTATTGACAGTTAACTTTATGTTTGTAGTAAAAAATCTTCTGTTTGTATCTATTGTATTGTGGTTCATGAACTGTTTAACTTTTGTTGTGCTGGATTTTCTGGAAAAATCTGTGATGTGCATTGATACAGGGTTAGACCGTGATATAAACTGATTTTTATCATTCTTCCCTAATTTGATGCATAATTTATGTGAAAGAAACCTTTGGTGCTATTGGGGTCTTAGCCTCCCCTACGGGCTATGGCATTATCGGCTTGAAAGAAACTATTTCCACTAAGCATTGATGCCTATTAAGGGCTTCTTTCTATGTTGGAACTAAAATAATCTAAAAGACGCCACAATCTAATCAGCACCTTGAACTCTCACCTGTTGAGTATTAATGAAAATGAATCAAATAAATTATAATAACATATTGGTTAAACTTCTTTATTTGAACTTTTTTTATCTGAGTTAAGAGGTTTACGTATTGAACTCAATGAAATTTTGGGATCTTAATACCAGAATCTGAGTTCAACGGGTAAATCTCTTGTTGAAATCCAATCAGCACATTGAAGTATTGAACCTCTCACCAGTTGAGTACAAATGACTGAATAAAGATAAATAACTTTGTTCCTGGCATCTATCAATCCATGTTCTAGCAGATGTTAGGATGATTTGAACTAAGAAAAACTATCTGTCTCTAGAAATATGGGATCTTAATACCAGACTCGGAATATAATAAGTCTCATTTAAGCCGGTTTTATTCGAGCATAATATATCATTCTTATCAAGCGAACTGTATCTGTCAGGAAAGAATAATGAAGAAAGAGACTCACCAAAGCACTTACAACCTCAAAATCAACTGTCATTAAAAGTGCATCTTATTATCTCAATCCAAAGCTGTTTCAACTAATTGCACAAGATGTAATCGGCCAAAGGAATAAAACTAGAATTGAAGATGATATCAATATCAAAAGAAAACTAGGAGAATATAGATAGAGCTAAGCCAAATGAATTGTGTCGAACAAAAACTTAACGAATCAATCGAGCAATACTAAACTTCAAAGAAATTATACCTATAGTACATCTATAACATAAAGGACTCGTCCGATGTGATAACATTAAAAGTTCGAACATGATAATTTTCATATAATTGGGTTGAGAAGAAATAACAAATCTTGACACGATATAAACATTTAAATCGTGTCTGCCATGGAAAATCACTATACACAATGCAAGTATAAACCGGAAAAAAGAAGGAAAAAAAAAAAAAAAAAAAAAAAAAAGGGTAAAGGAAACATATAGATGAACACACTTGCAAATTGACTGGATATGCAAATCCTTATGCCATATACAACCAATTCATGACTTGATAGGTTGATCGTCATCCTCGATATCCCAAGTCAGTTCTTCATCTTCTTCAGAAGCACTTAACCTCTTGTTAGTGCTCCCATGATCAACTACCTTACTCTCGTATCCACTATCCTCAATCTCGTCCCAAACATAGTCATCCTCAACGTGTGATGACCTTTGACTTGATATAACCGAAAAATCACTTTCAATCTTCCCTTCCGAACCTGCTTTCTCATCAAACTTCAACCCTTCTTCTAAATTCTCCTCATACACAACCGGAGCATCATTCTTTGTCCCCGAAACACCAGCTTCATCTTCATCAGCTCGTAAATTCTTCACTCTTTTTCCATTATCTTCAATTTCTTTTTGTGACATACGCCCATCATCATCAACATCATCCACATCCCAACTCAGCTCCTCTTCTTCTTCGGCTAAAATAGCTCTTTTCACAATCCTCACTCTAGCCTCCTCGGCTTTAACGACCTTACCCACCCTATAAAAATACCTACACCAAAAGGTCTCTTCATCAACTTTCTTAGGCACAACCTCATCGAAAATCTCCTTAATCACTCCGTTTTCCTCGAACAATTTTTCGATTTCCTCCCTCATTTCGTCAAATATAAACCCCAATTTCCACTCGCCATAATCATTCTCCTCCACCTCATCACAATAAGTCCTAACATTGCATTGCGTCCCACGAATCATGGCATCTATCCTACTATACGGCTTCGCATTTCCAGTTAAGTTTAAATCTTTACCATAATTAGCATCATCAATTTCATCCAAATGGGCATTCAAAAACCCATCATTAGAGGTGAAGTTCAAATCTTTACCTATGATTTCGGAGACAGTAGACCCCATGTTGTCGATCGCCTGCCCCACGGCCTCGAGAGACTCCTGGGCGATGGCGGCGCCGGATTCAAGTCGAGCCGGTAGGTCCTCGACGACTCGGCTTGCGGCTTGGCGTATGACAGAAGTCTCCAATTTCAAGCCGGTGCTAAATTCTTGGAGATCTTTATAGTAGTTGTCGAGTAAGGACTCGGATTTTGAGGCGATGGTTTTGATCAGGGTCGACCCGAATGCCCATGAGGAGGTTGGGGTAGGGGTAGTTTGGGGATTTTCGGAGGTGGGAGTAGAGGGAGGAGAAGGGGTGGGGGTAGAATCTGACAAGACAGATTTGAAGAAGTCCATGGAAGAGTTTGAAAGGGGCAGGGAAGGATTTTAGTTTAGGGAATGGTTCTCTTCTTGGATATGAATTTTTTTAATATAAAGAGGCGATTTATATACCGTGATAGGTATTATTGTGTATATCTATCGTACGTATACGTGTGATCTGAGGATTTGTATTTATATATATACTAGAAAACTGTGTTGTGTTTCTAATTATCGCCTGATTTTTTCCTTTACCTAAGAACCAACTTTAAATGTGACAAGACAAGATAAAATTTCGGAAATCTATGATCTATGGTTTTTATTCTATGATTCTATTCTAAACAATACGTACTAAGATTGAAAAGCTAACTTGAAACAGGAGAGGATCCATAATTTGTTATTTATTGTTCACTTATTTTTTTTTTAGTAAATATAATGACAACTCATACTATCAAACTTCTATATATGGGACATACAATTAACCAAAAAAAAAACAATGCCTTAAAATGTCTATTTTCTAAAAATATACATGAAAACTTGATATTGTGCATGTTTTGATATTTTTTGATATATTATTAATGTACATCGGGTTTTGTACTGTTGTGTGCAGTATAGTGGTCTGTACTTCCATTGTTGTCACTTGTTTCGTGGAGAGAGTTAAAAAAGTCCAATCCAAAAAAATTTGTTATGAAATAGGAGTAATACTTTGGAGTGGAGTTAGATTTGGGTTTCCAATGTATCAAAAACACTAGCAATAGCAGTGAAAAAACAATGAATGATCGAGATGGTAAGAGAATTGCAAGAGAGTTCTACACAAACTAAAGGATCGAGAATATGATCTCTCCTCTGCTGAACTTATAATTGATAACATCAAAATATCAATAAGTATCTTTGATGCGATAAAATTATATATATATTTAGAGAAAGTAATAAAGTTGGCACTCTCTTGCAAAGCTCTTTTGACACTTAATAACTTGAGAATTTTTCCTAGTTTCTATTCGTAAAATCATATTGCTCGATTGCTCTTCTTGAGTTTATGAAATCATTTGTCCTTTCTATTCTTAGGAAGAAAAATTACCAAGGCTAGTTATCTCTCCAAGTCCCATCATAAATTGATTGGAACATATTCCCTTTTTTTTTTAAATTTTATTGTTGAATACTGTAGTATATTGATCATTATATTCAAATCTTTTCAATAATTGAAAAATATAAAACAATTAACTACAATTACTAATAAAAATATTACATTAGGGAGAATCAAATTGAGGACTTCAAAATCTTAGGAAAATTTGAACTTTTTATTTCCTCGGACAAATTTTTCTTTTTTTAAGTAAATCTGGTTCATCAGATTCCCAAAAATAGATGAAGCTTTTGGAATTTTCGTAGCTACACCGCTCACCTGAAACACACACACACTCTCTCTCTCTCACTCACACACACACACACATTTTCAGACACATACGCGAAATTTTCACTCTTTATTGCTTACATGAAATTCTCACTTCTATACTATCTGTTAACACTATTCAGTCGCACATAATTTGAACTGATCTTCGAAAAGAGTTGTCTGGTTAAAAGAAAATGAGGGGTTATGATCGAATTAATGCCGAAGGAATTGCTTCTGGAAATATTCCGCCACGTGGATTCCAAGTCGAGCCGCGATACCTGCTCTCTTGTTTGCAAGCGGTGGCTCAGCCGCGACACCATTCGCATTGCCGCATCCGCCTCTCTGGATAGCCTAGTCAAACTGCTGAACTGTTGGATATTTTTGTGAATTTAGTAAACAAGATCAACAAGGATAAACTTGGAGTATGTCTCACATTTTCTTTTACTCTTGTTGAAGACTTGATGAATTACATGTAAATAATTTACATCTATTTATACTAGTTTAGGCATGTGAAATACATGTATCCAATTTAATTAAGTTTATGAACACTAGGTAGTCAAAGCATGCATCTAAGTATTCATGTAACCTATCATACAGTGCAGCTAGAAGTTCATGTACGTGGATATTTATTAATCTAGGGAAATACATTAATCTTAATATGAACCGATGTTTTCTTAATAATCGATGTTTATTCATCGACGAAAGCCTCTCCGTATCACTCCCTGTTCATTATATAAGTGGATTTAGATTAATTGTATTTTGATTTATGGCTTAAAATTGATGATAGATCTATTTATATGTAAATTTGAGTGTAACTAGATGTAATAAAAGTTATGTTAATAGATTATGTAAGTTAGGAGACTTGAATTTTGTAGAAATTTTATTGTACTCGTTTGACTTATTAAATTATGTTATTTACATGAGAATGAATTTGAGGATGGAGTACATTTTTTTCTTTTAACTGTGAGACATGAAAATGAATGAAGGATGTGTTTTGCTTTTTCCTAGATTTTTGTCGTGTTTAGAATGCTTTGGGCAATTTGTGGCAGTTTATTTTATTTTTTCAGTTGATTAGACAAGTTAAGAAGACTAGTAACTTAAGTGTGGCCATAAATTTCTGCAAATAACCGAGTTGTTTTAAGTTTATTCACTTCACCGACGAGGTTATATTTCTTATGTCGTTTGATGTGTGGAATACGAAAATGAATTAAAGATTTAAAGTTTGTTGGATCTCTTGATATTTCGGCATGGGAATGATGATATCCGATGGAGTACATGATATTACTATCTTTATGGTGGACTGATTGATAAAATATGATCTTTATAAGGAGAAAATGTTGTCTGGAAGGGGTTTAAAATTTTTAGCCATCCTTTTTGCAAGGTTGGATTAAGCTTATAAGCATATGGTTGACCGGTTACCAACAGATATTGAGCAAAACTTGTTTAAGTAGCGCCAATGGGCTAGGGAGAGCTCTTAACGTCAACATGCTTCATTTCCGCAATTAATGTTGCATGCCTCTTTGGGGTTAATGTAAATGTGTTCTGTCAGAAAGTTTTTCCACCTTTTGAGAATAAAAGTGCAATTTTTTCTCCATAAAGATTTCTCAATATCTACAGGAATTTTTTTTTTTTTTTTTTGAGAACTTAATGGTATAAGGCCGCTCTTCCATTATTGGGAAAATTTGTGAAATATATTCCTGCTTTTGAAAACTAAAAGCCTACCTATCATTCTAACATACGTTAAAGCTCACTCACCATTAAAGGCGCACACGTGTAGATGGTGGTTATCAACATGAATCACGAAATGAATGCTACATAGCTTTTTCCATAATGGGAAAGGTATTCAGCCAAATGTCATCCTCATACATTAAAATTCAATTGTCATTGAGGTCATCGAACCCTGAGTTGTAGTTTTCACTTATTTAATACACTCAACCTTAGAAAATATCTCTTACATACAATTTCAAGAGAAGAAGAAAAATGATGGAAGATCTAATAAATTCTAACTTGCCCGATGATCAATTGATAGAGATTTTCAAACGTATAGATTCAAATTCTGACCGTGATTCTTGCTGCCTCGTTTGCAAAAGATGGTTTCATCTTGAGAGACTCAGTCGGAAGACCATCCAATTTGGCAGATCTGGCCGGAATGTGTCAACCAACCATGTGGTGAGGTTGTTCTCTCGTCGATTTGTGAATGTGAAAAATGTGTTCATCAACGAGCTCTCTGTGTGGACCTCCACTAAACTGGTATGTAAGTTCTCTGTTAGAGGTAGTTTAACAAAATTGGAAAATATTTTTTAGATGGAAATTTGATAAATGAACTATATTTTGGGAAAGTTTCTTGATTATTGTTTCCCATTTTTGTTTCGAAATTTATTTTAATGTTTAGACAACAGTTCCATTATATTATGACCTGACATCAGATTTAGTGAATGGATAATAGAGTCACAGTGCTTGAGGAAACCTGCGATGTTAGCTATGTCATTGATTGTGTGATTTTTTTGCTGATTTCATGTCTAACTCGTTTTATTTATCAAAAAAAAAAAAAATGAATAACTGATATGCTGATATCTGAAACTAATTCTAGTTTGAAATTCACATATTCTAGCAATTATATTGCCAGAAACTGAAGAATTGCTGCTAATTGATTATTTAGATTGTTTACTGAGGAAATTTACATGGCTTTGTCTATGGTTAGATTAATGTACATTTCCATAATATCTAATCTGTAGAATTCAAAACTGAAACTTTCTTTTTAGTAGATGAGATGCTGGTATGCTTATTACACATTATTGAATTTCACATTGCAAAGGCAATTATGAGCTCCATGCTTAACCTGTTCGTTTCACTCTCTTTGGAATTATCTTCGAAATTTCATTGTTTTCTTCTAATTATGCAGGGAAAAAGACGTCCAGTTCATCGTCGTTCAGCATCAGCTACTAGTTTTCCCCATGGGTCTGACGAAAATCTGTCCGATGAATATGTTATCAAAGATTATTGCTTATCAGACTCTGGGTTGGCAGCTGTCGGGGCTGGCTTTACAAAACTAGAAAAATTGAGCCTTATATGGTGTTTGTGTGTAACGGATGTAGGGATGCGATCTTTTGCTGAGAGATGCAAATCACTTAAATCCTTGGATTTACAGGTGATTGCCAAAATAGCATTTTTTTTACCTTTGTTGTCTGAATGTCGTTCTTGTATCAGCTTTACCCTGGACCAGATCAGCAATTTACCACTCTCCTTTGAGTAGTCTAATAAATCTGCAGGTAGCTGGTCATTTGCAACATCCTATATCCCTTTTGAATTCAGGATTGCTAAGTACTGGTAAAAGTTGTGGAATGAAACAGGGGAGAAAAAATATTAGAGGAATCTTGTATGTTTGAAGGGAAAGTGAAATTATTGACTCCCACTCAGATAAAACTTGTCAAAAAAATTGTTGCTGAAAATGCCAAGAAGCTGGTTCTGGTTTTCAACGTTCTTCTCATAACTAACAAACAACAATAAAGTTTTTCATGTGATGATATTAAAATGTGTTTTCCTCTTCCTACATTTTACCATTCCTTACTTCATATGAGATTTACCTTAGGCTTGTCGGTGACATGGATTATGGTTTACGTGTCATTGTGCTTAAAATATTTGTACTTGTGTAACTAACCTTTGTTACATCTTCTCATTAAGGGTTGCTACATTGGGGATGAAGGCTTAGTTGCTGTAGGAGAAAGCTGTAATCATCTTGAAGATCTTAATATGCGATTTTGTGAAGGTTTGACTGATAAGGGACTGGTTCAGTTGGCTCATGGTCGTAGGCGGACTTTGAAATCGCTAGGAGTTGCTGCTTGTGCAAATATTTCCGATGTATCATTAGAAGCTGTGGGATCTCACTGCAAATCTCTCGATACTCTGTCACTGGACTCAGATGTCATCAACAACAAAGGCTTGGTTGTCGTGGCCAAGGGATGCCCCGTGTTGAAAGTTCTGAAACTACAATGCGTAAATATTACAGATGAGGCTTTGCAAGCGGTTGGTCGTTTCTGTTTATCATTGGAGTTATTGTCATTGTACAGCTTCCAGAAATTCTCTGACAGGTCAATGTTTCCTCACTGGATTTCTTGTTATTTATATTCATTAGAAAATTGTTGTATTTTAGCTTCATCTGTAGGATAAATATACCGTTGTCCCCTTTAGCCTCTTCCCAATGTAAGCTTCAAATTTATACACTTTATTGTCATTGCATTAACATTCAAGTGCCTTCATGTTTTTTGGGTGTTTTGTAAATGCAGGTGCTCTTTGAAGCTAAAACTAGGGAAAATTTACGGTGTGATCATTGGTTTTTTCTGTGGTGAAGCTTCTTAATATTTGTTTATTTTTGTTCATTTGGCTGGTGATTTATTACTAGTGCTGGTGAATTAAGCTTCCAAATACTTGTTTAATCTCCATTAGCACATTAAAAAGTTGAAGTTTTCTTTTTTAATTCTACTATATTCTGGAATGCTGTTCAATGGATGTGTAGTGTTATCCTGATTTTATTGGTGCATGATGTGTGTGGTATGTAACTTGATGTACTATCTAGATCTTCTTCAAAGAATGTGGATCTGAATGTAACTTCTTCTATCCTAATCGAGCCATAGCCATGTTGTGTTTCCATCATTTCTTCTTCCTGCCTTATCTTTGCTCCGGAATGGGGACTTTGAGAAAATAAATGGAGATATATGTTAATTTATATCTTATTTAGAGTCTCTCATTTGTTCTTCAGCAGGGGCATGTATGCCATTGGTGAATGATGTAAAAGATTGAAAAACCTTATGTTGAGTGACTGTGACTTTCTAAGTAACACATGTCTCGATTATGTTGCTGTTGGTTGCCCAGAGCTCATGCATATCGAAATAAATGGCTGCCACAATATTGGAACTGATGGAATGAAGTCTATTGGAAAATCTTGCACGTAATCATCTTACCTTAAGTCTTCTTCTTGCTTTCCTTTTCCTGCATATAACTCATGTCCTTGACTCTAATTTTTGGTTTTGGATCATGCACTACAGTCATCTTTCTGAATTGGCCTTGCTATACTGTCAGAGGTTAGATAACGATGCTCTAAGTGGGATTGGTGAAGGATGCAAGTTTTTGCAAACTCTCGAATTGGTGGATTGCTCAGGCATTGGGGATGACTCCATATGGAGCATAGCTAAAGGGTGTAGATACCTAAGGAAGCTCCATATGCGCCGATGTTATGACGTATTCTTCTTTCCCTCTGCTTTTCCAGCTCATAATTTTTTTCTTCCTTATTTTGTCTCTTACTTATATTTGTTCTTTTGTCTCTACTCTGAGATTAGTCTACACGAATTCAGCCAGTTAGTTATGAAGTGTACTCTTCATTATTCTAAAGTATGTCTTCTCATGAAATTGCTAATGTGGTTTGAAAACTGGATATTTATCGAAAAGCCTAGAATCTTGTTCTTGTCTATCTGCAACTTTTTGGAAGTTTTCTCAAAAATTATCTTATCTGGTTGCTCATTATAATTTCCATTTTCACCATTATCAGGTGGGTGATAGAGGGATAATGGCTATTGGTCAGAACTGTAAATTTCTTACTGACCTCAATCTCCGATTCTGTGATAGGTTGGTATCCTCCTCATCTCCTTCATATCATAAACACTTTAAAACAACTCACTAGACTGCCTCATGATATGTTATTTGTGAAATATTTCTTATATTATATTGACAAGAAGCATCTTTATCCTGTTTTCTCTATCTTATATATTTCAAAACCTCGATTACCTACATCACCTGTTCATTCTTGACTTCTAAAATACTAAAACTTATTTCCGTATGATTGCCAGGATAGGAAACGACGCACTTATTTCAGTAGGTGAGGGTTGCTCCTTGCATCATTTGAATGTAAGTGGCTGCCACCGAATTGGAGATGCAGGAATAATAGCTATTGCTCGAGGCTGCCCTCAACTCAGTTTTCTTGATGTAAGCATTCTTCAGGTGCTCTCTCTCTCTCTCTCTCTCTCTCTCTCTCTCTCTCTCTCTCCATACGCACGCACACTCACACATCTATGTTCCTTCTATCTGATTTAAAATTGAATTTTGGACCGAATTGGTGACCTAATTATGCTCGTTTTCTGCATTTACAGAACCTTGGGGACAGGGCAATGGTGGAGCTAGGTGAAGGTTGTCCGTTACTCAAAGATGTAGTTATATCACATTGTCCAAAAATCACGGACGTTGGCCTTGCCAATGTTGTTAGGAAATGTCCGTTACTGGAGTCGTTCCATATGGTTTATTGCCCCGGAATTACAGCAGCTGGAGTTACTACCATGGTTACAAGTTGTATGAGAATTAATAAGATTTTGGTCGAGAGATGGAAGGTAAGTGCAAGGATCGAACGACGAGGTGCTTCCATCATTAACTATATTTGTATAGAACTTTAATCCTCAAATTCAAGTTAGACTCAACCGTCTTAATCCGTCCAATATCAAAGTTCAAAAAAGACACCTATGGTTAAAGAATATGTTTTGAGTTTAATTTCTTTATTTATTGAGTGAGATTGTGTTTGACATGGTTTAATGCTAATTTCGTTATAACAAAAGGAGTTCAATATGGTTGTTAAATTGTTATTGATTGGAGCTTAAGCTGAATTCTTAATATCATAGCTTGATTGTTGCTCTAATTTTTCCTTCGGAAGTAGTTGCCTCATATTTTTATATAAATAAATTGCAATATAAGAAACATGTGTGACTTTATTAGTAAAATGTGTATATATATATATATATATATATATATATATATTGGACAAAATGTTGAGATTTCATAAATCAATGAACTTTTGATAATGTAGCTAAAATTGATCCCCCTTAATGTATCCGACGTGCCGAAATGAATTAAACCATTGGGAAATAAAAAAAAAAAAATACACCATGTTGCTTGATCGGCTCCAGTTCATGAAGCTTTATGAAGGAGACATATTTTGTTTCACACTTCACAATTACAAACTACACCTATATATGTATGTCCTAACAAAGAAATATGTACAAGAAATAAAAGAAAAAAAACTATGTTCTCTTGCATATATCTTGAACATGTCATGTGGTGAAATTAATCTTCCTTACTTTCCAATTGCATGGACCTTTTACTTTAATTAACCTTCTTAATTGGATATATTTCATTTAAATTTGTTCTTCCAGTCCCAATATTTCCAGATCATGATAACCACTAGTATTGAGCACTTCCCAATAATTTCAATGAAATTCCTCTCCAAAAATCCTACATGTGTATTACCAACCTTATTTGTACAAGAAGAAACTAGGAAACTCCTAACTTTATAAAACTTGTACATCAAACAAAAGTATAGAATACAAACATGTCCGACATACACCTCCCTCCCCTGTGCATGAGTCAATGCAAAGATATTTCTCAAAATACACCGGTCTTTTTCATTCTTCCAATGCAACTCGAGACGAACAATAGAGATCGTATGGGGCCCATAGGTAATCTACGGTGCATGGCCTCCTCGAGTCCAATCTCAACCATGGTTTTCCCTTTCCACTCCAATGTAAGAGACTGATGGGACCAGGGTGAAGTCCTCTACATTTGCCTTCAAAGTTGTCACCCCCTAAGCCATGTTGATTCCACCTATGATCCACTGCCTTAATGTTACCTGCAAGAACAAGCAAAATAGGAGGCAATGATCCTAAACGATAAATTCTCTTTTGCTTTTGTATTGCCATCCATTCCTCCACCTTCTGTGCGTACCCTCCTTTCCTCCATTGATCAACATCCACTACCATAACCCCCGTGTTGAAATAGCATGGACGTCTCCCCTCGAACGTCCTAGCTAGGTTCACGTCCGACCAAAAGTTGTTGGTAAAGTAAGTTGTAAAGTTTGCATGGCAATATTCGGGGGCAGCCAACACCTTATCACTTAAATCCGCCCCCCACAATTTTGCGATATCATCCACAACTATGATGTCTGAATCCAAATATATCACACGCCCGACATCTATGGGAAGGATGTCGGCCATATATATTCGTGCATAATTGAGGGGTTGATCCAATGCTTGCCTAATGGACTTGGATATCTTTCCACGAACTCTATTAGGATCAAAGTGGTACATTTTGAAGGTGAGGTAAGGGAAGGTGGATTTGATCAAGGAAAATATTTCGGGCTCAAGATGGACCAAAAGCAAATGGAACGAAACGTTTTCGGGGCACGTTGCGTGTTGCAAGATGGACAAAATGGCTGCCATTGTGCCACGAATGTAATTTACATCGAGGGGCATGACAATGTGGATGATGTCTTCTTTACGAGAGGTGCATGTATCGCCATTGCGAAAAGCGGGGGCCTCACGGAAGGCAGGAATATAGTTGGGAGAAGAGGAGGGGGTTAGGTGGAGCCGAATAGCGGTGGTCGTGGTTGTGATTGGATTCAGGAGGAGGAGAGACAGGAGGCCGAAAAGGGGTAGATGAATAGAGGAAGATTTCCGTAAGGCCATCTTGTCTAACTAACTAGATTTGTTGTATATTTTTTTTATTTGATGATCTTGTTAGAGCCTTAATTAATTTGGAGGAGAAAAGTATATCATTTTGCCCGATTGTGACCAATGAAAATGGATGATATTGTGAACTTCTGGAGGCAAAGAAGAAAAATAGGAAATTTGGTTTGACTGAATGAAGACTGGCTTACATTTGCTTCACTGAAAAGGCCAAGGAGTTTTTAGTTGACATAATAATTGAAAAATAGATAGAAGATTTTCTTTTAATTGGCGTTCATCTTGATCCAATAAAATAATATTTTATTCTAATTAACTTTTAACTTAAGATACCGACGCCATGACCAAGAGGTCATGGATTCAACTCCCACGAATGTGGATATTTTCTCTAATTTCATATTAGCATTTCTCTAGTTTAATACTTGTAATTAGTTTACTTTGTTATCATTGGAATAGTTTCGATTCGATATCTAGTGTTTGATGTAACAATGTATTCACCAACTCAAAAAAAAAAAAAACTTTTAACTTAAGATAGAAAACAATATTGCATGACTGAACTGGACCGGGTTTGGATAAAAGGTTCTTCCGCTGGTTCAATGATGGGAAAACAGGTGACTCGGTCGGGGAAGTAATTTTTTGAGGGGCCGTTTGCTAGGGTGTATGGGATTAATGTGGATTAGTCATTAGATTGGAGCCGGATTGAATGTCATATTAAAAATATGTTTGGTAGATTTGATTGAGTAATATTACATTATAACAATCTACCGTAATATGTTTTGTAAGGTTATGAGTTTATGCATATTAATATATTTTCACTACTTAATAGAACATATTCTTTTAGTTAAATATATCAATTCATCGAAGTTATTTGCATAATATGTATATATGAGTTGATCAAGGTTTGTTCAATGTTTTAGTTTGAATGTCTTCTTGTTAATTGTAAATTGATATAAAAAATTTAATTTGTGATTTATTCATGTAGACTGTGTTTCCATTTTTAGAGATTTGAGAAGAATTTATGATGTTTAATGATATGTTGAAATAGGAAATATGTAAATTTAAGGCTATAAGTGACATTTTACCGAATTCATATTCACCCAGATGACATTTTACCGAATTCATATTCACCCGGATTAACTAATCCACCTATGTTTGGGTGACTTATAATCTAGTTTTAATACCGGGTCATAAGAATTTAATCCATTTGATTCGGTATATTGTATTAGCCAATAATTAAATCAGTAAAACCATTTCGCAGTATTTACTTTTTAGTGCTTATGTTAATTCATCAAATATAAAAAGGGTGTGTTCAGGTTTCGTTCATTAGATAAGTCCAGAGAAATTATGGGTGCTAATTATTCTGTAAGGTCCTGGGCTTATATCGTGTTCGGTTACTTTTAAGCCCACCTACGTTTACTGGCCCATTAAGTTTATATTATATTTCTGTTTGGTTTATCCAATTAAACCCATAATAAGGAAATTATGACATTTCTATCCTTCTTGAACACAAGAATTTCAGAATTTAACTCATTTCTTTTTTTGATAATTAGAATTGAACTCATTTCACCTTTTGCATCACGACTCCAAAATATGGAAAATTCTTTCAAATCATTATGAAATTTTATTTCTTCTTTTAGATCAACAGTCATTATAATTAAATACAATTGACTTGTTATTCTAATAAAGAAAATAATACTACATTGAATTCCAAAAAAAAGTCCTTGTTTAGGTTGTGGATTTTGACAATTAAGACATTTCTTTTTCAAAGTAAATTTGAGAATTAAAATTCTCTGGTAGATTGTCGATTTTGAGAATTGACAGATGTTGAAGTAAAAAGAATAAAGTTAAAATAAAAAGTAAAAAATTTAAAATTAATTCATATTGTTAGACATAGTTGAAGAATTCATAATATTACATAAATAAATATCGAGTATATATGTGCTTATTTATTTTGAATTCAAATAATTTTAATCTATATTCACTTCATATATTTTAAATTATAGATTATTTTGAAAGGATGGACAAAATGTATCATACATTTATTTGATTGCATATCTTAATCATTTTGAACAAATTTAAACCAAGTTTGAATTATAATCCATTTCATTGACAATCATAATATCAATTACCGTAATTTAACAAAGCAAATGAAAGAAAACATGTAACTACATTGTTGATTTTCCAATTATGCCCTTAACTACATGAAGCCAACTCCTCACACGTGTGCAGTGCGAAGAACCATGGTTACATGCATTAGTTAACACTAAACCAAATCAAGAAATAATTAAAAAAAAAAAAAGGAAAAAGAAAAAGGACAATCTCTTTTCCCCCAAAAATCAGAGAATAAGAGGGGAGGAAAGAGAAGATTTCAATGCTCTAAAGTTGTGAGAATATTTAAATCGGAAAAAAAAAATACACAAACACAACTATCTATAATCTCTCTACTTACAACAGATGCTCTTAGATTTGTCTAACTTTTGATTGCTCGAAAAAACGTCAGCTCAAATCCGGTATGAATCGATCATGATTAATTATTAAAATAACTAATTAAGAATTTCACAAATTTTGTCACTTTTGTATGGGATCTTCACCATATGCAAAATAATCGAATCAATTAATCATTCTATTATGTGGGATTTTCTCAATTTGATTATCTTGATCCGTCGATTCGTTTGAATTGGTGCTATGTTGATTTGCATTGATTCTTGAGATTTTGTATCTGGGTTGTGTTTGTTTTCTTCTGATTATTGATGTGCATAGTTTGGTGCAAAATTTTTAATTATGTTTTCCTTTTATGGTTAGTGAATGATGCACTGTATATTCTGTAAGTGTAAAATAAACCTGATTGTTTGGTTGTCAAAATTAAATTCTTGATTTGGATTAGATGTTAGTGAATTAATCGAAATTGAGCTTTATTTTAACTCAAATCATTTTTTTTCTCTTGAACTTTTTGGATTTTCAGCATTGAACCTATGTTTATAGTAGTTAAATCAATGTGGGATAATCTTTGTTAATTTTAGATGAAGATTATTAAATTTGTCTAATTTCTGAATTAGGTATGGCATCAATGGTTGCAAAGGCTTGTGACAGTACTTTGGGTCAAATGAAAAGGAGTAGGAATAAGAGAAAATTCCGTGCTGATCCACCGTTAGCTGATCCGAGTAAGATTATCCCTTTACCTTCAAACGAATGCACCACTTTTGAATTCTCAGCTGAAAAGTTTGAGGTCATCCCAAGTCATGATCATACAAATGGTTGTGATATGTGTTTTATGAACCAAGAAACTTCCGATGCCTTAAAACTAGACCTCGGTTTGTCGTGCACTACAGGAACTCCCGAGATATCATCGGATGATAACCACGATGCCGATTGGAGTGATCTAACTGAATCTCAACTCGAAGAACTTGTTTTGAGTAATTTGAACGCAATTTCCAAAAATGCAATAAATAAAATAGTTGCTAGTGGTTATAGTGAAGAAGTTGCTACTAAGGCTATTTTGAGGTCCGGACTTTGGTACGGGTGTAAAGACACCGTGTCAAATATAGTCGACAATGCATTATTGTTTCTTAGAAGTGGTCAAGGCATTGACCCTTCGAGGGAGCATTGTTTTGAGGATTTGCAACAAATGGAGAAGTATATATTGGTAGAGTTGGTTTGTCTTTTAAGAGAAGTTCGACCTTTCTTTAGCAGTGGGGATGCAATGTGGTGTTTGTTAATATGTGATATGAATGTCTCACATGCTTGTGCCATGGTTAATGATCCTCTGGGTAGTAGTTTCCTTGGTGATGTTAATTCGAGTGGGAATTCCTCTGTTTCTTCACAATCCCAATTGAAAACCGAACCCAAAAAAATTGAATCTAATATTTCAGTTCCTTCTAAATCAAATCCATGTAACCTGGCTTCAATTCAAGGTGGATGTAGTTTGCAACCTGAAGCATCTACTGATAAAGATGGTCCTAACTCGAAGCCAAAAAGTTCTTTATCAATTAGCAATGATAGACCCTTTAGTGCTTCAGGAATATCCAGTAGAAAAGTCTCGGGAATTAGCAGAAGGGAATTTATATTACGTCAGAAATCAATTCACTTAGAAAAACATTATCGTACTAAAGGAGCGTCTAGATCTGCGAAACTCAGTAATTTTGGTGGTCTAGTCTTGGATAAGAAACTTAAGGCAGTAGCAGAATCGACAGGTTTAAACACTAAAAATACATCCTTCAATATTAGCAAGGCAGCTGGTCTTGATGTGCCTCGAGAAACGAATAGCGTATTCTCTTCAATGCCAACTACATTTGGTTTGGAGACTATTAATGATGGATCATCATTACCTGTTGCTGATACCGAGCTTTCTCTCTCGTTCCCTGCCAGAACTGTTGCTAATCCAATGCCCATAAGCTACAGCATTGGTTCTTCCTATAAGCAATGGTTTCCACAGGACAAGAAGGATGAAATGGTTATGAGACTAGTTCCGAGAGTCAAAGAACTACAAAATCAGCTCCAAGAATGGACAGAATGGGCTAATCAGAAGGTAATGCAGGCTGCACGTAGACTAGGCAAGGACAAAGCCGAGCTTAAATCACTTAGGCAAGAGAAGGAAGAAGTTGAGCGACTCAAGAAAGAAAAGCAAACTTTGGAGGACAACACCATGAAAAAACTCGCGGAGATGGAAAATGCATTACGTAAAGCTAGCGGACAAGTAAACCGAGCTAATGCTGCTGTCCGAAGGCTTGATGTCGAGAATTGTGCACTAAGGCAGGAAATGGAAGCTGCAAAATTACGTGCGTTTGAGACGGCTGCAAGTTGTCAGGAGCTGTTGAAAAGGGAGAAGAAAACGTTGATGAAGTTTCAGTCGTGGGAGAAGCAGAAGATTATCTTTCACGAGGAGCTTGCAGCTGAAAAACACAGATCAATGAAGCTTCAACGGGAGTTACAGCAGGCTAAGGATTCACGGGATCAAGTTGAGGTATGCTTTTATCTATTCCATATTGATTAATCTGAGCATGTATTGCTATTGAATCTCTGATATGTGCTATTTGGAAGTATAGAGCTAATTGCAATTTACCCCCTATGATAGGCATAATGTTCAATTTACCCCCTGTGATTTAAAAAAGAGCATTTTACCCCCCGTGAAGTTTTTTGCAATTTACCTCCTTCCATTGGAGAGTGTAACTCACTCGCCCAAAACAGAGTGTGTGAAGTAAAAGTGTTGCGTAGAAAGACGAAAGTACCCTTCTCCATGTAAAATAATCCAGGGGGTAAAGTGCGACATTAAAATAACACAGGATGAAAAACTGATACAATAAAATAATACAATGGAGTAAGCTGGTCCCAAATAAGATAACATAGGGATTTAAAATTAATATAAGTATATAGTATATAACGGAGGGTATTTTTGCAAATCATATTTTTTTCTTAGGTCTAAAAATGTTAGGGAGGCAGTTATTCTATAAGAATGTACAGGGAGGTAAAGTGCACTTTTTTAGACCACAAGGGAATAAATTGAGCATTATGAATATCAATTCAAAACTTTTGAGGGAAAAAAGAAGAAGAAAATTGTGAAGCTTCAAATTCCATGTGATATCCGATCATCTTTCCAATCATTGTCGGTTTAAATTGGTGTGTTCATATTATCACAATTACAGGCCAAATGGATTCGCGAAGAAACATCAAAGAACGATTTACTTACACAGGCCACTTCATTTAAAACAGAAAGAGAGCAAATTGAAGTCTCCACTAAATCCAAAGAGGATACAATCAAATCAAGAGCAGAAAGCAAACTAGAAAAGTACAAAGAGGATATCAAGAGGCTCGAAAAAGAAATTTCCCGACTGAGGCTAAAGAACGACTCATCAAAAATAGCTGCTCTTAAAAGAGGTATAGACGGTAGCTATGTAAGCAAAGGAGTGACCGATTTTAAAAACACCCCCCCAGCATTGAAAGATTCCGCTATGACTTATATCTCTAGAATGATGAAGTCAACAGATATCGTAAAACGAGAAAGGGAATGTGTTATGTGCCTATCGGAGGAGATGTCTGTGGTTTTCCTCCCGTGTGCCCATCAGGTGGTATGTACAATGTGTAATGAGCTACACGAGAAGCAGGGAATGAAGGACTGCCCTTCGTGTAGGGGCACCATCCAGCGTCGTGTGTCTGTACGATATGCTCGATCTTGAGTGGTATCGGAGAATGAGTTGAGCTTGTTCTTAATAATGATTTGTTGGAATTATCAATAATAAATAGTGGTTTTTGGATGATCTATTGCTTAAGGTCAAACATTTAAGTTTATTTTTGCATTTTATGAGTGCATACAAAAAAGTAAGAAAGTGGGGGAAAAAAATAAGATATGTGTGAAGTCTGCGATTGTATATGCTGGTTTCTCTTTTTTATGAAATGTTATAATAAAAGAGTGTGGCTTCTTTCTTATGTTTGTGAATAGTTGAATTTTCTTTTTAATCCTCAATAACTTAGAGCTTGTATCTAAAGTTTTGGTTCATTTTGTTTCTACTGAATATGTAAATGTAATCCCTTTTTTTTCTTACGATATGTGTTGAGATGTCTGTTACCGCACAATCCTAAGTTTCACAATCGAATAAAATTATTCTACAATTGCCTATGGTAGAATATTATTTTTTATCTCATTTCGTTGTGCGAGGAACTTGAACAATATTTATTGTTCTTAAACTTTTGGATGAGGACTTGATATTTAAAAATTGGAAAAAGGTGTCTGAATATATAAAATAGTTAAGTTCGTGTTTCACTTGGTTGAACTATATTCAAACTCGATCTGTTTTATGCAAATTAAATTCATATCTTTTCCAAGTTTCGATGAAATGTTTTATCTTGTTTGAAATTTTTCAAGAGTTTAATCCCTTTGAATAAAATGTAAAATTATCATGTGTGCCCTTTCTAATTGATAGGAAAATTCATGTTATTTTTATTTGCAAAATTTGCAAGATTTTCTTCCGTAAATAAGTCAATAACATTTATCACTCTCATGATGTACACGAGAAGTGCCTATTATAGCCCTTGATGTTGATTTTTCTTTCAAATTGTATGTAAACACCATTGTTCGATTGAAAAAATTAACAATAACCTTCTTATTTTATATATATATATATATATATATATATATATATATATATATATATATATATATATATATTATATGCAAACACAACAAACAATATATATATTTTCAATTCTTAAAGGGAACCTTCTACTTTACTTTCTATAAACAAAATTTTTAATAGTTAATATGAACAATTGAAGATATAAATACGTGCAAAGTGATTTTGATGTGACTGCCAAAATTAGAAAGGGGTGTATATTAGTAGTAATCTTTTATTATCGTTGTGAATTCTTTTTGTATCAAAGTTATATATTCTCATTTACTCGGTTATGTTCTAAAAATCTTTGGATTGGTAACAAATGTGCCATCCATTCCATAGTTTTCTCTTTGTCGTCGAGCTTGTGTGGGTTTTATATTTAACTTTTTTAGTTCTATACCATTTAATGTATTTATAATCGTTTACACTATATACGTGGCTGCGTGAGATTACCCAAAATGCTTATAAAAAAAAGTGAGAACAAATAATTGATTGTATCTCTAATAAAATTATTGAAAAGTTATCGTATCATAATTTTTGTGCTTAATTTCTTCCCAAATTAAGAATGCCATAAACCATATAATGATGTTTGATAGTTTACACTTTTTGGTTGCATTAGATTGCCCTATAGTGAGAATAAATGGGTCTTATATTTTAGTCACACAAGATTAAAAGGTATAACGATTGTCCAATTTCATTCAGGATTAGATAATAGATATTTGGAGTTTAACCTAGGACTAATTATCTAACTTAATTTATTGATTTTTATCAAGGGTTCTTATTTGTCTCGGGCCTTATATTACATGCTATTGTAGGAACCAAACATACAACATAATAAACCATTAAAAAATAATATGATCTAGGTTTATCTAAGAAACCAAACGTTACATTATGATATTGCTCTATCAACAACTTTAGTACAAAGATAATTTGTGTCCATGGCTACGGATGAGAAACTAAACTACATGATAATATTGCTCTATCAACAATCATGGATCAAAATTTCGTTTTGAGTGTATGTTTCGATCAGCCAAATATTGAAAACTTTTCGAGATTTTTCGGAAATGTTTCGAAAACACTAAGAAAAATTGTAATAAAAGTTACTAAATTTAAAAAAAATAATAGAATTTAAGGCAAACAAATAGTTTCGAAATTACATCTTATTTTCGTTTCGCTTAATTCAAAAACGAAAACTTTTCGATGTTATCGTATGAAAAGATGGAAAATTCGATCCATGTCAACAACAGAAGTTTGTACATGTATTTTTTCCTTCTATTTCTTTCAACTAGGGATACTGTGTTGAATTGATCAATATTAATGTTTAAATTTCCATATAAGAATTGAGTTCTGCATGATCATTGAACGAATAAATCCCAAACGAGCTTTTACCGATCAGCCAAAAATTCAGATTACATGGGGTAGGCTATTTTTTAATATCATTTTTTAGTCTTCAAAATTACTAAATGGTTTGAAATTAGTTTGTGTGTGATTTGTTATGACGAGTTCAAACTAATGTTTACCAAACGAACTCGAGCCAAAAATATCGAGATGATTTAGCTTCATCTACTCCCCAGCATGATGGTAGACAATTTCAACTGCCATAACATGGAGCATATATACATGTGGATGAATCTCCTACCCTGTGCAAGCACATAAACAAAGAACAGAAAAATGCACACTCCCTACGCAGGCATTATCCCGTTCAGGTTCAAAGGGACTTTCTCAGCCTGACCTGCCCGTAGTCCTGGCCATATGGCCAACACTCGAGCAGATACAGACACCCCTGGTGCGTTTTTTCATCAATCAACAGAGTAAAGAGAAGAGGAGCACTCAATAGAAAAACATCACAAAGATGGACATTTGGTATTTTAAACATGATCAAAATATAGATGTTTCTCTCGAGTTGTTTAACAAGTTGGACGCTCTTATTTGATGGTTACTTACCTAATGCTTGAAGATGGGGTTTCTAAAACCTCATCGGTCTCAACTTGGCCATCCATGCACCAAAGCTCGGAGTTTATTACATGTTTCGCAGAGGAAGAAAGGCCTGTAATCAATAAGATAAACCCAGCCAGTTAAAATAGTCAATGGTGATTAGCAAAGATAAAAGGCCATATCTTTAACACGAGCTCCATAGTATATAAAGAGTTCTAACAAAAGCTAAGATAATTTGTACTCACTTTTTAGGTCGTTTTAGATTTTACGTAATCCTCCGGCAAGTAGATTTCGCCTCCAATCTCACCATGTTGTTCTCCACTAACAGTTTTCTTTGCAGCCAAGAATTCCGCACTCATAGCATCCATACCAAGTCGAACTGCTTCCTCATCCCCGTAACCATGCTCCTCAGCATATTTCCTTACGTCCTCAGTAATCTTCATGGAACAAAATTTCGGTCCACACATAGAGCAGAAATGTGCCACTTTAGCACCATCCGATGGTAAGGTTTCATCATGAAATGACATGGCAGTCATGGGGTCCAAGGACAAAGCGAATTGATCCATCCACCTAAACTCAAACCTCGCCTTGCTTAGTGCATCATCCCAAGCTTGAGCATGGGGGTGTTGTTTTGCTAAATCAGCAGCATGAGCAGCTATCTTGTACGATATAACTCCAGTCTTCACATCGTCCCTGTTAGGTAAACCAAGATGTTCTTTAGGAGTCACGTAACATAGAAGTGCTGTGCCAAGAGCACCAATGTTGGCAGCTCCAATTGCTGATGTAATGTGATCGTATCCAGGAGCAATATCGGTTGTCAAAGGTCCGAGAGTGTAGAAAGGTGCTTCATTGCACCATTCCAGTTGTTTTTGCATATTTTCAGGTATCTTGTGCATTGGAATATGTCCAGGCCCCTCGTTCATTACCTGAATTTATAAATATATACTATTAGGTCAATAAAGAAGCATATTTAAGGTTGCCAATCGAGAGGATTTTAATCTGAACTCGATCCAATGGATCTACTCCTATTAAGAAAATTTGTAAATCGAAGTACAATGAGCTAATAGTACAGGTAAAGATCTAAATTTCATAATACATAAATAAATTATATATTTATATAATACATATTGTGCTGTTTCTATAAGTAGCATTATAGTGTTATATCGTCAATCTAACAATGCATGAGTTGTTTTTATGATTCGACTGAAATCCAACTATCAGCCGAACAGTGGATATGGTTAGATATTTCAAAAAGCAGACAAGATCCAGATCTAAATCAGATAACTAAATGTACAAACATAGATCTAGATAGATCTGACCCTAAAATAACCAGTGGAAGCCGTAAGCATATGAAATGATGAACATTAGATAAATCCAGTTGCGCTTGATATTCACTGGGAATTTAAATTGCAATGTGTATAATGTTGGAACTAAAGATATATATTTGAAAATTTTCTTGATTACCTGGACATCCTTTTCCCAAGCTCGCCGAGTTAATTCTCCTTGAGTCAAGAGCTCAGCAAACTGAGCAGTATCATTTGCATCGTATATGGATCCAGGCCTCAATCCATCGCCAATCGACAATGATATATCATACTGATTACAAATGTCTAGTATATCATCCCAGTGTTCGTAAGCAAAGTTCTCTTTGTGATAAGCTAAGCACCATTTTGCATGAATTGATCCACCACGAGAAACAATACCAGTCATCCTTTTAGCTGTTAGTGGGATGTATCGGAGCAGAACTCCAGCATGAATCGTGAAGTAATCGACACCCTGCTCAGCTTGTTCAATCAGCGTTTCTCTAAACACTTCCCAAGTAAGATTCTCAGCAATTCCATTTACTTTTTCCAGTGCTTGATAGATGGGCACGGTTCCTACAGGTACAGCAGAGTTACGTAGGATCCACTCACGAGTTTCATGAATGTGACGCCCAGTTGAAAGATCCATAATAGTATCAGCACCCCACATTGTTGCCCATTGAAGTTTGTGGACTTCTTCTTCGATAGAGCTTACGACAGCAGAGTTCCCAATGTTAGCGTTTACTTTGACCAAGAAATTGCGTCCAACTATCATGGGCTCCAACTCTAGATGCCTCTTATTTGAAGGGATGATTGCACGACCGCGCGCAACCTCAGATCTCACAAATTCTGGGTCGAGTTTCTCTCTAGCTGCACAGTACGCCATTTCCTCGGTTACAATTCCTTGCTTAGCATAGAACATCTGAGTATACCTAGGTCCACCCAACTTCTCCCTTCTGTCAATCCACTCCTTCCGCAACTTGGGGAGTCCTGTTCAAACCCCATCCCAAAAATATAATCAGCCGAAACAAGAAAACAGTTCACCTTCAAGAATCTCAGCTTAAACAAAATAACTCAACATCTATAAGTGAACAAAGTGGGGAATGTCACATAAGCCTACCAATTTGAGGGCTGATATTTTGTGGACCACTGGTGTCATAGGTGTCAAAATGAGGCTCGTCCCCTGATAGATGGATACGTCGAAATGGAATTTTCAGCAAATGACCAGATTGCTCATGAATGACTTCCCTGAAAAAGCAATAAAACTGAATTAGAATGGCATATATGCTTGACAACTCATATCATGCTGACAATTTTCATTATTAACCATAATGAAAATGATATTATAGAAAGTTGTGTACGTGTATTCTTTAGAGCTTTTAGGGAAGCATTCTTCAAAGGATGGAAGTGGAAGAAAATCAGGAGCATTAGGATCCACCGTGTGCTTCCGCTGCTTAATTTTCTCGTTGTTGGTGGTAGGGGGATCGAAGGTTAAGGTAGCTTTTGGGCTTGAAAAGGAAGGACACATGTCCTTTCTCCTAATGCCAACAAACTGTCCATTCAGATCGGTCCCGTGCAAGAAGGAGCTGTTAGGGAATGCTGAGTGGCTCCTGTTGTTGCACACAGCTGATGCTAAACTAGCCTGCATAGATGCCATCTCTCGAATACCTAGACCAAAATGAAAGAAAGAAAATAGCAAGTCGACATTAGTTTCAGCTAATAACAATTAAAAAGACCTTCAAGTTACACCTACAAGAAATTGAACTCATTTTAGTTTTAAAGATATTTAATCTATTTAGCAATATAAGAAGACAATGGATTTTAGACAGAAATTTTACTGAATCATGAACACAAAAACAAAGTAATAATCAAAGGGGTAATTGAAGTTGTACATGATGTTCTTTCCATGATTCATTTCTGATAGAATCAGTATTGATCAACAAAATTCTTGACATAGTACATAAATCAATGGAGAGTGAATGCATTCATACGAAAACCTACTTATTAAATTCGCATAATTTGTCTAATTTTCATTAAGAAATACTCATATATCACAATTCTCAAATAAATTTCAACACTCCCTAGATAGCAGTAAAAGCAAACCCCAAATCAAATATACAATAGCATAAATTCTAATCGGCAGAAAGCATACTTTGATACACATAAACGGGTGACTTATGACCTCTAATATATTTACTCAAGTGATAGAATTTAGTTCATCAACACACCTGATAAGACAGCGAAGAGAAAACAGAGCAACAAATTAGCAAAGAAACATAAAAATGACACGGGTTTGGTAATGAAAAAGGGTGGTTGTTGTTGATGTGTGTGTATATATGTATAATAATATTAATGATATAATTGTGTGCATTGATGGCCATCTTATCTGTATTACCAGATAAAGAAAAATATACTAAAAACATGAATTGAATATAATTTCCAAAAATAAAATCAAGCAATAAATTAGGTGAGGTGACAATAACATGAGTTACCTAAAATGGATCACATTCAATTTCAATTTGAAATAGGCATAAAAAAGTACTCCTATTAAATTAGTCATTACTAAATCCTCTATTTAACAAATAAGCTACTAGTTAATCATACCATCATTTTTTTTAATTCGAAATCAAATTTAAATTTTGACAAAAAAAATTCCAAAAATGAAAGGCTTAAAACTCTTAATGGTTGCATGAGATGAGCTCCCAAAAATGGCAGCCCTGTGTTTGAATTTCAGATAATTAAAATTAACATGCAATGTAATTAATTAAACAGATAGATAGAAAGAAAGGAAAACACGAACCTGAAGCGAAGATGTATCTTATCTGAAGAGATATTTGTGTTTGAATGAAGCAAAATGAGTGAGTGAGTGATTAGATTCAGGTACACTAATTTGTGGGTTCTTTTTATATCCGCCCAAACTGAACAAGTCACCAAAAAGATCTGAACCTTTTCGGTTCCCAAAATATCTCCTCACGAGCGACAAAAAGAAAAATGTGTCCTCGTCTTTAGTTCAAATTTGTTACTCACATTCAATTTGAAATTTAATATCAAAATTAATTATTGGGTGTTTTACTATTGGACACATGAGAGGTTTAGGGCCTGTTAGCGAGACAAAAGCCCAACTTGTTTCCGAAATAAATGCGTAAAAATTTTCAGAAATAAGTTTCTGAAAAAAACGGCCCATTATGAAGAAAAAGCCCTACTCCCTACTCCCTATCTCTACTCTATTTCTCTATGCGGCTGTCATCTCTCTTTCTTCTTCCATTTTTTTGTCCTCTCCTCTTGCAGAAAAATCAGATTTATCTTCTTTTTCTTTTCTCTCTTTCTTCTTCCATTTTCTTTTGTCATTTCGACTGAGTGTGAATTCGGTGGTCGAATTGGGGATTCTCGGAAACGAGAAAAGGAACCTGAGAATAAATCGTTCCTTTTTTTAATTTTTTTTTTCAGAATTTATGAATTGAAGATGCTGGGAGTGGATCTGGTGAAAATAGTGGGAGTTGAGATTATGGATACTGAAATTGAGATTGGAGTGGGTTTTTATGATATTGATTTCGTAGTGATGAATAATAATTTTATTGAAGTAGGCAAAAATGGGGTTGAATTGGTAAGACGAGACTAGTCAAAGGAGTCGCCTGCTAATGTGGTTTGTTTAACTATATAAAACTAAAAAGATTGATTTATTGATTAATTGAATATTAAGAGGAAGAAAAGTCAACTGATGTTAATGTTTTTTCTATTTTCTAAGAATTTAGATGAAGGAGGAAGGATCGTGGAAAGTGAGGATTTGAAAAGAATGGTGCAGGCGGAACAAACTACATCATAAATATTTTCGTACGTATTAATCTGGATATTGTGTAGTAACTATTAAGTTAATATTTTAAGGATATTGTGTAATTTTGAGTATATTTAAGATGTCATTTGAATGAATTCGTGGGTGAGATAAAATGATTAAAAGAATTTTATTATAATATTTAAAAAAAAATCAACAAAATGAAAATTAATCTACTTTATTTTTTATTATTTTAGAAAACACAAATAACTAATTATAAAATATTATTTATCACATATATTACATATAATATATACATCAATAAATTAATTATATATAACTAACTGACGTGACATAAAGTCTTACACTATCTTACACCTAATTAACTAACTCAAACCTACAAAAAAAACCTACTCCTACTTTTTTTCCCAAACAACTCTCCCAAAATCCAAACATACAACATTACGCAAATCGAGATTATTTTCCAAATCTCTACCACTTTCTCAAACCACTCTCCCAAAGGCCAAACAAACAACCCTTAGCCGTTTAGTTTATCTTAATAGGAATTCATGATATTTTAAAAATGATAAGGAGATTCCTTTTAATTTAAATTATATATTAAAACACTTTTTACAACTTCAATAATTCTTACAAAGACACTCTCTAAACCTTTTGAAAATGTTTAAAAAAAACTCGTGATTGCCCTTGTAATTTTTTAGAACAATGAGAAGTTTTCCTTAATTACAGTGAACTTTAAGGATCTGTGTATAAATCTTCGTTGACTATTTCACTAAGTTTGAACTAGAGGTGTTAGATGTTTCAACTCAACTCTACGTTTGTCTGTTTTAGGATGAGTTAGGACAAGTCCAATGCAAGTAAGCAAATTGGGATGCAAAGCTCTAACTTCCAATTTGTATACATTTTTTTGTACTTTTTCCACTCCAATGGGGATAAGGAAAGTGAGATCTATTTTACATTTTCAACTTTGGGATCCTATATTAATAAACTTTGGAGGAGAGAGAAATGGGGATGAAAAAATTGAAGGGAATAAATAATGAGCAAGTAACTACCATCTTGTGAGATAAGATTATAATATTATTATTTATAGTCATTTCATATTGTATCAAATTTGATTTAAATTAGATTATTTATATTTGAGTTTTTCAAACGAATTTAAATAATATTTTTTTTTAATTTAATTTTCAGTCTATTTGAAGTTTCAAAATTTGAGATTTGAAAGTTCCCACATATTTATATTTTTCAAAACTTGAAATTTCAAAAGTTTTTGTACTTTGAAATTTAATTTTTCAAGTTTGCAAGATTTGAATTTGCTACTAATAAATTTTTAAATTTGAATTTTTCAACTTACTTAATTTTTTTAATATTTATTAAAGATCTCGGAAAAAATGAATTCATAAATATAATAGATTATATATTAAAACAAAAATGAAAATAAAATGCATATTCATTTTGCATACATATGCATTGGAGTGAAAGACTTTTTTTGGATATGCAAAACACTTTTCGAGTTTCTATAATGCATTTTGCTTACTCAATTTTACATTATTGCATTGGACTTGCCCTTAGAACACTTGCAATTTTACATTCTCAAAATCTCAAATTTTATTATTTACTGCTAAATAGATGCATATTGGTATTTAAAAAATAAAAACTAGTCACTAATTTTATAATAATTACGTAGTAAAATATCATTTAAATAAATTATAGAAACAATTGAAGATATAGTAGATTTTAGCATCCGAGTGAAAAATTAAATGACAGTTACCTACATCTTTGTTGAGGTTTAGTGAAATTACAGAAACCTTCTCTATGATTTCAATAATTACCATTACATTTCATATTTTAAATTTCATCTTACATATACACACACGTGTCAATTTAGTTAGGGTTATTTAATGACGTCATTACCTTAGTTTTATTGTTATACCCATTTTCCTCTTATTAGTCAATATTAACTTTAGTTTTGACCAAGATTATGATAGGATGTATGTAATTACAACAAATTTGAGGGGTATTATTGCAATGGTAAAATCTTAAAAACCAAACATTCTTTAAGCTAAAAATATATAATAACCTTTTTTTTTTTTTTTTTTTGAGGGAAAAAAATATATAATAACCTTAGAATTCATATACAAATTTACCATATTTCTATAGTAAAAGAAATAATAGAAGATTTTTTTCCTTTTTCCTTTGGTGGTTTTTATAACATAATCAAGAAATATTAAAGTGAACTTTAAAATATTTATTTATAATATATTGATTAAAATAAATAATCATAAGGTCATTTTAATTTATGGGTAATATTAATTATTTTATCTTGTATTTTGTGGGTTTACCCATTTAAAAATAGGGTAAATTCATTAAGTATTTATGTATTTTATTCTTTAGTAATTTTTAGATGAAAGAGAAGCAGCAAAATATATATTTCATGCATGTCATCCAAATTTTTAACAAGTCAATGGCAGGAAAGTTGTGAATAATTATTGAAATCATATGGGAAATTTATGTAATTTCACCAAAACCTTAAGGAAAATTTAGATAATCATCCCAAAAATTTGTTAGTCATAAATCATCGAAATTTAATATATTATCTAAGTTTTGGTAAAATTGTTAAATTCAAATGATAGAGGACTATTATCGAATATATAATGAAAAGATAAATGATAAAATGTTTTTAAGTTTAAAAATTAATATATTACGGAATTGTTAATACTAAAATATAGGACCATATAATAGTGATAAATAGAACATTCTTCTTTTATAGGGGGTGTGTCTTATGTAAATTGTAAAGTACCCCAAACGATGTCGTACCTGTGAAACTTCAATCAGCTAAACACTACCGTCTCCTAAACCTACACCGCCGCCGTCGCCGGCTCAAGTCATCCCCGTCCAGTTAATGGACAATGAGGAGAAGAAGGAGTTTGAGTGCTTCGTTTTGGTGCACAACATAGCAAAGCGGCACAACGTGGGAACACTCGCCCGCAGTGCCACCGCGTTCGGGGTGACAGAGTTCATATTAGTTGGGCGACGTGACTTCAACGCGTTTGGAAGCCACGGCTCCACCTCACATCTCCGATTCCGACACTTCAACTCCCTCTCTCTCGCCCGTTCCTTCCTCAAGGTTCTCCTACTCCTACATCTATTTAACATCAATGTTATTAATTTTCCTTAATCGGAAACCGTACTTTATTCTCATTTCAGTGCGCAAACTCTCTAATAGTGTATAGAAAACAAGACTTCAACTTGAATTTAACTGTTAAATTGAAACTTTGAGCATGGTGTTGATTTATGTGCCCTAACGGTTGAAAGGCCTACCTGCTAACAGAAAATGAGGCAGTTTATTGTTATGATTTTGATTTCTCTGTGGTGTTTGTGTTGAGTAGGAGAGGGACTGTGATATATGTGGAGTGGAGATCACAGATAATGCTAAAGCCATAAATGAGCATCCTTTCAAGAAGAGCACTGCCTTTCTTCTCGGCAATGAGGTTGGATATTCATCTTTTAATTCATCCAATTTGCAAAATCCAATTGAAAAATCTAAAGTTTTCGTGATTAATTGAGACTTTGATGTATTAAAGAAACTACAAACGGCACTGAATAACACATTTGTTCATAGGAAATCTTAAAGAGATGTTTGTTTTTAAGATCACTCGTTTAGCTATATAAGTATACAGAATGTGTTTGTAAAACTGTAATTCAATACTACACTTTCTTGCAGCTATACTGATTTTTATATAGGATATATCATTAAATTGTATGGTACTAATATGTTCAATTTTGTGCCGTAGGGAACTGGGCTTTCTGCTAAGGAATGTGAGATATGTGACTTTTTCATTTATATTCCACAATATGGCGGTGGTACTGCTTCTTTGAATGTCACTGTAGCAGCTTCCATCGTCCTACATCATTTTGCAGGTATCAATTCAATATTTGAGAACAACTTGATGTATTTTACTGTTGTGGTTTGCACTTTTATGTATGCTGCAACCTATCGGTGTTGGAATTTATTGAGAAGTTGGTCATGGAAATTGTTTACATTTCTTAATCCAGAGTAAATAAGAATAAAAATAGCAACAGCTTATATATAATCAGAGACTACCACAATAGAGATCTGAAGTTGGTTAATCTAATCATATGTTGGCTACTGATTATCATTTGTGATGACGCTTAATGTTATTAGTTCCTCAATATATTGATTTGTGGAAAATCAATTCAGTTTGGGCAGGATTCCAGGAGAGAACCCGCGAAGGCAACAAGTTTGTTGTGGCTGAAAAACAAGCCAACTATATGAAGAGAAACTACTGTACAGAAACAGCAGAATCTATAACAGAGGAGCGAAAATTGAAGAAGGAAAATGCTTTAAATGGCTTTTTTGATGAGCATGGAAAAGATGAAGCCCCTTCTAATCTTTTGGATGGATTGTTTATTTCATAGTTATCTACTCAATGAAATTTTCGCCAAGTTTTGCAGGTGCTTGTAGTCTATGATTCCAAAAAGGAGTATGAGATACTGATCCAAATTTCACTTGAAGAAATGCCATATATCTCAGAGTACCTCTCCCTTTATCGGACTATGTATAATATTAGATACAGAAACGATTATGTCGAATAGTTATAATCTAAATTATTTTGTCATTGAATGTGTCGAGGTAGAGCAGACATAGCGGACCCTGTTGTATTCTCTGCGTTTGTTATACTTATGAGTGAAATGTCTGTATAATTGCAAACTACATCAAATACTGTTGAGTAGGTAAGCTTAATTGACAAATTTCTTTCAATGTGTCACTCTCTTGACCTTAGTAGTGAGAATCTATAACATTTTATGTGCATGTGTTTAATTTATCAGGAAAATAGAAAGGGCTAGATTTTTGGTTCAACAGCTTGTGCTTGTTTTTACCTCACAATTGCGTAATCGTGTTATCACTTATCCTATGGCCCCTCTTCATATCCTTTTTTTTATTTATTTGGCAAATCTCCTCTTTTACTATTTTTTTACTTCTTGATAGTTTGGATTGGGAACAAAGCAGAGCATTAACACTTATTAGGAATCCAATGAAGTTTATGTTTAGAAAGAGAGAATCCTTCTTTTCTATTCACCTGATTGGAGAAATGAAAGCATGGACCTACTACTTTAAGAGGACTTATTAAACTTATACGGAACAACATATTATTTGAACTTGACTTAATTTTCTTATTATGTTGATTTGATTTTTAAAGCCTAAACTAGAATTGATTTAAATGAGTTGAACAATAATCTAGCTCGTATACATTTAGTCCTATTATGTCGACCTCACAAATTGACCTTGAGAAGCTAACAAAATGTTTGTTCAAGTTTGGTTTATTATATATAAATGAATTAGACGAGTTTTTATGCAAATTATAATAGATATAGGGTTGTCTACTCATTGAAAACTTGGCTCCTTTTCTTTTCCTTGTATTATGTTCTCAGTTCCTATTCTTTTTTAATAACAAATAGTGTGAGTTTCTGTTGAAGCATCACAAAGTCCTTCATAGGTGGGAGTTGGTATGTCTTTTTAGTCATGAAAAGACAAGGTGAATATTAGTAATGGCCTCCATTTGTCAACCATCAACTAATTATTTTTTGGAGCAGTTGAGATTGTTCCTTGGTCTGTTTATCCACTTTTGTATCTCAATTTCCACCATTTTCATCAAGATGATCCCCATCATACATTGTTTCTTCTCATATTTCATCACTTTCCATCAAGGAAGAAACAACTCTTTCTGATTCTTTTCCCATGCAATCAAGAAAACATTCATGCAGCAATCAGTTATCTTACATGTATTATGTTCTCAGCAGAAGGTTTCGCCGCCTTTGCTCGAGATTCCGGCGGTTCACGTGGCGGCGCCCGAGGCCTAGAATTTTAATCAAGAGGCTAGGCAATCTCAACGCAAAAAGAAAGCCTACAATTCATCAAAATGGCCATGGAAGCAATACATTTACACGAAGGCCTATTCGACTAGCCACTTTCAATGCAGCCTTATTCTCCCTTGCACCTGCAGTCCCAAAGGCTGAAAAATCGGTTGTTTTCATTCAAGAAAAGGGTGATTATTTAAAGTTTAATAATCCATTAAACCCCGCGGCAAAAAATCGTCCCAAAGGGATACTCAAACAATCTCCACTTCACCCCATCATGAATGGATCAGAAAATGAGAACAACCATATCAAATCAAAGCATAAAGTATCCATAAACCTTCCAGAAAATGAGATTTCTTTGGCACACAATAAGGTGATAAGTATCGTCAATGATTCTTCAAGTAAATCGTTTACTTTCGACAGCAGCAGCCTAGCTTCAATGAGATCACCAATATGCTTCCCTGCCAGCATGGCTAGTTGGTTGGCCGATTCAAGTTTGTTTCAAAACAGAACGATTTTCGATGTGCTAAAAGAAGTGGATGCTGATATTTTGGCTTTGCAAGATGTTAAGGCCGAGGAAGAAACCGACATGAGCCCGTTATCTGATTTGGCTCGTGCTTTGGGCATGAATTACGTGTTTGCTGAAAGCTGGGCACCTGAGTATGGGAATGCTGTTCTTTCCAAATGGCCTATCACGAAGTGGAGCGTTCAGAAGATATTCGACGAAAATGATTTCAGGAATGTGATTAAGGCCACGGTTGATGTGCCTTTCACAGGGGAGCTGGACGTGTACAGTACTCAACTCGATCATTTGGATGAAAAATGGAGGATGAAGCAGATTAACGCAATGATTCAAGCGAACGATCGACCTCATATTTTGGCAGGAGGGCTTAACTCTCTTGATGCATCAGATTACTCATCAGAAAGATGGAATGACATTGTGAAGGTAATATGTAATTCTTTTTTATTTGATGATGGGATTCTGTTTACAACGAGTTACTAAATGAATTTTGCTAATAGTACTACGAAGAGCTAGGAAAGCCGACACCAAAAGTTGAAGTATCAAACTTTTTGAAGGGCAAAGGATATACAGACGGGAAAGAATTTTCGGGGGAGTGTGAGCCAATAGTCATGATATCCAAAGGCCAAAGTATTAAATTTCGTTCATCTTATTCTTAGTTTATTAGTAGTTTAATTTTGTTCGGTAAATAACAAATCCTATATAAGCAGATGTGCAGGGGACATGCAAGTATGGCACTCGGGTGGATTACATTTTGGGTTCACCAGGATTACATTACACATTCGTACCAGGATCATATTCGGTGATTTCATCAAAAGGAACATCTGATCACCATATAGTTAAAGTTGACATTGTGAAAGCAGAAGATGGTGCTCAAAAGTGTAAAACAAGACAGAAGACAATAAAACAAAGAGTTGTGAGTATAACTAGATCTTGTTCCGCAAGAGGTTTTTGGGAACTAAGTTCTTGATATTCTATTTAGCATGTCAGTATTGTCTTATGTTCTACTAGTATTTAGGAAGAGGTTCGATTATCGTTTGCACACAGTTGAATTATCACTTGTATTGTTAAGGGAAATTTTTTGAGTTAGAGAATTCTTTGATTCTGATAATTAGATATTTATACAAAAAATGACATCTAGAGATGAGTGGAAGTGAATTTATGAGACAATTTGCTCTCTAATTAATCGAAAACCATTACATAAAACAGTTTAATGAATACATGTTAACCATATGAAGAAAAAGCAGCACAAATAAAGTCACAAAAACTTTTTTACAAAATAATCAAACCAAATATAATTTAAATACTTTCACATAAGTATTATATGTTCTTAAGCTGAAGTTGAAGATGGAGTTGAGTTCTGGCTATAAGGGTACCCTATACCATGACGGTTATTAGGGAACATAACAAATATCGAACCAGAAACCGCCCCAATAACCGGAGGCAGTGTCATAAGCAGAATCTTCTGTGCAGATTCAAAAGACGGATAAAAACATTCCACCGAATTGGGATCCAAAAGGGCCACAACAGCAAACACAATCAACGAGAAGAACGCGTGCACAAAGTCACCAAACCGAAGCTTATACTTTGATAAGTCTTCTTGTGTTGAGTTAGAAGGAGAAGAAGAATTAGGCCAAAGACCCTTTTTTGTTGCAATGCCATAATGTATGTTCCCTTGGCTATCGGTGTAGCTATCCGTAAACGAGGCAAAGCAACACGAAAATCCACAAGCAACAATCAAAATGCTTGATAAGTACTTGTTAATGGTGTGGCACTGGCCATTGTTGGTTAAGACAGGGTTGAGGAACTGGAATATGAAGACAGTGCCTGTGGGGAGGAGTTTTATGAGGTTGCCGAAACCGGTGAATGTTGCTTGAGTTATGGTTTGTGTTAAGGTTCTTGGTGATGATGAGTTACTGGATTTTGAAGACATTTTTAGTGTTTGTTTTGATGTGATTTTGTTGGTTTTTTGTTCTGTACATGGAATGGTATTGATTTATTATATATACAAGGAAAGGGGAAGGAGGGGTGTTGAAGAATAGAGATGAGATTGCTTCAAAGTGAAATGGTATGAAGTTGGGCTGCATTTGAATTTAGTATGTTTTGCTTTCACTCTTCGAAAGGGTAGTAAGACTATGCTTCAAGATTCTGATCGGAGTGCCATGAATTAAGGTTTGTTGTCTTAATTATAAGTTGAGAATTTCTATAATAAATGTAGTCCTCCCTAATGAGAAGAAGGGACGACTTGCTTGAACAAGCACTAGTTTAGATGTTGTAATTTTATTAAATGGAAGGTACTAATTCCTACAATATGGCTAACTCATGTTCGAATCTTGGTTAGAAAATATTTTCATGTAATGTCGCGCCTCGAAAATAAGTAAGTCGTGTCTAAGAAATGAATGTCCTTGAAAAATCAAAGACAAAAAAATATTGTGACGATGGGTTTAATTTTCAATAATTACGAGCAAACGTGATTGTCTAAAAAATCATATTGAACTAATTACTCCCTCTGTCCCGTTTTAAGTGTCGTTTTAGGTGTTTTCACACATATTACGTCACCTACTTAATTGCCTCAATTTTAGGAAAAAAACAAATGATATTCCTAAAATACTCTTACATTATCTCTCTTCCTTTTTCTCTTATTCTCTCTATATTTCTCTTTCTATCTCTCTTGGAGTAATAAAAAGCAAAGGACAAAATGGAAAAATATGTCATTAATAATGCATTGAAACTCTAAAGTGACAGATAATTTGGGACAAAAAAAATTCTCTAAAACGACACTTAAAATGGGACGGAGGGAGTATTTAATATTCGCTTGAATAGATAAAACTTGTTTAATTCAGCTCATTTTACAATAATGAATAAAACATAAACAAAATGATCCTTAGAGTTGAACCCGATTCGATAAACATTAAAAATCACAAATTAAATGCAAAAATTGATATAATTAACTAGACTCTCGGAAAAGTGTGACACCTTTCATTAATTACCAATACATTACTTGGAGCCTTTGAATGCCTAAATGATGACATCAAACAATAATGCGTATGGGCCTTCAGTTAACCATTTCAATATTCAGACAATATTTGTGACCTAATTTGCAGAATTTGGATAAGCAATTGCCAAAATGTTAATTATGATATAATCAGATGACTAATCGAATTTGACAAATAGTTGGTTAGTCACTTAATTATGGGCCAATTATGACGCACAATCCTTATTTGGATTCTCAGCTTATTTAAGAAAGTTATGATTATTCATGAATTGAAAATAAAACAAAGATAAATTATTTTTCATATTTTAGGTGTCATCATTCTCGATAGTCCTCACATTGCATTCAAGTGGTTTCCCATTAACAAGACTCGCTTATTGGGCCTAGTATTAAACTCAATCAGGCCCACCACATAGTTTGGTAAGATAAACTCAATAGCAACCGGTCCATATATAATTCCTATCGGACTAGTGGACCGCATAATACAATACAAAACACTCGAAAAATATTGGTAATGTTGATACTCCCCAGTATTTTGTTAAATCTGCATTAAATTATTGTATAAATTTTTAATTGCATGAACTTTTTTGTACTTTTAAAATTTAGCATAAAATCCTTAATTTTGTTAAAAAATAGATTGTTTTGGATTGACATATTTCAAGAAATTATTATTAATTAATATTTATCCCTACAATTTCATGTGAACTATTTTAAAATTAGTTTCTTGAAATAAGCCGATCTAAAACTACATATTTTGAACATGTTGGGATTTTCGTTCTAGGTTTTTCATAGTACAAGAGAATTTGATACAATAAAATTTTACAAGTTAGTTTCGTGCAGGTTTCGCATATCACTGGGGAGAATCTTGCATTTTCCCATAAAAAAGCAATATTTCCTTTTATAAGTGTATTTACCATTATGTCCTTTCAAACTCCAATCTAGGAACATATTCAAAACTCAATTTACTTTGTTGTTCCAAAAGGTGAAATCGCTCACCCCGGGCGCCCCTCACCCCCTGTCCGACGGGATTGTGAGAGGAGGTAAATCATGGTGACTCAACCGGCAACAGAGGCTGGGACCAGTACTCACTGCGCACAAGGAGCCCCCCTCATTTTTTGAGAGGTTGCTCCCACACTGCCGCTGGTGAGGTTCGATCCTTGGTCACTTGTTCCAACTTCCACCTCTGAGACCAGTTGAGCTGCCCATGCGGACAATTTACTTTGTTGCCTCGACTAAAGCAGCAAAGGCACAATCTACAAAGGTATAATAAATGCTTCAACATGAGGTAGACACATAATTTGTACAAACCATCAATGCGACCTCACTTTACGGTTATGTGCTGACATAGCATGCACAATATGTACAAGTTCCTGATGTGAACCTCACAACTCAAGCATGGATCGTATCGAACCTCGTGGCTGGGTGAGGACGTGACCAAGACCACCGATCTAGAAGAAGGCAAGGTTGCACCCTTAATATAGTATAGGACACGCAATTTGGAAGATGGATAGTCCCAACTGATAAGGTGGAAAAGAAAGCACCTTCAAGAAGAAGACACATACAAATATCATTTTTGCTATTAGTCATGTGATACGACGGTTACAAGAAGAAAAGGAGAAATAAATAAGAAAAAAAATTATGTCACGCTATGATCCAACTTATAACGTCTATTAGTTCTAATTCAAGTGAATCATCACATTGTTATCTCTTAATACATTTTATTTGTAATTTAGGATGTTCCCCAACAACTCGGTTATTAGTTCACTATTGCACTTGAATTATGGGACTTGAACTATTCCACTGTAAGACTCCAACGTCGATTTGGTATATTTCTTGAATGTCATGACACAATTAATCGGCATGCATCGAGTATAAGATATGCCTAGTATTCTATTCTTCGAAGAGTGAATGGAGAAAACTATGTCATTTGCTAGGGCCAAAGGTGGGCAAATGGCTCAAATCTTTCTAGCGACGCCATATTATGATTGATAATGAAAAAGAAGGGTATAGTCTCAAAAATCTCTCCTGCGCTCTTAGCAAATTGTATAACTTTCAGAGATAAGCGAGAAAGTATAAAATTAATAGAAAACTCATAATTCATAAAAGGTTATGAAGGGGGAGAAAACTGCATTCTGGAGAGCAATGTCAAAAAGGTCTTTCAGAAAAGTAGTTAATCAGAGTCTCACATGTATTCGAACGCGTCTGATCGATTTAGAAAGAGACTTGAACAAATTCATGCATATCCGTATTTCACAAGAAAATAGTTCAATATCGACTCAAAGACCCCCTGATCACAAAATAATATATATACATCAGTAAGGTACTACTATTAACCTAATATTCTTTAATATTTTTTTATTAAAAGTAATCACCCTCGATTACCCTCAATTATATGTTTTAAGATCAAATCAGCTATTAAGCATGGAAATAGCTTCGTTGAAATTACCATAAGGCCCATAACATATTTAAGTTTAAGGAAAAACGAAATTCAATTAATTGACCACGAAATAAAACGGCAAAACATTCGCCTAACTAAACCAATTAAAACCCGAAACCAAAAAAAAAAAAAAAAAGAAAAAAGAAAAGAACCAATTAAAACAGCAGCTAGCGTCGTGGTGCTTGAGTGCGAACACGTTATGTATACTCTACGAAAGGTCAGTGTATTTTCGAAATAAATAATACTACTCCGTAAGCCAATCTCATCCAGAATAAATATATTTTGTTCCGTGCAACTAAAAACTGGAAAGTAGTAACTACAGATATAAAAACTAAAAAAGGGGCATTACTCTTATTTTATTTCATTCTATTCTATTTTTTCTTTTCTCTCCTCTCTCGCCGATGAGTTCAACTACATTGGCAGTGCCTTGTTGCCCTAACTTTCGTCGGAGGAATTTCAGGCTAAAGGCCAATTCACCCCGTGGGGCGTTAGTGGAGGCAAACCCGAGGTCAATTCCAGCCCTCAGAGGCGGCGGTGGAGGTGGTGGCGCCGACAAATCCGCGGCGGCTGTTACTCTACTTCGAGTGAGAGATGACTCATCATCATCATCACCCTCGGCTAGAGATCGAGCTGATGATATGCAGGCAGAAGCAAGGGCTATGGCACGCGCCGTTAATGCCACTGTGTACAGCCCGGATCTCCTTGCCGCTAAATACGGCTCACGTCCAATCAAAGTGGTTCGAAGGGCGCTGGAGATATTTTCCGGGCTTGGTTCTTTTGCCTTCAAGTTGTGGCTCGACCAGGTCACCGATAAACTCGACCAGAACCAAAGACTGAGGGCAGTCGAGCTGAGAAAGACTTTTACTAATTTAGGACCTACTTTCGTCAAAATTGGCCAGGGTTTGTCAACTCGCCCTGATTTGTGCCCACCCATATACCTCGAGGAGCTTTCTCAGCTGCAGGTATCTATCACTATAACACTTTACATAAAGTATGTGTTCTCATTATTTGCTTTGCGTTGAGGAGTTTACATTTCAGTTTCTATTGAAAAAACCGAAAAATTCTAAAATATAGAGCAGTTTCTACTCAAATGTGTTTCTTCTATGTTCCAAATGGTTCCCTAGAAAAGTTTCTAATATTTAACTGATCGAAATATAAATACACCACAAAAATGAATTTATAATCCATTTTCACGATTTCAATAGGATGCTTTGCCAACATTTCCAGATGCAGAAGCATTTGCATGTATTGAGAGGGAGTTGGGATGTTCACTAGATACAATTTATTCGTCGATATCTGCATCTCCGATTGCTGCTGCGAGTCTAGGTCAAGTTTACAAAGCAGAATTAAGTTACTCCGGAAAGGCTGTTGCTGTGAAGGTGCAAAGACCTGGTATTGAAGAAGCAATTGGGCTTGACTTCTACCTAATAAGAGGTTTGGGTCGTCTTATAAATAAATATGCTGACGTAATCACTAGTGATGTTGTTGCTCTTATTGATGAATTTGCTAGGAGAGTTTATCAAGAGCTCAATTATGTACAGGTTAGTTAGTTTTCACATCTTTTATTTAGCAGCTTGAAAGACTGTGTACGAGAAGAAATCTAGTAGGTTTGAATGTTAATTTTTGACAGGTGTATGCAGGAGGGGCAAAATGCAAGGAGATTTAAAAAGTTGTACGCAGACAAAGAAGATGTCCTTGTCCCCGATATTTTTTGGGACTATACAGGAGGAAAGGTGCTAACAATGGAGTGGGTCGAAGGTGTTAAATTGAATGAGCAAGAGGCCATTGAGAGACAAGGGCTCAAAGTTCTTGATCTAGTGAACACGGGTATCCAGTGCAGTCTTAGGCAGCTTCTTGAATATGGCTATTTTCATGCAGATCCTCATCCGGGTAATCTCTTAGCAACACCTGATGGGAAGCTTGCCTTTCTTGATTTTGGAATGATGAGTGAAACCCCGGAACAAGCACGATCTGCCATAATAGGGCACGTTGTTCACATGGTTAATCGAGATTATGAAGCTATGGCTCGTGATTACTATACTTTAGATTTTTTGGCCCCTGATGTAGACGTATCTCCTATTGTCCCTGCTCTAAGGGCCTTCTTTGATGATGCACTAAATTCAACTGTGAGCGAGCTCAACTTTAAAACCATTGTGGATGGTTTGGGTGCTGTTTTATACCAATATCCATTTAATGGTAAGTATTTACTTTGTTTAAACTCATTTTGACTGCATTTTTAAGGAATAGTATGCGCGAGGATATTCTTGTAATGGGGTGGAGAAATGAACTTTTAGGGTACAATTTCTTAATATATGTGGCTGGGCCTTGGTGAAAACCATAGTTAAAGAAGGATTATAATATAGGAAGGCATGGGTGAGAAACCATTTGAGGCATAAAGTATTTTTCTTGTGGATTATGATTATGAATATTATCTGAGAACAGTTTGATATATACATACATATACATACATACATATACATACATATATATACATACATATATATATATACATACATATATATATATACATACATATATATATATATATATATATATATAATCGAGGCTCTTTTTGTTATGCTAATGAGTGGGTAAAATTTATAACTATGTAATTTTGAGGAGTAGAATGATCATGTTGCTTGATGTTAATATTACAATTTAATGTCTAATATTAGACTCGTGGGCTTAAAATTCCATCGAGAGCCTCACATTGAAAAGTTGGATGGTTTCTCCTTCTTACTATGGTTTCATTTTCTTACTATATGTACTTTGAACTTGGGGGTAAGCTAGTATTGCAAAGTCTAAAACTACCAAAATATCGTTAATCCAAAACTCATGGTATCCTAAGTAATATATATCAAATAAGGAACGTCTTATCCAGATTTTTCTTTCAATTTTTTAGCCATTCTAGTCTGTTTTTCTCTTGTTCTTTTGTCAACAAACTGTAGCAGGCTCGACAATTCTTATATGCATATCTGCTTCTAATATTTTAATTTAGTGTCCATTAATAGTAAGAATTCTGGAACAAGGTTGTGTTACAAAATACAACTAGGGCAATTTTGGCCCACATTGAGTTTGGCCAAACCCAGACCCAAAACAATCACATGGCAACTGCAATATACTTGTTTTGTAATTGGAGAACACTTTTAGGAGATATGTGCGATCTGTGTTAGAATTATCCCTACAATTATTAGATTTCATCTGCATCATTCTTGTCTAATGATTGTTGTTTGCTTCTTGCAGTGCCTGCATATTATGCCTTGATTTTAAGATCTCTCACTGTTCTAGAAGGTTTAGCTCTGGTTGCTGACCCTAATTTTAAGGTGCTGGCTGCGTCGTATCCATATTTTGCTAAAAGGCTTCTTACGGATCCTAATCCATATCTCAGAGATGCTCTTATTGAGCTGCTTTTTAAAGATGGGAAATTCAGGCATGTGAAACAAGACTCAACTATTTCATAAATTTTGTAACCAGGGCCGGTCCTAACCTTTCGAGAGTACTAATAAGTAAAATCTGAAATCGGGACCTAACGTATTCTAGTTTCCTGACATCTTTTTCTAAAGATAAAATGACCAATCTTCTTAATTTTTTCTTGCGAGTGGCGATATAGTCCATAGTAAATATGTTTTTATTAATTTCAATTTCTTTTTATTAAGATAAAAAGACTTAAGAACATTCACATTTATATAATCTTTAGACCCTTGTAAAATAGGGGCCTTTAGATACTACCATGGTTTAATGAAGAGTTATTTAGCCACCCAAGGTGGTGGCTGAACATAGCAGCTTACATTCATTGATTGTTACAGGTGGAATAGGCTTGAAAACTTGCTAGTCCAGGGAAGTCAGGACCGAGATTTCTCTGCCAAAGATGCTTTACAACCTGTGCTCAAACTACTGTTGGGTCCAGATGGTGAAGAGCTGAGGGTTTTAGTAATTAAAGAAGCTGTCCGAGTTACTGAAGCTATTGTCCTAGGCTCAGTGGTTGAATCATACAATTTCATGCCTGGTTTAATACGGACACTTGTCTTCGATCCATTTATAAAGAACACTGCTGAGGAGGAAAGCATGTTGGAGCTTAGAGCACAAGTATTTCGAATATGGGCACTTTTACGAACCTCGGATAGTTTCGATCCTAGTATTTTGCTGCCCATAGTGCAGGTATGAAACTAATTCGTCCTTTCGGTTCAGTAAGTTTTATGTTCAGTGCTGGAGATACAAACGTTAACAAATATACACACAGACACATATTATAGCATTTAAATGTATCATTACTGCAGTCCACTTTTACGTTCTATTCACACATTTGATATACTATTTAACTTTCATATTAATATCCTTTTAGAGGAAAAATTCTTGAATTATTCATGTTTGTCTTTCTTCTGACTGGTTGGTCTTTAATGAACTGATTTATTATCTGCAAATTTTTATATTTTGTCATCTAAAGTGGCACAAAAATTTTTGTCCAGCTTGGTAAAAAAAGAAAAAAAAATTGGCCAGAAAATGTGGATTTTAAGAACTGGGGGAGAAATCGCGTAAATCGAACATAAATTGATAACATTAGTGTATGCAGAAATATATGTAACCATTTTAGATGTGAACAAAAGCAAATCAGAGCTTTCTTTAGAGGACAAAAATAAAATTTTGGCGTTATTTATCTTTTCTGCCACTACTGATGTATGTAAATGAAATGTAGCATGTAGTATATAGGAGCTAACTTGGTAAGGATATCTAAACAGGTACTGCAAGAACCCGAGGCACGAATTCTTGGTGGGCGTGTGGTTGGAGGGATTAGTCAACGTCTTGCAGCACGCTTACTGCAACAAGTCCTTCGAGCTCCTCCTTCACCTACAGTTTCTGCACCGAGTTCGTAATCATTTTTATGTGTAATGATGTAAGTGGTTCTTTATTTTTTGGATAGTGCACAGTATTCTTAGAAAAGGAAATTCAAAATAACATGATTTTGGAAATAATTTGTTCCTCTTTTAGATGTTTTCTTCTGCATTAACTTTGTATATTTCGGCTTCAAACTTTTAGAGAATAGTAGTCTTGTCTTTTAGCCTTACCTTGCATTATATAGGGACACTGGGAAGTCAAATTAATCTACACGAATGTTTGATTTATAACTAATGAAAACTTTCAACATTCAATTTCCAGCCGTCAGGAAGGAAGGATTTTTGGCGGAATTCTGTACTTTCTTGGCAGAAAAGGATAATTAAATATTTGCTGGATAACCAAATTTGAGCATCAAAATGATGCATGATATAGTTTTACCTTTAATTTGAGCTATTGTTTGTGATGAGTTTTTTTCGGGGTGTATCATCAAATTTTGGCTATCCATTAGCTGTAGCTATATGTTTACCTTCAGTCTTATACAACTTTTATTCAAGTGGTGTGTTTTGCCTTGGCTCAGTATGTCATGCATTGAGATTTGAGAATCTAATTTCAACATATTATAGGATTGTGGATCATCCGTCTTACTTTGCCTAGTATTTTTCAAGACGTGAGAGGTGAAGACGGCAACGTCATAAATAAATGTAAATGGGGAATATTGAGATATTCTGACACTATGGAACTTCATTTAGACTAAGGTAATACTGATTTACGGAAAAGTCAAATATTTATTATAAATATCAGAGAGTGGTTTAAAATAAAATAATGATGCCTTGAATATTGACTGGTGCTAGTTTAAAATAAATGTAAATGCCTTGAATACTGGTTTAAAATATTTATTCTTCTCGTGGGAGAGCTAGTGATTGAATAGAAGCAGCTAAATATTGACTGGTGCTCCGCCTTGCACTACGTACCAAAAGATCTTACAAAGTTTATAATCCAAGTTCAAATCTCTCACTTAAAATGATGCCTTGAAGAGAAGCTTAAATAAAATGTACATGAAATAAGATAACTTCCTACTCTGAATAAGTTTTCATCAATTGGATATATGAGGATGCCGAGCCCGCCAAATTATACAAGGATTCAAATGTCATATGACATACAAACTTATAATATACATATGAAGCTGCAAACTATGTCTATATAATCTACATTCACATACTAATAATAAAATTACAGAATATTATATAATATTGATGGATTAGTGTATCTAATACGTCAACAATTGATGTTTGAGAATTTTTTTTCCAATGTTTGAAGGATGCGTCCAACTCCACAATGCTTGTGATGCCTGACCCCAGCCCAGCCAAGTTGAAGCACATCCCACAGGAAACAACATTTCAAGTTATCAATGTGTTCATGCTGTGAGTAGTCACAATTAATTGTCATCACAAAAAAATTCAAAATAAAAATGAATGCTCGTAAAGTTACGCCGTACAATGGGAAATAAGAGCTTTCCGAAATATACTATGTTAGTTTAGTTATCAACTATCCCTGTCTTTATAATAAATCCTACTTATTACCCTCTCTTATGGTGAGAATTTCATTCATCCGATTCATGTAACTGGGAATATCAAATCAATTTTCATGACAATTAAATTGCCATATAATATATCATCTTCAGAATCACCATCATAACACTTCTCTATACTATCTTTGATAATTTATTCTATCAAAAGCTTAAGAGTCAAGAGTCTACCTTCTTTGCAACCTTAGCCATGGATGATATCATTTGACAACTTTGGGCAACTTCTTCAAGCTTTTATCTGAGAGTAGAGTGAAGGCCTTAACAAGCTCCTCCTTCACCATGAAAAGTACAGATGCAGCAAAAACACTCTGCACTATCTTCGTGCTCATCCCCTTATAGAAGCTCTTTAGCCCTTCATAACGGATCATCTTAGTTATGGCATCAAGTGTACCTGTGCTATCACCATGGAAAGTACAGATGCCAGACTTGGGTCAACCACGTAAATTTTGTGAGCATTATTTCTGCTATTTCCTTAAATTTGGTTGTTAGTTATTGTAACATGTACAAACCTGAATATCTTAGTGCAATATTTCCTCCGATCTCCTGCTTTGCTTGAAGTCTTGACTGCATGATAACCAAAATTGCATTATCAGATAAGAAAGATTAAAAAAATACAAAACGATAATACTCAACATAACATCGATTTTAAACAGAAGACAATATCAACACACAGAACATCATGTTCATAAAAAGAAAACAAAGGGGTGGGAAGTTGGTTTGGATCCATTGATCCATCCCAAATCCACTGGATCCAATCTGGATACGGCCCAAGGCCACTGGACTCAAACCACTTTTAGACCAACTTGAATTCAATATGGATACAATCCACATTTGCATACACGTGCATCCACAGGGATACAAATTATATCTAAAGCTCAATCTAACTAAAATTTTGACAAAATAGAAAATCTACAAACTAAAAAAGAAAAAAGATATAAACCAGACGGTTTAACCCACTTTCTGTCGATTCAGATCTGGTCCAAGTTCCACCCCTAATAAGACAGTGATAGTCAATCACTTTAACAACCATGGTTACCACACAAATCACTTGTGAGAAATAAAATTGGTTCAACATGTTGCTATAATTAAACAATAGTTTCGTAGTGTGGCGAAGACAAATAATAGATGTTACCTTAACAACTAACAAAGGGTATGTAGAAACAGTTGCTCCAAGCTTTGCCAACGCCCCGACTATAAAAATCTGTTCACATAAAGACAAGGAACTCAAGTGTTAACAAGGGATGAAGTCAAATACAACTTGTTTATCTCATAAAAATATGAATCCAGTAGACGGAAAACGGCAAGAGATTTTCCAAGCTTGTAAAACATTTCAGTTGGTTCAAATCCAGAACACATTTTACTAAATAATTATTAACCATGAATCTGTTTATATGGTTAGACTATTGTTTAATTGAGAATCACAAATATCAGTTGAAAGCTATGGTGGATTTCCAGAGAGAAAAAAATATGATTTCTTGAAGTTTAATGAAGACATATGTATATAATCTATCAAAGATAGTTCTTTTTTTTTTTTTTTTTTTTTCCAATTACAGTTTCTGGAATTGAATTTTTTTTTTTTTTTTTTGATAAAGAAAAGGGGGATTAAAACCAAGAAACAACCAAAATTCCTATTATTGTGCTTAGTTTGAATGTATGCAATAAAAAGATTTCATTGGCAATAGAATAAGTTGAGAAAGGAAGTCCCTATTTTGACATAATGAAGCTAACATGTGTGTGCATTTTTTTATACCTGAAAGAAAATATGACTATAGATAGAACTAAAAGTAAAAAATTGCTAATGACAGAACAAAATTGATTCACAAACAATTATTGGCAGGTTTAGATACTCGACCCTACAACTGTGAGTGACCGTACTTGTTTTAAAATGTGAATTTTCTAATTTCTAGTCACATTGTTCATGGTTTAAACAAGTACATACATAAAATTAATCTCCTCGTATGGCTCTAATCATTCCAAAATATAAATTACACATAGTGGAACCAACTTAATTATTTTATTAAAGTTGGTCTTTAATCATGAGATTAAACCCATGACATGTGCTCAAACACCAAGGGCTGAAAAACCTCCAACATTCTACTCACATAAATATTTGAATTTCAAACATCATCCAGACATTGTTTAAGAACTAAATTCAGAGTTCAGAAACATTTTTCTAATCAGCTAGCTGCTAATTTTGAATTGCAATAATAAGAGTGGTGAACCAAACACAAGTTTAGTTCTTATGCAGCAGCCAAAGGATTTCAGATAAAGAAGAGAGCTAGGTCACACATAAAAATTAAATTAAAAAAAAAAAATCATATCAGTACAGATACCTCCAAAGCTGTTATATTCTTCGAACCTTGTTTGATAACAGCTCGCTTAGTCCTCAAATGCTTTAACAAACTCTCATAAATCATGAACTGAATTGATGGGTTGCACACCTGACATGCCAAAAACCAAATAGAGTTAGCAAGAAATAAAGAAAAACTTAATTTCTGAAAAGATGAAAATGTAAGCTTACCATTATTAATGTAGGAATGATGCCTTTCCAGAATCCAGCAATTCCTGATTCGTTATAAACCTCTCCAACCTACTAAATATATTAACATAGGTCTTTTTAACAGAGATCACAATCAATTTTTATTTGTTATGCACAATTGGGAGAAGAAAAGGGTTAATTGATAAAAATATACTAATATTTATACTATCAAACATTTGTAAGTATTTTTGTTATGAGTCTTTACTAAGGACATTACTGACACGGTGAAACTTCAAATTCATTTGGTGTCCTTCGTCTTCTCGGATTAAAGCAATTACTAGTTTGTTAGTTTTTGAGTAATAGTCTAAATCTTTTTTCTTTAGAGTAGACTTTTTGTAGTAAGATAGCTCTGATAAGAGAATGTCGTTGTTTTTTCCAACTTTTTTTGTTACAATTGATCTTATGATTGTTCTATTTTGCTATCAATGTGATTAAGCAATTCATAGTCGGAAAAAAAAAAAAAAAAAAAAAAAAAAAAAAAAAAGATAAAAGAAAAAGATTCTAGTCCCATCAATTCAAACTAGTGTATATGGGTTTGGCCGAACTTAGTTTGAACTAGAATTACCCGTAAAAGTCATTTTGGAGCATCTCCTGTAGAAATTGAGCATAGAAAAATAAAGCTACCTATGCCAGGGATAGCTGAATAAGAGGAGGGCATATGCTTTTAAATACAAATATGTATTTCATAAAGGTGAAGAAAGAAAAAGGTTTAGTAATATTCACCGCCTGAAATGTCCCATAGGGACGAGGCTTTATTGAATCAAAGGCAGCCAATTGGTCTGACAAAGAAGAATGTGACAGAACATCTCTTGAAGCTTCCTTTATTAATGCTTCCCTTTTTGCCTCCATAATCTTTCTTTCAGCTTGAGTGTGCGTCTGAAAGTGAAATATGAATATTGAACAACACATAATTAGAACACTCATAGCACTAAAGATGACCAGATCTTCTGGACTGCAAAAAGCAACGATCTAATTACTCTTCCTATGCAAAATGACTAAACTCACCACAAAACTGTTCAATTGAACACTTTGCCAAACATATAAGAGACCACATGAAAAAACTATCGCCCAATGGCAAATAATTTTTTTTGCTCTTTTATATTAGTAACCTCAAAACTAGAAAGTGATTGGTTAGATGGTATCATGTCATTACTTCAATGGATAGATTACTATTAGAAAAAATTGCAGTTTTAAGAAATAGAACATTGCTTGTGGACATCGCGGGGGGGGGGGGGGGGGGGGGGGGGGGGGGTGTGGGGGGGGTGGAGGGAAAGGGGACAGACGTTCAACTTTGTGCCAAATGGAGTAACTGATATGCCATAATATGCTGGTTTCGACTATATGTTCTAGATAGCGGACAAGAATTCCAAACTTTTAATAGATGAAAAGCTACACATTGACCTACATAAAACGGAATAGAATTTTCAGAGTTTTTCCTTAGAATGAATAACTTTGCCATAAATAAGTTAAAACAGCTACCTGCATACGAGTCACAAGAACCCATATAGGATTTGTCAGCAGTACATTCACCGATCTGCCATTACAAATTTGCTGTAACTCAAGAGTTGAAGAGTAATACCCATTCTTAATTACGCTCATGCTAATTGTGAGCCAGATAAACTACTACTCCATAACACACATAGAATCACCAATCAATTCATGACAAAGAAAACTAAAAAATACCCAGCAAGGGCTGCGACGATTAACCAAGAGAGCATTCCTGGAGAACCATCTCCTCGTCCTTTTCTTTTGTTTTCAGCTGCAATAACCTCAGCTTTGTTTTTGAAAGCCTGGTAGAACGAGTAATAGATACCCTGACAGCTTCACAAAGGTGAGTATTAATTAAAACTAATATGGCAGAATTACATCCTACCAAAATGGATTGGATGTTTTTCAAGCTTACAGAAGAAGAAAAGTCTTGGTGATGACTTCGCAAGTTGGATTTTATTGGCATTAACTTTACATTATGTCAATGAGGTTTATATAAGAAGATTTAAAGAAAAAAAATGTCACCTGGGAAGCAGCAGTTCCAAGCAGAGAAGGCTTGAGGCCACTGTAAAGTCCTCCCAAACCTTCATTTTTAATCACCTGTCAAGTATAAACCAGTCGAAGCTTTGACTTGAAGTAAAAGGTATGTCTCTATTCTAGAAGATCCCCAAAATTTTATAAATACGAGGGTATTTTCTTTATATCTTAGACATGTTATACATCAGTACAGTTCTTCAGCTGGTAGAAGATCTTCAAAATTAAAATTAATGACATATTTAAGACCGACTACCTCACAAGAAATATATAGTGAATTGATCATTTTATCTATAGACTACTATTTGAAAAACTTCAATACTTTTGCATCTATATAAAAACAAGAAAAATATACAAAATAATAATAGTAATTATTTTATGATAGAGGGCTCGATTTGAACAAAAGCGTAACCTGGAAAATTTGAACAAGCGTACTTCCGGCAGGAGATATGACGGAGGAGTCCTTCTTAGCAACTCTTTCTGTTTGCTGTCGAGTATTCACCTGCAGTTGAAGAAGCTTTCAAGTGAAGTGAATATATATATATATATATATATATATATATATATATATTGGTGTCTCATCAATCCAACACCTGAGATTCTATAGCAAGTTAAATCTCAATATAATATAGTATTCAAGTAAACCATTTTGCAGATGTATTGGCCTTGGTGTAATTTAGTTAATTTTTCGTTTGTTGAAAAGAAAAAAAAATAGAAAAATCTGACCGATAACAATCATTTTTTTTTTGTTGATAATATGATAACAATCAATTTAAAGCCATAGCATAGTAGCTGAAGCTAGGAGCTATTAATTTGAGGAAAGATTTAACAGCTAAAAAGACGAATTTGTGTATAGATAAGTGAGCAAGGAAATCTAAATTACTGTCGAACAAAAATGAATTAACGAAAGTAAAGTTTAGATAATTTCAGTACCGTCTGGAGAGGATAAGTGATTATTTGAGCAATAATACCTCCGCCGGCGCCGGCAATCCCATTCACTACGGCGTTAGACATACTGTGCAAGTTGATACTCTTTCCTCACAGGGTATTAATATCTTATCTACAAATTTTGAAATTCAATATTGAAGTTAAGAGTTAAAAATAAGAAGACGAAATTAAAAAAAAAAAAGTATTAATATAATATCTACAAATTTTGAAATTGAGTATTGAAGTTTAAAAAAAAAATATTTAATATAATGACTTGATTGAGTTTTAAAAATACTCATATTTGGCCTATTGTTAACAACCTTCGACAAATTCACATAGAAAATCTCTTTCAAAAAGAATTTGAAATCTACTTCACCACATTTGTTATTGGATTTGATTATTTGATATGTACAAAATTCAGTGAGTTATTGTATTTTTATTTTCCCAAGCTTCTTTTTGTTTCTCATATAATTTGGATATAGTTTTTTTTCTTTTTACTTCTTTGTCAGGAAGAATTTCACTTTCTGTAAGTATGCTACTACTAGATTATCATACTTTGATAAATCTATTTTAACAATTAACAAAAGGTGGAAAACGTGAAAATTTGGTTGCAGTCCCCATCATTTAATTTTCTCACCTGTTTAGTTTTATTACAATTTGTGTAAACATTTCAGAATTGTATATGCCGAAGGATTTCTTTTTTCTTATTATTTGAGATGGTGCATAACAAAAGAGTTGAGGTGAAGGAAAAAGAGCCAAATCGAAAAATATCCCTTGTCGAAATAACAAAAAACTTATATGTTATTTTAACTAATAAAAACTCTGGGTATTCTTTTTTTATTAATTAAAAGATTCATTTGAAATTCTTTAATAATTCATAGGGATGTTTTTGTAAATGATTTAAGTGCATAAGGGAGTTATTGTTTAATTTAAAGTTTATAGTAGGGTTATTGATATCTTTTAGGTTATAAGTGGTACTTTTGTATCATTTAATGGAAAATAATTGTCATTTCGATTTGAGATGATTTTTTTTTGTTAATAAAAAAAACAACGGAGAAATTTTATTAGTTAAAATAACACAGATAAATTTTTATTAATTATACAAAGCACAAATGTGTTTTTTCATTTCAATCCCTACCTTTCTTAATATGAGAAAGGGTTATTCGTGAAACTTCATCCTCAAACACTTCTTCACCTGCAACATTTTTGTAATATTAATAATGTGATCACGACTCATGAGCTTGATCGGATTTGATGAAGGATTTTATATTAAATGAATCCAACATTAAGTGGTTTTTAAATATGTTATTTAGATTAAAAGAAACAAAATGGCTGTAAGCACAAAAACAGTTGTCTAATAAAAGTGGAATACTAACTAACAAAGATATACGCACAACACTCTCTGTATTCATTTTAATCTTTGACACAAGAAGAACTGCTTCCTTCTCCTTTAATTGTTTGAATAATTGAACAATTTTTTTTGACAAAAGACACTTGCTCAAACACGTACAAAATTAAATAAAATTGAATTTAGAAATTTGAATAATTAAGCAATTCATCTCTTCTCTTTTTATTATTCGTGAAAAATAAAAAATGAAAGAAATAATTATCTTCTAGACACTCATCAGGATTTGCTCAAACGAGTACAAATAATAAATAAAGAGAAAAAAATTAAAACTGCTGGTACAATTAACTAGTAATTATTATTATTATATGATGAAATTGTAAGAGTAGAATTGAATGTAGTGTAATTCTAAGTGCCGGCATATGGAGTAGGCTTGGGCATATCGACAACAGCACCACAGAGGACCTGAGTCTCGGGCATGTTGTACTCATCCCTCAAAGAACGGGCGGGGGAAAGAACGCTCAAGTATAGTTGTTGTCCCAAGTATGCCCTTTCCCACATATCAGATCTCAAGTTCCACATGCCCGCGTTATCGAAGGTGGTCATGATTGCGGCCCATGAGTTGGGGTACACATGAACGGTGTGTCTGCTCACTGCGTCCAACAGGTTGTAGTTCTTCCTCTTCTCAGGGGTCCACGTCCCTGGCTCTATGGCCACAGCAAAAAAGGAGTAGCCGTCCAAATGATAAGTCTGGATGGTCTTCTCGCGGTTCTCGAAGATGATCTCCACAAAGTTTCTGAAGGTTGCGTTCACCACACTAGGGCCCACGATCACATTTTTCCCCTGCGGTGGCTCGTCTTTCACCAAGTCATATGTGAAGCTCGAGTCGGCTAAGCCAAAGTACTCAAGCAATTTCAATGGGGTTTCATGCTCAGAGTGGGAGACTCCGTTAATTCCAAACCTTAGCTTGCCGTTATTCACATAGCGGGAGTTGGCGATCTTGATGGTGCGAGTGATGTTGATCTTTCCGTAGTGGTAAGATCCTTGTGGGTTGGGGCGAGCGGCACTAGCAGTAAGGTTCCACCTGAATGAGCGGAACTGGTTGACAGACCATGCGATACCTGCAGTGTTATCGGGAGGGGGTGCAGGAAGCTCGGGGGAAGCTGGGGCCTTGCCGTTGGCGTAGCGGATGATGGCAACGGAGGTGAAGCCTTGCTTCAAGAATCTGCTGGAGACGACCAAGTAGTAGTCCTTGGGGGCTTGGTTAGCGGTCACCAGCACAGAGAGGCACTGGCCGACGTGGAGGTCAATAGAGTCATAGACGTTTTGTACGGTGTGAGATCCCTCCAACTCGACAAGCTTTAGGGTGTGGCCCTGGAGCCTAAAGTTGATTGAGGTCCTAAGCCCCACGTTACACACTCTGTACCTGTAGGTTTTGCCAGCCTCCATGGTGAAGAGGGGTTGGGCGTCCTTGTCGCCGACCTTACCAGACTTTCCATTGATTTGAATGCCGTCAGGTCTGCCGATGGAATGGCCGCTGTCAAGGATCTTCTTGAGGGTCTTGTGGCCCTTGTTGTACCAGTCTCCAAGAAGAACGGAAAACTCATCGGCAGGTCTGTCAAAGGGGACGGGGATCAGTTCACGGCTGTGGATTTGGATCATACCCATGCCTCCAGCGGCACGATGGAGGGCAGTTGTGGGAAAGTAGAAGTAGCTTCCAATTTGGTCCTTGACCTGGAAGCGATAGGTGTAGTTAGTTCCAGGAAGGATCGGGCACATGGTGGCGGGGGTACCGTCTTGCCATGAGTTTTTCCTCTGCTGGATGCCGGCCCAAGTGAGGATCAAAGGCTCATCAAGCTGGTTGAAGACATTAACAACGATATTGTTGTTTGAAGTGCAGTTGATCTTGGGGCCGGGGAATTGGCCATTGATGAGGATGCCCTGTTGAGGAACGCCCAATGGAGCGATGGTGCCGTAGGTGACTTTCCAGTCGAAGAATAGATAGGGGTCCTCGGCCATGGCCACGGCTGAAAGGCAAAGGAACAACGCCACAAATATCTTTCCCATGGCTTTACTCTTCAACCACCTCAAGTTGGTATTTTTTTCAACTTTTTTTTTTTTTTTGATTTTTTTTTTTTGGTCTTTTATTTACTTGCCAAGAAGAAGAGGGATGTCTTCTTCAGGCAAGAGAGCTCAGAATGAATGTCTGGTTTCTTTCAACCTCATTGGAGGCCTTTTTATATTGATGAGAGGGAAAGAATGACCGTCCCTTAATAACAGGATCAACTGTTTTCCCTAAAATTAAACAAACCACAAAAAATGACATTGACTCCTATTTTTGTGCTGCGTCCATTAAATTAGTTATCTTTGACTTCTTCCCATTCCGTTCATTCACGAATGGCTACAAATGATTGCTTTGTTACTTAGTTATTATATACTTACACTAATTACTAATTAAGAAATAAGAGAAATTACATCTATAGAATATAGTACTATAATAATATTAATGAATTCGATAAACTTAAGTGTTCGTTCATATTACATTTTTATGACCGATTAGTTGATATTAACAAATAATTACAAAAAAAAAAAAAAAAAATCGGTGTTATTTCTTCATAGAGTTAAATTTAATAGAAGCAATAAGTTTATTTGAAATTTTATTAAAGTTATTGATAAGAAAAATATTTCAAATTATGACTAAATTGGCATAATGCCATAAACTATAGCTGTGACCTAATTAAGATAAGATTAAATGACACTTTTTAGTAGAAGTATTTTACATAATGTACAAAATTTATGTTTCTTTCATTGATATCCCTAAATAGATGAATTTTCACATACACAAGTATAATTCTTCAAACGAGAGTTAGGAAAAACATTTCTAGTTCCTAAACATTCAATGGTTATTTACAAACATTTGAGACTTCCTTTAGTATTATTGTAACACTCATATCCCTATAAAGCATTGAGGCCGATCGGAGGTTACACAAGTGAACCTCCATGTCATGGTTGTTCAATCATATCTCCTAAACACGAGTTCCAGAAGAACGACATGCCAAAGCTATTTGACTTGTCACATTCATCAACGTCGGCTTAGTGCTTATTTACTTGCCTTGCTATCAAAGTACAAGTCCCTTCATACATTACAGTGTCATTATCAGTCTCTTATACCAAAACTCAACACTTAGCACCCAACCCTTCACAACTGAGACAGAATGAAAATCATGGATTCTTCACATACAAGTTTTTAAAGATAAATTGTAGTATAATAAAAAGATCATTCATCTCTCAAACATTGCATGGATCACATAGGATGAGCGTCTCAAATTAGGAACGTGATCAGATTACTTTTCCACTTCCTTTATTGTGAGGCTATTACTAATTTGACGACCATCTTCTTTGGTTTGAATTTTAATGTATACCAACTAGGAGAAGGGAATGACAAAATAAAAGAGATAAATGAGTTCAGGAATGAACTAACCGAAGGGACTTGAACTTAGTTCACGTTCGACTTAATTAAACATTGTTTGAACTCAATTTGTTGAATCAGTAAACAAAATTCACTCAATTTGATGATAAAGCAGTGTTAAATTGCAGTGCTTTTCTGTCGTGCACACTATCAGAGTCCACTGCAGTCTAACGAAACTAATCCTATAAATTATATTATTTCTTTCACATTCTCGGGAAAGCAATGACACATATAATTTAAACATCAATAAACTGCAGGAATAATATATATGTTTATATATATATGTGAAGGTTTACTAATCGTCCGAGTAATAAGAAATCAAATAAATATACAACTTCCATAATCCAGAAAAAAATTGGAAAGTGTACCAATTCTATTTATTCAATAGACCACTCCCTTATAAAAAAAAAGGTACATACAAGCACAATGTTACTTGTTCACCCGTGTGAGTAAACAACTAATACAAGGCTGTCTTATACATACAGAAAGTACATGGCACCAAAAAATATAGTCTTTCATTTTATAAACAACCGATCAAGAATCTTGTGGAGTCTCAAATCTTGTTGGAGTATCAATTCCCATCATGCAGCAAAGCCCCGATATCAAAATCACAAGCAAAACAAGTCCCTGAAAATATTTCAATTATCAAATGTTAAGGCAAAAGAAATACAAGTACCATATATGAGTAGCTAGCACCTGAAACAGAGAAAAAGTATTATATACACCTTGCTTGGATGTAATTTGGCTCACATTTCAAGGTTTCCAAAACTTGGGAGTAAAAATGAAATTGAAATATGGCTTGTTTCAAGAAATAGAAATGTGAAGTCAATTGGTGTTCTGGGTGCTTCAAATGTGAAAATACTCCCTTCAGTTCTTTAAAAATGTTTAAATAAATGAGTTTGAAAGTGTTTCACATGTTTTGAGTATTTGAGGTACATGTGGTGTCATATTTTATTGTGAAAAAATAGAGTTTCGGAGTTTTGCATTTCGAAAACTCAAACCACTGAGCCAAAATACATCCAAACAGACAAGGTTGAAATTTTAAGTAGGCTGGTATACAAAGATTGGACCATTGTTCAACTGCACTTACCACTAGAAGCCCCTCCAAAAGAGATGACTTAATTTGGCAGACTCCATCACAGGCGGTTGATTTAACTGATTCATTTCCTACAGTACCTTCAGCAAGAAATCGTTCTAGGCGTTGATGTGATGGGTACTGAATAGATCCAAGTGGATGTGAAACGTACAGAACCGTGTATCTAGCACCCAACTTCTCCGCGGAATTCAGCAGTTGAGTAAGAACTATGCCTGCATATTTAATCGAATTATAGAGTCAAAATTCCAGGTCCGGTGAAAGGCTAATGCTCATGAAACACAAAAGGTGTTTCAAGTTCAAAATCAGATATGTAGCATACTCTCAGAATGTGGTTGATCCCCATGGCACAACACAATCAGGTCTGTCTGCCCGTTGGAATTTTTCTCCATCCTTGAGTGCATGTATTCCTATCCAGCAGATTATACTATGTTCCTCAAATGGAATTTTATATAGTTACTCAATGAAATATACGGCATTGTTTGAAGTACTTACTTGAACTGAGTGAATATCTTCAAGTTTATCAAAATTTTCACCATCTATTGAGCATGAACCCATCAAAGCAATATTACTGATTCCTAAATTATGCTGACAAGTGCTGGCAAACTCTGTGATCAAAGAGCTTTCTATTGACGCTTTCTCTTGCGTAGCTACGTAGGGGAACGCCAAAGAAAAGTTGGAGTTTGAGACAGAGTCCTATCCATGAAAAAGAAACACTATCATTAAGATGTTTTAAATGATCATGCAGAAATAATATTCTAATGTCCTGCTTAAAGTTCTCAAATAAAAAAAAAAATATAGAAGAAATTTAGCAGATTATTGACCTTGAGCAAGCCAACAAGAGCCTGATCTTCCTTTCTGGGCCTGGAAATATCCAGAGATTGCAACTGCACACGGAAACACATAATTCAACTACCAGAAGAAAAGTGAACAAGGAGAGTCAATAAAAAATATGGGAGTTGTAAATAGCTATATGTTGAGGATTATATATATATATATATATATAATTATATATACTCCAGTATATAAAAAGTTATCCATCATGAAATGGAGAAATATTTATTATGCAACTTGGACTTTAAACTTCTGCAGTTGTGAAATGAGGACCCCTTGGATCATCCTGCTTTCCTATGATGATACATAAATGCTCCTTAAATGTTTTAGCACCTAAATCCTCCTTAAGTTAGGGAATTAAGAGCTTGAGTATTAAGATAACATTTAAGGAAATGTAGAGTTCAAAGAATCAAAGTCAGTAGCTCTATCTTGCATTGATTGAAGGTATTTGATAATGATAAGAAACATATGCATGTTTTTTCATATTTAGACCAGTACTGAACAAATTGGCATTCCCACAGTAATTTTAAGAGCCGTATCATATTCGTTCATTGAAGTGTTTATAACTAAACAATTACTCAAGCACAAAAAAAAATCATTAGAGAAATTCTCTTTACTTTCACATGGATGTGGATAAGGAACAGGGGCATCATGAAAGATAAGTAGGTAATTATTCTCTAGAAAACATAACCCATTAATACCTCTGTCCCCACGAAAAGAAAGGCAAAATCCTGAGTTTGCTGAGCTTCCTCTCCTGAGCACTGAAGATAATGAAACCACAAGGATTTTTTTAGTTGAAAGAGAGGAAATGTTGCCCTTAACAGTTTGAGATAATCCAATTATAAACTTCGCATTCTTATGGGCCAGATATAATTTCATACTTATTTGCTGTATACATTCCAAAGGAACTGACTTGGGTCATACCAGGTAGTTTGACCATTCCCCTTCTGTCATCACAGACTTGGCCAACTCTCTTGGAGAGAGAATTCTGTAATCAACCGTTTCTTTCATTCTGGCACACAGATGCAAAGTTGTAAATAAAATTATGGTTCACAAGTACATACATGAAGAATCCATAAACGCATCATTAGAAAAATAGTATATATATAAAAGGGAGATGGAAGGTTATTAAGTCTGCAAAATCAAAGATAATTATATTTGGACTGATGCAATCCTATATTTAAAATCTTTGGATAACTTTAGGTGAAGAGAAACTAAAGTTTCATCTGGATTGAGGGGTTTAAATTAGAAAAAGGATTTCAAATTACTCCAATGTTGGGTAGGTTTCAAACCATCAATTTGGTTAAAAAGATAGTTAAAATTGGTCATTAAGAGATTTGGAATCCACACAAAATCAAAAATATCCAAACAAGTGCTACAAATTTGTTTATGGATTTGAAAGACTTAGCTTCAAATACCTCAATCCAAATGAAGCTTAAAAGCAATTTAGAGATTGAATTCATTTGAACTAGCAGGAAATGCTTAACTATTAAAAGGATATGTTCCTATACAAAGGTAAATATAGGATCTAAGTTTAAGACTCAACAGAAGCAGACAGATATGATGACATGAACAATGATATTTCCTATTAAGGCCTCTGTAAAGGATGTGCATTGGTCCTGTCCTACTTCTCTTAATATAATTTTATCAGGGATCACTAAAAACTTGTATGAAACTTTACTTTGAGTAGTAGATTGCTCAAATTCCTCTTTAGAATTCTTGAAAATATATTCACTCCATAAAACAACATTTAAATCTACAATTTTTCATTCATGTATCATGAAATACTGCTATGTCAAATTGTCACAACAAACCAATAAATAATCGCTTACTTCAGTGACTACATCACTTCAACTTGATTTAAAATTTTATCAACAAGCTAAAGCACTTCTTATGATATATCCTAAACTCCTATTTGTCTCTCAAGCTTACACTATATTCCTTTTTTATTTCTCAATCCTAAGCATCATGTCCTGAAGGGCAATCTGGATAAAATCCAGATGATGACTCCACCCCCAAAATTTATCCACACCAAACTGTCTCCTGGTTCTATCCTCAATTTTCTAAGCCCTAGGCTACATATCCAGTTCTCAAATACCGTATGTCAATTAAAAAATTTACAAATTCCATTCCACACGTATTGAAACTATACATAGTGGCAACCAGTAATTATAGATGCAATGTGGAATCATTACCCATTCAGATGAGGTGACCATAGGAAAGCGGGCACAGTGGAAGGGAAAGTGAGCCCTAATGGAAGCTGAGCCGCCACAACCAGCAGAACCGCCACCGCAATAGCTGCCATAATTCCTCCTCCTCAAGCTACACGAATTGATTGGTTTGGACTACAAAGCCCCCAAGTAATAATTAAATCGAATCACTGTACAGTACAGAGATCGAGAGCAAATTTATTAAACAAGTTAAATTGCGGGTTCTATTCGAACCAATAAATCGCTATGTTTGACAGGATGGATTGGGATTTCTATAGATCTACTATCTGTATAGAAGAAGATGGAGTAATACCCTTTATCACCTGCAGATGCAACAAAAATAACGAAGCGCAAATGAATTCCAAAGTCCAAATCGCAGCGCCCACGTTTTGTTAGGCTGTGTTTGATTGCCCTGATATTTAATTGGCCCAATACATACATGATTATTCAACAAATAAATGTGGTCCAAATACATGATTATTAAGACAATAAAATATTTTACAACAACAAAAAAAAGACAATAAAATATTTATTTCTCTCTAATTTCACTATTTCTTTTCCTTTTTGGGAAAATTCTTGTTCAAATTTTGTTTGGCCAAATCCATCCAATCATGTGATTGGTCAATTTCCTAGGAGTTATATCTAATCTCAAAGCAAGTGTATTATACTTGTATTGTATGTGGTTACTTTGGGTTCGGTCAAACCGGTCTAGGTAATAATTTTTCTCCTTTTAGTATCTAATGACTATTTATATTATTATACTCCCTCCGTCCCATTATTCTTACTTCATTGGCTACACTACCCGATCAAACTTTATAAATTTTCAAGACTTTTTATGTTAAATTAAACGCATTTGTGGTGTATTGAATATTTTAAATATTAATATAGATGGTGTCATGTGATATTATCAAATTATTAGTAATATTAATTAAATTATATATTATAATGTTTATAAATTTAGTCAAATTGACTAGTCAAGAGTACCAAAGGATAAAAAAATTAGGACGGAGGAAGTATTACACTACTGAGTAAGTATTTTGTATGAATTTATGTCATTATTTTTCGTTTAAAATTTATATAGCAACAGTAACAAAGGAAACCTATAAATTAAATGTCGTTTCATTTTCCATTTTCTTGACCACTAGTAATTTAAATGAACATTTCAATCAAATTATACATTACTTATAGTAAATGATAAAAAGAATGATCCAATGTCATATATAAAGGTCATAATAATTACGATATGCAAACTCATGAAATTAATCGCGACCTAATAATTTAAAATAGATTTAAAGTTGGTCAAAATCTATTTGAGCAACCCACATTTATTCTCATTTGATAAGAAGGTCATGGCCGATAAATTATGGATGAAACTATGGGATCTGTTAAGAAACGCTCCTGTCATGGCAAAAAAATTAGAAAAATATCCAAAAATTTCTATACAAGTAAATGACTAAGTATTTTTCATCCCGAACTCTTAATTCCCAGCTAATACTTTCAAAATTACCTCCCTTTTTTTTTTTTTAAAGGATTGGAATGCTTCGCCAGTTTCACCCTCGGTCTGGCACATTTCTGTTAATTTTCCAGGTTTTGATCTTATTGGAATAGACATTTTATTTGTCATCCACAAATTAATTTCAAACATTCACCTGATACGTATGAAAATATCCACATCATTTGGTGTCTTCTATTGGAGCAATTTTTTTTTCTATCGATCGCACATTCTTCAACCAAACAAATATGTCCTGCAATAAAATGAATACTCACATATCTTGCATTCCGAGTCGACGTCAGAGAATTCCCGTACACCATATATGGGGAACTACTTGTGGAATGATTATTTGGTATAACCGTTGCATGACATGGTGCAACAAATGGTTAAGATTTATTTAAAATTGTTATGCATATCAATATGGATAAGATGTTAAGAGTGTACATTCTCATTAAATATAGGGATTCATATACAATTCTAACCGTTTATTACACCACATCATTAACGATTTCACAAAATAATTTTTCCTATTTGTGGGGATTCAAAATCATCAATAAATATGCTATTTAGGGAAATGAGGATCCCAATAAAAAAAATTGAACAAACATGGCCATATTTTACCTTTTCTTATACACTTTTTTTTTTTTTTTCGGAAAAGGTTACTTTTAGATGCCCCACCACCTCATCACTCATGTTAAAGTTCCCTCCACCCCAAAAGGACAAACCCCAACAGAGAAGATTTTTTGTGTTAGGCTTCAATTTTTTTTCTTCTAATTTTGGTAAATAATTAACAGAAGTTACTGCCTGCAATTCGAAAGAGGAAAATCCTTTTACTCACGGCCTCGCTCTCTTCCTCCTAATCTTGTTTGTCGAATTCGGATGAATAATCATACAGGCTACAACAACAACAACTGTATTTTGTGAGTGGTGGTGGTGGTGGTGGTGGTGATGCGTTGTGGATTTTGGTGGACACAGATAGAGTCGTGGGCTCGAGACTATGGCAATATTCAATATCTCGCAGTGAGACTAATCTACGCTCAGATTTGTTGCGGTTTGATTGGATCCCTTGGGTCTTTCTTCAACGGCGTTTTGCTTGCCAATTTAGGGATTTCACTCTTCGCTCTTATCGCCATTGAAAGCAGCAGCCAAAACCTCGCCAGAACTTACGCCGTTCTACTCTTCTCTTCCATTTTGCTCGACATTTCATGGTTGTTTCTCTTCTCTCACTATATCTGGTTCGTACATAACAATTTCTATTGTGAATTCATGTTTCAATTGTATAATTTTTTTCTAAATCAAATTGAACACCTACTTACTTTGTTTATTGTTATTGTCTTTCAAAACTGCTACAACAAACTTTTCATCTTTGATTGAGAGTGCAGGCACTTTCCGTCTGAGAATTATGGAACTTCTGTTAGCTTCTCGGTGAAGCTCACCCTCGTAATGCAACTGATTGGATTGTCAGTGAGGTTATCGTCTTCATTGTTATGGATACAGATGTACAGACTTGGTGTTTCTTACGTGGACAACTTAAATCCCCGAGATACAGACGCTGATTTGAGAAATAGTTTTGTTAGTCCTGCAACTCCTTCAATGGTTAGACATCCCGCTGGTTTTGATGATGATGTTGTTGGAGGCTCCATGTATGATCCAGCATATTATTCGTCTCTTTTCGGAGACAGCAGGAATGTCACTTGTTTACGTGGGGTATGTTCTTGTTTCTATGTTTTACTATTTTCATGAATATACACAAATGCATATGCAACCGACATACCCCCACAGAGAAGTTAAAAGTGCAACATTACATAAAATTCTTCATTCTTCAGTCCGTGGATCTTGAAAATGCGAGGGATTGGATCAATAGTGAAGTGTGATAGTTATAAACATGTTTAGTTGAGAAGTTGTTTGTTTGCCATAACCATTGAGTAAATTTTTTAAATAATTACAAATAGTCAAGCTTTAATTAGAGTGCTGCATCACCATGTGTTACTTATGACGTCTGATGGTGATTCGCCCAATCAACGTATGATACCCTGAATTCGGTCAAATTGGTTAACCAAGCAATGATTGATTAAGTTTCAGCTGCCATTGGAATCTATCACTCCTAGATTAAATTTCAAGAGCCAAAGTCTGAGAAACTTGTGTGTTAGTGGAGATTTTCATTGCAGCATTTAAGAATTGAGGGAGTTATTTAACAAAACGGCTACCTAAAGCTTCATTGTTGCTCAGAAGCCACTTGATCATGGATAAATACTGTAATGCATTTGGCACGTTTGGCCTGTGGTTGTATTCTAACGTGTGTTCATACTTAGTGTGATGGAGTGACAAAGGTTCTGGGGCGTTTATCAGTGTCGTTCTGGGGCGTTTGTCAGTTTCATAGTGAACTAATGATGGAGGATTTGAATGCAGCAGATACAACGGGATGGGTTAGCAAATGTAAGGGCCATCAATTAGATAGGATTAAAAGGTCATGTAGGGGTCTGTCTGAGGAATTGATGTCTTATTTTGCCTATTTAGGTAGTAGCCATGAAATAATAATTCTGAAGATAATTAGGCTAGAAAGTTGAGATAGCATTTTAGTTGGAAGTACTAACTCCTTCGAATGAGGAAGCATTGATCTTGAGAAAGTACCCCAAAGCCAACTTTGCTCCAATGGTATGAAGGAAGTCAAATTAGGTGGTAGTGGAAGTTAACTGTATATAAATAGTTGAACATAGGGGTGGGCTCCGGTCATGAGTTGAAAATACATGGTTGATAACCCATTTTATTCTTTAGTTTTCGCTGCTCATTGAAACCCATGATTGCTACGTGAATTCAGGATCACCGAGTAAGAGTAGCAGTTATGGCCATTTAGATTTGGACGAAGATGCAAACCTATTGTGATTTGCTCAGAATAATCCTCGTAGTCATGTCAACTTGAAAACTGTATGAACACTACTAGGCTGTTTAACCAAAAAGCCTCTAGACAATGCAAATGTCTACAAGATTTCCTGTTGGAATTTTGTATTTTTTTTTAATAATTCCTTAATTTTAATTATTAGAGATGATGCTGATACGTGCATGGTGCCCTTCGTTCTGATGTCAGGTTGGTCAAAATAATTGCAGTTCTGTAGTTGACTCTGTCTCTCCTTCCGAAACTTCTAGTCTGAATCTTTCCTTGGCTAGAATAAGAGATGTAAGTTTTTGGCACTTATCTGAATAAGCTACTATTTATACATGTAATTTACAGGATCTTCTAGTAGGTATCAAAGTGAAAAACCATTTCTTGTTCCAAAAACGAACATTTTATATAAATCTGAATATTTATTTAAAGATTAATGCGCTAGAACTTTTATTCGGATTGTTTTTCTCGTGATCCTAATAGAGCAAAGAGATTAGTTACAAGTTATTTCAGATTCTATAATCAACTTGCTTGCTGATTATTTCAGGATGAGAATGCTGTGAATAAGCTCCGGATTGTTTGAACAGAATTTTTCATTTCTTCCTAAGGTGTCCTCCATTACCCATTTTTGTTTCTTTTTTCTTCTCAAACATTTGTACAGTTCTTGTATTCTTTTTGGGGCTAAAAATGCAGAGGATACTTGTTTGTTCTGTAATTGTGATAATAATGTCGAAAGAGGATCCATAGATACATGATTGAGGATAAGAGCTCTGATCATATTGTCTCAACATTCTGTTTATATGTAATCTGTAGCTCTTTCTGAATTATAATGAAAAACCAAGTAGCCACGATGAATAGCGAGCTGCGAGATTTGCACCATTCAATCTAAAAATAACACTTTGCACCCTCGAATTCCACTAAATTGGCACTTAGGATTCACATTCAGGCCAAGTCTACCATTGAAAAATGAAAATCACTTCCAAAGAGTAAAGTGGTAATTCATTAACTTCGCCCAAAATCAAATAATTAAGTGAAATTTCCACTCCCTTCACCTCCTAGATCATGGAGTTGGTAAATGATGTTTCTATTTGGTGTGCAGATTTAAGAGTGTTTTTGTTCTTTATTTCCCGCCTAATCCACCAGAACGCCTCTCAATTCCTGGAATGTTAAATGCAATCCTGTTCCAAAATCTTTTTAGTACTCCAAATTTTTAACTAGAGGAAAGAGGAACCACGGGATTGCTTGCTATACATTATTAGATAGCAAAGAAATATTAGTGGCTTGGTAAGTATTTTTCTCACGAAGAATCGGACTTTGCTAAATAAGAAATTTGATCTTTTGTTGTGTTCATCACTACTTTAAAAAACAAAACAAAAAACAAATTATGTGAAGACTGTTGAGACAAATATTACCACACATCATGACTTGAACAATTCGTGGGAATCAATGGTAGATTACTAAACCAATGTAAATATGGAAAAAGATGGTTGATCTCATGCTTAGGGTAAATCGCATGTTTCAAGGGCAATACAAAAAGATATAGATAGATAGATATTGCAGTCTATGAAGTTACATAACAAATAATGTCAAAGATCCAGCTCAATAGGTTATGATGGACAATACAACACATGCAAAAGGTAGAAAAGCATATGAAAGCTTCCAATGTTATTATGGCACCGAAGGGCAAAAATCGTAAGCAAGAAACAAATAAGCATTCATTTCCCCGTCATCCTTACTTCACAGTCACAATCTTGATAATGGATGCAGTTCCAATACGGTGAAGTGCCACAACAGCATCTCCAACTTTGCAAAGTCCTTTTGTTTTAGCAAGCTGAAGAGAGAATTCCAGTGCTTCCTCAGTCGACTCTTCATGAGAAGCTCTCGCAGAACCTGCACACAGTATCGGAACCAATCCCCTAAAGATAAGACTGTGCCTAGCCGGAGATTCATCACTACAAGACCAATCAAATGAATCGGTCTTGATTTCAGGAACAACAGCAGACAATATTGGCATGCCTGGCCTGTATTTAGCCACCAGCTTTGCAGTACTTCCTCCTCTAGTTAGGACCAATATAAGAGCTGCTCTAGACGAGTTAGCTGTTCTAACTGCAGATGAAGCAAGACTTTCCAATGGGCTCATGGGTACTGGTGCATTTGACATTATTCTTTTAAAGACATCGGGGTAATCAATGGTGCTTTCGGCTTCAATGCAAATCTTGGCCATTGTACGAACTGCAAGTTCTGGGTAAGCTCCTGCAGCTGTTTCACCGCTGAGCATGACACAATCAGTTCCATCAAGAACGGCATTGGCAACATCTGTGGCTTCTGCTCGAGTTGGCCTTGGAGACTTGATCATGGACTCCAACATTTGTGTTGCAGTGACAACAGGCTTTCCTTGGATGTTACACTTGTATATCATAACCTTTTGAGCCAAGAATATCTTCTCAATTGGAATTTCCATTCCAAGATCACCTCTTGCAACCATGAAAGCATCTGAATTGGCAAGAATGTCATCAAAATTTGCCACCCCTTCTTGATTTTCAACCTAATATAACACAACCAATACAAGGAGAAGAAATGAATATACATACATGAATTCCTTTCTGTAATAGGTTAGCCCAAACAAAACATAAATATGAAAATCATGGTTGGCCATTGACAAAAGAAATCAACCAATACATAAAAGATGATATACATACATGAATTACTTCTCTGTAATAGATTAGCCCAAAAGAATAATGAAAATCATTGTTTGCCATCGACAGAAAAGGTAACAATTCTTTAATTATGTATTGAATTTTAACACCCATATCAAGATCTAAAATTAAGACTCCATTTTTTTCTTGTTGTTTCGTAGGATTGATTTTGTTTAAGAGGAAAAAATTGTAAAATACCTTAGACATGAGAAGGATGCTTTTCGCATGTTCCCCCAGCAACTTGCGAACCTCAACCAAATCAGAACCTTTGCGAACAAAAGAAAGTGCAATCATGTCAATTTGATTAGGAACCCCCCATTTCATGATATCTTCCTTGTCTTTTTCGGTCAAAGTTGGTAGATCCACTATAACACCTGGAAGATTGACATTCTTTCTTTCACCAAGAACAGCAGTGTTCTCACAACGACACTGTACGGTGCCTTGTTTTTTGTCACAAGAGAGAACAGTGAAAGAAATAGTTCCATCAGCACATAATATGACACTTCCTGGGTACACATCCTCAGCCAATTTTTTGTAACTCATGCATATCGTCTTTTCATCACCCTTGAGATCATAATCAGTGGAGATTGTGATCTCCATACCCTTTTTCAATTGGACAGGCTTTGCATCTTTCAAGAAACCAGTTCGAATCTCAGGACCCTGAATAAAGATCCTTGAATCATTGATTGATTGATAAATCATGGAAGTAAATTTAGTACTACTTATTTTGATAAACATGACTCTAATTGAATCAAAGCAAGAAGATCAAATAGATCAATAGGCTGAAACTCAAACCAAGCTCCTCGAGTTCATTCGAGTCAAATCAAGCTCAAACACAATTTCAAAATTCAAACCCTGGTTGAACAATATGTCATTTAGACATTACTTAGGCTCTATCATTTAGATCAATCAACAGCAGAGCAAAGACAGCACAACAGTAGTAATGATAATAACTAATAACAAGAAAGTAAGTAACCAAGATCCAATTAACTAACTAACTAACTAATTTAATGAATAATTAATCTGAACCTTGGTATCGAGCATAACGGCACAAAGGATGCCGGTGTTCTCCATGCCCTTGCGGAGGTTATCGAGAGTCTCCTGATGGTACTCGTGAGAGCCGTGAGAGAAATTGAACCGGGCCACGTTCATACCGGCCCGAAGAAGCTTTTCGACCATCTCAACAGACCTAGATGCGGGCCCGAGTGTGCAAACGATCTTCGTCTTAGGGCGCTTCTTCTGAACACCTTCTTCTCCTAATCCAACAGCATAGTAATTGTTGTCTATCGCCATGTCGATTTGGATCCAAAGAAGAAGAATGAAATCGAAAATTAGCGTATTGTTATGACTTATATGAGGCTTGATATTCTGACTCTTTAAGCCAACAAGAGGTGGAGAGGTTTGATTTATTTTGTCGATTTATTTATTCTTATTTTTTATGAAATGGTGAAATACAAGTTGAGAGACAGCGACGTACGTAAAGAAATAATATTTGTACTTTTTAAGACCTAATTTCATGCTTTGCCTTTTGAAGTAAAGATTAGTTTGATTTTCGCAAACCCTAGTGGAGGTAATGAAATGGATTCAACTTGGGCAACAAGATATTTATTCAGTTATTGTTATTTTATGTAATTAGGAAAATACTATTACTGTCGTAGTAATGTAGGTGTAACCTTTTTGTTCCATCAAATTAACACCCCACCTTTTCAATATTAAACTACTTTCGCATTAATAATTAATTCATCTCTTTCATTTCTTTTCTTTTCATTTTCTTGTTTATTTGTTGACTTGGGGAACAAGGCGTTACATGAATCGGAGTTGGATCAATCTTCGTGCCATTGTGATTGGGCTTGAACCTATTTGCATCTAATTTTTTACCAAGATCAAATAAAATTTTAAGTTCCTTCGAATCTAATCAACTTTAGATGTAAATTTAGATAGATTTGACATCTCTCAACTTCTATTCCTTGAAATTCTTAACAAATAGATTTAATTCAAATCATTTCAATATTCAAATAGTATTTCAAAAATTTCTGTTCAAATAATCTAATCAATTATACAAAAACAAAATTGGACAATATAGGATCAGCACCAAATCCATATAGATCTTTTATCATTTAATTGATTGCAAGATAGCTATAAAGACTATTTATCGTTTCCTTTTGTTTGGCATAAAGTTACAAAAACAATAGCGAGTTCAAGATAAGAAAAAGTTTAGTTATTTCACATTACTATAGTAGTACAATCCGATATACATATTAAAGAGCCCATGCAAAATCCATCATTTGTTAATTAGTCAAGTTCAACTCGGGTCAATGATTAAAAATATAAATATATATATAGAAGTATAAAACAATATCAAATTACTTTGTTTAACTCGTATTTGACTCCATTAGTGTCTGTATTAATTTATTTTGCATAAAAAGAAAGCCCACCTCAAACACTTCAAACTCGAAATAGAAAATTCAATCCTATTTTCAATTAAACTCAATATATATTTAGACAAGCCAAGATATGTTAGAATTCGAGAAAAAGTTCAAAAACCCATAGAGAAGTACTATATCTCAATCTCTCAGGGCTAAAACAAGGACTGATACCCAAATTATACCTAAGAACAGAAAAACATTTCTTCCAACTTAAAAAGCCAGATCATTCTCTTTCTTCTTCTTCTAAGAGGTTAAAGAAAAAGGAACAATTCTATAATTACTGTCAAAATTATAAGATTTTACCTATATCCCCATGTCCGCCAAAACACATAAATGATATTTCCTAAAGAAAAGGGAATTAAACTTTCTGGGAAGCATACAATAATCCCAGTTCTATTAAGTTTCTCTATAGCTCGTCGTGCCCCTGTGGTTGCTGCCTGTTCAGCGAATCCAATTTTTCTTGCAGTTCCTACAAAGCATTAAATCAATCAAAAACTAAAATCAATGGCATAGTACTATTACTTGATGGAAAACACAAAACAGGAGTTGCTTGAAAAAACAACCTTAAGTTTAGTGTCGACACACAGAGCAGGTGTGGATAACAATGCCAAATATCTGAAAATACCAGCCAAATTGGATGCTTTAGAAAAGACCAAACTGAGAGAGAGAGAGAGAGAGAGAGAGAGAGAGAGAGGTAATTCTTACTCGCAACGGCTTGGTTCATCAACATCCGTAACTTCATTTTTCAAACCGCATCTTAACTTGACCTGTACAGTTTGATCAACATATATTTCAAAAAATAATAGAGAAATTGGAGGAACACTATTATACAACCGTAGGGGTGTGCACGGATTGGCAACTACCCGTTACTGAACTAAAATTTTGTTTCAGTGATTGGTCCAAATTATTTCACTCCAAGCCTAAAAAAAATCTAATCCTAGGTATTTTTATTTCTTTCCCCATAAAGACAGCAAGTAGTTGCATCTTTAATTCAACTGAGTTTTTTACTTGTTCAGTACTACTTAACCGAGTCAAGCCATATGTTGCAGGCTTGCAGCAGCAGAAAGGGAAAAAATATGCTATCATGATCATATTTAAGATATACCTTTAAGCTTCTATCTGGGCCATTCCAGCATTTCTCTCCATTCAAAAATTGCATGGTTGTATAAGAGTCCTCAAATTTCTCCCAGCTCCTACACAAGTAAATCAATAATATGAGAGGAGAATATACAAGATTTGTAGATATTCGAGCCAAGGAGGATTTCATTAAAATTTTACGGCAAAAACGCTACTTGTATGAAATTGTTTACCCCAAACGAGTTGTACTATGGCCCTCCTCTTGGGTAGCCTGTTTGAAAGGACAGACTTTGTATACATACCTGAATCAGTAATTTTCAACCCCCAGAATTAGATAAATTAGATAAATAATCAATATTACTGGGCAGCTTTTAATAACTCGAATGAGGTAAAGAAGAAGAAATAGTAAAAAAATCTAACTTATTCTGCTTGCCCTCGAAACATTTGCCATAGAATGAATAGAATTCCTTCTCCGGACCTGTAATATAGAAGTGGAGACATAGAGATTCCTTAAAATAATGTAGAAAGAAAATTACCCAGAAAATAAAAAGTAGTATGAGCAGCATGTCTTGGATATACCAAAGTCTTGCTTTAACTTCTGTGTTAAACTTGATATCCTTGACTCTATTTTGGATAACTTAGCACTGGATTCATCATACTCTTTGCGCACATGAGCAGCATCTGCAGAATTGAAATGAAAAATAGATAAAATTATCTACTGATTCACGTCCATGCTTGTGAAAATTGTATATTTCCTTGGTACCAGATATGTTAACTGGAGTTTGGAATAAATTGACAGCCCGAAAGATGCCCGTCACTGTTTGCTGCAACTTCTCCAGCCAAGATGAGCTACTTGAGCCAGTTGAATCTGCCCAATTTGGATCAAATACAAGTAACATTCACTAAGCTTGGCAATTTGTTTTCACTGCAAAGGAAATTCAACAGAGACAACTGTACCTGAAAAGTCTGATTCATCGTCGGACTCAGGTTTGTAGGATGAACTTGAATCATAATTATTTTCTCCAGCAAAATCATCAACCTGGCTTTCTTCGTTGTCATCATCTTCATATTTATGCTCATCCTCCTCGGAGTCATAGCCATTGTATTCTTCGTCATTGGTTTCCTTTGGTGTCTCATCAGAATTTTGATAATCCTTATTGACAGAGGCATCCTCCTCATGTGTTTGCTCCTCGGTTTTCTCCCCTGTCCATCGAGAAGCAACACGGCGTCCTAACTCTTCACGTGATAAAGATTCAGTATCTTCAGGTATATTTTTCTCCTGGAAACACAAAGAATAGTTAGCCGCATTGCCCAGTAACATGTTGGATAAAAAGTGCCAAGTGGTTTGGTTTCTGGCAGTTAAAATGGGTAATTTTTAAGGGTAGAAAACATGCTGAGAGGCCGACTAGTTTTCCTTTTTATGTTTGCTAATGGTGTGTGTTTTGTTCAATTAGAGATTAGAAAGCATGCATCATAATTCTTTTTAAATAGTTATTCACATATATATAAATGAAATTAAGTTAAGATTAATAATCTCGCTTGCATAATAAATATAAGTAAATAGGTTCATTAGATAGATTAACGCCCACTATGTGATTATAACTATAAGTGTAGAAGAAGAAAACAATATTTACAGGTTCAAGTGGGGCCTGGTTGGGTTGGGAAACATGCAATAATACCCGGAAAAACAATGTTTATTTACTTGACCTATTTTTTACCCGGTCAACCCATTTTTGACCCAGACAACTTTTAACTCAACCCGTACCCAAATAAAAAAATTAAAGGAATTAGGGTTGGGTCAGGATGGGCCGGACCAACCAGAGTTAAGACAAATTGCCAAAGTTAGTGAAAGATAATTGAGTCACCGGGGCATCAAAATCTGAAATTCAGTATGTTTCACATGAGAAATTGAAATGTAAAAACTGAGGGGAAAAGTACAAGAATAGAGTTGTAAAAGAAGCATATACCAAATATATACCTGATTTCCGTAATCAGTACCAGCCTTGTCATTAATTGAGGAGTCTTTCTCCAGCAGTTCAGAGTTCTACACAAGACACGGGTATATTTTGAGTGTCAACACCCAAAAGAAGGTCCTACTATTCTCATCTGTGATATTTCAGTCAAATCATATTAAACCTGAAGAGAATCCTCTTTAACCTCTCCTACATTGTCATCTGGAAGTCCTTCCTTAATCAGATCGCCACTAGGCTCAGGTTCACTAACAGATTCGTGATGGTCTTCAGTAGAATCCTGCTAAATGGCATATGTGACATGAGTCCAAAGAAACTAATAGGCACAAGATAAATATGCCCATCACGTATAAGCCAAAACTTAAACTTCAGCTTTGACAGAATGGTATGGTAAAACTAATATGTGGAAGTATGCACAGTGAAATCAAACTCAAATTGTTTCTGCGCGAAGTCATGTACATTAATTTTTAGGGATTGAAGGTAAATAGAAACCAAACATAATAGTCATGATTCAAAAGAAAAAGAAATAACAAGAGAGGCGATCTCAAATAATAAAACCTGGAATGGTTCTTCTATCCCAATTTTATCATGGATATCATTCTGCACATCTTTAATATTATCCGATATATCGTCAGCCTTGGACTCCTTCTCTTTAGCTACTTCAACTTCCATTTTTTCCTTCTCTTCTTTTTCTTTCTGCAGCCGTTCTTTTTCCTCAGCCTTTTCTATCTGTTCTTTGCGCTCTTGATTGAAAAAAAGCAGGATAAGCATTCAGCTTCAAGAGTCACTGGTAACAAATCTCTCAGAATGGAGCAATTAGTTCATCAAATTCATTCATGTACAAATAAGCAATGTGGCCCCCGCACTTCAACAAGAATACCAAAAATTGTAATATAAAATATATAAAAGAAATTATCAGCAAAAGAGTTATTATTTACTAGACTTTAAAGCTCGTGTAATGGAATCTTCAAGAATCATCCCCATTTTGAAAAAAGCAAAGTTGAAGTACGTCACCAGCAAGCTACACCCAACAGTTGAGCACCCACCCACCCCCACAGAAAAACATTTGAATTTCTTATATATGTTCATGTTACTGTAAGCATCTATCGAAATGTGTGCCCCACTGATAATTAACAATTCATGTTTAAGGCACTAAACGACAAGGTCGTTGGCATTTTTATTGTTGTTTAACCATGTACTACTGTCAAGGGCTCAAGGCAGTGAAACGGTACAAGGCATTCCTGCTGTTTGCTACTCAATTAATATTGAGATAACGAATGGGTCATTGCCGGAGGAAGCTTTCACTATTGAGATTGTTTAAGTAACGGTGTAATGAGATTTTACTTAGACTTTGTACTGCTTCTCCCAATAGCCCTTCCAGTACCATTTAAGAGTATAAGAATCTCATGGAGGGTGTGTTAAAGACTCAAAAAGAAATAAATGATTTTGCGCTAACACTTAACTCTTAGATGAGGTGATCATTTAATAATGTAGTACGAAATAAATACGATTTTCAAGGTATAAAGAAGCTTCAATATCATATAGGGCAGACATAAATTTAGATAATGAGAATTCCCCTGCGTGCATGCCAAGTCATCGTTAGGGCCAACCCTGTGGGATTCTTATGGATGGTGATGGTGAGATTTCATCCAAGGACCTTTGCTTACTGTTATAGCATATTAAATAATCATGTTGTCCATATAAAAATATAAGAGTCGACAAAGAGATCTTCTCAAGAATATAAAAGTTTATTTTTTCTTTTAGGGGGTGGGGAACCAAGCGGGGTTTAAGCTATGCAACATTATACCCTTGAGCTGTTGAACCAATCCCTTGAGTATCTTCTCCTCATCTTTTAGCTTTGATAATTCTGCTTCCTCTTTTGTTATGGACAATTTTGCCAGCTCGATTTCACGCTCACGTATAGTGACACCTTCCTGATATGTCATTATCTTCTTCATCAATTTTTCTCTGGCAACTTTGCCAGCCTCCCAGCAGGTATTCCGGCACTTAATTTTACCATCATACTCATCACTCCCATCACAGCAATCTGCCTCAGTTTGTGAAAGATCAAAACTTTAGGTCCAAAGGCAATATATATGATAACAAAAAATAATAACACGGAAAAAGTAGGGGCAAAGATGCCGAACTTTTCCACAATATTTGTGAAACAATGAGGAAAAGTGAGGGTGAACGTAAAGAAAGACAACCTCTAGAAACTAAAGTACATATATTTTTACAATATGGGCAAACAAGATGAGATAAACATTAAGCAAGAAAGGGATAGTAAATTACAATATAATCACAATCTCACAGTCCAGGATGGGTGATCCCCAGAACGAAGCCCATTGGCTTTCTGTTCAGATGTTTGTCAATCCAGTAAAATGATTACCCTTGCACATATATGATATTTTGCAGCTAGTAGTTAAATCTAAATGACATTATTCTTCATTGTTATGAAGAGTTCAAAATACTAGAATATGAGGCCGAAGCTTCCAATTAAATTGGAAAAGATTGATGGCTAAACTAACAAGTGTAGGGAAACAAATCATACATCATTCTTGTCCAAGCCTGGCTTGGCCAAACCCATCCAACCACCAAGCAAGTGTATTGCACTTGCTTTGTGATTGGTCACTCTCTTGGGAGTTACATCCAATCCCAAAGCAAGTGTATTGCACTTGCTTTTTAGTTAATTTGGGTTCGGCCAAACCCGGTTTGGGTAAGAATTTCCCATGCATGCTTCAACAAGAAAACGTACTCCAAGTATAAACTTTAATAAAATTATTAATCACATCAATTAATTATAATAGGCTGACTAATCAATTCCAGTTTACATATAGTACAATTTTATGAAGAATATGTTTCAACTTCATGATACACTACCTATTCAAATTTCGAATATCAGTTGACTGGACAATAATCTTTTTAATTATAAACTCGAACTACGCTCATTCGCATATAGTAGAATAGGCTGTCTAATTGTCTGCAAGTTACGCTTAAGAAAGATCATGACTTAACTATTAATACAAAAAATATACCACAAGTCAATCATAAGGCATGCAACTTCGCCAGGCCACTTGACACCCTCCAACTGAAATCACTAATTATTTTATGCATCCTTAATTATCTCTGATTATTTAATATTGGTCTGGTCAATAACCATGGAAAGACACCAGTTGTTCTGAAAGTTAAAGACCCTTCCTGGAGATGTAGCACACAGTCATTAGATTTTCATAGATTGAACAAAAGGACTTTACATGGTCAATGACTCATTCATCAGTACAAAGAAATGAACAATTTATCATTTCCAAATGTCTATACTGATATTTATATTCCATAAAGTTGATTAAAGGCTGGCAATGCCAACATTCAATGTTACGGTATAGTCCTCAATCATGAGCAGTTCAACTTCAAATAAAGGGGCATGAGCTGAAATGTTTACATACCGCAGATACCATCATTGACCCTAGAAGAATATAAGACGATATGAGAATGTCCCACATTTCTACAATAGAATTTTCCATAGGGGCAAGCCGAAGTTCCTGTAAAATGCAGCCCAGACACACTAAAGTCAATAAAATATTCATTTCAACGCCACCTACGTACAATATAAGTATACAATACAAGACATAGTATGAAGACTGTGCTATACATCTAGCATGAATAAGTCAAGCCGCAAGCAAATAAAAGTAATATTGTAATATACTAAAAGAGAAGTGATTGGAGGAGTACCAGGTTCATCAGAGCCATCAGGGCAGTCACAGAACTCGTCGTTAATCTGTGAGTATGTAAACTCCTTTGATCCGTCTTTACATTTAATCAATGATGACAAACCCACCTTGTAGTAATTCTCATCTGCAAGACAACTTAACATTTTTAACTATATAGGTAAATAAACAACAGAAAATGAAAGAACGAAAGACAAATAGAGAGTGTGAAGCGGCCACCTTCAGGGGCAACTCCAAGGAGTGAATCTTCAACGGGAAGAGATGATGCATTCGCCGATCTGACGATATCATCACTTATTAAATTATTAATAATTATTATAATGCAGCCGATTAACAATACGTTCTGCAGTCTCATCTTCGAGAAACGAGCAATTATATTGTTTGCCAAACCCAATTGGATGTTAATTGAACACTATAAAAATGAATCTATGTAGTATTTGTAGTTACTTCTGTAGATTTTCTATAACCCGAAAGTTAGAACTGAAATTAGAAAGGGGGAATTCAATTGACGAATGGGGGCGGGTGACTAGAAATTGCAATTCAATCAATCAAATTAATTTGCACACGGAAATAGGAAAGGGAACAAACCTCTGCTTTATTCAGAACGACGTCGCACCCCCACATTTTCAAAACTTTTTGTTGTATTTGTATGACCTTTTGAATTATAAAAAAGGAAAATGTATGTTCCTCAAAAAAAAAAGGAAAATGTATGACCTTTTGAATATGTACCACGAAAATTAGTCCAAAATCCCATATAACTTTTGTTCTTTAACAAATAATTGTTTGAAACTATCAAAATCCCATATAACTTTTGTTCTTTAACAAATAATTGTTTGAAACTATCAAAAAGAAAAAAATTAAGTGTTTAACACTTGACCATAACTCGTGGATCCGTCTAAAATAAGATTTTGAGGGATAGAAAGTACATGAAATAGTATATATCTTTGTGACACGTGTCCCCCTAAAATTTAAGTAAAATAATATATTTTACCTTTTTAAGTATTTTTTGCCCAATTGTAAATATCCCTTTAAGAGATCAAAATGGTGACTTTATCGGACACGTAGTAGACGCGTGACATTTTTCATCCAAAAACTAACGACCGAATGAAATGTAAAAAAAATTATCCAACTTTTGTACAAAATATGTTTTTTTGAAAAGTTTGATAAAGAAAATATAATTTCCTCGGTTTTTTTTTTAAAAAGAGATCTGAAATTAATTAGAGATTAAAGAGTTTTTTCAAACATATTAATCAAATGGTTAGTATGTAATTTAGCATACTTATTTTTTCTAAATATCCGATACCACGTCATGATAGAACATTTTGATCATATATTGTAGTTAACATTTATTGTGGACTTTTGTTTCTTAAAGGAATAATTTGAAACAATGAAAAAGAAAAAAGAGTAAGTGTTTGATCATAACTTTTTCAGTTTTAATCATATATTTTTTTTTAAACTTTGTGAGCAAATATATTTAATTTTATAGTCAGCACTTTGAATAATCTATCTTTTTGACCTATTAATAGTTTATTTCCAACTTAACGTTCAGATTAAATCTCATAATCAACATTTATAATCATCTATCTTAAGTTCGGCTTACTACTCCCTCCATTCCATTTCAATTGTCATTTTAGGATTTTGCACCGGTATTAATGAAGTTAATAATTAACTTAAGTTTTAGACAAAAAGTTAGAATTATACCAAAAATACTCCTCTCCTCTTCATACTCTTATTCTTTTTTCTTCAATTAATGATTTATTATTCTATCTCATTTGATTGATTAAATAGAAGAGATAGAGAGGGAAAAAAAAAACAATGGGTAAATAAGGTTAAATTGAAACCTATGTAATTAAAGTTGTATTGAAATTCTAAATCAACAAATTAATTGAAAACATGAAAAAATCTCTAAAGCGACAATTAAAATAGCATAGAGAGAGTAACACGTATAGTTTTTGTTTGTTTTGTTTTGTTTGTTTTGTTTTTGTTTTTGTTTTTTAGAAACAACACCTATAGATCAAATGTGTTGAATATTAGTTATTTGTAGTTTGAAATAACTTTTTGTGTAATTAATTACGATGAACCATTTCATAGGAGTATTTGTTGTATTATTATATATCTAAAAAGGAATAGATTACTAAAATTGACAATTATTAAATGTTTTTAGCTCAATCAGTATAAACAAAATATGTTAAGTTTAAAAGATAAATGATCGAATTAGTGAAAAATTAGAGCAAATATATATAATTAAAAAACTATATTTGTCACGGCTTGAAAATTGAAGAATATGTAAATAATTACGTTACCCAATATATATACTAGACATTAAAAAATACACTCTGTAGAGCTTTACTCTTCCATAACTGTTTCCTAATATAATAAACAATACAACTAAAATTGAGAAAGAAATAAACCCTGTACTCACTCATTACAGAAGATGCAATCATTTTACCCAATTGTGGATTAATAGTTAATGGGATCCGATTCCCGATCTACCAAAGAATATCCACATTATGTAGGAAACTTGATTGTTTGTTAGATCCACAAACGGATATAAGTGAAGTGGGCCAAATGTGAATATGATGAAATGACTTATATTCCAAAAGTGGAACGGATGATTCAAAACGTGGCATTTTTCAAAAACTTGCAAACAAGTTGAATAAATGGGAGCGTTCAAAACTCAACGTCAGATCAGATCAGAATACCATTTAAAAGAGACGTCGACAATCCTTACAATTTTGACACGACCACAATCCTTTACATCTTCTGTCCCAAGGGAATCAAAACAAGTACTTGTAAATGTCAATCTGAATGTAGTTCGAATATGGGCAATTAGAATAGAAGAATACATGGTCCATGCCCAAATAGATTCTGAAAACCTGCAATTGCAAGGGGACCAGAAGGTGAACTTCCTATGCTGCTGGCCTGCTAATGTATCTCTAATTCTCCATCTTTCTGTAAGAACATACGAGAATGTAAAAATAAGAATCCCTATAAAAGATGTGAATATGACAAAGTCAAAAAGGTTGTACTAGGTATGCGACTTGCCTGCATTTTACCTTCAAACTAATTACAGAATTGATACAAAAAGCAGCTCAAACACTCAAAATGTGCCAATCCTAGAAGCATCTCTAGATTAACTCAAGAATCTAAACATAAATCATTATACCACAGAAAATGAAAGAATAACTTCTATACAGGGTTTCTTTATAACATCCTAGACCACATGTAGAAAATGAAGCACTTGAAAGAGAATTAAGTCAAGGACCAGGATTCAGCATGTTTGTAGTACTTCATTACGTCACCAGTTTCTATATAAAGGAGAGGTTAGTTCCAACACAAAATAAGTATGATGGTATTGATTGTTCACGCGTCGACTTTGAAATGCATGGTGTTTAGCAGAGAGTTCGGCAAACTTTTGGCATGCGTCATTTGCTTCGATCCTCTTCTTTGAAAGCATTTCACATGTTAAAACACATTGCACAGGTGAGCACAACACCAAGCATGAATATTGGGATGCAGAGAAGACTCAACATGTGTCCTAAGGTAAACATGCTAAAAGATATAATAATTTCAAGCTTTTTAACATCTCATAATTAATGTTCTTGGAAAGTAGAAAAATTAGAACTGTAGGCTTAGTTATAACATACAAGAAGACATGGCAAACATAACAATAAGGCACTTATAGTACTAGATCAAATAATCAAAGAAGAGTAAGAAAAAGTAAAATCACATAAATTACTATACATCCTCATACTGAACGAAGTGGTCGGCCAGTTTGGTTAATAAGATTTCTTTACTAGAGCAATAATTCACTAAAAATAGTAAAGGACGAAGTTGATTTTCATCCAATTACCACACTATAATTGGAAAATATAAGAAAATTAGGAAAAAGGAATTTCCGCAAGAGTTAAGTTGTAAGCACAAGGAGTAGAATCTTGAGTCTCTATATATCACTCATTGATTCTCAATCTGCTTTAAAATCATGTTACTGATTTTTGTGGCAGTATGTGTGTGAAACTCACAGTTGTGTAGTGTTTGCTTAATTTGAGACCAAATTCACAATATTTTTATCTCTCAATTTGAACACCTTTAACTTTATCAAAGAACAAGTTTCCCATTTGACAATGAACTTTATCTTATTGTAGTTGGAGCAGAGTGCATACCTGAACACACCTCCCAGTATGACCCAGAAGTTTACTGCACAGCAGAATCTGCAAAGTGAAAAGGCAAAAAGCACCAAATATCTTCTTCCCGACCAAGTCACCACTGAGGTTGCATCTAAAGGGCTGAGTTCATTCCAGATGTACAATGAAACACCTTCTTACCAGCCTTTTACATGCTCTTCAACTAATTGCTTGACCAAAGAATGCCAGTACAAACTGAAGACAGACCATAGAATTCACATCAACTTCCGTCACATGAATGCACTTTCTGCGTCATATGAGACAGGACCTTTGTATATCCTTGATACTCACCCTTCACCAAGTATCAGGGACAGACAGACGAGAATACACAAGCATAAAAAATCGCAGGAAGATTTCATTTTAAGCTTTGCAGTTCCCGATGAAAAAGAAATCACCACCAACAGTTTTATCAAGAATGAACTAAAAGGTAGATATGATCACAACAGGAAGCATCATCTCGCAATACTTGCAGGTCAAAAACAGGCAAACAATGAAATTCGTATGGTAAACCTTGCTAGAGAACATGGTGACGACCAAACTTCCGTAGCAAAAAACATATCTTCGAAAGAAAAAGGGTTAGATTTGAATGTCTTGGCCAATGATGAGAGCTGAGAAAATAATGAAATGGCTTCCGGATAATAAGCATGTCAAATACTTTGGATGTTAAATTAAATTGGAGAATAATTGTGTTTTCTATGTTAATCAGAACATGAAGTAAATCTCTAAATTGCCATTTTTCAAACTGATAATGTAAAATCAATTATCAAGGAATAAGCTGTGCTAAAGCACTTGCTAACCCTAGATTCAGCAAAAGAAGAATGTGTAAGAAACAACATTTCACAAATATACAGCTTATAGTCCGAGTTGATCATGGATTTCAACTCTTTAGTGAAGGAGATCAATATCCATGCTTACTCACATTAAACACAAAGCATCTGGAAATACTAAAATCAAATAATCAATGGTATTATCAAGGGAGAGCGTTCTATTAAATCATGAATCATGTGTTGCAAATTTCCTTTAGAATTCTATACCTGACTATTGTAGATTTTCCGTATCTCAAATCGTTTTAATTTTTAAATATATAAAAACGAAATTAAAAAACTCTTTGCATAACAGAGTCGCGACTACATGCTAATTGAAATAATTACGGGTTGATTTCAACTTACCAACACTCAACTGGAAGCCAATGATATTGATGGCCTAGACAAGCCGAACAGAAACAGATGGATTAGGCTGATGCACTTTGATTGTAGAAATTAAGAGGTCAAAAGTTTAGTTGCAGTATTAATTAAGTAAAAAGAAAATACTCTTTATAATATTTTAATTGAACTGAAGTTGAAAGAAAATCGAACGCTCCAATTGTATTTTAAATGTTTCTGCTAAGTGCCACATGAAATTAAGATAGTGCAAAAAAGATGTAGATTTTGATTGCGGGAACTTATATTTACAATCAATAATATTTAATGTTTAAGCATATCTTTTAAGGAGTCCCAAAGTTGCGCAAACAGCTCATCTCATGAGTCATGACACTAAGTGCTAAGAGCATCTCCATTGATGGAGTGTGAAGGTGAATCCAAAAAAAGAGGGGAAAAAAATGGTTTTTGATGAGTAAATGGGTGAAGATTGAGAGGGGTGTGGGAGGTGGTTACCCACCGCCCAAATATGTGGAGCGGTGGGTTCACCCACCTCACCATACCTTTCCTACAGGGGCTGGCGACGCGCCAGCCCCACTTCATTCATCTTTTTTTTTTTTTGTTTGTTTTTAATTTTACTTATTTGGGCTGGGAGTTTCCCAGCCCATATACCCTTTTTTTTTCTTTTTTCTTTTTTTTTTATTTAAACTTTTAATTAATCGGCACTTAATATACTTACTTTTATTTATTTATTAAATAATAATATAAATTATCTATTATCATTTAAATATTTTTCTTACTTGTACATTTTGTACTTTTTTTAACTTGTAATATTGTAATTTTATGTACAATGTTCATTAATTGTTATTGTTATTAATGTCAATGCTAAATTAGTTATTATTAATGACAATGTTGAATTACTTATTATTAATTTCAATATTTAAGTTACTATTATTATTATTATTATTATTATTATTATTATTAAATGAATGAGAATTGGAATTAAATAGAATGTGAAGATTGGAAAAATTAAGTGAGAGTGGGGAAGTTTGAGAATTGAAATTAAATAGAATGTGAAGACTGAGTCACTGAAGATGACTATAAAAAGAGGAGTCTGAAGGGGAATGGGAGTCTGAGGGGAATGGGAGTCCATACCCATTGGAGATGGCCTAAGTCAAGTCAATTAGTCAATCACTATTTTATTATAACCAAAAGAATGTCATATTTACTGGATGACTAAGGTTGTATTTGGAAGAGTTCATGTTCGGTTTCGCAGATTAGAATTGGAGTCTTACAAAACGCATGAAATTTAATTTAAATTTATTTATAAACATATAACCAAAATTTTGAGATCATATAAGAGTAAAATATTATTTGATACCTACCATTTATTTTTCTATCAAATTTTATTAACCTATCACCCCAAACTCAATATCAAAACTCATTTCAAATTAAATATTCACTTTTTCAAACAACAAAATTTAACATACAAACTCAGTCATGTTCAACCAATTAAAAATACATGTTCTTATTCAAAAGTTCAATAATTTCAACAAAATATCATATCCAATCAAAAAGAAATTTCTTCCTTCCACTAAACACCCACCACCCATATATAAATATGGCTTCGATTCAAAACTATTGTTATAGAGTTCTTGCCTTATGCCTTACGAATTACTTTGACGCAGCAATTTAACCACAAATTCTTCAATATTAAAGGGATATATCTATTTTAAATTGGGTTTGTAACGTAAAGTAACCAGTAACATAATTATCATACGATTAAATGAGTTTGATTGAGCCAAATCCGAACAACTTTTTGAGATATGAACTGATGATTGATTTAGTAAAAAATACTCATTGTAACAATTTGATAAATTCAAGTTCAATTTCAATTAAGGTGTGATGTGTTCGGTCTTATCTAAAAAAAAATATTCAGTACTAAGAACTAAAAATTACACAAGTGGGTCACATGATGATACCACTCGGCCCACACCATTCTGTAAGCTTGTATATAATAATTGTATATAAATTGTCTTTCACTACAAGACTTGGACTTCAAATAGTATATACTTGTATATAATGTGTAAAAGTATATAGCTTGAATATCCGTGACTGTTTCAGATGCCTACACAGTCACTTAGATATTAAAAATGCAACTGTCATTCCTTGTGATTTTTCAACCACTGAATAATGAAATCCACTCTTTTAATTCTTTTCAAAAATCTTATTCGTGGTTCTCAAGTTTCCTCGAATTACTGTGTAGAATTGTATATTTGGTTTTCGAACTTTTCCATTGCAGAAAAATAGTCTTGTACATCTTTTAATCTCAATATAATTTTAAATTATCATTTTCATATTTATTTTTTCTAAACATATTTTCTTATCTATCTTTTCCTCAGACACATTTAGTCTTATTAGTCATATATCTTGTGAGTATAAACTAGTCACTGCAGAGTAGCGGACTCATGTTCGAATTCCTGTTGGGAGAGATTCCCACTTTATGTGTCCGACGCACCTCGAAAGGGATTAAACCCTTGAAAAAACAAAAAAAAAAAAAAATCAGATTTCGATGAAAATGGTGCCTTAAAACGACTTTTTACCTTAATCTTAATCTTTTTTTATTTTTATTTTTTTTCATGTAAAAGGTAAATTAAGTATGTTAAGTTTAAGATAAAATTGGTCACTAAATAAATGACTATTTTTTCTAGATGACTCAATTAGACAAGCAAAAGACTACGAAACCTTTTTAACGGAATTTTCTTGAGTCATAATAACTTAATATAAAATACACGATTTTGAATTTTCGTCTATGATTTCACTAAAAAAAGGAAAAACAGATCACATACTCATTTAACTATCAAGAAACAGAGTTAGAAAAACTATTGGCATACAATACAACAAGTTGCGAATAAAGTAACTAAACTCACCTACTTAATTGCCGTGAACATTCATCAGCAATTCTTAAAGTAACAAAAAAGATGGAAAAACTTTCACTTGCAAAGATTAAAGTAAAGTATTTCTCCTTTACACAAATATGTAGCTGAACATCACAAAGGTATGGAATGGAAGAAGAAGACAGAGTTAAAAGTCTACGATTTACACGCAAGACTTTTGAAATTCTGAATCAGTGAAGGGTGCCCTCTAGTTTTGCCAAAAGAAAGGGCCCCAAACTATGACAAACATCTCTATACACCATACAAGAATTGACCATTTTCCCTTCTTATCAGGTAACCAAAATGACCCATCTCCACTAATGATTTTAATATCTCAACATTTATTATACCTCTTTAACTCTAGTTTGTCCATTTAAGCCTCAGCCTTCAAATCCGTACACCAATCTTTTTGACTCAAGTCTCCTTCTCTCTCCTCCTACTAGGTATTTGGGATTTATAAGATGAACCAGTTTGGTGAATGAATGAGAAAAGAGAAACATGAGGAGGTCTCAACCAATGCTAACTCTCAGCTTCCTCTTAGTTATTTCATCTTCATTATATGTAAATATACTTTCTTGCAGTGAAGTCGACCATGATTCCCTTATATCATTCTATCGGCAAATCTATTCACCTCCCACAGCTCCTCTCAACTGGTCATCCACCGATTGCTGTCAATGGGAAGGCATAGGCTGCACAAGCTTTAATGGCGTGACTCGGGTGACCCAGTTGTCGTTACCGGGTCGAGGCTTGGCTGGAAGCATTACTCCTTCTCTCGGAAACCTTTCGTTTCTTTCTTACCTCAACCTGTCCCATAACCAGTTCTTTGGCCATCTTCCTCTAAGAACCTTTCATAACTTGAATCATCTGGAAATTCTCGACTTGAGTTCAAACAGTTTTTCCGGTTTACTTCAACCGGATAGTTTCCCGGTTTACGTACGAACCGTTGATCTGTCGAGTAACCGGTTCAACGGGTCCATTGATCCTTCGTGCTTTCACAGGGCGATGAACTTGATTAGTTTCAATGTTAGTAACAATAGCTTCACCGGTCCTATTCCGTCGTCTATTTGTAGAAGCTCCCCGCTTCTTGAGGTCTTGGATTTCTCCATTAATGAATTTGGTGGCCATATATTTCATGGAATTGGTGAGTGTTCTAATCTTCAAGTTTTTCGAGCAGGTTTTAACTCTCTTACGGGTTGGCTTCCTTACGATCTTTACGGTGTGAAAGCGTTGAAGGAATTATCTCTGCCCAACAATCATTTCTCAGGGCCCATTAACAGTAGAATTGTTCTGCTTTCTAATCTTAATATCTTAGAGCTTCATGTGAATGAATTGAGTGGTGAGCTTCCTTTAGATATCGGGTTGCTTTCCAGTTTAGAACAGCTTCAACTTCACACAAATAGCTTGAATGGTACTCTGCCCCCTTCTTTGACTGATTGTTCAAATCTCACAACTTTGCTATTAAGGAACAATCACTTTGGCGGAGAGATTTCCGGTCTCGATTTCTCTAAACTACAACGCCTTCAAGCCATTGATTTGGGGAACAATAGTTTCACGGGTTTCATTCCTTCGAGTCTGTGCTTGTGCAGGTCTCTCACTGCAGTTCGGCTCGCGTACAATCAATTAGTTGGTGAAGTCCCACCTTGTATGGCTTCATTAAGATCTTTATCCCACCTCTCGCTTTCCGACAATTACCTGTCTAATGTCCTTGGAGCTTTGAAGATTCTTATGCATTGTGATGATCTGGCAGTTCTGTTCATGTCGAGGTGCTTCCACGATGAAATGATGCCGGACGATAACGATCTAAAGCATCTAACGGGATTTCAGAACCTGCAAATTCTCACTTTTGGAGGATGTCGGCTCAAAGGTGAAATCCCTTCTTGGATTGGAAGGTTGAGAAAACTCAAAGTCTTGAATCTCTCGTACAATCAAATATCGGGGCCGATTCCAACTTGGCTTGGAGCAATGCCAAGCCTTTTCGTAGTCAATTTCACCCAAAACTTCCTAGCCGGAGACCTTCCACGTGAAATTGGTTTGTTGCCAGCTTTGATTGCGGACAATTCAAGTTCGGATTTGAGTTCGTTAGCATTGCCTTTCTTATTCGACAGTAATCAGTATAACCGACTCTTTAACTTGCCAAGAGGATTAAAAGTAGGAAATAACAATCTCAGTGGTAATATCCCAGTAGAAATAGGCAGATTAAAGCTTCTTCAGGTCTTGGACCTAAGCAATAACAACTTCAATGGCAGAATCCCTGATGAACTGTCTAGTCTAGTTAAGCTTGAGAAACTGGATATGTCGGGGAACCATCTTTCGGGAAGGATTCCAGAATCACTAGTGAGGCTTAATTTCTTGTCATCATTCAACGTAACAAACAATGATCTTGAAGGAGAGATTCCGAAGGGGGGCCAATTTGATACATTTTCAGCCATTTCATTTCAAGGGAATCCGAAACTATGTGGCAATTTGCTACAGCGAAGCTGCATAGCTACGGAACAAGTTGTCACGACGCATGATGAAGATGATGAGCCTGATGACAGTAAATGGGATACTATTCCCTTTGGGTTGGGATACTTTGTAGGATTTTTTGCAGTCAGCATTACAATGGTGTTCCATTGTTCATGGAAAAGAGAAAAGGTTAACTACTCGTATCATACTAATAATCTAGAAACAAGATCTGTGTAGTAAATATTGAGTAGGCTGTAACTGAAAGTTCTAGAATGTAAATGAGAGTTTATTAGTATATTGCAATTCTAGCTTCTTTCAGTACATATCACAAACACTTGGCCTGCATCAAACGAATTACGAAAGGGAAACGTGATTGGAATTGACAATTGAAATAATGAGCAAAAATAAACATAATTTAACATGTCTGCAATTGACTTTAATATTTATATATGTTTATTTGACTTTAATATTTATAATTAAAATATCGATTTGAGTTATATGTTTATTTGAATTTAATAATTTATATTTAAATTTAAATTGTTAAATTTAAAGTTATTTATTTTACATATAAAAATATTTATTTATTTATTAAATTATATTTAAAAATAATCATTAAAATCCGTATTTATTTTTTATATTTGAAGTATAAAATGTAATATAATATTATCTATAATTTAATATAAAAAAGAAATTATAATAATTTTTTAAATTTTAGATGATAACTGCTGGAGTGAGTAGCTAAAACACTATTTATCATGTATGTTTTGATATAGATTATCACTTATAGGTAATACAAATAGAATGCTCTAAGACGATAGTCTCAAGTACTGTGCATTACAACCATCGCTTCAAAGAGTCCAGAAGTCGAACAATCTGGATTTATATCACTTTTTCATGAATTTATTAGAAAGTGAGAAAAAGAAATTAAACATATTAGACATATAAAAAAGTGTTTGTAATGAAGAAAATATTTTGAGGCTAAGTCACTCAAAAGGTCGCTCATAAAAAAGTATACACAATTATTTTTCTTAAAATTTACTTTATCATTCTTCAAAACCAAATTTTGTCCGCCTCAAGTTTTTTTCTTTATGGCGACTTTTCAACCAAAACAAAGTCACATGCTCCACATATTATTTTTTTCAGGGTAGTTCTGAAAAATAAAAAATCCTCTAAACTTGAGTTTTAGATCCGGCTCAAAATCCTTTGTACCATAATTTGTGTATCACAAGTGTGTACCATAAATAAGTAATTGACACATGTAATTATGACAATTATTAGGTTACTTCTATCAGTTCTATGTCAAATATTCGTTCCCGTGTGAAACCAACGGAAAAAACTGACTTTATTTTCTTCTTTCAATGATTTTAAGTTTCCTAGATATGTAATTATTATTCACAATAAATCATACTCCTTTATTGTTTATATTATTTTTTTCTCTCTTTTTGGTGAGATGACAGTTAAAAACTCAAATACCTAAGGGCCTATTTGGATTGATGGATTTGAAATGAAGAGAGATTTCAAATGAATGGATTTGAAATTCCAATGATTTGAAATCCATTCATTTGCAATCTATTGTTTGGATATATATTTTTACAAAGAATTTCAAATCCATTTATTTAAAATCCATTGTTTGGTATATATCATTGTGTTATTTGAAATTCCCAATGGTGCCTAATAATTTGCTCTATGAGTTAATTCTTGTTGTTGATTTCGGGATAAAATCGCATAAATCGATTTGGGGCAAAATTATAATTTTTGAAAATTGAGGGACCAAAAGTGCAAATTCGGATTTCAGAAAATTTGGGGCCGAATTTAAAATATTAATTTTCTGAAATTCTAGACTGAATTGGAACTTTGGGTTTTTCGAAAATATGGGGTCTAATGGCAATTTTTAAAAATTAAGGGACCAAAAGTGCAAATTTGGATTTTTGAAAATCAGGTGCCGAATTGAAAATTTTAACCTTCTGAAAATTATGGACTGAATTGCAGTTATGATTTTTTTGAAAATATGGGGTCAAATTGCAATTTCTTAATATTAAGGGACCAAAAGTGAAAATTTGGATTTTTGAAAATCAGGGGCCGAATTGAAAATTTTAATCTTCCGAAATCAACTGAATAGCAATTCTTGGTTTTTAAAAAATTTGGGGTCAAATTGTAATTTCCTAAAATCGAGGACCAAAAGTGCAAATTTGAATTTCTAAAAAATCAGGGCCGAATTGAAACTTTTTATTTTCTTAAACTACTGTACTGAATTGCAATTCTTGATTTTTCGAAAATCTAGGGTCAAAATTGTAATATCCAAAAATAGAGGGACCAAAGGTGCAAATTCGGTTCTTGAAATTCAGGGTCCGAATTGAAAATTTTAATTTATGAAAATTCTGGACTGAATTGTCATTCTGGGTTCTTCGAAAATCTGCGGTCGAAATTGCAATTTCCGAAAATTGAGAGACCAAAAGTGCAATTCCAATTTCTGAAAATAGTAGCCGAATTGCAAATTTTAATTTTTTAAAAATTATTGACTGAATTGCAATTCTAGGGTTTTTTTTAAAATCTGGGATCAAATTGTAATTTTTGAAAGTATACAATGTGAATTTTTTTTAGTGGATTTCAAATGACTAGTTTTAGGAGGAATTTCAAATCCACTTAAAATTGGCATGAAATCCATTGGACTAAAATCCAGGATTTCGAATGAATGGATTTAATTTTGTATCCAAATAGCATGATGGATTTGACAAGAAATTTCAAATCCACCCAACTCAAATCCATCCATCCATCCAAATGGGCTCTAAAAGAACTGAAGCCCAATAGCGAAATAAAGCTTTAAGTTATAAATCCAGCCCAAAGTTCTGTAGATGTAGATTATACGCCGCCGATTCTATAGAAACCCTAACCCTAAAAATTCCCCTTTCTAGTTTCCTTCCACTTTTATAAATTACAACAATTGGCAGTATCTTCAAACAAGTATCAAGTTCGTCTCTCATTATCTCCTCCCCTTCATGACTGGTTCTTAATTTCTCTCGACTCCTTTTTAAATTCTCTTTGTTTTGTTTCAGATTTTTTCTTTCCGAGTTTTTATTTTTGCTTGAATTTATGTAATATCGTTGGCGATGATGACAAAACTTAAGGCTTGTTTCTCAATACATTCGCAGTGGCCGCCTAAGTGCTTTCGCCTTTCGCCGGGCTTGAGAGCTTATGCTGTTTTATCCTTCCTTGGATGTCTGAGCCACCAAATCGACATATATTTTCAAATTAATTCAATTCATTTTATGTAATAACAATTGAAGCCTAATTTGCAAATCTGTTGACTTACTATGTGTAGATCAATGGATCTATCGTTAGGCTATATTGAACCCTAATTGACGTATATATTAATTCCTATATATGTCTCTACCTTTAGCTCCGAATTTTCTTCGTAGGACTTTCGGTGACGAGGTAGATACATTTTTGTATTATTCATAATTTTTTTACATCTGTAATTGTTGTTTTTGGTGATAATTGGGTGTGACGAAAAAAACAGACGGATTCCCGATGATTTTCCGTGATATTTACAACCAGCTACTTCTGACCCTATCATCGTCTTGGTATTTGAAATTTTATTATGACTCGTTAAAACGGTCTAATATTATTTTTTCTAATAAATGTTTTATTTGAGTATATAATTGTCAAGTATGTTTTGGAATGCTCGGTGATGTGATAAAATATTTGCTAATCTTGATGGGAGATCTTGAAATTTCTCACTTGATGATTCTTTTCCACAAAGATCTTTGAGGCCTTTTTCTGCTATTAAGTAAATTTAAAATGAACTTCCTAATCCAATTTTTTTAAATCGTAAATAAATTCTGTTTATTTTTTGAATTTGGAACCCCACTTTGTTATTATTAGAAATTTTAAATTTGGGAACAAGTCTTTTAATAAATTGCAGGACAATTTTTATATTGAAATCATTTATATTAGATAGATTATATTGGCTATTTATATTATAAAGGGATAATGCATGATGGATGAAATTGAGATGTAACGTAAATAAGCTGATCATTGCAAGTAATATGCCTCATCAAGACAGGACCTGGACCAACCAAAAATTTCCTATCGTTTTTTACTTAAAAGAATGTAAGTAAAATGGAAGGACTGTTTAATGAAAATTGAGACAATTAAGATGCAGAAATTGGATTGTCTGAGTTTGGCTTTATTATTTGTTAGATTTGAAATACATACATAACTGAACTGAATCAAATAAATGCTACATAAGATATATTATGAGTTCAAAATTCGAGTCTACGGATCAAATGGGACATTTGGGTAAGGCCATCTCCTATGTATTCCTCAGTCCAAGTCCAGCTTTTCCTCACTCAGTCCAGCTTCCTCTCAGAATCCAAGTCCAGCTTCCCCTTTCATTTTCATAAGTCATCTTCAATGTATCAATCTATCAATTCCATTTAATTAAAATTCTCAATTCCCCCACTCTCACTTAATAATAATAATAATAATAGCAATAATAATAATAATAAAAATTAAACAATAATAAATAAAAATCATATGTAAGGTTCGTAAAGTTCTTTTAAGGTTTCATTTTTATTAATTAAATTAAATTTGAGTTTCTAATAATTAACTTTTAAAGGAATTTTAAAATTGGTTTACAATAATACAACAACTAAATACTTGATTGACATGATTTGGAAATTATAAAAATAATTTAATATTGACATTAAATATTCCAACATAATAGTTACATTAAATTTACATTAAATTTGATTTTATTAAATAAAAGTTATATTTTTATACTAAAATTAACTTTTTAAAAATAGTACACAAATTAAATAAAATTAAGATTAAATAAGAGTTATATTTTATTAAATAAGATATTTTAATTTTTTTTTTTAAATTAAAAGGATTTTTTATTAAATAAAAACAAAAAAAAAATTAAGAATGAACAGGTGGCCGACACTTGGCTGACAATTGATAGATTGAAGCGGTGAGGCAAGCGAAGGGTCGCTTGCTTCACCGCTTCAAGCTGTCAAAGGAAGATTCAAGGGGAAAATGGCCATTTTCCCCTTGATACATTTTTTTTCACTTTTTTTACCCCCTGATCAAAAGTCCCCCAAATCCACTCTCCTCTTGATACATAGGAGATGCCCTAAATATTGAAGTAGTATGATTGGGCTTGGTATTGATTTAGTTTCAAAGATTGATGAAATTTTTGAAATTTGCTTTTGGATAATTGTTTCAATGAAATATGGGATAAAATAATAGTTAGTAGATTTTGAAAATTTGAGATTTAATTTGGATTGGAGTTTGGTTGTATTTTTTGGGAGAGAAATGTTGGTTATAGTTGTCAGATCTATAATTTTGTATAGAAAATATTGGTCATATTAAATGAATAATTTTATTGGTCTCAAGTAAGTATATATAAGTTTCATTTTGGACCGAAACTTGGATTTGTGCTAAGGCCTTTTTAAATTATTTACCTAATGTGGTTTGACCTGATTTCGATAAGACCATTTCCATCCAATTTCATTCCATACAAATCCTAGTATTTAAACTTGAAATTTGAACTAGCCCTATGATTACTTTGGGGGATTTTGAGTTATTAGAAAATATAAAAATTAACATGTGATTGGTTTAATCGAATAAATAAGTACTCACAAAGTGGCTATCCCATTAATTAAAGTTTTGTTTTACATGTGTATTTCGGCCAACTCAATATAGGATTTTTTTCGAAAAAAATATGAAAATGATTAAGATTCAAGGCATATATAAAGTTTTGCTTGATTTAAAATCATATTCTTTTCAATGCTTTTAATAAAAAATAGAAATGTTGATCCATGGACGACCCTAGTTCGGGGAGAGATTTTCATATGTTCGATGCACCTCAAAATAAAAGAATTTGAACACTTATTTCATGAGAGTCGTAAATGTTTATAAATATTATATAATAAGACTATTTTTTAAGACAAAAATTGTTCTTCTTAAATATTTTAAAAAATTAAAGTAATCAAACCACAATCCTCATTAACCCCGCCAACATCTTCAATTCTCGTACAAGGGGGTTAAGGTTGAATTTTTTCATTTTTTCATTTCTTTATTCGTATTTCTTAATTTATATTTTGAAAATAATTAATGTATTATTTTAATATTTTTATATAGATAGTATCCAATAAAGGAAAATGTATTATTGTCTTTTCATGTCTCGAAATCATGATTTAGATGCATTTTTTCGTGTATGGACAATACTACATTTTTACCTTAATTGACCGTAAAAAAACATGATTTTTGGACATGCTATTATTCATTGGAAGTTTGATGTATATCTATTTATTTGAACTAATATTGTCAATTTTTCATGTCAATATGTTACTAAAGAAATAGTGAAAACTAATGACATTAACCTTCCGAAGGAGACCTTCTCATTGATCCTCAAGGAAAGAAGCAAAAATTCGCTGGAGGATGGAGAAGATTGTGCATATGTAACTTTATTGGAATAGATTATGTATGCAATATGCATTTGTGAGTTTGTGAAAGAAGACATGAAACTTCTTATATATGTTGATATTCTCCGTTTTGAGTAGGTTCAAATATGGATTAGCTCAAAAGTGAATATTAGTGGTTATTTATGATTTATGTTTCTTTGTTAGAATAAGATACTTAATTTATTTTAAACATTGACTTTATTTGGAAGAAAGTGCGTGATCTTTATTTTGATGGTCAATTTTCTTGTTTCCTTGATGGTTTCTTCTTTGATGAGGAACCCATACCATGACCATGTGTTCATTTTTAAGATGTAACCCAATTTACAGGTAAACAAAATAAATTTTTTTCCCAAAATAACCTTTCATAGAAAACAAAAAATAAAGGAAAAAACCTTCTTCCCTACCTACCCATCTACCCCCTCCCCCCGCACGTGAGATCCAATACAAGCCTGATTAAAGTAGTAAACAACCATTCTCCATTAGTTGTTAATGGTTACTAAAATTTGTACTTAATCCTTACTCTTAAATTTTTCTTCGTTTTTGGAAAGACGGTGAGCAATCGATCGATTAGAGGGGAAGGATAATTGTGTAATTCAATAATTTAAAAAGGTGCCTGATGGGTAATAGTGTAATATAACTAAAATTTTATTCATTTATAATATTTTTTGAAAAAAACTTGCCTAGCTAAAGCTCAATTACATTCAAAAGTTAAAACCATAGATATACAATTGGGTTGCAAGCCAGGTCTAGGCCTCGAGCTCCTACGCAAACATAAGCCCAATTTGCCAATGTTTGGGCTGTTTATTCTCGGTTGGGCCAGAAAGTGCCAGAGTTTTTCATTCTTGGGCCTAATCCTTGGAGTTCCAGAAACAGTGGAATAGAAAAGCATTGGACCATAGGCTTTAGCTCCACACTCTAAATATTTCAATATTCCATGTAACACATTGAACGGTTGGATCATATATAGTTGTTTTCTGTATATGGATCAATTTTTTATTTTTTATTATCGAAAAGATTTAATATTTTTATTTTTAATCAAGCGAAATAAAAATAAGATATCATTTCAAAACTATTTGTTTGTAAGTGACTCTTTTATTTTTTTTTATTTTAGGAATTTTTTCCGATTATTTTTTCAAAAAATCTCCAATATTTGGCTGACAAAAAATTATATTCGAAACTAAATTTTGATCCATGCTTCTATACATAATACAAAGAATATGCTGTTAAAAATTACTTTATGCATCTTAGATCAAGTCTAGTCGAGAATCTCTAGTATGTTTGCAATTGCAACCTTACCAATTTCTTGATTAATAATTCATAGCTTAGAAAAAGAAATTTAATTACAACGTGGCCAATCTTAAAGTCATATGAATTTGACACTGTGATAAATCATATGTAAACTTACAAAATACTTTGGGCCTGTTTGTTTGGTGTTTCGGAAATTAGTTTTGGAGAATAGTGGATGTTTGTGAAATAATCTAGATTTGCGTAATGTGTTTGTTTGGATTTTGAGAGAGTGGTTTGAGAAATAAAGTAGGTGTAGTTTTTTTTGGAAGAGTGAGGTTGTAGGTATAAGATGTGTAAGACTTTATGTCAAATCATGTTTGTTATGTGAGATAAATGGTGTAAGAGATATGTTACTTTATGTCAAACTAGAGTAGAGTTTGTATATGTATTGTTTAAAAATAATTGTTAGTTTGGGTTTTAAAAGAGTAGTTTCAAAAAGTAAAAAATATATTTATTTGACATTTCTTAAACACAAATTTGTTTTTGGGAAACGCCAAAACATGTTTACCGGCCCCTTTGATTTTATAATGAGAACAAAACATATTTACCGTGTGTGTAAGCTGATACTTCTACTTTGGGCTGGGCAAGCCTAATGAATAGAGGCCCATAAAGACATCACATATTACCGAAGTTGCCCTTTAGATGCATGGGGAGTGGTGGGACAGCTGAGGTTATTTTGGGTATATCAGTAAGGGTAAAGGCGGTGATATTAGACCTCTTGACACACGGCCTCACATCTTCCTCTTCTCTTCACCTCTCTCTATAAATCCCTTCTTCTTTCTTCCATTACATATATATACACACAAAAATCTATAAAAGACTCTTCCTTTCAAATTCTTAACGCTCCAAATCTCCCTCTTCTCTTATTCTCCCGCTCATAATCCTCTGTTTCTTGATTTCTATTCTCGATTCTTAATCGGAAGAGGACAATTATAAAAACCCTAGATCTGTCCAAATTGATTCACGTTTAAAAGGTTCCGATCTATGATTTCTTGATTTGATTCTTCACATCGATAGCCCTTTCATCTATCTTATGAGCAAAAACCCGAATTTTATTAAGACGGTCTAATTTATTTCTTTGTTGTCCCCCTTTTTTCTTGTTGAATGAAAATTAAGACTGTTGAAATTATAAATGGACGATTAAGTTCACCAAGAATCATTATTTTTTGACAAATCATACTTGTAGTGATATGATTGGGATTTTTTTTCATATCTAGGTTTTTGTGACAGGTGGTAAATTTTGCTGGAATCCATTAATTGAAGGAGATTTAATGGCAGATCCCCAGGGTTTAGAAGGGAGCCAGCCAGTTGATCTCTCCAAGCACCCTTCAGGAATTGTCCCTATTCTTCAGTAAATTCTTGACGCCCTGTTTTATCCTTTTGTCTTCTTTATTGTCTTTTGGTGTTATTAACCACTCGCAATTACCTTTTATTTTTATTTAAGTAGAAGTCTTGGATGGTTGGGGTTTTGTTATTGTCCATGGGCCTGCTGCAGTGGTATACAAGTGTGCAGTGCAGGAACATGTTTAATAGTTTATGGTTGTAAGTTGTTCAGTGACAAATATATTTAACCCATCAAAATCTATATCAGAAATTCATCAGCATCCGCAGAGGATAAAGTAAAAAAGAAAATAATGTTACTCCAGGAAACATTTTTTTGTTTGAATCCTGCTATAGGAACATGGGTGCTATAATTGGTTTTGCCTCTCAAAACAAATAAATTCAGATAAGCGCATCATGCTGTTTCACCTTGCTCTTTTTAACATCTATATTGAAGCTCCTGCTGTAATAATTTCCAGCTTCTCTTTGAGCTTTCCGTTGAGCAGTTTGGGGATGTAGTACGATCAAATTTAATAGAAATAATCACTTTGTTCCTTAATAAGCATAGAGCATGCTTGCACCTATTTATTTCCCAAATTTGTCATGTTTACAAGTTTGTGTCTGTAAAATAGAATGCATATCTATAAGATCTTGCTCAAAAGTATTGTGCTCGTTGCTTATATTTTTCTTTTACTCAAAATAATTGGGGGAGTAGCACCCTCATGTACAAAGTTTGTGTCAAGAATCTTGAAGTGCTATTACGTATCTACATACTGAATGCTACTTGCTCCTCATTTGTAAATCATGCTAAAATCTATACTTTTGTATCATGCTCTGGAAGGCTGATTTTTATCTTTCAGAAATTTACTTCTATTTACACAATATAATGTTTTTATTTGATCTACATGAAGGAATATTGTGTCAACAGTGAATCTGGATTGCAAATTAGATCTCAAAGCTATAGCTCTGCAAGCTCGCAATGCAGAATACAACCCCAAGGTTTGAACTCAATGTCTTTGACTTTTGATCTGATTGTTGCCCTTTGTCTCTTATAGCATATATCAATACCAGGTAATCATGTAATGAACTTGAGCTCCATAGCTTTTAAAAACATGTGTCTTCAAGTGTACTTAATAGTATAATATTAGTATAGAATATGTAACCAGTTTTATGGTAAGGCAGATATTTTATTTTCTGGTCCTACAGACCCCTTAAATCAATTTGGTGAAAGTTTGAATGTTGTAGAAATATGTGAAATAGGATACAGTAATTATGTCTGTGCATTATCAGTATATGTTAGGTTGAAGCTATAAATCATGCAGTTAAGTTTCATTTTTTTTTGTTGGTGATAAAGTAATAGCGTTTGATATATTCCTTTTGGCCTCTATCCTTCGTTGTCTCATCTTGCCAAACACCAACTTCTCAATCAAGTAATCCAGTTGATTCCCTCTACTTGCAGATGTGTCTTGTATGAAATGTTTAGGTAGCTGACTAAAATAACAAAGCCACAAGTTGTCTTATACATTAGTTTTAAATATTCTTTTTGTACTTCATTCTTGCTTGTTATGAGCTGTGATCTCTGTTATCCGTGTTTTTCACTGAACTCAGTTTGTAACGAACTTCTAGGAGAATAATTGGGTTCTTTACAAAACATTTTAATTTTTTTTTATGATATAGTTTTGTTTACCTTGTAAGCTGATACTTCTACTTCAATGGAATTTTAGCGTTTTGCTGCTGTAATTATGAGGATAAGAGAACCAAAAACAACGGCCCTGATTTTTGCTTCTGGAAAGATGGTGAGTCCTAATTATTTTCTGTAACCTTAGGCAAGTTTCTTGATCTGCAAACATTTATAGATATCCTCTTATTATAGCCACTATTTTAGAGTTGGTCAAGTACCTTTTTTCCATCCATCACTAAGATTTTTACCCCTTGAGGGGAAAACTCCTCTCCTTCTTACTCTTCAACTAAATCTTTTGTTCATAAAAGTTTATATTTATCTGCTTTTTTAGGTGTGTACTGGAGCCAAGAGTGAACAACAGTCAAAATTGGCTGCCCGAAAGGTATGTGAGATCCAAGTGCTTGAGTTTAATGTGTATTTGGGTGCAATTCAAAATAAGGCATCGGGAGCTTTTATGTCTTTTTATATTATTTAATTGCTGCACGTGTTGTCTGGTCCTCAAATTGTGAAATTCCCATTCGTTCAGACATTCCTAACAGTTTTCATCTGTGAACTTTTTCCATCTTCAGTATGCTAGGATTATTCAAAAGCTTGGTTTCCCAGCAAAGTTCAAGGTACTTCTACCCATTTTGTCTGCAATTTCTTTGTCAGCTGTTTATTCTTGTCCATGTTATGGTTCTCTATTGTGAGGTTTTATGCTTTCTTCTTTCTTACTTGTAGGATTTCAAGATTCAGAATATAGTAGGATCCTGTGATGTAAAATTTCCTATTCGACTTGAAGGCCTTGCATATGCTCATGGTGCTTTTTCCAGTGTGAGTGATTGAAATACCTGTCCTCTTTTCATCTTATGTTGCATATCATCATGCATAATCTGCAATACGGGCGCACCGGGTTTGGGGATGAAAAAAATTGTGCGAGGATTTTGAGTTTCCACACTCAACTGATTGTAAAAGCATGATTCCTAAGCGAATCAGTTGATTTTGTATTTTAGTAGTCTGGTTAAGGGAAATCTATTTAACTTAGTAGTTCTAGTCAAACAACTACCTTGAAATAAGATATTTTGAAAAATTGGCAGCTAAGTTAGGAAGTGGAGATAAGATTTACGAAGTAATCTAAACAAAATTAGTAGTTGTATGCAAAATTAACAAAAACACACGACTAAAAAAATCTGAATCACAATAATGAAGCAAAGTCTTTTTACCTTTCACTAAAATCCATTTGACATTGTCTATTAGACTACTAGCGGAGGTCAACTGACATTAGATAGTGAATTGGTCTTTTTTACTTGTTGGTCTGATGGTGGTGTCAGAAGGAAGATGCCTTAGTTGATTTTTAATCTCAGGAAGAAAGAACATTGATTCTATTTAGTTTTTAACTTTGTTTATTTATTGTATTATTTGATGGTACAGTATGAACCAGAACTGTTCCCTGGATTAATATATCGGATGAAACAGCCTAAGATTGTGCTGCTTATATTTGTCTCCGGCAAGATCGTTCTTACTGGAGCTAAGGTAGTAACTACTCTTGGTATATAAGGTGATGGGTAAGTTTATATCTTCATGCCTGACTCCCCGACAAATGATTTAATGTCGTCGTTATGTTTAAACTTATCAGGTCCGAGATGAGACTTATACTGCATTTGAGAATATATACCCAGTTCTCACAGAATTTCGTAAAGTTCAGCAGTGGTAAGACTTGTGTAATTTTCTTTATTCTGGTATAAAAGGTTGGGATAACCATACACCTCTCTGAAGAAGAATACACCCCCCAATAATTCCTGAGCTTGCTTTTTTTGTTTCCCCCACTATAAATTTAACCTGTTTAGGTGAAAACACTCTTAAGTAACACCAAAGGTGACAAGTTCACAAAACTTTTGATTGGATGTTAATCTTACTTCTGGTCAATGGCAATGAGTATTTTACAAACTTTTTTTTTTAAGAGAAGGCTAAAATTGTTTGTTCAGTTACACTGTCAATGTGCCCTCCGTTATTTGTTTAAGAAATTTATGTCGACATCGGAGACTGGAATTTTGCGCCAGTTTTAGAAGTTAACGAGGGCTGTTTGTGATGGAGAGATGATTTTACTCTAATTCTTGGAGTTTTACATGCCTTTGTGTTGTATCTTATTCCAGAATTGTCTTGAAGATGGATGGATCTCTTGTCCTAATCGGCATAATATACCTGGGATTGCCTCAACTGATGTGGGATTGAAATTTGAATTGTAAATATTTGAGGGGGGCAATTAGATGATTGATGGTTCTTTAGACAAATTATGGCACTTGAAGAAAAGTGTGATGGAATTCTACTTTTTGGTCCTGCCTTTGAACTGTACCTGTACCACAATATTTATTGAGAAAGAGAGGCTTGTAAGCTGTTGGGTTTCCTTGTGCGTCCTGTCCTATTCATGTTGGATTTTTTATTTTATTATGTGAGAATTTGGGATAGATATAAATTTGATTTACCTATTAATTAGAGGCAGTGATAAAAAAATGAATCAGACAATATCGGCTTGAAATAAAAATGACAGAATCAACTTTGTATTTCTTTGAAATTTGGAGGTTGGAAGTGAAGTTCAACAATTTATTCAAGAGTTTTGTTTTTAATATTAATTGAGTTGAAATGTTTACATGCTCATGAGATAAGATATAATAAGATAGATGTAAGAAAGGCAATTAATAATATTTGCATAAATGTATTTTATTTCTGTATTGCAACCAAATTCAACATTTTTTGAAGTGCTTCCATCACCAAAGCACTACGGATTTGATTTGATTTGATTTGATTTGATTGCATCCAAAACCAGCATGTAATATTGCAAATGTCCCTATCATCAAGACTAATCTTATTTTTAGTTGCATAATCAAAACACCAAAACAAGAAGCTAAGCTATTTCTACAAGACTTGTGGTTTCTTCAATCTCATCATTCAAGGAAAAATGAGTTTACTTTTTACTTTTTAAGTTTACATACACGCATGTTGCATACATGATACCAGTGCCAAAACTCTTAACATCTTCATCTAAGAAAACATGCATATGGAAGGAATCATTATTCCTTTTCTCTATGCATCTAATGGTCTTCTTATTGCCTTCAAATTTCTTCCGTTTGTAATATTGTACAACACTTATACTCTTAATTAATTAATGTTGCACATTAGCCTGAGCTGCTAAGCTTAAGTTATGTCCTGAGATCAAACATAACATGTGAGTACAAACTTATATATATATATATAGGACATGTGTCGCTTCATGGAGAGCCTTATCATTATTCATAATAAAAACAAAGAAAGATGAAGCCTTTATCATTATTCATAGTGAAAACAAAGAAAGTTGGAGCAAATGCTGTTAGACAATTAAATAATAAATATTTTAAACATACATCCCAATATCTTGAAAATATATTATCTCACGGTTAGGTACAAACAAACACACTACTGAATTCAAAAGAATCAAACTGCTTTATGTTGCATTTCCTTTCTCCTTATTTCCACAAAAGTATTAGTTTATTTTCACAAGATAACATATTTTTTAATTTACAACTATTCAATATAGTTTTGCCCCTCTATATGGCATTCTTCCCCCCTAGGACTAAAGATCATAAGTGTAAAATTATTAAAATTCGATGGTTTAATTGGCTATTGGGAAAAATACAGAAAAACTGGAAGAAAAAAATAAACAAAAAACTCAACAGTACGGAAGAGCTGACATAAAGCCTACCACATCACACAGAGGATTGAAAGAAGTTACAACAATAATCGAACAAAAGATTAAACAAAAACCTCTTAAATCGACTTATAATGCAATACTTTCCCAACTTGCTTTCTAGCTCCTCTTTTACTATAACAAAAGTAGGCTAGCTTTACAAGATTGGATTATCGTACTCTTACTAATAATACTTCTATAAATGAAGACCAAAAAAAAAAATTGCCAACCCATAATGAAAAAATTACAAAAAAGAAAATAAAACAACCCTCTAAAACCAAAACCCCCTAATGACATGAGATCATGTTTGAAACTAAACACGTACAAGCTACAGCATTAGCTCTTCCCTTGAATTGCTTGGACTTGGGAATTCATAGATTTCTGCAGCAAGAACCAAAGAGGGCGGCCCAATTCTTCATATACAGGCCCAATTCTTCATACACTAATCAAAACATCCATGGGCCATCTCATCGAGTATCTGTCCATGGGCCGCCCTTCAGCATGGCCCAAAGTTAGCATCCATTTGCTACAAGCTTCTTCTCTGGAAGATCAGCAGATTTTACAGCCTGAACAAATGATATAGCATCTTTGTTCAAATTTGAGGTCACTTCTAATGATTTATGTGGTGACTTAATATCACCATTTGTACTTTCCTTGGTCTTCTCTTCTGTGGTTTTGCCTTCCCATACTTGTTGAGCCTATAAACCAGAGCAGGCAAACTGAAGTCACTCACTGTTTCAATTAAATCAAACATCAACACCCAAACGATAAACTAAGAAATTATAATTTCAATTCACCTGCTTTTGGAACTGCTGTTGTTTGGCTTTTTTCTCCTGAATTCTTTTCTGGCGATCCTCGTAGAACTCAAAATCATCCAGAATACATTGTTTACTCGTATGTTCCTTAAATATTTTTAAAACTTGAAGCCCATGGTCCAATTTAACCTGTAAAATAATAAACAAATCTCCCAATTAGACAAAATGAACCCTTAGATTTACAAGTGTGTTGCAATGGATAAGCAATAAATACCTCTTGTGTGTCCCTGCTGTTAGTTACAGGCTTGTTCTCATTATTTTCAAGGGTGATGTGCTTCAACAAACTGTTAGGTAAGTCCTTTACAATGTGCCACTTAACAGGGAAACAACCAATCCATTTGTCCTGTTGCCAGTACTCAACATTCTTGTCAAAATCAACAGGCCCTACCATCTCGGCAACACCAACAAATTGACCACTGGTATTAACCTAAACATAAATAGAAAAAATCAGTACAGCTACGGAAGATAACACAAACACAAACAAACCACCACCACCACCACCAAGTTCTAGAATGCTTACTGAGAAGAAAAGAAACACAGGGCAGCCTCCAGACTTCTGCTGGGCATCCAGGTAAGCAACGTCGAGTTTTTTATTACCATTCGGAGTGCTCGACCAGACATTGTACTTAATACTCTTGTGGACATCATCCTCACTGTATGACTTGATAATAAAAAATTTGGCATCAGCATAAGTTTCAGGAAAATCAGGTCGGTTGTATTGTTCGCGATCAGGACTAGCACTCAACTTCTCCTTTTCATTATCAGTAGTCAAAGGGATGCTTTGCCCTTTGACAACCAGAGCCACTGGTGTAAAGCCCTTCTGATTTTTAGTGTTCTTGGCTCTTGGTCCCCTGTTCAATTCATTCAATCCATCCATGCTCTCATTGCCATAACCATAAAAACCATTTCCTCTTCCCCTGGGTCTGTACTTGCTATCAACAGACATCCAGCCACGTCCATTAATTCGTGAATCATAACCATTAGATCCATAGCCCAGACCAGATCTGTAAGCATTTCCATACTGTCCATAAAATTTGTTCGGATACATTCTATTTACGTATCCACTAGCTGTGTTCATGCCTGACATTGGCCTTGGGTGGTGCAAACCCTGACAAGGAAACATGCGAGTATCCACATGAGATAAAGAGAAAAACACGACTGAATGTTTATTAGTCAATTAAAATGATAATTGGAATGAAAGCATACATGCAATCCACTTGGGCAACACAATCATACTTCAACAAGCAGAAAATACTACTAAAAGCAACATATGCAGTGCAGCATATTATACATACCATTAGATGAGGTCGGTAATTTTGATTCCTAGATGAAGGAACACTATTTCCATTTGGAAAGGATGAAGTCAATGACGAGCCATTTACAGCCCTTGGATGTCCATCTGAAAAGTATGGACTCTCCAGCCATGGTATTGCTGACTGAAAACCATCGAATCCAAATCTTGGGTCCTGATAACCAGATGCAGGAAATCCGGTAGGCAAAGCACCCCTTCCATAGGAGCCGTTCACATTAAAAGACGAATTCTGATATGCCGATCTTGCTGGTGCCGTACCATTATTTCCCTTTGCACCTGTACCACTGGCAATGCTACTAGGTTTTGAATTAGTAGAATCAGCCGACAAAGGCACTTTGTCAGCAGCTGCAGAAGTTGCTATCTCACCCTTGGTAGGTGCAGCTGGAGTAGGGTATGAACCATTTGTTGGAGTCTGGTAAATGGGAGAAGGGTAGTGATAGTGCTGAGCTCCATACACCTGCCCATCGTGTCCTAGTGTTGGAACGGGGGAAGTAGCTGGTGAATAGGGGGCATAAGGGGCATAACCATATCCATGGTGATACATAAGTGATCCATTGTCCCCATAAGTTCCCTGAAATTTACTCAACAGGTAAACAAAAAAACGGATATTAAAAGGCATTATTAATATTACAGCTAACAATCACTCATAAAGAGACGACCAGATGGATACATGTACAAATCTCCATTGAAAATGTTCAAATATGACACATAAATCAAGAGAACTTACTGGAGTCATCTCTACTCCGTCTTGGTTCACATATCCCTCCCATTCACTAACATTCCCATCATAGCCTATGAGAAGGTAAAAGTAGAAGATAACAGAAAGAAAAGGATAAGAATTTATAGCAAATACAAGATAGCACATCAAAATTCAGTATTAAACACGAGAGCATATTCAATAGCACAAATTTGATAGAATCTAAATAGACAAACTTACCACCGTAGTAGTAAGCAGTAGACGGATAAGCATTCGGAAGGTACTGCACGGTTTGGTCAATAAAATCAGGTAAGATGGGAGTTATAGATCGATCTGACTGATTCCCATTAGCCACGTTATGAGAATCAACTGAAGGCTGCACAAAACAATAAAAATTAATAGACATAAGAAAAGAACATGTGACAACCCAAACACAATAAATATCTAACAAGTAAGCCCACCTTCTTTGTGGCTTCTGGGATTTCCATATTCTTGGCCTGCGAGTCCAAAGATAATTTCTGCAACAAATCTGCAGCCTCTATAGCAGAAAGAGTGAAGGAACACAATTTTTCACGATATCCTAAGGCACCGTGATCACAAAAAATCAAATAATCCTACTGAAAAATTCAAACATCTAAAATAATCAAGAAGTATCTCAACAGCAAACGATTTCCTTCATGATATAACATTTTTTAACCATTTATAACTAGAACGAAACAAATCTCAATAAACCGATTCAAAAACACATGAACGTATACAAAATCAAAACCAAACACAACAACATTAGATTCGACAAGCTAAGACCTACAAAAACACATGAACGTATAGAAAAGCGAACTCAAATACACACAACAGTCTGAAAAACAAATCAAGTATTACTGACCCAAAGAAAAGATTGAAAAAGGATACGATCTGGCTTAGGAGCAACAGAATCCATGTCGCTATGGATCTTAAGTCCTATGGATAGAGTGAGAGAGAATGAGAGGAGGGAGTGACAGCCGCCAAACGAGCAAAAAAATTCGTAAGGGTTTTGGTTTTGGAGAAGAGAGAGAAAGAGAGGCTGCGTCGAGGGTTTTGATCCATCTTAAATTGGTGATTCAAATCCCTCCACCTCTTCTTTTTACATTTATATCCCTGCTATTTCGATTATTTACAATCTTGCCTTTTGATTAATTCACCAGTCTGTGACGAGATTGGGCATCGTGATTGGCTTCTTTTAACACGTGGATCCGTGTGATTGGTTAGCTGGCGTCACCTGTGACGCGTTTTGCTGAGTTCTAGCGGGTGAAGTTTAATTTGTAAAGACAGACGTGTCCTTGTCGGGTACGATATTTACTTGGGTGGACTTTGGGTTTACTTGGTGGACTTTCCTGCGTTCTTAGCTATTAGGCAAGAAAATCATTTAAAAGGAATTTATTAAAATGTCATTATTATTATTTGTCTTAAAATATAGCATAAAGAAAGGGACTTGGGAGTATTGAATAACGAAAAACGCATCTTAAGTTAGGGATGTAAACCAAATCAACCAAACCAAGGCATACAACAAAATTTGAGTTTTGTCTAAATCTTTTTTAATTATGTCAATTGTTCCATGTGCATTAAGTGTGACGATTGAATGGATTATATTTGAGCTATATTTACTCAATTAATTTGTTTACTTATATTGGTTGAATACCTTGTCCAAATGTCGAATTAATTTGTATACTTATACTAGATGGATAATATTTGAATTGAATTTAGTCGGATCATACACATGTACTACGATTGACTGAATTTATAAGTTGAATTTAATCTTAACGAGCCTCGATCTTATCATATTTGAGCTCAGTCCAATCTAGCGCGAGTTAGGTCAAGTTCAAACACTTCTACATGATAGTTTGAGCCAATGAGATTCGAGCATATTATATTTGAGATAAGCATAGTATAAAGAATTTCAAAAAGAGTAATTTCCACACATGTAACTTGTTTTTTTTTTTTCCTAGTAACAATAGCTTGGTTCTTCTTCGTTCATATTCTCATACTTCAAAACTGGTGAAATTATCTCAAAAAGGGGAAAGCTTGTAAAAACTGTACCATTTTAATGATATCAGAATTCTCAAGCTTAAATGAGATGTATATAAAATAACAAATTGCAACAAAAATTCCACAAGTTAGTACAATCATCAACCGTGAATATGAAGCAAGAACAAATGCAAGTTACAAAAGAGACATAAACTGATAAAAGAGAGTTAAACTAATTCACGAAGAGTTCACTTTGAACAGATTGTCATATATAGCTGATAACACACATGTAACATGGGGCTGTGTCTAACCAACCCACAAAGGATCATTAGTGGCTCCTAAATTGAATAAATTTACAAACATTTTCTTTGAACCAAGAACTGTGCCTGCTCCTCCTTTCAATGTCAATGGATCACAATTTTCAAAATAAGCCTTCAATCCTTGAGTTTGGCTCTGCAGAATGGATTTGCAAGCACAAATTTTCAAAAGAAGCAGAATCGAGAGATTTTGTCAAATGCAGCTAGTTATGGACATAAATCCCAGATCTAATCAGCAGCAATTGAATCCTTTCTTATCTCTAATATATCACTTGCCTTAAAATGAGGATTGGAGGGGTAAACAAATACAATAGACGAAGCAGTCGAGGATTGAAAACCAGCAGAGTATCTCACTGAAGTCATAGTAACTCTAGGAAGCTGCTGAGGACCTAAGCCCAGCGGTAAAAGCATGTACCTCAGAGTATGAGCCGATCTGGGCAGGACATAGATCGTGTCACTGTGGGACCCAGACGACATAAAACTTTGTGAATCAGCTAACGAGTATTTAATCTCTTGCAGCAATTCTGTTCGATTCTGGATTCTAACAGAATACGTAAAAGGGTTCCCAAGTATGGCATGAGGGGGGCAATCTAAACTCACAACCAGTGGAGGTAGCTCAATATTCACATCTGGTAGCCTGTGTTTTGTAATAACTTGAGATTTATCATCGGCAAAATGTCTTGAATCCCTTTGCCACTTTAGACTAACAGTCCCAATCTTTAGCTTTGTAGAATTTACATTAGGCATGACAGTGAAAACCTTTTTAAACTCCTCCCCGGGCATGTGAACTATAGGTTCCTTAAACTCTTCGTGCTGAGGTTTTATAACACATGCACCATTACTCTCCTCCGATTCAATTGACATAGAGAGCAATCTCAGTGGCACTTCTGAACAATTTTTAGCACTAACTATAAGCATACTTGATTCATTTAAACACAGTGATGGTAACTGATCCGCGTCAGGAACTGGCTTGATCTTTGAGAGGAGAAGTGGATCCTGCCGAAAAGGAAGCATATATTTTTGGCTAATGGTAACAGCAGTCTTGCCTTCAATCTGCAAGCTTTTATGTACATGTACTTTCTGTAAACTAGGTTCACCTTTTCTTGGATAGTAACCCAATGAGACATAAACCATGATTGGTTTAGGTCGATTCCATTTAATTTTGAGTTTGCAGGACCACGTGTTTCCTTCTTCTAGAGACGGGACAGAAATCAATCCAAAAGAAGGCTGAATCTTCTGAATATTATCCAAACGATTCTCAGAGTGATCTTCACGTGTCTCCCAGGAAATATCGACAAGCTCAACGTGGAGATTGTCGGAAGAGAATGGTTCCTCTTCTCTTGGACTAAGCAAGCCACCACCTCTAGTGTCGACTAGATTAATCTTTAGCTCACCTGAATACACTGCATGGCCTTTAGAGGCAACTGTCACAGGCAAAATAAAGATCTCTCCGACTAATGCAGAGCCAGTTGAACCTAAGTTTAGATCGACTTGTGGGTCCGGTTCTTCGACCTGTATGGCTTTCAGTCCTGAGAATGCCAGACTGGGATCTTTGGTGGGAATAGTTTCGACTAGGTTTTCGAATTTCCAAAGTGGTATATCATCCATTGAGGCAGGACTTTCAGCTCTGCAGCATATGGTGAGGTGCTGTCCTATTCTTGCAATTACATACATGCACTCAAGCTTTCCACTTTGATCTGCATTATTCATGGTATCATCTTATTTCACTGTATTGAGAATATCATCCATATAGCAATGTAGTACAAAATGGTGCAGCACGGTAAGAAATTACACTAACTGGAAAGCCAGACCAACTATATGTATATGCAGTATCAACACTAATTATTTTGTTATTATTATCATAAATAATAATACTATGATTATTGTTTTCGTTTGTTATTATTATAGTAATAGTATATCATCATTTTCCTAATTCCTTCATTATGTAATGTATATTGTAATTATCCTTATATTCAAGTGGTGGTGAGATACGATGTTAAGGTATTGGTAACAAAATGAGCACTAATCTAATAATTCTGAGCCCCTTTTACATCTCCTAACATTTTGGATTACATGGAACTTGCTCATATGTAACCAACCTACAACAATTAAAACACCCGGTTACATCTAAAATTGTTCTAGCTAAGAAAACAATTTAGGATATTACGACTAAAAAACTTAATCAGGTTACCGCAAAAGGCTGGGATGCAAATATTTGTTTTTAGGTTTGGTATGCTTCCTTGACTATATCTGACAGACATCAAAGGTTCCCTTTGAATATTAAACAGGTCTCAATTAATAACACTTTTATTTTACCAATCAATTAATAACCCATTACTGAGTTATGAAATCCACCTATTTAATTTTCTTATAGCAACTTAAAAGTAGTAGTTTCAGCCCAGTTACCAGATTTTATATCGTATGTCAATCGCAGCCATTTGTTAGTAGCAAGCACCAGATCTGGAGCTGTCTCAACTCTGCGACCAGGTTGCACATGGGAGATTGCAGCTGTGTTTTGCTTTTGACCATTCCCAATGATAAAATTACACTCGGACTGATTAAATTGAACCTCCAACTGATCAATCTCAACATTTATCGGCAATTGAGATCTTAGTGATATTGTGATGAGAGATGGAGCTCCAGGCTTCACCGTTTGTTGATGAAAAGCAACCAAAGCAAGAAGTACCACCCTCAGGGGACTGACAAGATCGATTTCAAGATAAAGAGGATAGTCACTATTTACTTTGAGGTCACGGTTCTCTTCTGATTCCCCCCTAACAACCTCAAGCGCTTCCTCGTGTATCTTTGCTCTCTGTGACAGACTTGCAGGCCCAGCTGGTCCACAATCTTTAAAAGATGGCTCAACCGCATTATTTGTCAGTGGCAGTGCAGCCATTTCAAGCGAGTATTCTATGAAGTCTTTTACTGAATTAATTCCCCTCGAGCACTCTCTTAGGTAACCCAAGACCTCCCACAATGACAATACCCAGCCTTCTTGTCGATAAAGACTTGCAACATTTTCAAATGCTTGCTTTGCATTAGCGAACTCATTTACTGAAAAATATTCTTTGGCCATCTGCAACCCACAGTAGGCAGCCATTCTCTCAGCTTTTGAGTTACTGTATGCTTCAAATGATCTCTTTAGGAGAGCAATAATTTCGAAGGAATCCTGGAATCTCTTCCCTTCAGCAAGTGCATGGTTGGCATATTCATCATCGGTCAGACTGCAAGAAAATTGTTTCAAAGAAAAATTTCAATATTTAAAGGAAAAAAGTGCGGACAGTACAGGACAATCTTTAGATGTACTCTGGATATAAAGGAAAAACAAGATAGTTGGATCTGCTGAACTCACGCTTGCATTACGTAAGTGTTATCACGCTCAAGTAACCTGGCAAACTGACCAAGATATGCAGAAGCTACCACAGATTCTGCACTCCCATCAATTTGACCAACATTCTCTGACATAGATAGTGCAAATTCCAAACATAATTTTTTTTCCTTCAGGTAGCTAGCTGCCAACTGTTTGAAGATGTCAAAAAAAGAACATCAATGACTAATACATGTATTGGAGCTTTCAGAATTTAGTGGATAAACACATCTGATTGTTTTATCACTGTAGTTGAACAAGTGATAGCAACGAACAATTATGGCTCAGATTCAATGGTCAACTAACAAACATAGAACATGGACAATTTTACTCTCGCCCAACACACAAACCCCCAGCGGTTTCCTGCTAGCTTTGCAGTAGCTTAGTTAAAGAGACATAAAACTCAAAAAGAAAAAAATGAAAAAATTGAAACGAATGGGAGGTTAGGTTCATAAAGAATGTCTCTCTGTAATATTGGGTTTCTTTTCCTTCTCTCTTTCGTATATCTTTACTTTGCAACTTGTAAGAGTAAGAAAGGAATGATGAAATTGAACTTTCACTTCCCATGTAAAGCCAATTAGTGACTTCAACATCAAAATACACGTGCTTGAATGAAACTAGCAAAAATATTTTAGATACCGTGATTTGTGTTAAAACACATTATGTCAGAGGTAAGAGATCTTTCATCTCAGAACTCACCATTAAACTATTCAAATTGTGGTTTAATTTTTTTTGACTTTACAGTCTGATTGACCTCGTAATGCCCTTGGACGGGATCATTTTCCCCAATCAATTTGATTGATCACTTTTCAGTGTGTTTAGGTAATGCGGATTCACAAGAATTGTGGATTTCATCAAGCCTTTCGTGGTGACATACATTAGGACGTTGACTTTTTAGTTCCTTTCAGTGTTCTTTCACTTTCTCTTTCTGAATAGCATGTAAGCAATTTTACAAAAGAATGACTTGAAATTCCTCTTCAGTGTAGTGATTCAATAAGACTGATAACAATTTACTAGCCCCACAATTAATATAATATCTCTTTTCCTTTTGTTATTTACTATACGAGCTGGGGGAAAGCGGAGAAGATAATTAAATAGAGGACCAGTAACCTGATAATAGTAGGCTGGATAATATTCCCATTCAGTTGGCTTGTCAGCAGGAACTGACACCATACTTTGAACATTTGGAACATTGGCCGAGCTTGTCTCCAAGAGTTGAGCAAACACCAAATATTGCCTGCCTAACCATTCCCAATGAAGAAAAATAACTTCTGGTGCTCCCACAAGTTTCCTATAATTACCTGTATGCTGACGGAGCCTTGCAATTGCTTCTACAACTCTTCCACCATGAAGCAATAATGTTGACATCTTAAAATGCAATTGTTCTGCAATAGCTTTTATCTCGACTAATCGTTGGATTGGAGGCAATCTTGTTGACGTTCCAACCATCTGCTACAATAAGTGGACAGATTATGAGAAAGAATTAACTGAAGTAATAAACACAGAACAGAGCAGGTTTATCATCATAGATCTATTTTTTCGGATAACAAAGGGGTAGCAGAGAGCATATTCTGAGTAACCACTATGTCAAAGTCTGGCAATTAAATACCCACTAAACCCTTCCATTAGGAAATTAAGAGGCAATATTTTAAAAAATGAATTGGGTAAAAAGAAAAGGAAAAAAAATTCCCTGCTTATCTCATGTGAACTAGGTAGTACCAGGCTACTCAATTAGACTGAAAGGTTCTAAAAGATCACATGATCGGCCTGTGCCTCAGCTAGTACTTAAGTAGCAATACTAATACAATTAAGGATTCTGCTATAATGGGACAAAAGAATAAATATATGAAGGAATGTTTGCAGATTTCTTGTACTTTTGCTAAAAGCTAAAAGTAGTGGAGAATGAAAAACATATCGTGTATGCAAACTTGCATAAAATGGCTGATAGTTAATATTAGGCGTCAGCAAAGTATGTACTCAAACTCAAAGTGGAAAAAAAAAACATGTATTACAGAAGTAGATTAAAGCCTGGACAAGCAATTCATTAAATATATCCCCTCTCAATTTCAAAAATATATAATCAATAAAATTACTATTCTGTATCATAGTTTCCCCCCAAACAAACCTGCCCATCTTTGAACCCACCCTTATCTCATACCAAAGAGCAATTATTTAACAGTTTCAGAGAGTACAGTGTGGTTTTAATTATTCAGCAGCTTGAAATTGGATTGATTGCTTTTATGCATACATAAATATTTCCTGAGATAATCATAGGACTACATGTGCCCAAAAAGAGTACAGGTGAGATAAAATTAGCCAAGATTCATATAAATTTGCAATTTCAAACAGACTCCAGAATGATTTAGACAAACTCTGCAACTTCCTCAAAATAAATATGTATTCATGAAAGTACCTCTCGCAGTGCATGATATGCATCCTCATACAACCTCAGAGCCTCAGCCCAGTCTCTGCGAAATTCTGCATATACAGCAACCTAGCAGTTGATAACGTTTAAATAACATAAGAGAGGAGAGATGTTGTGGAACCAAAGGAGCCACATAGGAAAACAACAATACATGCTCAATTTCTTTTTCAATGTGTTTAGGATGATAAAAGCACGGGAGAACCAAGAAAAACTAGGAAGAAAAAAATCAATACTGAATCATCGATTCAGAAAGAAGATAGTGTTCTACCAGATATCAACCAAACTTTTTTGGCACACAGTAGAACTTTCAAATGATTAAGCCAGAAATTAGATTACTGATATATGGCATTCTGCTGTTTCCTTCTATTTAGAGATAAATATCTTCTTAATTTCAGCTGGAATAATATTCCTGCCCAATCTGAACTTTGTATATATGCAATCACTTGGATAATCTCGTCTACTTGCCTCATAAACTCTACCTCTACAATATGTGCATAGATCCAAGGTAGAGTCTATCCAAATAATCTGGGTAGAACTCTACTGCCTGGTTGGTGGATCATTCAAATAAAAATAGGAAAAAGTAAGGTTGTTTCTATATCTAAAGTGAATGTTAGTTGTGGCAATCATTTCACCTCTTTCTCTGGGGCCATAACCACGGCCCAGATATCTAATACTAACTGTTTGAAGTTTTTAAGTTATATAAATAAAATCAGAATGTTTAACTAGTAAATAATAGTTTAGTTGAGTGATCTCCTTACCAATATTCTGCCCAAAAAGTGTAATACATGATTGTTCAACAATCACCCAAAGAAAGAAAGATCACAATTGGAAAAATAGTGGACATTTAACTACAAGATACTGTCATTCAATTAAGAAAATGCATGATTGTAATCAACAAATGCTTCACATCAACTAGAAACATGGAAGCCATAATTTTTTTTGGGATAAAATATGAATAAACCAACAAAATCTTCAAAAAAAAATTAAAAAATATCGTACTTTGAAACAGTATCGGACATTTAACTCCATGGAGCTGAAGTTTTTCTTTTCAAGACGTGTTTTTATTCGACGTCCTTCATCTCTATAATATGTATTTGCCAACTCTGTGAATGCAGTCCAGAGCCTGCAATATACAGCTTATAAGTTCCATTAACAATACATAATAGGGCAGAAGGTTTTGAGGAGATGAAAGTACTAAAAAGAAAAAATTTGATGTTCCGATATCATTCTCTAGTCTCTGTCTTAAAGAGGTTCCTAGACATATTTATATACTAAACTGAATAATTTTTACATAAAAGATTCTCCAAATATTTTTTCATATCAAAAGGGGATAGCATGAATTCTGAAAAGATAAAACAATAAACTCAAAAAAGGCGGTAACATGCCTGCTTAGGGACTGTTTAAGCTCTATTTCGTCATCTGGTACAAAAACGATAAGATTCTTTGCATCCAATTCTGCGCGTTTCCTCAAGGCAGTCATGCGATCTTCACTAGTATCATCTGCATAAGAATTTTTCCATAACTGAGTTAACTGCCAACTCTTTCAAATATGAGTAACAGCAAACACAAAAAGAAAGATAGTAAAAATAAAGGTTAAGGAGCACGAGCATTTAACATTCCTGTTCCTCTTTTAATTCAAGCAAATTGAAAAATAGGTCCACATATTTGAAAAGAGAGAAAATAATAGATCCCATCCTGGAAGAACATTTAGGAAGCAAATAATGAGTAACACAAAACATAACTACCATATATTTGATTTGTTTGCTGTATAAAGTCAATTGGAGATAGATGTCAAATGTGTGTAACAAACATGTTTTTGTGTTAGTCATACGCATAGTTAAAACCAAAGATGTAAAGTAAAATGACTTCTTAAGCACATTTCAAATCTCACCAGTGGTAAAATATTTTCACCCAAAATCAATCTGATTGAGCTCACTACTGAAGTAAGAGAATCTACTCAAATGCCAGCTCAAAAAAGAACTAATTCTCACATTCATGCAATTATTCACTTGAAGTAAATTCACAAATGTGGAAGGTCACTCACCTTTATGACCTGACTGAGTGACTACCACCACCACCACCACCAATTTAATATTTCTCCCTCGTATCACCGCCCTGTCCATGAATTTTTCATAGAGAAATTAAGTATAAACGATCGAGTGATTCCTTCATTTACAAATATAATTAAAATGAGCAACCGAAACACGCGTACTTGAGGTTTTCGAGATCGGTGCAGACCTGGAGCCACTGAGCTGGATCACCATAGACATTATCAGAACTAAATAGAGCGGCAACAACTGCAGGGATCCTAGTCCTGTGCTTTGAAAGCCAATCTCTTCGTATAATGCCGCCGACAGGTTCCGAATTTTCTCTCGGCGGTTTTTTCAAGGGGATCACGGAGATCTTAGAGAAATCGGGTAAAGCGATTGTATTAATGGGGGGTTGCTGCGAGTGGAGGTGCGCCGTGATTAAACCGTGCACCACCGGGCACCCGACCAGGCATGCTAAAGCTACTGGCGGCGTGCGCAGTTCCTCCGGGTAGTCTTCCATTAATGGTGGTTTAAGGTGAAAAGAATGTCAGGGTTTTTGACCAAATCGATTTGAGGAGATGAAGGCTCAGAGCATCGCGGTGGTCTGAACTGAAAGATGTATCGAACCCAGGGTCTCGGCTCAACATTTTGAGAAAATGTTGAATCTCTCCCAAAAAAAAAAAAAAAAAAAAAGAAGAAGTTAAATTGTTAATGGGCCTTCTAGTTGCTAATTTGGGCCTAAAACTGTTTTCAACTGAATCCAATATATGAAACCCATATTTTTGCGGTTCAGGATAGACTTGTCAATGGGTCTTTAAGTCTAGTCATGTATCTATCTGGATTAACCCGTATATAAGTTTGGGGTCAGCTGGGCGGGCCTCAATCTAGGGCACACACACATTAATGCTTAATCAAAAAAATCTATAATTGAATGTCAAGGAAAGTCGAGAATTCATCAACATAAATTACCATTGATGAAACCTTATTTTCTTATAGCATTCATTTCTAAGAAGGAAAAAAAAAAAAAAAAACAGCCCTTTTTATTTTGATAAGGTATAATGGTGCTTTTTCTCTATTCTTTCTATTTCTTTTTGGTGATTATAGGGATCTCATTTCATTGATCTGATCAATCAAGAACAAAAATAGTAAAATTGATCAAATGCTAACTAAATATAACTGAATTTTATCCTTTATTGGATTTTAAGAATATTTTTTCCATTTGCTTTATGGGAAAAATCCAAAGTCACAAAAAAAAAAAAAAAAAAAAAAAAGAAGCCACGTGGCACCACAAATTGAATTAAAATCAACGGCATACTATAGCCACTAGTCAGTCATCCCCTTTCACTGTCTTCAATCTTTCAGTTCTCAACTGATCATCCTCCATTCAAGAAAAACACAAACACGCACAGAAAGAAAAAAAGAGTCCATTTTTCGCCATGTCAATGGCTTCAAGTAGCTACACTTCTTTATATTCTTCCCCACCTTTACCCACAAAAACATTCCAACCCACCAAGCAAAACCCATCTCTTTTCTGGTTGTTAAACCTCAATCACACAAAGAACCATACTTTTCTCTGTAAATCAACTATTATTTCCAATACCCACTTCCCAAAACCATCAATTTTGGTTGCAAAAGCTTCTGAGACTGAAACCCAATCAGAAGGAGAAGGAGAAGAAGAAGAAGAAAAAGAGTATGAGGTTGAATTGGTGCAGCCTTATGGGCTGAAATTTGTAAAGGGTAGAGATGGAGGTACCTACATTGATGCCATTGCACCCGGAGGTTCAGCCGATAAGACCGGAAAGTTCACTGTTGGGGATAGAGTTCTTGCCACCAGGTAGCTATCTATTTAATTCTGCTACTTTTCTGTTAATGTCTGGTAAATGAAACTTAAATAGTTAAATTTTACATCTTCATAGTTGCCATAAGATATAATTCTTGTTTGAGGCTGTCATGGAGAGATATTATGATGTAGTATTCAAATTGTACTAGTTTAACTTGTCAAAATTACATTTTCTTTAACATGTTTTAGGAGTGGATCAATGGATCAAAATTAGTGTGTGTTTAGGTCATCTAGATAGGAAACTTTTCGGAAGAAAGTCCAGAAATGTTTCGGAAGCACCAGGAAATGTGTCCGACCCTCGTCGAAAGGGATTAAATACTTCGGAGACCAAAAAAACACTGGGAAAAATTGTGAAAAAATAATAAATTAAGAAAAATAAAAGAGACTCAAGGCAAATATAGAGTTTCGGAATTATACCTTATTTTCATTTCAGTTGATTCAAAAACAAAAACTTTTCGATGTTTTCAAGGGAAACTATGAAAATTTTGATCCATAGTTTCCGAGGATCACACTTTCATGTGTTTATACTAAAGGCAAATACAATGTATGATATATTCTCATGCATTTTTATTGCTCCCTTTAGTTTTAGATAAGAGTTCAAAAAGTGAAATCTAAATTATATTTAAACCTAAAAGTAATGGTTGTTATTTTGAGTTTTATGTAGAAGGTTCCCATTCTGGTAAATAAGTCTTGTTTTGGGACATTGCAATATTGAAATGAGAATAAAATATCTGGGGCAGATGGAGTATTAATTAGCATATATCTCTTTATGTTCATATACAGAACAGTGAGACATCTTTGTGCAGTAAGCACCTTGGCCACGATCAATTTATTTCTTGTGAAATAACCTCTAAATCTCGTGATGTCAATGTATGCTAGTAACTCTGATCCTATGCTTGTAAGAATAGTATATACTTCTTATTTTGGCATCATTTTATATATTTTATTCTCTTCACAATAGATTCATAGGCGGGTAATTTCATATTTACTTGGATTTTGAATTTGAACATGTGTACATTCGGCTGTAGTTAGCTATAGTCCTATTAACACGAGGTGGTATCTGCCAATAAGTGTAAAATAATAGGGTATTTGCCAATTAAAACAAACACAAGAACGTACTTTGTAAAATAACCATCCAAATGTCTTTGTATAACAAAGTGATTAAAGCAGTTTAAGAACCATAAATGCAGTGCAGTTTTTGGAGAGGAAATATGGCCTGCAGCTGAATATGGAAGAACAATGTACACCATTCGACAAAGAGTCGGCCCTCTTCTCATGAAAATGCAGAAGAGATACGGTAATTCATTCAGAAATTCTCAGTAGATTTTTAGTGTGCTAGTTTGTTTTTATAGTGTCGTTTATCACTTATCAGGAAAGATTGATACTACGAGTGAATTGACCGAAAAGGAAATCATCAGAGCCGAGAGGAACTCTGGATTTATCAGTAACAGAGTTAGAGAAATTCAAGTGAGTTCCAGCTTTCTCCAATACAGCATCAAAGTTATTTGTATAGTCTAATATTTAATAATCTCATTTCATGTTCCATCAATTTAGATGCAAAACTACACAAGGAAAAAAGAACAGAAGGAAAGTAGAGAAAGAGATCTTCGTGAAGGATTGCAGCTTTACAAGTAAGAATTCTTGGCGATTCTCTTGATAATGTCTTACCTTAATCACTCATCTTTTGGTGTTCTCTTTTAATGATTGATGAAGGAGCGGAAAATACGAAGAAGCTTTGGAAAAGTTCGAGTCCGTACTAGGATCAAAGCCGGAGTATAATGAAGCAGCTGTTGCAAGTTACAATGTGGCTTGCTGTTATTCAAAACTTGATCGGGTAAGTTCATATTACCTGATTTGACCAGTTAGTAATAAGAACAAAATTATAAAGATGGGCTCTAGTGAGAATGCTAATTATGGAGTGAAATGCAAAAATACCCCTAATACACCTAATGTTTGCTAACAAACGAGCTCAAGTGGCTGCAAATACTGAACATATTATGTTATATCAGTAATCGAGTTTAATCTATGGCTTGTTGCAGATACAAGCTGGACTATCGGCCCTTAAGGATTCCCTGGAAGCCGGCTTCGAAGACTTTAAGGTGAGTTTACGAGGAACAAGACTAGATGAATATACATGTTCCAATAATCATTATTTAACATATATATAATCTTAAATATAACAGAGAATTAGGACGGACCCTGATCTTGCCAATTTAAGGAAATCCGATGAATTTGATCCTCTCTTGAAGAGATTCGATGAATCATTCATCAATGAGAATGCCATCAACGCAATCAAATCTCTTTTTGGATTTAACAAGAAATAAATATATCGTATTTACACATTCAAGGATCCTGATCTGCAGATGAGATTCCAACAAAAATAACAAGATAAGCTGCATAGAGAGAGGTGCTTGTTTTTCGATTGTATATTGATTATTTCACTTCTTGATAAATTTACGCAATCTTATGTAATTGTTGTTACAGAAGATATAGAAAAGATTGAAAGTTTACAATTCAAACACATTGGTTGTTTATTTGAGGTAGTTTCATCTGTTTCATGACAATATGTTATGTGTTTGAATTATTTTAATAAAGTTTGACTATTGGAGTAAAAGTTAAGGATATTACTTACAGAAAATGTGTTTGATTTGTATTTTTAGTAGACAAATATATATATCAACTGGATCCAAACTAGTTGTATTCCAGCCTGATCCAATGTAGATCGTATGCAGTCTATCCACATCCGATCTACATTGACACCCGCTAAATGAGGCAAGAGCTAAAAAAACGAAATAGTAAATTACTAAAGCTCTGTACATGGAATTTCATTAACACTATAAAGAATCAAGTATGTTACAAATGTAATGGAAAATAATATCTTTCCCCCTCAGTTTCACCAGAGAAGTGGCAATAGCCAGTTAACTTCTCATTCGATTTGGTCACAAGAGGAACAATAACAATAACAAATGGCAAAATCCTTATATCAGACGCATTTGATCCAGCAGTAAAATCAATATCTCTGAGTCAAATTGTTGGCTTTAAAATGAATCCAAGTCGATTCTTTTCTTTGAATAGTCTTTGTGGTATTTAAGATTATAGGATTATGATCGAGAAGGAGCTCCTAACTAGGCAGCAGTATCAGAGAATGACACAAAGACATCGGCTGTTTTCCTCTTCATTGTCTGTATCCCACGTTTCACTAAGACAAGAATCGGCATTATTAGATGAATGAATAAACCACCGTGAAGTAATGTAAACTTGAAATTTTTGGCTTTGTATTTAGCTAAAAGAGCAATGGTATTTATATGTTTGCAGAAACTAAAGCTACACAATCACCAAATCAAAACTTTTTTTATTAGAAAATGTTGTAAAAATACGCAATTCAAGAGTGCAACACTAGAATTTCAATTCTGGGGAAAAGGATGTATTTTTGAAATACCAATGCAAATTACTCATTTGAAAGATAAATCAACATAACAAATAAAAAGAGATGAAGCAATTAAACACCTGGATTCAAACTCCCTGATCTCTGTAAGTTCTTTCCCTAAATTATCCATCCATGTTACTCTTTTCTTCTCAGCTTCTTTAAAACCATCAGCAGGGCCCTTCTTAATACAGCTTTTCAGTACATGCCCAGTTTCAGAAGATGAATTATCAGAAGAATCAGAAGAAATAGCAAAAGCTATTGGAGGAACAATATGTGGGGCATTTTCTAATTTCAAAGGTCCTGAAGTGTAAATATGAGCAGCAGAGGGTTTACAAAAGCAAATAAATGGACACTGGATCTTGCAAAATAAAACCCTCATCAAAAAGCTTTCCTTCATCAGTAGTTCATTTTACCTTTGAGTTGTCCATTTCTGGTGTAGCACCAAAAACACAAGAAAAATGCAAACTTTTGATTCCTTCATAGAGGAATCAAATTGGATATTCAAATGAAGATTGTTTCAATGAAAACCCAGTACCCTTTTCTTGCATATGAGATCAAAATTGAAGAAAAAGATTATAAATTTACTAAAACTTGAATATTGCAATTTCAATTCTTGAAGAATTAATTTTCTGAAACATTAGATTGTTTTGGGTACATTGAGAAACTGAAATAGTGGAATGGAAGACAAACAAATATAATTCTTGATAATGAAAGAGAAGAAATTTGAAATAAAATAAAGAAGGGGTATTATACTTAGCTGGAAAGTCCAGCTATAGAGGAGATGATGATACACCAATTTGAAAGGCACCCAACTTGTCCAAACATTCCCTAATAATTTTTATTAGTTTTTTTGACATTTTAATAGTGACTAACAAATTGTTTACTATTTTTAGATTCTTAGCAACCTTTTGAAATTTAAGGGTTCTTTCCTTCACCAACCATTATATAATATTCTTGTGTACAAGCCCAAAAAAACATCTATTTTTAAATATATATATTTTTTCCGGATTTTTAGAGCAACATATCTATTAATATGTTTTTTTTATTTGTCAATCTTGCTTCCATAAGAGTTCAATTAGATGTCAATTTAGATTAGGTCAACTAGGTGATAGCATAACTTAATCAAGTCTATAGATATTATAAGCAAAATAATGGACATATATTGAGGCATAAGAGTTGTCTTAGATGTGACATACATATTTCTATATCTAATTAGATATGTCTAAAGTCTAAACTATATTAATTAAGCAATAATTTAATACCAAATGCTTGAAATAAAGATAAATCAAGTATAATAGAGGGTATGCGTTTTCTTTCCTTTTTGTCCCTTCCGATTTTTCAATTGTGGGACTTACGAGTATCTTTACTTATTTTTTAGTTGATACAATTTGTAATTTGTATTAATATTTGAAAAATATAGTGAACATACGGTTTGAATAGGGGACTTAGTGTACCATCATTTTGTCATTAATGATTGATTATACATCAAATGATTCCAAGTATGTGTTTTCTTACATGTGTGATAATTCTAATCTTTCTTTCTTAATTTATTAGCAGAACCCATCATGCTTGCAAGTCGAAGCAAACAAAAAGTTGAAAAGTTTAGTTTTTTATCATAAAAGAAAATAGGGAAAACACTTTTGATATTAATTTTAGTCCTAAAAATATATTTGGTGCCTAACTTTTTAAAAAAATACATTTCATACTATGATTCACACCCTCTTCACACATTTAGTTTTTCTGTCAATTTTTGGACAAAATTTAACATGTATCGCTTATGTGCCTGTTAAGTTGACTATGAGAGGGAAAACATATACGAGTTTTAAAGATCCATTCATCACTGTTAACTTAACGGGCACGTGAGCGACACGTGCTGAATTTCGTCCGAAAATTGACGAAAAAATTAAATGTGTCAAGAGAATGTGGTATGCAGTGTGTTTTCTCGAAAAGTTAGGTGTCAAATATATTTTCTTGATTCAAGTTTGATATCTAAAGTAAATTTTCCTCTAAAAGAAATATATTGATTAGTGATTGTTCTAATGAAATAGTATAATTGTCACAATGTGACGAATGTAGGTTCTAATCTCGATTGAGAAAAGTTTTCAAGTATTGTGTCTAATGCGCCTTCAAATAGACTTAATAAAGTTGTCAAACACCTGAATTAATATTCTAGAAAACTACCATAAAAGAAAAAAGCTATGCTTAATTACTACATTTGTCATATAGCTAAGTTGTGTGTTCTCGTACTAGGCACTTCTGTTACAGAAAAACAATGAATGTGGAAGGAGGTTACAAAAATAAATCTAACTAAATAGCCAAATAAGATGAACTAAGTAAAATCCACATAAATCCAAAATTGGAAAATGAAAGAATAGACATAGGTTGTCATTTCTTGACCATAAGATTTGTAATCACTAATGGGAGGGTGCCACTTGCTTATCTCCATGAGGGATTGGAGGGTGGTGGGACTACTGAAAATGAGAAGCATGAAATGTGGTGGGGGGACACAAAATTATGGAATCCAATTAAAAAGGCTGGTACTTTAATAAAATGCAAGGTAATTTTTGTTTCCCTTTTGTAAAGGAAAGGAGAAAAAGAATAGAAAGAAAGAAAGAAAGTGAAAAGTATACAAACTAACTATCATTGAGTTTGGCAATATTTCATGCCCAAAGCATAGACAGATGCATGTCCAAGTGTATTAAATTAAGGGGGCAATACTCCTTTCTTCTTGCTTATTTGTCGTCGATCATACCTGCACCCAAAATAAAAATAAATACTCTATTAGATTGTGAAACGGAGGGTCACTGCACTTCAATTCCTCGATGCATTAGGTATTACACAATTCTGCATGACACTTGCATTTATTGAGTGCAACGTGTCTAATAAGAGCCAATTGACCACAATTTAAACAATCAAGAACATTTTTATAGGTCACATGATGCCCCTTCAAGATATGTCAATCATGCACAATTATATAGTACGAAACAATTATATAGCACGGAACGGGGAGAAACAATCTTGGTGAGTTATATAAGTAAAGTTAGGAACAAGATATATAAGAGAATGTTTTGAACTACTTAAATTCTTGAATAAGTTCCTTGAATAAAAAAGTTGGTGATGATTATTTTTTAAGAGAAAATAATTTACAATGAATTATAAAATTGTCCTACACAAGTAGCTAGAAGCAGCCTCTAATCAACTTCTGCTTATGTCCAATTTTCAGTTTTTTTCCAAGAGAACTCAGAAGTTGTCCTAAACACTACAAAAAATGTTTTTGAGAAGAAAACATAAATTGATTATCATGTTCTGCTCACACATTTTGAGTCAAACAAGAAAGATATGCAAAAACTTATCATTTCAATTTGATGATACCAAAATCATTCTGGAAAGAATAAGAATGCGAATCTCTATACAAAGGTTACATTTCTGGCAGTTTATATAAAATCTATGTACCAAGGAAATAACATGTTGATTGCTAATAAATCTCCAAGATTTACATTAAAATACTGTGCTAGACAGAAGAACAACAAAACCATATGATTCATAATGTAGCAGCACCGGTACCTAAAAGTTCAGGTTGGAACGCCTTAAGGCCGTAAGAGTGGTAGAACATTTTGTAAATAATAACAAAATTTTTGCTCCTTAGGTAAGACATATATGGGCAAAATAATTTATTGTGAAGAATTAACAATTGGAATAATTATTGTATAACCTCTTAATATAAAGTATACTATTGCTGAGTCTTGAGGACCGGAAATGCAATAACGTCACGTATACTTGCCGAGTTTGTCAACAGCATTACAAGCCTGTCAATTCCCAGCCCCTGAAAAATAATTTCACAAGTTACTCAAATTCTGCTTATAATTACTTAAAAAAGCATGACACCGTTCTGGATATTTCAAATTTTACTTGTTTGTTCACAAAGCTCACAAGATAATCTACTTTAATTGGGGAAATTGCATATTAGGCCCCCAAAACTGGACCTCAACAGATGTGGTCGCATACTTTGCACTTTTGGTCCCAATTAATTTGGAATTTTGGTCTCGCCTATTCTTCATTCACTTTGGACCAAAGTGCAAAACCAAGACAGTCCTCAGGATTGCACTTTTTGAGTAACTGACCAAACTAAAATATAACTGGAGATTTCAGTGCAAATTGAACCAAACCAAATAAATTCAGTTTCGTTTTTGGTTTTTAGTTTGCTGAATGCCTGTTTTCAAATCAGTTCGTATTTTGGCCAGTTAATCCAACCAAACCAAAAACAAGGTATAAAAAAAATCAACTATTCTTATTTCGATTTCATTTCATATTCAAAGTTTCTTGACCATAAAAAACAGATTTATTGAGTTTTACCAGTAGTCTTGTCACTTATGAGACCAAAAGTGCCCAACAGAGTGCTCAACATAGACTAGTTTATGGGACCAAAAGTGCAAGTATTCAAAGAAATTGAACGAAAATTGTTATTCTGTAACGTGTGGGACCAGAAGTGAAAAATTTTAAAATATTGGGAACAAAAATGCAATTTTATAGAGAAGATTTTTGGGCGTAAAATATAATTTTTTCCGTACCATTCCAGAAGCAGGAGGCATCCCATATTCAAGAGCCGTTAAAAAGTCTTCATCAAGAGACACATCATATGCTTCATCATCATCGTCAACTTTCTTCTTGTTTTTGTCTTCCGTTTCTGAAACTAAAGCTGCTGCTGCTGCTTTCTTCTTATTATGCTGCCTCACTTGCTCTTCTAGCCGTCCTCTCTACGACGTACCATTTCAAATTAGGAACTTTAAAATACTTAGCTACAATCAAATCAAGACTACCCAATCTTAGCACAGCTATGGTCTAATTATTTTCAGTCCATATAATAAGAGAATTAACGAACCACATTGCCCTGTAAGACTGATAGTTATTAAATTTATCATTGGTAAAATAGCAATTTTAAGCCCATCGGACCAGACTCTCAGCACTTTCAGTTCCATCCAATTTTGCACTTTTGGTCCCGTCGCCCCTTTTTTCCATCCAATTTTGCACTTTTGGTCCACGGGAATAGTCCTTGTTATCGTCTCAGTTTTGCGCTTTTGGTTCCAAATTGGATGGTAGATGCAAAATATTTTAAAAAATTGTGACCAAAAGAGTAATTTTGTCAAGTGCCAGACCAAAAGCGATGATGGTTCAATCCTGTCGGACTAGAATGCAACTTTGGAAATTATCATCTTCTAGACCAGACAAATTATAAGGTTATTATAAGCGCAAACAGATGCTAAAAGATAGTGCTTACTTGGTCCAGAGGATCAGTCAATTCGGAGAAAGCATTTGCCATCTCACGACCACATATGAAGAGCTCAAATCTCTCTGTCAAACCTGCATGGCTGATGACCAGATGGAAAATAAGACTCTCCATTAATATTTTCCAAGCTATTGTAAAAATTTCAAAATCGATCAACTTCTAAATAAACAAGGTCGCTTTACAAAGTTCTTCATTTAAAGTGACGCAAAATGCCTTATTAATAGCTCATACCTTCTATGCGGTTTTGCCAGCGGAGATATTTCAATCGGGTAGTCCAGGACAAAAGTTGGCTGCAACAACTTTGGCTCTACTGCTAATTCGAAAACCTGGTTGGTAAAACAGAAGCAATATTCAGAACATTAGTATGAAATCGAACAAAAACTTCTATTTTGATTCTGAAAAAAGTTGTGGAGATGAGCAACCTCATTAAGCACATGACCAACAGATGGGCATGCATTAATTGAACTTCTGGTTTGATTATCAAGACCAACATCTTGTTTTTGCAAAGCAGCTTCTTTTGCAGCAGTAAGATCATTACCAAACTCGTTGAAATCAATCCCTGTTGCTTCTTTCACGAGATTATGCATCGTCTCTCTCCTCCAGGGTCGTTCTAAGCATATCTCTACACCCTGCAAATACAAACATTAAAGAAAAAAAATCTGCAAGGATATTGAACACGAGGCTTTTTTAAGAAATCAGGAAATAAAAAACCCAATAACTTGGGAAAATAGCACTTTGTAAAGTGGCAATCTTCATTTACAAGACTGCTAAGATTCAATTATCATCAGGATATGTGCCAACCGCAGAATGGTCAAAGGTTGTGAACTGCAACAATTTGAAAAGTTGAGGAGGCAAGTGCAAATTTTGACTCTATCTTTCTCTTTGGAAGGTTAAGAGAATTTAGAAAACCGATCTAAAGGAAAGCACATTCACATCAACATGTATTAAATGAAGTACTAAGGACAAGCAAATGGGACCAAATACAGAAAAAGTTTACCTGATAATCAAGGGTGAGGTTCCCATTAACTGCAAGAGCACAATGTGTTATGATCTCTTCCGTCATATTCATCATGCTCTCATAGTCTGAATATGCTTCATACATCTATCATAAAAGCAAAAAAATACCACTTAATCACATATGATCTCAAATAATATAATTAAACAGCTTTCAATATCATGGCAATGTAATATGCACTTTTTCAAATATCTGAAAATTTTATATACCTCAATGGTGGTGAATTCAGGATTATGACGAGTTGAAATGCCTTCATTTCTGAATATCCTGCCTATCTCATATACTTTTTCAAATCCACCAACCTGTAATTGACAATTAAAAATTACTGGAACAAGAACACCGCATGTCACAATAAACATATCATCAATGAATAAAATACAACAAAATTCGCACATAGAATTATTAATTAACATACTAATATATAGTCTCACCAGCATTCTCTTTAAGTGGAGCTCAGTCGCAATTCGTAGATAAAGATCTTGCCCAAGAGAGTTATGGTATGTAATGAACGGCCTAGCTTCAGCCCCTCCTGCTGCTCCCTAGTAGACAAAATCAATCAATAACTAGCACTAAAGCAAACAAAGACCTTATGCAAATAATTTTTTATTAGATACAACAAAATAAAGGTATCTTCTCTTTATAGCTTCTGAGCTAAAGATTTTTAAATGAGGTGGTCAGTTAATATGGTATCAGAGCCAGGAATTATGTTCATATGGTATCTTCTCTCGTTTTCACAGTTTTTTCCTTTTTGGGTACAGGGAAAAATAGAAAAATACACATAGATATATTTGTTTACATTCTTCAAAATTTCGAGGGATATAAAAAAATAATTGAACCAGGTAGTGTGTCAGTCACGTCAGCAACTGAGTATAGGAAAATATTTTTTTCTTAAAAAAAAAGGAAAAATACATTTAATTAATTTTTGCTCACTTTTTCTAAAATAATACGTCTATGAGATTAATTTTAAAAAAATAAGCACAAGAAATGGCTAACTACCTGAAGAACTGGAGTCTCAACTTCAACAAAACCAGCAGACTCCACTGTCTTCCGTATTTCGGATATAATCTACTAAAGATAAGCAAAAATTAGATCCTCATCAGGTGAAACTAGAAAACATGCAAGAAAAGGACGGAAGAGAAGTTACAGAAAACACACCTTAGCTCTTTTCCTAAATATGTCAGCTACCTCAGGATTCGCAATCATATCTACATACCTTCAATAAAGAATAAAAAGCTTGAATAACGAGAAAGAACTATATCAACTATGTGATCAGTAGAAAGGAAGCCTATGTGTTAGCAGCTAAATGCTTAAAAGTATAAATTTTGGAGATGGGGTGATTATACAAGGGAAAATTGCATTTGCAAGTCCCAAATGATAGGCTATCTAACACATTTTGTCCTGCATTTTACCAAATTGCATTTTTGGTCCAAAATTTTTTAATGCTTTGCACTTTGGCCCTATCACCCCCTTTCCATCCAATTTGGGAGCTAAATGCTTAAAAGTATAAAATTTGGAGATGGGGTAATTATATAAGGAAAAATTGCATTTGCAAGTCCCACATGATAAGATATTTAACACATTTTGTCCCACGTTTTACCAATTGCATTTTTGGCCCAAATTTTTTAAATGTTTTGCACTTTGGTCCTATCACCCCCTTTTCATCCAATTTGGGACCAGAAGTGCCAAATACCTTAAAAAATTGGGGCCAAAAGCGCAGAGGACTGCAGTTTAGCCCAGGAATAGATTGAGAAAGATGTCTTTCAACGTAGAAATATCTAGGGGAAATTTATCAAGATAGGGGAGATCTCTCACCTTTGGCGATAACGCTTATCTATGTCTGTCAAGCCATGATACTTATCCGGTAAAGGAAGCAAAGATTTTGTAAGGATTGAGAATGAATTCACACAAACAGACAGTTCTCCTATAGCAAAAAGCATTAAAACAATTATCAAAAGTATTAACGAATTAATAATAATGCAAGAGATAGAAAAAAAACCAAAAATCTAATGCAATATCACGTCCTCAGATGATAATTCAAGTAAAACAGAGGATCTTTGCCTAAACATAAGTATAAACCATATAGCTCATTAGTATCATAAATGAACATAAGAAAAGCCTCAATAGAAAAGGGGAACGATAAAATACCTTTTTCTGTGCGCTTAATTGAACCTCTAGCCCCCAATATATCACCTATATCGACTAGTGACTTCAAATGTTCGAATTGATCACTCAGAAGCCTTTCCTTCTCACAATAAAGCTAAAACAAAGGGGGAAAGTTACTTTAGTACATTGCAACAAGCTACTATAACTTTTTAAGAGAACAAAGACTTGACAGAACAAAAAACATTATACTAGAAGATATGAAGAACAAAAGAACACAAAAGAGAAATCCAGTAATCATGTCAAATAAATTACAGAGCATTAATCTGAGCTTTAGAACTAATATATAAGTAACAAAAACTCCCTAAGCTCTTTTGTTGTGAATACTTTAACATATGTAATTTACTAAAGGAAACATATATGGTTATAAGAAATTGAGCAAACCTGGATTGTCCCAGAGTCATCCCTCAACGTTAAAAAAGCAAGCTTTCCAAAGGCCCTTCGAGCTACAATTCTTCCAGCAATGGATACAAGATCGTTTTCGCTGTTAGATTCTTCACCATTTCCTAGACTCTTATAAATATCTTGCAGTTGATTTGCTGTATGAGTACGCTCCCACTTATAAGCATAGGGATCTAAGCCCTTGCTTCTTAGCTCTTCCACCTATAGATATGAAAGTCATTTACAAATGATTCAGAAGGAAAGAGTACAATATTTAAGACAGAATCGTTTGTTCCTGTTATAATTATGATTAAGATTTTGTTTTCTTAGTATATTTCAGTCAGTTAAAAGAAAAGAAAAAATCACTTCAAAAAAGTTCTAGAAATATTTGGGAAAACTGTAAATCAAATAAACATGTTGGTCGATTTGGTTGACTCCCAAAAACATAAACACTTCCGTATTATTGGTGGAAAATTATGAATTTCTTGAATTATGGTTATGCTGTAATAGAATCTGACAAATCCCTAAGTTCTTGATAAACATTCTTTGCTCCCAAGTTCACAACACTGTCCAACATTTGGTATTCTATATTACAAAATTATAAAAAAAAAGCATACATATTCACATTCACACAACCCACATGTCCAAATTCCAATTTCTTCATCCAATTTTCTCTAAACTAAGGCAATAAGCAAAGGCATTATTTAATTATCAGCATTGTATACGATACAGTGTCAAATATTAAACCTTTTTTATGCGAATGGAGCGAATTGCCTCTCTGTCAGAAGTAGAAGTCTGAGAGGAGGAGGGCCTGCGGTTGCGACCGGGTTGTGGGGTAACGGCGGCAGTGGCGGCGGCGGAAGAAGTAGAAGAAGTAGAAGAGCAACGGACTATGAGAAAGGGTCGGAATTTTCGGAAGAAAAATGGGTTTGTGTTGGATTTGGAAGAAGCGGCAAGATGCAGTAGTTGCTTCAGTCTCAGTGGCTGCAGCGCCACCTCCATTGTTGCTGCCTTTGCTTCTCGTCCTTTGTTTGAGGTTTGTTATGTTATCTCTCCATTTTATTTTAAATTAATAATAGGTCGAAAACTATATTATTTTAAATGATTTTGATCATTTAGTAGACATTTACTAACATAATTAAAAGCCTATGAGCTTATTTATAAAAAAAAAAAAAAAAAAAGATATGAACTTATTTATTAAAAGAAATCCTGTTAATGAACCTAAATAGGAAAATTACAAAAAATCATAGTAGAAAATAGAGTCAAATTAAAAATTACAGGAGTTCCTAGATGTAGTTAAATAATATTATCATGACTAAGTTATTATTCAATTGATAATAGTGCTTAATTTTTTAATTTAAACCAAATAAAAATAAGTCCTTATTTTCTAATTTCATTTGTAATGTGCCATGTGGCAAATTCAGTAGATAAATCTTGGGCTTTATGGAGGAATGGATGGCATGAGATTCGTTAAGCCCTCTAACTTGGACAGCCCAACAGATAATTTGAGCCAATAATTGAAACAGTCCAAGAAAAGACAAAGCTGGATCTGATTATATGAAGCCTTTTGTTAATCACTAGTATATAACTATATAATTTATTTAACTGCCAAAGACTCACATTTTGCTTATGATATCCTAAACAAAACTTATATATTATTCAGTCTAATTTTTTTTATGTAATAAAATTTAGTGGAAAATCATACTTTCTTTAGTATGATTAAATCTCAAAATGTTAGTGGTTTAGGACAAAATAGAATAATATTTCTTTTTGATAACTTATCATTCAAAACCATTTATTTCTCTTAACGGTTGGTAACAATTCGGATCAAAATATGCGTACACTAATTTGTATTATTTTCCAGTATAAAACAATTCAGCTTTCAATCACAATAACAATATTTTTTTTCATCACTGATAATTAAAAAATAAAAGTAAAATCTCTTTTCTTGATTTGACATAACAAACAAATGGCATTTTTTTTATTGGATTTGACTAGGAAAGGCAATCAAAATATTTAAAAATACTAAAATTTCTTTTTTATTTCATACCATTAATTTGAAAGTTACCACACGTGTTTCCCCAAGTACAAATATCAAAATTAATTCAATCATATTTTCAAAATTTTCAACTTCACTAACCCATTTAATAATTACTTTTACTCTCACTAATTGCAGAACCATCATTTTTTTAGAACCACTAACTGCAATACTTATATAAAAATAGTCATAAACGATTCCATTCCTAAAAAATACAGGTTTAAAAAAAAAATAGAAGTCAAATCAAAAGCATTCCAAGAGCGTCGGTCCCATTTATTTTGATCGATTTGCTACAGTATCCAATCAAACTTTTCAATCTTTTAAGTGACTTATCATATCATATTAAATTATTCATATTTGTTGAGTATTAAACATTTTAAATATTAATATATATTGTGTCATATGATATTATCAACTTATTAGTGAAATATATTAATTAAATTATTTATTATAATTTCTATAAATTTAGTCAAAATCAGTTATATCAATAATAGTAAATCAGAAAATCTATCGAATTATATAAAAATATTTGTAAATGTTTTATTTAAGATGGATACCGATACTAGTTTTTAATCCCCCCCACCTCAATAAAAAAGTAGGTAGTCAGTGGTTTGGACTTTAGACAGGCAAGCACTTCATTTACATCCAAAAATGGATAAATCAATTGATATGATACAATGACACGAAATCAAAACCACGAAATGATAAGAAATAAAAATCAATTATCATCATCATCCTCATCATCATCATCGTTAAAGAAAATTAAGATATAGAGAGAGAAAAAACAACTAAATTAACAGGGATGCCATTTAACAGTGTATTGGTGGTTTCAGTAGCAAAGATCTCTGCCGGAGTGTGGCAGGAGGTGGCGTGTCTGCCGGAGCGCATAGGCAGCCAACAGCTAATAGATCTAGTCATCTGTTTCCCTCTACAGCAGATCGGCCGATGGTTGCTTTATGTGTGGACATATCTCTGTGTCTCGCCGTATCCTCATGCCTATGATTCTTCATTCTTCACTGATGATTCTGATGATAATGATTTGTGATGATGGCGGCGGCGGCGGTCAGGCGGTGGTTTGTTTTCTAATTTCTACCAATAGTTAGGTCATTGTTATCTCCAAACCCACCAGCAATTTGATGATTTGTCGCACCCAATTTTATTTCTAACGAATTAATTGTATGTTAGGCATGTTGCCTTTTGTTTTTCTTTCTTTTCTTACTTTGTATATATGCTTGGCTATGGTAATTATGAATTGAAAAAGGTAAGGGGGTTTTCAGATCTTAAAAATGCTATTTATGGGTATATGTTTGATTGTAAATTATAATCAAAAGCTTTTTTGAATTTGATTTACTATATATAAAAAATTGAAGATTGGAACTTCCATAAAAGATCATTAAAATGTATGTAACATTATCTACTTAATTAATAATTTTAACTCATACTCAATTTGGTTAGAGCTCGGTTGAATCCATGTTATGTAATGATTGAACTCGACATAGTTTGTTTACAACATTCCTAATTCTTCAAGGTGCTTTAATTTTTTTATTTGGTAAATACGGTGCTTTAATTTTAGTTCTTTTATTTCTTTGCAATTTATTAAAAAATGAAATGTTCTCGATTATTTTGACAAAAACTATTCAAATTTTGAATCATGCCGGTAGGAGCAAGTTGACTAAATTTAAGATAACATTATCTAGGTAAATCTCAATTTTTTCTCATCACATATATATTTGGGAAAGGAAACACATCACAACACTAGGGCTAGTTATACAAAGTAGAGGAATTCATCTTTGTAAATAGTGTTATAGACTATAGTGTCTAGAGATATCCATAGAATTTGCAAAATAAACAAACAATTATATATATATATATATATATATATATATATATATATATATATATATATATATATATATATATATATATATATATATATATATATATATAGATTGTGATGATTTATTTGAAATTTGTTAATGGGGGTATCAAAGAACTCGTTAGTGGTGATATCCAAAATTGCATTAGATGATCGTGAGCAGGTCTCCATGTTGACTTCCATGTTTAAAGATCAAAATAAATTAGCAATGTAAGCATTGTTATATAGCTAGAAGTTGCCGATAAAAAAAAAAGAGGGATAATGAAAATTGAGAAACTTAACTTTAATGGCTTTTGACCAAAAAGGGTAATTTAGGAAAAAATAAAAAGTTGCTATAGCCAACAAATATCCGTCGTTAACCTTAATAGCAGTTATAGAAAGGGATATAAAAATAAATTTCAATTAAGTTTTACATTAACAATTTTTCCTAGAGAAAACCCAAAAACACGAAAGGGAATAAGAAACAGCATAGATAATGTCTCTTCATCAATTTAAATCATTGAAAAAAACATAAAACAGCAAAACCCTAACTAACACTATCTATTCTATAATGAAGGATCATAATAACATAAGATAGTGTTATTGGTGTTGGAAGACATAGTTTTTTTGGCTTTTTGGATTCTTGAAATTGAATTACAAGAAGTTTGATGCTTGGGACTTGTATATATATGGGTAGATTTTGGAGAATTAAATACTAATTCTATAAGGAATAGGAAAGTAAAAGAGTTTGAATTTTAATAGGAAACAAACTATATGTAATGTATATCTTGCCTTATTGTGGGAAAATCTCGTTTCTATAATTAATATTGTGAAATAACTGATTTATTTGATTATGAGTTCTTAAAGTTCTATATGTTTTTTTTTTTGGGGTTAAATGTCCTACGGCCCACAAGAATAATTTCAAGAATCAGAAGAAAATAATTTATCAACTAAATTACGGTTTTACTTCACTAAAACAAACAGTGCACTTAGCGCCACATGTTGGGGCTCAGCTTTGTGGCCAGTGGAAAAGTGCACTGTTCTATGACTACTTCTATCCAATACATTTTTTCAGGCAAAAATAGAAGATAGAAATTTCAGAAGCTTCAAAAAGCTATGGCAATTTCATCACTCTCACTCACTTTCACTTCAAAAACCCTAACAAACCAGGTCCATTAATTTTCCTTTCTTATTCTTTTTTGTGAATTAATTGATTTCCTTAAAACAAATAATAATTCAAAATTGTTGAATCCTTCAATTTTTCTTCAGTTATGCAGGCGAGGAGGTTCCAGAAGCAGAGGAGTTTCGTCTTCAAATCGCATTACCAACTGCTCAATAATCATTTCTTCTGATGAGGACAAAAGTAAGAAGTGATTATAATTTAGATTAATGAAACTGGTTTCGTAGAATTAGAATTGATAAAATCAATTCGTATTGCAATCGAATGAGCTTCAATTTCAGTATAATAGAGAATGAATCGTTTCAGAGAACTCTAAGAGGAGGGCACTTGTACTTGGAATTGGAGCCCTAACCCTTAATTCGATCATTGGAAGCCCCCTTCTGGCAGAAGGTATTAATGCTTTAGGCTATGTTTGTTTTTAGTGAGTATGATAATAATGAAAATGGAAAAGAACAATAATGTAAAAAAAAAAAAAAGAACCAAATATGCGGTAATGATTTTCATTTCCAATGTTCGACGAAGATGTATCTAAGTTATTTTTTTGTGCTTTTTCCAAATATTGTATTATACCAGGAATACCACAGAATTATGAAGCTTTCGTTGACAAAGCCGATGGTTATTCGTATTATTATCCTTCGGATTGGAGAGTAAGTTCTACTAAGCACGGAGTTTTGATTGCAGATAATATGTTCTAGTCTTTCGTAACTTTACAATTTATAGTACAGGAATTTGACTTCAGAGCTCATGATTCAGCATTCAAGGATAGATATATGCAATTGCAAAATGTAAGGTTGAGTTTTATACCAACCGACAAAACTGATATCCATGATTTGGGTCCTATGGAAGAGGTACCCACCCATTTTAAATAATTGGTTATTTTTTAGGTTATTATAGTTTACTAACAAGATTTTAATTTGTTGGTAAAAGGTTGTCACGAATCTTATAACAAATATTTACTCTGCTCCAAATCAAGTAGCAGATTTACTGAGTATGCAGGAGGTAATCTCATGATCCTCCTTGTTTTGTTGAGTTGTGTTGGATTGATTTTGAATTGCATTATAATTAGTATGACTCAAGATTTAGTTTTTACCGGATAAAAATTGTGTTATGTAAATTAAATACACTTAAAAAGATAAGATAGTTTAACATTCCATGGACCAATCCAACTCGGATGTGGCTGCACATTTTCCGATTCGACCGACTTAGCTCGGGCTCATTTTGATCCCACAACTTTATTTATCTAAACTTTTGTAAAGTTTTAGTCACATTCTAACCATCATAAGTGGTTGTAAATCTTAAAAGACATGCAAATAAGCGTGCACTTATTGTTTATTATACAAGTACGATCATATTTCTTAAATTATTCTTATTCGAACATATGTGAATATCAAATACCATACTTTGTTATAATTAAGGTGTATGATTCTATTGTTTAACGGAACAAAATACGTTTTATTAAAAGACTTTAAAGGAGGAAGACAACCTGCCGAGACGATCCGATCGTTACTCAAATCATATTTGACCCGGCCCAACTCATTTTTCACCCACTCAGCAACAATCTTTCTATAATCCAAGCCATCTCGACAATTGCCATCCTTAATGTGAGTGGGTGAGTAGGTTGTTAGGATCTTCTGTCACTCTCACATTACTACATATATCCTTTCATTAGGACTGAATCCCAGTATGTTTTATCTATGTTATTTTACCTATGTTCTTGTTGTATGAATGTGGTTATGACACCTGCTAAGTCATATTTGATCATCTTCTGCAGAGGAACATCGATGGTAGAAACTATTGCACGTTCGAATACATACTCACATCTCCTAATTTTGCCCGAGCAGCTTTTGCAACAATAGCAATCGCAAATGGTATGAAATTGGACCATTCTATTAATGATCTCTTCTATGCACTGAAAAAGCGTCTTTGCACTACAGAACACGTACTTCTACACATTGTCTGAAAAAATTGTTCCATCTTCTGAGGTTTAACATTTACCAAAACCTCTTTTGTTGATAAGTTGCTATTAAATAATTGGAGGGTGTATTGTCAACACTTGATACTTAATCACAGCAGTGTTTTTAAAACCGGACCGGTCATTGAACCGGAAACTCTACTGATTACTGGTTCGATCGGTTAGATCGGGTCGACCACTGGTTCGATCGGTAAAACCGGTGTGACTTTATTATTATGTAATATTTATATATATATATATTTTTAGATTATCTAAAATACAATTATAATTAAAAAAAATCATTCTTTGTCAATATCAAATAATCAAAATGTCTTAAACATTAAGATCAATGTCAAAAATATAAATCTCAAGTATCCCTAAAAAATACATACATTCAAAACAAGACAACAAAATTAAAAATACATCTCATTTTCAAAGTTTTGGATTATTCATTTGGGTTCTATTGTTGTAAGTTGATGTTTATATGGTAATTGAGATTTGCATAATTTCATATAAAAAATAATATTATTCACAATGATGAGAAAATGGCTATGTACTTTTTTATGTGAAAAAAAGTGTAATATTGCATTATTTTGTTCCTCATTTATTGTTAAAACACTAAAATAATTAATGTTATTTCAATTAAAATATATAAATGTAATCCTATTAAATGTTAAACAAGAGTTCAAATAAATAATAATAACCAAAAAAATTCTAATTTAAAAAAAAAAAAAAATTTAAGTGAACCACTGGTTCACTGGTTTTACCGGTTCACTGGTTTTACCGGTTTTGGGACTGGTTTTACCGGTTCACACTGGTTAATTTAAGAACTGGTTTTTAGGGGTGAACCGGACCGGATTGATGACCGGTTAGCGGTTGAACCGGTTCAACCGGCCGGTCCGGTCCGGTTTTCAAAACAGTGAATCACAGAAAAATATATACCCTCTAAACCCTAATATCGTGGGTCAAATAGTCGAACCCGAATATAATCAAGACTCTGCAACTACATGCAGGGAGATATTATACATTGATCGTTGGAGCAAATGAAAGACGGTGGAAAAGATACCGGAACCAGCTTAAAGTGGTGGCTGACTCCTTTAAGGTGTTCGACATCTAAATCCCAATTAATTTTACACAGAGATGAGCTCTTGTTACTGTCTGCCAGTATATATTTTTTGTATTTATAATCAAGAAACATATATAGTATGAATTATATGCATTGTTGCTGGGTTGGTTGTGTATACACGAAAGAATGATAATGATATCTCTCCCTTTAATTTGGTTGTTTTTCCTTCAAGTCAGTCATATGTCTTTGTATATCTTCCTTTGAAGATTAGGCAGTTAAGAACCATAGCCAGCAGTATACTGAACCACCAATATTTTGTGAGTGCTAGTTCATTTCACTACACCAATGTGTTAACAAATTGCCTTTCCTGCTAAAATATAAAGGGCCACAAGGTACTCAAGATTTCTTTTCATTTCTTGTGGCTCTATTCCTTTTCTGAATTTATTGAAATTCACAAATTGTTCGGTGTTGTACAAATACTTCATGATGTATAACTTAAAACTAGGATTAAATTGCAATTTCCTTTCCGTCCTTTCAAATGTTTTGCATTTACGATATATTATTTGATAGTTTTGCATATAAATCTCTAACACACACCGCTTAACGACTAACTGTTGTAAAGTATAATAATTTAAAAAGTTGAGGAGGAAGTGGAAGCACAATGCAATTTAGTAATAAAGCCTTTTTCCCAAAAAAAAAGAAAAAAGATCCAAAGATTGAGGGGTAAAGTGCTAATGCACTTTTAGAAAATCCTAGAAAAATGAAAATTCACCGCCTTGATGAGTAATGTTGTAGATACTACACGGTGCATGCATAGGTTTAAATTTTATTTTATATCTTGTTAATGATAATTAACTAAAGACAAAACACAAAATTTGTAGAATGTATCTACGCATTGCACCTCTTATAATATCTAAGATTCAATGATTTCTCAAATTGCATTTATTGTTTAATTCTATCGTAAACTATCATATTAGATGATTGGTCCTACCACTTTTTATCGATTTCTTTACTATACTAATTGTTTTTTTAATTAATTAAATCGCTTCCGTAATTTAGGTTTAAAGTTCTCTTCCCATTATGTTTTTCATCATTTGGAGGGAATAATTAATAGCTTTATCTAAAGAATAACTTTATGTGCTGCATAATTATTATAAAATATGTGGTAACCTCCATCGTAACTAACTTTTTAGCTTTTGACTATGCATGTGTACAATGTGACGTTGAAATGTTCTTGCTGCCTTTCGCATTATTCTTACTTTCTAGATAATACATACATTTATGTTTTATAACTACTTTAGCTTGAAATCTTGAATACTAAATATATTTTTGTAAATAAGTTTAATAACCAAATCAATATATTTGAACTACGACTTGGATTCAATCACTACAAAACCTATTTAGAATTAGTCTACTCCAATATAAATAGACTATGTTTATTTCTTGGGAGTTTAGCAAAATAAACTAAGGAAAAATAAATGAGTTCACTGTTCTAACATTTTATGAAAGAAACACATTTATTTTAGTGTTTTACTCATCGAAATCCAGATCGAATCAAACATAGCCTCATATTTGTAGCATTTAAACATTCAATTGAGCATAACTTGATTGGTACTAAAAATATATATATACAGTATATATCCAGTGTTAAGTTTTTAAACTTGTATATGTCCGACTTGATTAAATTTGCTTTAGGTCAATTTTTTAAAAATTCAATCAATTCTCAAATACAGAATTGATAGAGATTTATTTTTGTACTTTCATAGTAAATAAAATATATTCGAATAAAATTTCTTAATTGTAACAATGATGAAATTAAAAATAAAAAATAAAAAAATCATTTACGTCTAAAATCAAAGCGCATGCAATCAGTAAGGGTTATGATGGAAATAAAAAAAAAAAAAAAAACTCTTAAAAATGTTAAATATAATCATACCATGATTATTAGGGAGCTAGATTAAGGTATATAGCCATACACCAATCACGGCATTGATTTGGTGGGGTCACCGGCCCCTTGATTGGCCAATCAAAGGCTAAACTTGTGGTGATCGATCAAGGAGTATATCACAACCACTTGATCATAGTGAAAGTGGGGATTAATAGTGAATATAAGTCACCAAGTCAACATTTTCCTTTACATGTGAAAAATGGAGGGGAAAAAATTAATATCGGCTGAACATTTTGACCATTCATTTTTTTTCTTCTCAGATATAATATATACCCAAACTTCTCACTGAAATTTTTTTAACCTCCTTGACTTCAACTATTTAATATTTCTCGTAATAATTTAATAAAAGAATTCTATATAAATGATTTGCCTTTAAAGAATTACTTATATATATATATATATATATATATATATATATATATATATATATATAGGTCAATGGTGGCAGTTAAGAGCTTCAATATTTTGTATAAATTTAATTTCTCGATCGGATATCTGAAAAATGACTAAATTTAAGATAATTAAACACCACAAAAAAATCACAATATATAAAGGATACCTCTAAGCCGTGAAATTAAAATCGCAGTAAGGGTCCAAATTAAACATAATTTTAAAATCTGATTTGTGATTTCCTTTCCAATTTTCAAATGCAATTTGGTTCAATTCAACAGTAGTGGAAGATTATATTCTACCTAATTTATTACTATATTTATGGAAAAACAAATTGAACAGCTAATTAAGTAAGAGGTACTATACATGCAAGTTTGACATTCGATTAATTTCATCAACTAGTACCAAGAAAATTCAGAAATACAATAATATTCCAGCCAAACATATATGATATATATGCTCAAGGTAAACCAGTAAACTCAATGTATACACATAAACGTTTGTAAATATATATATATACTGTATAATATTAATATATAATTAATTAATCCTATGAAAAATTAAATTCTATAGTGCTGAAATTAATTAAACCCTTAATTAATTGTTTGGATTTACTCGATCGATATATATAAATATATAGCTAAAACCAAGAATATTGTAGCTAGGAAACATGGTTCCGACACAATAGATGCATTGGTTTCACCTTCTTCACTAAATTGAGAACACTCCAAAAATGTAAGTAGCTAGCTAGCTAGTGTTACATGAAATTAAATACTTATATATATATATATATACTCTTAATTTTAGTAGTAAACCTTGGAAATGATCATCCATGCATGTCTAGTGTCAAATATTGTCTTGTATGGCGGTAGTAATTAATTTTTGTTTTTGTTTTATAGTGAAGACATATATATATATGCAGGTCGACAGCCACAATTAATTTGAGTCGCATCGCATCGCATGCATTAATTATTAATATATATAAGGAATTTGCAGACCCCATTGGTATCAGTCACGATCGATCGAGTTGATGATGTAGTAAGTAATTCAGTAATATATATAAACAAATTATTGGTCCTGCATATATAGCATATGCATGTACGTGTTTTCTTTCTCTTACATTTACATGCAAAAGGATCCAAAAACAGGGGCTACATAATTAGCAATGTCGACAATTAATGTTTGGAAGCAGAGAATTAATTAATTAAGATATATAAGAGAGAATTTGTGCATCTAGCTCCTACAAGTTATGAAAAAGATATACCGCGCGAAGAAGTTATGAGATTTTTGAATGAGTACCATCATTCATATCTTCTTGTCATATTTTGTGTTACATATAAATAATTTTCTCATTTCAATTCATGTGAAGTCATATATAAATTATAAAAAGAAAGAAATCATATATTTTGCGGCATAATTATGGTATTAAAAAAAAGGGGGATGTATGAACTTAACTACTTTATTTTTCTAGAATTAAAAATTGTATTTGCTAGCTGCACTTGGTCTCTTGACTCTGACCGAGGGAAAATATGTTATGTCATATATTCATTTTACACGAGATTATATAATATATAGTATTATAACTTAAATCAGTGCAGTAGAATAAAAAAAATGGTTGATAATTTTGTAAAATCAATTTAATTAGTTTTGGCACTACTGTAAAATTGTTTAATTTGTAAACCCATAGGATTCCTGTACGCGCGCAGTAGGAGTAAGTCCAATAAAAAAAAGTACAGTACCGGATGAAATCCTTTTCTTTTCTTTAATTAATTAATGGTGGCCGTAACCACACGTGTGAGCTGATGATGGATGGTGCTGCACGTGCAGTGTCCCTAACGTCCACGCTTCAATTAATAATGTTTCACTTCCATTACAAAATTTACCTGCCTGTCCTTCCAGTCAAAGTAAATTTTAACATGAACCAGTTTAGGAAAATACTATATTCATATGCATGTATAGTTCCTTTCAAATTGTCTTTGTTCTTATACTATGAAATTTGTTGTTCATTCTTGGTGTTTTTTAATACAATATTGTTAAATCATATATTTCATTCAATTACAATCAAATATTTAAATATCAAATTCTATTGGATTACTTTTTCATCGGTGTTATTCTTGTACTATTGCTACTTAGACTTTGCTCTTTATTTCTTTTAGTTATTTCCACAAATTTTATATGTATGTATTTGCTAGTACAATTTTGGTTAGAGGTTTATAGTTACTTGTGATGCCTTGGCATGGTAATATACATTGTATATGCTAATTAAGATCTTATAAGAAGAAAATCACAACTTAATATCAGCTTAATTTAATCATTTTGCATGTTTTTCTTTTAATACATGATGATTATATATTATGTTCTAGAAGTTTAAATATTTTGCATATTTTTCTTTTAATTCGTGATGATTATTATGTTCTAGAAGTAGATCGAAATCGAAGAAGTTACCCATGTTCATGGTCTAATTCTGTTTTTTTGTCAAAAACTAGCATGTGTACTTTTGTTTTTATCTAGTTATTATTATTAATAATTTAAAATACACCTCAAGACCTTAATTAATGGATTAATTTAGTCTTTTTAATTTAGGAACTTGTGTACTTACAAAACTTTGACTCAATAATATATTAGTGTATAGTTGTACCAAATTACTTTGACCTCTATCATGAAAGAATCTTTGTCTAGAATATAACTAAAAAATATTATCTATGTAGAAAACTCTCAATGTTGCAGTGATTCTCTGAACATTTGTCTAGTTAATGCTTTAATTTTTGTTTGGGTTACTTTTAAATTTGAGAAACGATGCATTTATTATATTTAAAAATTTAGAAATAATGAATTGGGAAAAGTCTATTTAAATGGCTTCAATTTAACTCAAACTCGAATGATAATTCGAAAATTAAGAATTGCCAAGATGCTATAAAAAGAATTTATACTTGTTATTCAATTCACGTGAGATATTTTTAATTGTCATACAACTCTTTTATTTTTTAATATAGTGATATAACATAACATATTAAATTACGATAATAACAATTTATCTATAAATATAGACTTATTAAAAAAATGAAATATAAAATCAATTTTAAATTTATGAGAACCATTCATCAAACAGCCACGTGAACATGAATCATAGTTTATCAAACCAACACTGATCGGTCAAAATCATATACAAAAGTTGGTTGACTGGTAAATTGTAAAAAACTAAAGTTGCAAAAGTTAACAAACGTTATTGACTTAAGAAAATAAAATCATAATTAACCAAACAAAGTGGATTTAATCATAGTCATTGGGATAAGCCATAAGAAAAAACTGAAAACTGCATACAGTTCAAAGTGACAATTAAATGTAAGGAATCAATCATATATATTGTTGAATCGTAAGTGGTTTTCTTATTTTGTTTAATTTAAGATTAGATTGATTACTACTTAAGACATGAGTTTTTTTTCCGGTGAATATATTATTATATTTGTATCAAAGTAAACTAATTACAAATGCTAGCATTAAATTGATATAAGTATTAAGTTATAGAAAATCTCATATTAATGGACGTTGAATCCATAATCTCTTATTATATTGATATAAAGTATACTAATTACAAATACTAGTATTAAATTAGAGAAAATGCTAGTATTAAACTAAAAAAAAAACTGATACATGAGTCAAACTTAAAAAATTGTTTAAAAAAATAATATTATTTATTAACCAACAATAGATATCTTAGTTTAATATGTCTATAATTTTGTGGATAATTTGACCACATAGGACTACTTAGTGAAGAGTATAAATGGGGCGAGTTGAATTGAAATAGCTCAGTATTCTAGTTTGACTTTGAATTTTATGAAACTAAAAATTGGAATTAATTCTGATTTGAATAGAAATTCAGCTCAAACGAGTTTGTTTGAACATAAATGTGTAGTTTGATTACAAATATTGTGTCACTTTTTAAACGAATATGAGAAGATATCAAACGAATCATGGTTCTACGCTCAATAAGTTTTATTGTGTTTAACGGACTGACCTCAATCTCATCGATCAATTTGAGTTAAATATTGGATACCTTAATCCGATTGGCCAGTAACTTACATTTCTTGCACTAATTGATACGTCGCATGATTTGTTTGTGATGAGTTATTTGATATATATTGCACATATGACTGAGCTCCATAAATAAATGAAATAAATGTAACGTGTTGTCTTCTCATTATTCTCAAGCAAAATAACAATAAAGTTTGCTATTGCCCGTCATTGCCCCACTTAGTTTTCGTAAGTGCATCAATAATTGAAGAAAAAAATATTTTCTTTTTGTAATCATATAACTCATCACATGAAAAAATTATTGTGCACCATTAATAAAGTAAGGTTCATGGATCACTTAATACAAATTAAGCAATCACCATTCATCAACCCATCTAAATTATGCAGTAAAGATCCAATTAAGTTTAATGTTAGAAAAATAAGTTGTAATAATGTTAAAGTGCATCATATTTATCACTTCTCTTAGTTTTTTATTATGTAAAATGGTCTAATAAATCTATTTCATGCTTAAACATTACCCACATAAACCAAATTAATTTGTTTGATATTTTTGGACTAACAAAATGTTGAACCAAATTTATCCACGTCTCTATTAAATAAAGTATGTATTGTAGACCGTTGGGGTTGGTAAATAAGCCGAAGACCAGGGGCATACTCGTAATAGAGAACAATCCGAATTTCAAAACTTGAAAAGGGTAAAAACGGAAACTCGACAGCAGGATGTGGGGGTGGGACCCCACCGAAACGATACAGTACAGCAGTTGCATACGAGTGGGACGCCAAATTCTCCACTACCCCAATTTCACGGGTTTTTTGCACTTTGCACCCCCGAAACATAGGAAATAGGCACTTTGCACCCTTGAAAATTAAATTTGGCACTTTGCACCCTCGAAATATGGAAAATATAGCACTTTGCACCCTTTTTCATTTTTAGCCATAATTTCAAGGGCAAAATAGGTAATTCATATGTTAATTTTTTGCACTTTGCACCCCCAAAACATGAGAAATTAGCACTTAACACCCTCGAATTAAGAATTAATCAACAACTTGCACCCCCAAAACATAATAAATGGATATTTTGCACACCGAAACACAAATTTGACATTTAACACCCTCAAATTTAAAAAAAAAAAACTCAAATCTATGGATATGTATATTGGTGAAAAGAAAGATGGAGTGAGAAGTATTTATAATTATATTTTGCAAAATTTAAGAAAAAAAAACGACTTACCTATTTCTCACCCTCGATGGTCAACTTTGCAGGAAAAAACGAGGGATTTGAGTTTTTTTTTTTTTTTTTTTTAAATTTGAGGGTGTTAAGTGTTAAATTTGTGTTTCGGGGTGCAAAATGTCCATTTATTATGTTTTGGGGGTGCAAGTTGTTGATTATTCTTAATTCGAGGGTGTTAAGTGCTACTGTTATTTCGGGGGTGCAAAGTGCTAATTTCACATGTTTTGGGGTGCAAAGTGCCAACAATTTACGATTGAATTACCTATTTTGCCCTTGAAATTTTGGCTAAAAATGAAAGAGGGTGCAAAATGCTACATTTTTCATATTTCGAGGGTGCAAAGTGCCAAATTTAATTTTTGAGGGTGTAAAGTGCCTATTTCCCATATTTCGGGGGTGCAAAGTGCAAAAAACCCCAATTTCACACCATCCCCTTTTACCCCTCATATTCAAAAAGCCAAAATTCCCAATCAACTAGAAGTATATAATAAAATTAAAAAGAAAGTACAAGGAGGATTAAATTACTAAAAAATTGTGAATAAAAACACCAACATCTCTGCTCTCACAAATTGGACTTTTCGAAGCACCCCATTAAAGAGTTAGAGAGAGAAACAAATATAGAGATATAGATATAGAGAGAAAGGGAAAGGTCACTCTCTATCTAATACATTGAAGCTACAATAGAGAAGAGGGGGGTGCGTATCATAAGCAGAAGGTGTAATGGTGGTGTAATTGGGTCTTTTTTGCTGCTGCTAACTTACGCCTTTACTTGCAAAAAGATTGAATCTTTTTGAGTTTTTCTACTTGGGTTTTGGGAAGTGGGAACGGTGGTTGGGTTAACTATAATGGGCTCCGCGCAGTTTAGCAATGGGCAGTTGAGGAGAAATATGAAAGTGGGTTTGTTGTTGGTGTGCTTATGGGGACTGATATCTCTATCTAGCGCCGGTAGACTTTCTGGTTCAAGGCAGAAGCTTGAAGTTCAGAAGCATTTGAATAGGCTGAATAAGTCTCCCATTAAAACCATTCAGGTCCACCCACCTACCCTGCACAGTTAGTATAAATGTATATAATATATGCATTTATTATGTATGTGTAGAGTTTCTTTTTGGTAGGCTTTAAAAGAATATTTGATTTGTGTTTTGTAAATTCAAAAGTGTGTGTGTGTGTGTGTTGTATGTCTGAGTTTATTAGCAAAGTTTTGTTGTCTACATTTTGTTCTCAAACTTACTAGCAGTTAAGAAATGTTGAGGGTTTTTTCACTTGTTTGTTCTATTTAATATGATTTTGAGCTTGTTCCTAATCATTTTGTAATTTTACATTTTCCAACTTTCTGTGATATTTTGGGAAAATTAGTAGTCTTTGGCTGCTTTAAGGTCTTAAAGATGGAATTTTCTTGGTTTTTAAGTTAGTTAATCAGCAATAAAGATCTGAATTTCTTTTTATTATTATTTTTTGACCATTCTCTCTAAATTTGATGATTGAACAGAGTCCAGATGGGGATATCATTGACTGTGTGCACATCTCTCATCAGCCAGCTTTTGATCACCCATTTCTCAAAGACCACAAAATCCAGGTTCATTTCCTTGATTATTTTTCATGTATTTTTCCTTCTGTGTAATGTAATTTTGCTCTATTTTTCTTATGGTGGGTATGGTTTTTTCCCCCTTCTTTAGACAAGGCCTAGTTACCATCCAGAAGGGCTTTTTGATGAGAACAAAATGACTTCAGGGTCTAAAGAAAGAACAAACTCTATAACTCAGCTGTGGCATATGAATGGAAAGTGCCCTGAAGACACTATTCCAATAAGAAGAACAAAGAAAGAAGATGTTATGAGAGCAAGCTCTGTCAAAAGATATGGAAAAAAGAAGCATAGAAGCGTCCCCAAGCCTCGGTCTGCCGATCCTGACCTCATGAATGAAAGTGGTCACCAGGTAATTAAAGCAAAATACAAAAAAAAAGGGCTTTTATGAGCACCTTCTTTTTTGGTGAAAAAATTTCATAAATCAAGGACCATTTTTTACTAGCTTTTCTTCATTTAAATTATTCTCCTTGTTTTCTAAGTTTATCTTTTGTGCTTGTATATAGCATGCTATAGCTTATGTTGAAGGGGACAAGTATTATGGAGCAAAAGCAACTATCAATGTTTGGGAACCTAAAATACAGCAACCTAATGAGTTTAGCTTGTCCCAAGTTTGGGTCTTGGGTGGTTCTTTTGGAGAAGATCTTAACAGCATTGAAGCTGGTTGGCAGGTATATATGAATACGTGCATTTTCAACAAAAATTAAAAATAAAAAAATTGGTGCAATTATTCATAATCTCAACCCCCTTGATTTCAGGTTAGCCCAGATCTTTACGGTGATAACAATACTAGGCTCTTTACTTATTGGACTGTAAGTTTACCTATTTTTGGCTGTTATTTTTACTAAGTTTGCACAAATAATTTCTTAGATTTTTTTCTTAGTTTTATTATGTAATAATTACAGAGTGATGCATATCAAGCCACGGGGTGCTATAATCTTCTTTGCTCGGGGTTTATTCAAGTCAACAATGAAATATCAATGGGAGCAAGCATATCACCTGTTTCTGGCTTTAGAAATTCCCAATACGATATTAGCATTCTTATTTGGAAGGTAAAAATCAAATTCACCCTACTCTTGCGATTTCTAAGGTGTTAAGCAATAAGCATAATTTTAATGGTCCACTTCTTTTAAATTAATCTTTATGCCGGTTAAAGTAACCGAAAAATGTGACTGATACTACAATTTGATTTCACAATTTACTCTCTTGCTTCTCGGGTCATGTCTTAGTAAAAAAAGGGCAAAATTGACAATATTGATCCTCTCTTTCAAGCAGGCTCGTTTTGTCATAATTTTAGCAAATTTAATCCTTTATTTTCTTGAGCTGAACATATTTGGTCCTTTATCTTGCGAGCTGTCACATTTGGTCTTCTGACGATCACTTTTACACCAAGATTTATTAATAATGATTGCATACGAAGTCATTTTTTAACATAGAAATTCCTTGAAAATTGACCTATATGACTGAATATGTTAGTTTTGAGGTTTGGCCGATAAATAGAGGGCTAAAAAGCTAGGCAAACGGCTATATCTCTCTAACATTAGATAAAGGCCAAATGTGTTAAGTTCAAATCATAAAAACTATTTTTGATGCGGCTAGAGGACTAAAAGTGCTATTTTGCCGTAAAAGAAGTTCTTTATCAATAAAGGGCCTTTATTATTTCAATTTAAACTTGTGGTTTTGTTCCTTTTAACACCTTTCTTTTTGGTACCTTTTTTTTTTTTTTTCCGATTATAGGATCCGAAAGAGGGACATTGGTGGATGCAATTTGGCAATGACTATGTATTAGGATATTGGCCATCTTTCTTGTTCTCCTACTTAGCTGAAAGTGCATCTATGATTGAGTGGGGTGGCGAAGTAGTAAATTCCGAGCCTGATGGCCAACACACCTCGACTCAAATGGGCAGTGGTCGTTTTCCAGAAGAAGGATTTGGAAAATCAAGTTATTTCAGAAATATTCAAGTTGTTGACTCTTCAAACAACCTTAAAGCCCCCAAAGATCTTGGTACTTTTACTGAACAATCCAATTGCTATGATGTCCAAACAGGGAGTAATGGAGATTGGGGACATTACTTTTACTATGGAGGTCCTGGTAAAAACCCAAATTGCAAATGAAGTGTCAGTTGAAAAAAAATTGAAAATTTGAGGACCCTTTGAAGCAATGTACAATTCAGTGTAGTTTAAAGCTCCTATCTTTTTCTGTATTACCCTATATTTTCCTTCTTTTTGTTTTAGTTTTCTTAGTCTTTGTTAGTGGAAAGTTTTGAAAGTTCTACATGTAAGTGATTGTGGGAAGTGGTCAAGTTTCTAAAAAAAAGAAACAAGAAACAAACAGGCGCTCTTTCTTTTTCCTTGTATTTTATTACGTTGTAATTCCATTCATGATTCTTGAGTGCATTGTTACTCTAAATGAAGAACAAAACTTGGGGAAAATAATAGTATAGTATCATAAATTCTGTTTTGAGTACTGAAAAGCTGTCCATTTTTTTTACCAGTTTGTCCTTTTTAAGCAGGATGAGGATGGAAGAAGTGGGACACCAAATGTGATATAGTATTTGAAAAGATTTTAGCCCATTTGGATGAGATTTGCATGTGAGTGGGATGAAATACTTTTTGAAGTCATTGGATTCTTTGGTGCAATTACCTTTATAATTACCTTTATTTAAAGAAAAGAACCCACCACTCCTACAAATTCTTGAAAGGTATTTTATATAATTTATTTTATGGTAGTAAAGTACCTCTGATATTTCATCATTAAATTTTAAATTACTTTTAGGCTTGACATTCAGATTCCCCCATTCAAGGTGGTTGTAAAGTTGATTCCATCTTTTGCCTAATTTAAGTAATGATAAATGTCTGTTAAAGATCTTGATTATGGAAAACATCATCCATTTTTTTAGCTGACTTCTCTTTTAGTTATTTGTGTTCAATTTTTAATTGCATCTTTCTATCTTTTAACTTGTTCATGCTTATTTGTGAGTTGTTTTCGCTTTGTGACCCCAAAAAAAAAAGAAAATGAAATAAGAATCCAAGTTGTGTGTATCCTCAGCTTAAATAGCAAGAAAATTATAAAAGAGAAAAAATGACAAATACTAACTTACAGAAGATAAATCAGAGTTTCTTACTAAGAATAATTAACATTGTAAAAAATTATAGAAACAGAAGAAATGCTCGTTTGAGGGCCTAAACAATGTCGAAACGCTATAATTTGTAAACCGTTTGAGGGCCGCTTGTCCATTTATCAAGATCTTTAACAGACATTTATCACCATATGGCTAGAGCAAAGTGTAGGTGGATCTCTCAATAAAGGATATGACGAATAAGTAGTAGTCATTGATTGATCTTTTAACAATGAGTTCCTGTTTCTAACCTTCTCTGTAGCCATATGGTTGTTTTGCATTGGCATTGTCAATTTTATTGCAATTTGTTAGTTTTCTTAAAAATTACTATTGTTTACAATGCATCAACAATGAGTTGGTCAGGACCAAGACTCTGGTGACGCGCGGGTGCTAGCTAGCTATCATTGAAGTGTATGCTGCTCCATTCAATTCAAACATGCAGAGGTATCTATCTATATATCTACCTTCAGCATTATGGAGTCAAAATCCATGGTAAAGGAAAAGGGGGAGTCGTAGTTTTGTTCTTAATTATTCAAACCATTTATTATGGTAAATTAACAAGGTTGTCTGTCACACATGGTATTAATTAACTTGCAAGCTAGAATTGTTTCACATTATGTGTGATATGCTGTCAAACATGAACCTTCTCTATTAATTGTTCTTTTGGTTAATTTTTGGTTGCCTCTTTGTAGGAGACTGAGGCTACCGCCACTGAAGTGGTAAAGAAAAGCAATCACGTTCAATGAAAAATTGAAGAGTGCCAAGAGGAGTCCAAGATTGATTCATACATTTAGGAACAATTCAGTGATGGTCGTTTATTAGCTGCAATCTCTTCAAGCTCTGCATAGTGCGCCTGTGCTGATGGGTATGTGTTCTTAACTTCTTATGTTAAATGTCATGGCATGATATACCAAGACAATATGATGAAAGAATTAAATGGGATCAAGCCTCATTGCTTTGACTAATATATTATTTCTAATATTCATTTTCTTTTAAGGCAACAATTAGCCAAGTTCCAATTAACTAATATATTCAAATACAAATTTTTTTACCTAGTTCAAAATAAACAGAAATACAAAATATATCAAGTTCTAATACAAAGTTCAAAATTTGAGTCTACAATTAAGTCTCATTCGGCAATAAAATAAGATTCTGCCAAATCAGATATATTATATCCAGACTGTCATGCATCAATTAAAACTATAGACACAAATAAAACTTTAAAACGAGTTTCAAAGAAACTGTATAGTATTGGAGAGGATTGAACTTGAGAGGAAGCGCGATAATTAATATAAATAACCAATTGAATTCCCTCTTTCAGTGTTTTCAAATCACATTTGTTCTTATCAGCACATACACCCAAAATGGAAATAGTATCTCGTCTGCCTACTTTTGAAATTGTAAGCATTACAAATACGTTTGTTCGCGTCCTGGCTGTGGTGCATTTAGTACACCACATAGACGACCCTCTCATTTATGGTGATATTTCGAGAATGTTTCATCCTCATATCCTACTTATAAGAGACCTCCTCACAAAATTGTATTGGAACGTTTAGCACATGATTGTATTGGAACGTGTAGTTTCACTAGATCAGTCTTTCTGTTACTATCTTTTGGAAAACTAACTCTATGGCTGATTCGTTTGAATCAATATTAGGGGGTTTTGAGAAGCAGGGTAGGAGCAAGGATGTGTAGGGGTTTTGAGGAACAGGGTTAGATCAGGCACAAAATTAGTCACTGGGTCGTCATTAGCTACAGAGGTTCTTGATGAACAGGGTTAGCTAGCCCAAGAAACCTGTCAAGATCATGAGTGTGAACATTTTAATATTCCTTATGGGAGATTATACTAACTTTTATCATATGTGAATAATAAACAACACGAAGACTATTTCATCAAAGTTACATTTTAATTACAAATGGTAGTTCAAAACTTCAAATTCACATCAATGCGGATCAGAGTTTTGGATTAAGAAGTTTTTATGGGACAAATTCTTGAAATAAAAATATTGTAAACCAAACATGGTTTGGGATGTTAGATCTGGAAGAATATTTCATAATTTAAATTACATTTGACACATTCATACCTATTTATACTTAATTTTTTATTTAATGGATGTTGTAGATTGATTTGATATTAAAGGATCACAATTCACGTTTTACTGACTTGTCTACTTCTGAAAGTTTCTTTGACATTTTAAGGAAATGATAGAAGCTTCAATGACATTTTATTTTGCAAAGGAAAATATAGCCGGCTACCTTCAATGCAAAAATAGGAATTCATAGTTTAAAGCACATTTGACATCCAATTTTTTTTGTTAATAAACCGTATTTTATGTACATAAAAAAAAAACGAAAAGAAAAGCAAATTTAGAGAATGAAAATCAATATTCTTCGAGTAACAGAACAAATAAAATTTATACTTAAAGTGACCGAGACAAATTAAGAATATAAGATTTAATTATTGATTGGATTTCGACCATTTATCCAATCATCTTGTTTTAACTTAACCTTCATTTTGCTAAATTTGATGATTTTCATGACATTCTTGAGTTGTTTCTATGTTTTTCCTAAATTTTATGAGGAATGTTTTTTTGGTTTCTGCGGGTCGGGCACATTAAGTGGATACCTCTCCCAATAGGGATTCGAACCTGAGTCCGCTACATTATAATGACTAGTCTCTTCCACTAGATCAATCACCTGTTTGTAATTTAATGAGGATTTGTATACTCTTGTTTACATGCTTTTTTTGTTATGGTCAGAAAGAACATAAAAAGGAAACTAAGCTACATCATCAATTAACAGGTGACGCAACTTTATTTACTTGAGAATTTTCCGTTGTGTCCCAAATCTCTTGCATCTCAATGTCCTTATTTCAAGATAAATTACTAAACCCAAGCAAAATATCTTACATATGGAAAATATGTTAAGATCGAAAACATATAACATTGTTTCGGATCCATATCCATCTTCTTATTGATGCCGACACACCAGTGAACTTAGAAAGAATAATCTTAAGAATACAAGTATTGCAACCCACTGAAGTACAGAGTTATGTATGCTTTCTCAATTAACTACTTCATGATATACACAAAAGTAATAAGTTCTGCAATTTACACGATTCCTCACTATAGTCGAAATACCAAGCAACATTACATGGTGATCACATATTAGTGTTACAAAATCAAGATAAAATGATAAGAGCAAGTATTGTACCAAGCTCTAATGTACACTGCCATTTCTTGATGAAGATGCCTGACCCAAGGAGACGGAGGCCAGGGACGATGCCCAAACCCGAGCATTTCTAGCCCCTTGATGGAAGTTCCTAGTTTTACAAAGCTTTAACTTGCTCCAAATTCTCTTCACATCAATCAAATGCAGCACACGCCCAATAAACTGCCTTGACTCTCCGAAAATATCCAAATTCAGATGAGGAATACATGCTACCCACATTGCCATTAAATGAGATGCAACATTTGGGAAGAAATAGAGAAAGGCCCTTGACAAGACAAATCCTATAGAAAGTAGTAAATATGGTTCGTTCATGAAAATTTCCTTCAATGACGCGCCCTTCCAAAAATGGAAAAACTTTTGTTCACTCTTTGAATTACGTGATGCATCTTCAACCATATCTACCATCGGATTCAGCCCTAAGCAAATGAAAGAATTCAGGCATGAGAGGGGGAACAGAATAATTTTCAATCTCCAAGTATGCATGAGAACTATAGATACGAAAACATTGCAAGGAAAAAGTTCGGATCATGAGGGATTTTTCATTAAAGGAGGCATGAAAGAAAAGGGATAAACACAATTTGAAAGTAGAAGGCAAATCTATTTTTCTAAACTGGTTTGCGCAATGATTCTAATGCATACAGTTTCAGAAGCGCATTAAATGTGATAAGTTCATCTATCATGCACCCCCACAAACACACAAAATTAACATAAGTTGCAAACCTTAACTTCAACTTTAAAAATAATGAATTATTTGCTGAAAAAGATTTAGATGAGGATCTTAAGAAAATCTGCATACAACTAAGCTGGTCGTTCTAGCGCACATCAAGTTCAAGACGAGAAAATATGTAACTCAAATCTCCAGAAGGATTAAGATCGTTGACTCAATTTCGGATTACCGGCAAAGCATAAATATTTGAAGAGGTAGCACAATTTTAATTTTTTACTCCAGAACCAAGGGGGTCATAACTATGTTACGGACAAAACTCAACAGCATACAAAATTTGGACTTTCTACCATTGGTTGTACCTGTAGCTCTTTTGTAGAAATTTACAAGAGCCTGGAGATCTTTGCGACCATAATATCTCATTCGCGTTGTTTGATTCACCATAAGTAGTGAGGGTACACTGTGAATCCCATATCTTGAGAAGATACTGCACACAACAAAGAAGCATGTTTAGTTGGTTAACAAGTAGAGACTTGAACACAGAAAATGGGTTATAAACCGCCCAAGAGTGTGCATGTGTGTATGAAGAAACACCAACCTGGGAACAGATGAAGATTGTTCAACCATTAGATGCATGATCTGTGGATACATGGAACTGAGAATTGAAAGCTTTGACTGAAAATCACTTGAGAACGGACACCAGGAAGCATAAAAAAGAATAGCAGTATATTCATTCTTATGACTAGAGCTCAAAGAACTTTCAAGCGATTCTCCATCCACCTTGAATGACATATGAAATGTGTAAATGAATGATTGAAGAACATGGACCATAAAATATTCCAGAGATCCGAAGATCGAAGAATTAAAGCAGATAAGGAAATTCAAAAGATATACCAGGACCAAAAATAGAAAAAAAGAACCTCACTCATGCCAATTAGTCCCCTCCACCCAGCATTGCCCGAATCGGCCATATCATAATTGTAATACATTAATGAACTGATTTCCTAACGCGTTCACTTTAAAAGCTGTTAAACACCCCTCTCCATTCCATTCATTTCATGAACACACTTTCTTGATGGAGCCGTTTCAATACAACACTTAAATAACACTATAAGCCAAATGAATCCCCAATGTACGACTAAGCACAGTTCATCTCAACGATATTTCTATTTCAGACCACATTTATAAGCTTATATTTCAAATGGTGGAAATGAGGATCTTTGTATTAGTCAAATGAAGCCCAATCTACATGTTTATACTGTAAGACACACAGCATTCGATAACTCATCTATAAACAAAAACAAAGGTTACACCAAATACTACTTTTGAGGTATGGCTTTGGGCAAACAACAATGATTAGGTGGATTGTGGAATGTAGTTATTTAAGCATACGGTGATATGCAAAGTTAAAATCCGTGTTCCTCTCGTACAAAGTTTGGGCTGTCAACACTTAAGAAATACATGTCATCTGAAGATCGGTTGCACCAATATAGACTGAGAAGTGCTAGGGAGATATTTCAAGTATACCTAAACAACATGGAATAAACATAGGAAGCATTTGAGACTTATCATTTAAAAGGCAAGTGTTTAAGTAGAGGTGTACAGAGTATTAGCTAGAACTGACTGGCGGTTTCTAACGAAGAAAACTGCAGTACTCCAATGAATTTTTCGAACCCATGGTTGTAAAACTTCACACGGAAGAACTCAGCTACAAAGGTAAGCGTTTCCACATAGTATCTCTCTCTAGGCCATAGGGCATAACACATTTGTATAAACATAAATATTATCTGATTAACAAGTTACTTCATGCTAGCCGAATCATGTAGTGAATTTCTCAACGAAGCTGAATCTACATGTTAATACATGCAATTTCCAAAATAGTATCTGCCACATAACATTATTTGCCTTATGCTTCAACTTTTTTGGCAAAAGTTCATGCAAGCGACCAAATGGTATATTGTAGAACAAGTGCATGAGGTGTGTTTGTTTGAATTGCCGTACCCGAGCATTTATGCATTCTAAACCATTTGGTTTGGTAATACCAGGTCTAACATAGAAAAAGAATTTCACCTCACCAAATTATTTCCGCAATCTGTTACATGAACCACTGCAGTGATTCTTAAGACCAATGGATCCACCTCGATGGTTTGTGATACAACCTCCTTAAAATGCTTAAGTTTCAAAGTCCAACATTTTGGTATATCTGTATCTCATAATAGTAGATGAATTCTCACAATCTGTGATATGTATCTTTCTCATTACAACTAACGAGTCCGGTTTAACAGGTGTTAAAAAAACACAAGTAACTTCCCAGTCTTCCACTCTCGTCTTATATGTGAAATATAATAATTCTTGGGAGCTGTTTGCCTAAGCTTGATAGTCAAGAAAACTATCTATTAGAATGACTCAAAGTTATGACCTGTTATAAAGATGATCTTTGCAGCTCCAATATGGTTTTGGCATTACCTTGTGAGCTCATGCTAATTATCTCTGGAAAAGTAAAATCACTGACTTATTTTCCAAAATATTTCAAGATTCTGCAGTTCCAATGTATTGACTGTGTTACCATCGTTTCTAAACGTCAAAAAATTAATTAGATCATATGGCCTAACATTCTACAGTTGAACAAAGATCTGTGATCTATATAATCCAAAACCATAGTCTTAAAATTCATGAGCTCCCATATACTTAGTAAACATCCTATTGGTGTGAACTTACAACTAAAACAACTTTCAAGTATAGCCATAGTCCATCTTAGATACCAACTTACGTTAATATCACCAATCATATGCCCCTGAAAACCCCCAAAACAAACCGACATAGGGCTTATTCAACCTAATAATATAAAAAAAATGATGCACCTGTCACCAGCTAACAATTTCTTTTAACAAAAAAAAAAAAAAAAAAACAGAAAAACAATCCATAAGAACAAAAAATGACTAAATGATGATAATTAAAAATTATGCAGAAAAAAAGTGAAAATTGAAGAATACCTGGATTGGGGAAAAGGAGAAAGGGGTCGATAACGGGCACTGTGAATTCAGATCGTGAAGAAAAGTTTTGAATTCACGCGGACAAGTCAAAGATGAGGAAACCGATTGAAACGAAAACAAACACAGCAACATACAAATGCATTTCGTCATCGACACCTCCATAAACAAATTGAAAATGGTTCTAATGATCAACAAAAACGTTGTGTTTCTGAAAAGATAATTAAAAACCTATCGATAAGCTGAGGATTGGCTTAGGCTTTTTTGTGGTATTTTATTACCTATTGAATTTTACAACGTACGTGTAGGTGGGTCGGTGGGGGGGGGGGGGGGGGGGGGTCGTTCATCTTGTGAAAGATAATAGGGCAATTAAAATTAGGAATACTATTTTGTATAAGTAAATTTGATATAGAAGATTAAATTGAATAATTTTATTCCCTAAAAAAAAAGAATTGAATAATTTTATATTTTTCGTATTTATATGGAAAAAATCTTTCTAAAATTAAATTATGACGGACAAGGGATTGTTTCCCCTTGTCTTTAGTTTGGTTGCTATTTTGCTAAGCATCAATTATAAATAATAAGTTTTTCTTGAATTTATAACAATTTAATTTTTGTAGTTTTCATTTGAAACTAAAAAGAAGTTTCCTGTTTTATTTGAGACAAATAGTAAACGTGTATAAAAGATCTTGTTGAGTGGACACCAGTGTTCTGAAAATCGGACCGGACCGGCCGATCCGTTCGGTTCAACCGCTAACCGGCAGATTATCCGGTCCGATCTGACCCTAAAAATCAGGAGTGTAGAAAACCAGTATGAACTCGCAGAAACCGGTCAAAAACTGGCAAAACCGATGAACCACTCGACCGGATGAACCAGCGGTTCTCTTTTTTTCTCCTTTTTTCTCGTTCTTTTTTTTCCCTTTCCTTTCACTTTAATGATTTTCTATTTGTGCCTAAAGCTGATTCATAACTAATAATTTGTGTAATTGTATAATATCCATAAGAATGATCAAATAATACTTTTAAAAGATAAGATAGAAGAAGAGGGGAACTGAAAAATGGATTGCAAAAAGAAATGTGAGAAAAAATAGGTGGTTGGGATGCTTTGACTGCGGAGATAAGGAGGTAAGAAGAGTGAAGTACGAAATGAAAAAAATGACTGCTTGGTAGAGAAAACAAGGGGGGTTGGGAAAATATTAGGGTTTTTGTTCAGTTAATGTTAAAATAGGCTCAAGCCCATCAAAGTATTGTTTTTATGTCACATTATTATTCAATTTTATGCCCCTTAAGGTAAATAGGCCCAAGAAGAATAGTAACACAGACAGAAACTAATGAATGACATTTGTTGATTTAAAATAAAGAATAAATATTGTAAAGTTTTGATAAATTAAAATACATATATAGATTGAATTTCTTGGTCCAAAATATATATTGAAAAATATTTTATTATATTATATTTTCAACATTGTGTATTTTAGTTCAATCATATAATTATTTAAAATATAGCTATAATTATTACGGTTGTAACGGTTGAACCACTGATCAAACCGGTTAGACCAATAAAACCAATAATCAGTCGGGTTGCCGGTTCTATCTTCGGTCCGATTTTAAAAACACTGGTGGACACAAGACAATATTCAATTTCCCAATTAGACTTTTTTTTATGAATTTGGCTAGACCAGCTTAGGAACTTAGGTCATGATCTTTGTCAAATACAAAATTAAGAAATTAACTCATCTAATTTATTAATTGATACAAGCAGACATTTTTAAACTTTTTTATCCATACTAATTCAATGGAATGTTTTCATTGCCCTATATATATATATATATGTTAAAATCCAATTATGATAAATTTCTTATATTTATTTCTGCTTAGACTTAAATTAATAAGTTAAAAAATAATAAATTATGTATAAGACTCAACTTAAACTTAACTCTGTTAAATTTAAAAATGACGAATTACATTAAAAGAAAAATATCAAATAACTAAAGGTGAAGTTGCATTGTTTTAATAATTAATCTCCTGACGCACCAAAATAATTTTGTCACAAAAAATATTGTAAATAAATATTTAGTGAATTTATTTTTATTTTGTGAGAGTAATTAAAGTAAATAATGGAGCAATCAGCATCTTTCGAACTGACCCATTTGCCCCGCCCTGCGCCGCTGATATTTCTGCCCCAAGAAACACTGCACTGTATAAAAAGTTGTACAAAGCTGAAAACGGTAGAAGAAGATACGAAAATGCGAGTCTTCAAAATCCTCACGAAACGAGTTTTTGCTGCTTCAACTTCGAATCTCTGTAATCGTCGAACTTTCATAAGTTGTACGCGCGCGATCAAATGTCAGCCGTCGATTCTCGACTCCCCATGGTTCGCCACCCAGCTCCGCTGCGCCCGATTCTCCGGAGGCGATGTATGTAAATCCATCCCTTTCTGTATTTTCTTAATTATGTCTATGAAATAATTTGCACGCATGTTGAAATTAGATAAATACACGCGGTGGTCATGAAATGAAAATACTCAAAACCCTTACTGTTTATAATTTTTCATGTGGTTATTCGAGATTCAATAGCGGTTGCTCTATGTTTCGATACTACTGTTATTTTCAATGCGCTTCTTGTTGAATTTGCATTTTCTTGGTAGATTGTTGAATTTTATTCTTAAGGAGTAAATCACTGTCGTGTGTTAGTTTAATGGCTATCTTCTTGTCTTACTATTGCTCCATGAGTAGCTCTAGACGTACCAATCTTAGTTTTATCTTATTACTGGTTTTTTAGTAGCATCAGCTGCTGGATTCGTAGTGCGGGGCACCTATCTTAATTTTGTTTTGTTACTGGTATGATTGCCGATTGCATCCAGTCAAAATCCACGAACAAAGAGTTATCCAGTATAGTAATACCTTTTACTATAATACGTTAAGCAGTCTTCTTAACTAAATACATCCAAGCACATATCTTACAAGGGAATGATCAATATCTAGAGATATCGCACTTTTTGGGAGGTAAGTCCTCATCAATCTCACAATCTTGCCTTCAATGAGACCACCTAACTCAAACAAATGGATGATAAATAGTGATTTATGTTATTTCACCATCATTTTTTTATGCATTAGTTTCTTTAAAAAAATGTTGTACCAGGACCCATATTCCCTCCAAAAAACTATAACTAGTAGGTCCTTTGTAATATCCTTCAAGCAAGTGCTTCTGTTAATCTCAAAAGAAATGGTAGCATGGATTGCTCCTGCTCAGGGCATCGGTTACCTTAGTGCTCTTGTAGTTACAAGTTTACTGTTGTGGTTTCATGTTTGTAATTACACTGTGCAGGTAAGAGTGGGAAACGTTATTGAAAGAAGAGGTTAGATGTACTACATTCATAGTAATAGTAAATGTTAAAGCCTGTGTACTAACAAATTATGACATGTTTGTCGGATTGCTGCTGATGCGATGCAGGAAAGATTTATCAGGTAACTAGTCGTATGCTTCCAACTAATTTTTTCTTTTTGCAATTTATTATGAAGCTGTAAATATGCCTCAATGTATCTTGCACTGAATTTTTTTAGGTGGTTAAAGCGCATCATACTACTCAAGGAAGAGGAGGTGCTATAATACAGGTTAACACTAATTTCGTAATATCATGGTGTCATTTTTTTCCTTTATTTTGTAGGTATTGAACAATGTGCTTGTAAACCAATGATTGTGTACTCTTTCTTTATAGAATGGTTTTGAAACTGTATAACAACGCATCAATTTTTGACCGTTTGTCCTTCTCTAGTACTGAGTTACTGGTCTGGAAGGTTAACTTGGCATAAAAATTGCTTCCCTACTACTTGCTGAAATAATACTTCATGATGTGCAGTTTCAATTCCAGTTCATTCAAACGAATTATCTGTCCACTGATTCTATTCTAGAGGTGAGTCTTGCAATAAGTCACTGATTTGGGATTGTTGGAAAACTGGGATTGAGAAAAGCTTAAGCTTTCCCCATCTTCCTATGGCCTTATCTTAAAACTATTACTTAAATCTGAAAAGTTAATAAAAATAATACTTTAAATAAATATAATAATAATAATGGATTAAGCAAAAAACTACGCAAAGTGCACCACACTGCAACATCAATTTCTCGTCGACAATTACTATCATTATAACCACTGTACTTCTGAACATGATTTTGATGTGGGGAGAAGGTTTTCAGTCGAATTTATTATAATAATGAGAAAGGGAAAATTTTTTGTTGGGAAATTTTATTTATGTATTTATGTATAGAAATAACAGTTTTTGATTTAATTGGAATATGTCATGATTTATTGATATCAGTGACGTGGACATAAAAAAGTTATGAACTTGTATTTCTGAATAGGAATAGCAAAATTTGATGTAATTGGAATATATCAGGGTTCATTGACCAGTGACATGGACATGAAAAAGTTATGAATTTGAGTGGTTCCTCGCTCTATTTCTATGATTTGCTACAAGTTATTTTTTGGCCATCCAAATGGTTTGAAATCCTTGGAGCTTCGTTCTCACTCCATTCCTCTCTCCGTTTCTTCTTGTTGGCGCGAAAGAATAATTTGATGATATTATTCAAGAGTTGGTGCAGGAAGACCTTGGCTATATATCATTGGGCTACATATCATAAAACATATACGCTTGAATATTAAAGCTACGTATACTTATTGATGAAGAAAGCTTACTTTTATATTCTTGTTTGATATTTTGCTTAGAAAAAGATCTTTAATTTGAAGTGCCTGGTATTATCTAGAATTTCAGAATAATTAGTCTTTTGCTTGGTCTTCCATATTATTTATTCAGTTTATACACGCCAAATAGCATTGCAAGTATTATCTCTTTTTTGCTGGATTTATCATTTGTTTCTAGAATTAAACTCTCGTTGTGCTTCTTTTTTCCTTACTGGCCAAAATACTAACAGGTGGAGCTCCGCGATATTGATAGTGGAAGTAAATCAAATGAAAGGTTGAGAACTGATGAGCCAATTGAAAGTATGCATCTTCACATCATAATTCTTGTTAAACTCTGTTAGTTACTTGATGATTCTTCTAAACAGTGAATCATATTGATGAAACTTTAGAGTAAATTGATCTTGACTCTGTACATCTGTACTTTACCAAGCCTCCTGTCTGTATCCATTGAAGTTGATGCTATATAATGAAAAGGAAATACTTTGAGGCTGAGGACCAAAACATTGAAATTACGAATGTTTTCTTTCGTCTTTTTTTTAATGTGGAACTGGGATAAGTTAGCAGTAAGATGAAATAAGCAGAGCTTAATCTATAATTCGTGGTGCTGCACTCTATCAATTTTCTCAATTTTGTATACTCAACTACAAATCTCTGGTTTATAAGGTACGTTTAAACTGAATGTATGGGGTGATTATTCTGAACATGTTTAGATTTTAGGTTTTGGTTTAGGAAGAATGTGATTTAATCAGAATGTGTCGGTATTATGAAGTCTCTTGAGATGGAAATATTTGATTCAGTTCTTGTCTGCAAAATCATGTCCATGCTTGTACACAAAACAGAACACATTATTCAAGCTTTTCTGAAGCAGATTCGAACTAATTATGCTGTTACTGAGGTGCTATTATTTGTAAATGGTATATGAGATAGTTTTGAAAGTTTTTGGACCTTGTCCTAGCCCCTACGAGAAAAATGAACTTGTACAAAAAAGTCATTACAGCAATGTTGAAGCTACTCTGAATCGGAATTCTATGCTCTAAACTGGATTTGATTATATTTTGCTATGGGTTTATCAGACTAAAGTGAACCAGAAGTTCTCATCTTGTCGAATTTACTGACTGACTTACTCTTATTTGAAATTGGTACAAGCTTATATGGATATGTGGAAGAGAGTGTTTATTGAATTATCAGTATGTGGTAACCTTTGCAAACTAAACCTTCAAGCTCAGTCATGCTCTCTTTCAAGTCGGGCATCTTTGAAAAATAAATGCTCTTCCATTTTGACTCCAGTTCACTCTTTCTTTTTTTATCTTGTTCAGAGGTATTTGTTTATGAGAAGTCACTGACATACCTTTATACTGATGATGAATCTGGAAATATTGTTCTAATGGAGTGAGTGCTTCTGTTTACTTATTTATTTTGAATTTAGCGGGTACCAATTCCAAATATGTAGACTGGTATTTGTTTAATCTGTGTTATCTTATCCAGCCCTGACACATACAGCCAGCTAGAGGTACCAAGACACTTATTTGGTGAATCTCTTGTATACCTTCAAGGTAATGCTGATTAATCTTTTTTCTTTTAGTATCCTGCGCAATCTCCACAATCTCCATTGTGTATATATCAACTTTAAGGATTAGGAGATAAAGGAAATTGTCAAATACAGGAAATTTTACTTTCTGCACAATATTCAAGACTTGTGTTTCTTAGGAAATTGAAACTAATATAAATGCATCAAATAAGTTATTATTTTTAGTTGATACTTAATTACATGCATTAATAAAAAAAAAAATTGGCCTGCGGTTCGGAGTGGTTAAAACAAAATCGAAACGAACCGGAGGCGCCTCGAAAGGGATTAAACCCTCGGGAAACCCAAAAAAAAAAACTATTTTTTTCAGTTTCGTTCAATTTATGTTGAACCTTTTAATTTTGTTTTGGTTATAGTTCAGTTAGCTGAACTTTGAATACCCTATTTTAGAAAAGCATGTTTGAAAGTTAATATTACAAATTTTAACTCTTGATTCATCAACTGTTGTGCTCCCACTACACAGATGATATGAAAGTCACTGTCCAACTTTATGATGAAAGACCCATGTCAGCATCAATTCCGAATCGAGTGACGTGTAGAGTTGCTGAAGCATCTGATGCAGTAAAAGGAACTAGTAGTGGAGCTACACCGTAAGTGAAATTCTCTTTAGTACACTATGTCCATGTACTTGTGATAAAAAGAGTAAGTAATAAGAAACTATACTGTGTCATGTTCGACAAACTATTCTTATCTAAAAGTTGTTAATATTATCATTCTTTGGGTTTGCGGGCTTACGTAATGTTGTTAATATTACAAAAACTATAAATCTTTGGGTTTTCAGACTTAACCCTCATTATCTTAGCTGGACCTTAACGTTGTTCTCTAGATTAAATGTAACATTTTCTTGACCTCGTGTATTTTGTGATTGCTTCATCATATTTCTCATCAATCTTCAATTTTGCAGTTATAAGAAGGTTTTGTTAGACAATGGTGTAATTGTCCAGGTAATTTACTCTGAGAAATAATATGTTGCTCATCCGACAACATGCATGATAGTCTTGCTTTTAATTATTCACTCAAGACCACCCAGGATCCTCCAAAACCACCCCTGGGTCCTTACTACACATTTTTGCACTTAGTGTTAGTTGCCTGGGCTTTACTCTTCAGAGCAGGTACTAACTTTGAATAAAAATTATGATTATGATGATTAGGTTCCAGCTCATGTTTTAGAAGGAGATAAGATTATTATCAATACCACAGATGGCTCTTACGTTAGCAGGTTTCTTAATTAAGTCTCTTTATCTATTATTCTATTGTGTTTTTTACCATGAATGAATGATTATCAATAAGGAATTAAGGATTATTCTTTTGGTTTGGTTTCTTTCTCTCAGGGCCTAAACACAACACTACTTTGGTGTTGGATCAGATCAAAAACAGCTCCCTGTGAATTTCTATAGCTATAATAAGTTATTTTAGTGTTATGATAAAAACTTACAGACGAATGTCGTCTTAATATCTCTGTTTACTTGCTAGTTTTCCCAGGAAAAATGTAAAATTATTTTGACCGACTTTCTATATTTTTTTTTTTTTTTTTCGGCTTTTTCTACTTATGTTACCCTCTCTCATTGTATTGAACAAAGGGCCAATAAATGCTAGTTAGATATAATGGCTCGACAATTTTTTAATGACCTTTTGGTCCATAAATTAGTTAAGTATTCAACCAGTTAGGATTTTTTGCACTTTGCATCCCGAAACATGAGAAATAGGCATTTTGCACCCCTAAAACTTAGATTTAGCACTTCACACTCTCGAAATATAAAAAATGCAACACTTTGCGTCCTTTTTTATTTTTATGCAAAAATTCAAGGGCAAAATAAGTAATTCAATTGTAAATCTTTGTCACTTTGCACCCTCAAAACTCAATAATTTGACACTTTGCACCTCCTAAATAAAATTAGCACTTAACATTCTCTAATTAAGAACAAATCATCAATTTGCACCCCCGAAACACAATAAATGGGCAATTTGCATCCCAAATTACAAAATTTACACTTAACACCCTCAAATTAAAAAAAAAAAAACTCAAATTCCTTGTTTTTTTTTGTCAAAGTTGATCATCGGGGTGAAAAAATCTAAGGCAAAATAGGTAATTCATTTTTTCTCCTTAAATTTTACAAAATACAATTATAAATACTACTCTAGAATACTCATTTCTCTCTTCATCTTTTTTCACCAATATATCCATAAATAACTAAATAATGTACAAGTAAATTTCTCAAAGACCAATTATCTACATCAACATATCAAAGACCCATTAATAATTACCTATTTTGTCTTAAATTTTTTTCACCCCAATTGTCACCTCAAATTGATTGGTTTCTTATTTTTTGGGTCGATTGATTTGTATTAACAATATTAATAAATAACCATTCAGACTTAAGTTATTAATGGAACTACCAAATTATACATGGTTAATCATAGGAATTTAAAAAAATAAATGCATGCAATCATATGCAAATATTATTCTTGCGAATCAAGTAAATTTTTCTTGGACAACAAGAAAGATCACCAAAATCATTAATGCACTGAATATTAATCTTTTTAACCAAGTAAATATTACTGGACTCTCTGGTATATTCAAAAATCGAAAATAAAAATCAGAGTCACAAAGCTGAAAACGGAGTAGAATTAAAAAAGATGCGAGTCTTCCTCCTCCTCAGCAAACGGTTTTCCGCTGCTCCAAAACCGGTTTCATTTACTCGTAGAACTTTCACGAGTTACACCCGTGGCATGATCGAATTTCAGCCATCGATTCTCATTTCCCCTTGGTCCGTCACCCAACTCCGCTGTGCTCGATTCACCGGCAGCGATGTATGTAAATTTTAGAGCTCGTTTAGTTTGTTTTTCTAACTATATTATAATTAAAAAATGAAAGGGTTCTTTGAGAAAATTTAAAATGTGTTTGGATTATTTCCTTTCTGCAAACTTTTGACTATTATGATATAAGATGATCATAATGTTTTTTTTAGGCTTGAAAATATAATAATGACAATTTTCTTTAAAAAATTAGTTGGTTTGTATTTTTTTATGTCTTCCTGTAGAGTCTGTAAAAGTTCAAACAAACTAGGCCTAACATTTTCGCTATATCTTTAATTATGCGACATACATATTGAAATGATCTTCAATTGAATATCAAGTTAACTATCTATAGTTACACGTTTACAGTTGTGACTAATGTCGTGTTTGATTTCATTTTGTGTAGGTAAAAACAGGAAACATCATTGAAAGAAGAGGTTAGTTATATACATAAATTCATATATTATTATTATATTCAATTCATTCTAAATTAAATAATATGTAGTTGTCAAGTTAAAGCCTACTTACTAATATATAAAACATGACTAATTTTCCTGGTTGGCTGTTGATGTGATGCAGGAAAGATTTATCAGGTGATTACTCACAATTTAGTTGTCCATATATAGATATATTTATTAATTATGCTTCAAAATGCATGTTCTTTCATTTTATTTTATTTTATTTTATTAATTATTGTAATTTAGAATGAAATTAATTAATTTGTTTAGGTGATACATGCCAAGCATAATAACCAAGGAAGAGGAGGAGCTATAATACAGGTTCAATTCGATGCTAATTACTTATATAATTTTGATAATGGTCGTGTCATTTTGATTTTTTTCTTTATTTTTATCATTATGAGGGGGCCGAATCCGGTTGGGATTGGATAGGTATATACATGTCGATATGTATACTTAGAGATTTAAAATTAGATGACTTATTAATTTAATTTTGCCAAAAAACTAATTAATAGGTGGAGCTCCGGGATGTTGATAACGGAAACAAATCGAACGAAAGGATTCGAACCGATGAGGCAGTGCAAAGTATATATATAAATACTTGATAATATAATTAATGCATCATCTATATATATTATTTGATATAATTTTTTGTTTAATTTTGTTCAGAGATACATGTTCAGGATATGTCACTTACATACAGTTATACTGATGATGAAAGTGGAAATATTGTTTTAATGGACCCTGAAACATACAGTCAGCTAGAAATACCACAACACTTTTTTGGTAAATCTATAGTCTACCTTCAAGGTAATTATTAATTAGTACATACTATATATATATATAATGATCTTGTGATTTCATTCAGTTTAATTTGAACTCAACTTCGAGTACTTAATTACGTACAGATGATATGAATGTGAAAGTCGAAATGTATGACGAAAGACCTGTGTCCGCATCAGTACCAAGTCGAGTTACGTGTAAAGTTGCCCAAGCATCTGATGCAGTAAAGGGAACTAAAGGTCCACGGTAATATATAATAAGTGATGAATCTGTGAATATATATATGTGAATTAATTAATTAATCCTGCCTCTTTTTACTGATTAATTATAGTTAAATCATATACTATATATTATTCTTCAATTTAATTTAATTTAATTTTGCATTTGCATGCAAGCGCAGTTATAAGAAGGTTTTGTTGGATAATGGTGAAACTGTAGATGAGGTAATATATATTTGCATGCATGTTGTTGATATTAAAAAGTTAACAATTAATTTAGTTCATTGATCATTTGTATATATATATATATTGTAATATAATGGTTTAGGTCCCAGCTCATATTGTAGCAGGAGACGAGATTATAATCGATACCACCAAGGGCCATTACATTAGCAAGTGAGTTCTTCTTGTTTAATTAGTTACTACCATGAGCTATATATATATATATATATTCTTATTCTTATTCTTATTCTTCCTTTAATTTTCCTAAAGCTAATTAAGCTGTTTCCTTGATTTCACAGGGCCTAAACAAACACAACCTTCTCTACTCTACTAATTAACTCAGATGGATAGATGGATGGATAGCTCGTCTTTGTTTGTTACAATGATTGAATGAACTCATTGATCGTATTATTTACGTCTCGACTCAAGAATGATTCATAAGATTTTGCATATGCTTTTTTATTCATTGTTATCAATATCATTTTTGCAAAATTTATTTTAATTAGATTAGTTGAAAAGACACCTGGATCACTTAAAAATAAATAAATAACAAGTATTAATGTAATATTCAATATTTATGAAAATTTGGGCTCAGTTGGGGGAGGTAGGCATTTTGCACCTCCCCTTGGGTATTCCACTACGTCCTTTTTCTTGGATTTTTTAGACTCAAATTAATTTTGGTCCCCATTTGGGCTCTCCAATGGAGATGCTCTTATGCATAAACATATGGCAAATTTTAACATCCAGATGCTTCTATTTAAATTATTCGAAGAATGCCTTTGGTATATGTTCAAGAAAAATGGCCAATTTTATTTGACTTTTAAGCTCGAAGAGGTGAATAGGACTCCAATATGAAAATAGGCAAGTTTATTACGCGTCTATTTCTAATCCTAAATGGAATGAAACACCTTAGAGATCCACACATAAACATAGTTCCTATATGGAGCTTATAGAACCCTATTATAATTATCAATCTCATATTCCCTCTAAATTGACTTCATAGGCACTAAACTACTAGCAGAGATTCATTTGATGTTATTGAATTATCAAATTGGATTCGTGATAATGTGAACTCTTAACATATCTTCTTAAATGAAATACCTAATGTTGTTTAAAAAAAAAAAATACCCAAGAAAAGCAAGAAAAAATAATCAATCTATCTTATTGCAAAAATACAACATCCTTCGAAGCAATATAATAATTCAGAGTGCACTAATTATTTTGCCAGAATATTTTTCTTGAAATTCCACAAATAAGTAAATTCGGAGAAATTAGAGAAACTCCAATACCTATCCTAATCGAATTAAGTTGAGTAAAAAATGTATGCCTGTCATTGCAAAATACTCTCTCAGCACCGAATAAAACATATCCAAAACATTATTCTGATAGAGAAAATCTCAATCCTCCCAATGAAAAACACCTTCGTCTCCCCTCTTAAAGAATTACAATCCAATCTTCTTCTCAAATTTCTGGATTTGGTTCAGGAATATCCAGGTCATCTGCATAACACAAAAACGGTCAAAACTAAGCAAAACTCGGACAAACAAACACAGAGAGAGAGAGAGAGAGAGAGTACCATGACATGAGGAGCAATTCTAACACAATATACTGGAAATCCAGTGTAGAATTTGAATGGTCCCCCTGCTTTGAGTGTTTTCAATGCACAATCTAGAGAACCAGTGTAAGGATACTTCCCTGCAGCATCCGGCTGCATTTTCTGTATTTGAGTTTTCACATAATCAAACGGCAAACTACAAGCTGCAGCAAAGAATCCCGATACAGTACTTGCCCCTGAAAAGAGACAAAAAGACCTTTAAGAATGGATCTGAAACAACTTTTAGACCTATAAAATTCGATCTTGGAGAGTAAAGATATAAATTTAGAGTATGTTCTCTCACCTACGACTGTAGCAGCCTCACCAAAACCGAGAGAATCCTTGCAAAACTCAACACTTTGATCATAAGAAGCAAGCATGCCCATGTTAAGCGCCATAGCCCTCACCACAGTTGGACCAGCACCTTTCCATAGTGCTAAAACTCCTTCATCGGCTACAATACGGGAAAGGGCATGAAATGCATTTGTATAATGACGTCTCTGGGCAAGAGGTAATGTTGCATCAGCCTGCATACGAATGAGTGCCAAATCTGCGGGACTACCGACACATGCTCCAATTGCTCCTGCTGTCAATCCACATAGTGCCTTCTGATAAAGTGGTAGAGGCTTTCCCTCGTTGGCTTCGATTGCTTTATTCGTTAAAATCCTATTATTAGAAAGAGCCCCAAGTAAATTAAAATGTTCAACAATATGATGCTTTTTATGCCCAAAATTTTGAAATCATTTTCCAATAAATGCAACTGTCTCACCCTTAAAAAGTATAACTTGGTATTGAATGTAAATAAGGTTATTTGAAGTATTTAATTAAAAAGTATTTGCAATGACAAATTCTGCTTCTCTTAAAATTTCGAAAAAAGGACTGAAAAGGAGAAGAACCACATGAATGCAAACACCACCACTTGAATCTTTTTCTGAAATACAAACTCCACCCACATGATAATACACACCCATAATTCACATGATAGAAATTGAAAACAGAAGCCCAAGCTATCAAAAGAACAATATACTTGAGAAGCAGTCTCATCTTTTAATTATCCCAGTAGTTATTTCATCGAATTTTTAACATGAACAATAATTTTCAAAATAACAGGAAAATCTCACCTAAATGATCCAAGCCTTGCAGTTGTATATGTAGCTTGTCTAAGAAGCCCAGCAGATAAACCCTGTAAAACAACAACCGTAAGTATGTCTGAAGATCGATTCATCATCAGCTTCAAGCAAAAGAGCTCTAGTTAAGGTTATAGCAAATGTGTATATATGTGTGTGTGTGTGAGAGAGAGAGACTATTTACAGCTTAACGCTTCCAGCTATACTACAATCTACTTTTACGAATATCAAGAAAACTAAAAGGTCAGAACAGAAACACTCATATATTCAAAAAATTGACCCTCATAGCTCAAACTCAAACCAACCCTAAAATAAATTATACCCCATTGCTCAATAAATTATACCCCATTGCTCAAGTTCAATATTCTTCTAGCCTTTTAAAAACTCAAATCAAGCTGGAATCTTGAATCACAAAGGGCTTGTTATCTTGAGCTTAACTACCTCAGGCTAACCTTATAGCAAGTGTGTGTCTTTTTGCAAGATAATACATAAAAACACACACACATACACACACACACACACACCCTTATATGAAGACAAGCCTGGGAGAGAGAGACCTATTTGGCTTAAAATTAAAAGACTTACACAGTGGAATTTACTTGTACACAAAGTTCTTTCTGAAATGAGCTTATATACAAAAACCAAGTACAAGTATTTTAAGATGATAATGGGAAATTCTTTAGAATCAAAATCCATTTTTAAGATAAGAACTAAGTTGAGATTAGTCTTGGTCAATAATTTCCCAACACAAAATTAGAAAAAAATTACTGTCATTTCAAATGTCACCCTACAAATTAATTTCCATGAGAATCTCACTTGTGCCACAACAACTTTTTGACCAAAACCAATTCTTTGGATTACTATTTCACTAACCAGCGATGATCAAAATCATAACAATGATGAAGAAGAAACATAAGCGAATTTATGATTGACTCGTATAATACAAACCTTGTAAAAGGCACCAATACCATCATTTTTTAGCATGTTCCTAGTCACCTCGCTGGCTGATCCCTGTCCCAGCTGTATCCTCACCTGCAATTAAGAACCAAACATCACAGATCAAGATCTATAACCTTCAGTTCACAAACAGCAACAGAAGAACCTAATTTCATTTCCAAGTGATAGTTTCAGGATTTAACACTAAGACCACTAGCTGATTCTATCTAAAGAGACCCCTCATAGATAAATCTTACAACCAAATATCGCAATTCAATTGTACAACCTTTTCAAAGAACAGAAAAAGAGATCCACAAAGCATAACAGAAAACATCTTACAAGCAAAATGTAGAAATTAAATTCTAAGCTCATAATGAAAACCCTAGTTGATTTAAGATCTGAAAACATGGCAGTAACAAAATTTTCATCCAGGAAATCAAAAAAATAATCCCAAACACCAAAAAGTCACCAACTTTTCATGGTTGTATAAACATTTGAGTACCTTGATCATGTCGATGGGTTGGATAACACAGGTAGCAAGCATACCAGAAGCACCGCCATTAACGAACGGCTTAACTGTGGGCCATACTCCAGCGGATTGGGGTTTAGATTCTGCCATTTTTCTTTCTTCTGGTTTCCCTTTCTTTTCTAGATGTGAATTTCAAACAGAAGGGAAGAAAGAGTGAGGACTGAGGGTGAATGCAGTTTTGGTGGTGAAAGAAACAAGGGTTTGTGTTTTAATGGCAGGTAGGAAAAACGAAAATGTTTCTTTTTCTTTATTGTTTAATTCTGCAGCCAATCAGAGATTTACTATGATGCATACAGTCCCACAATAAATTGCACGCTTCTCAATTAGGTTTGTTACACCAGTTTTTTTTTTTTTTTTTTTTAAATAAATAAATAAAAAGATTTCGTGATGGTGAACTAAATTACTCTTAAAGGAATTTTTATGAATAATGACACGTAGTACCAATTATCACAATATAGTGTTGAGAAATTAAAATTGCAATATGTTATATACAACTGTAATGGTTGTTGATATATATATATTAAAATATAATAGAATGGTTTTTTTCTAAGAAATTTTAATGTTGTTCTATGTATCCTTTTGCTTTTTTTTTCTTTGCTTGGACCACGATAACTTAAGCTTTACTTTTATTCCTTTTTTCCTTTCATTTTATTGAACATAGACTTATAAATTTTTATAAAAATAATACAAATTTCTTCTTGTTTTATTTCTTTATTATATCTAAATAATTTTCTGACTTTTAGATTGACAAAAAGGTCAGAGATATAAGAAGATTTTTTTTTTTTTTTTTTTTTTAAATAGTTGCTTTGGCTTCACTTTATGTGGTGGATAACGTGAGTAGTAAAATTATTAGGCCTACACTTCAAATTGAAGAAATAGACACTTTCCCAACTCTACACTTAACATTTATTGAATATAAAGTTTTTCTTTGTCCTAGATTTTATACATAAATCCATATACTATGTGAAATTATAACTTTTGCAAATTGAATAAATATTAAAGTCAAAATAAATAAATTAAAAAAAAGTTAGTAATAATGCAGACAAGATATTTTCTAAATTTATAAAGTTATACTAATTTAAGATTTTATCTTTGTCGTGCAATATAAAAAATATCAATTAATTAGTCTCAAAATATCGTTTATATAAAAAAATTCAAATAATTAGTAATTCCACCACATCGTATAACACAATTTCTTCCCTTTGGAAGTCTCAAGACCACCCAATATAGTTGGCCTATACAATTAACCTATTTTTTCATCGTATTACCCAATTTATCCCTCCATCTGTTCAATAAATTTTAAATACCCCCTTGGGTTTGTCGTCACATGTGTCATCTAGTGTGAATATGTAATTTTCTTCTTCAGAAAAACCAAAAAAAATTAAAAAAAAATGGGTAATAATATATTTATTATTTGGACGTGGAGCTCTAAGAATGGATAGCTAAGTTGAGGTCAACTAATTTTACTTAGTCATTTTCAATATTTGTTTCAAAATATAACATTATGGTACATGGCTAAGATTGTATGGATAAAATTTGCTATTACATGACCTCAACATTATCATCATAAATGGCATGAATCACATAACTTTTTAATTTTCTAATCACAACTTATAGTCTTATTTTTTGGGTGAAATTCATTCAATTGAAGGCATATTTCTTTTTTATTTTATTTTATTTTAATAAGTACGTGTCAAATTTGTCTGCTAACTTTTGATTTTGTGAAAAAATAATCTATTATCAGTCTTACTTTTATGGGTGAAAAATGCATGCATTTGAAAACAAAAATATTTTCCTTTTCTTTTTGGTTTATTGTTAGCAGATTTGTTTGCTAAATTGTAATTGGGCCCGTTTGTGGGACGGGCTAATATAACCTGACAGTGTAATGCTTTGGTCCAACTGAAACAAATTGAGCCCATACAATGATCCAGTGGGAATATTAACGTTGAAACTTTTTTTTTTTTTTTTATAATTCAATACTTCATTAAAAAATAAACATCATACAAAAGGTTAATGAAATCAAAGATGGGATAACCACCATTACAAAAAACATTACAAAAAATTAAATTAAAAGGGATAGTAGACGACCAATTTGAAGCAAAAGCCCACGAAGCTCTATAGTGTGATCAATTTTTTTTATAAGATAGTGTGATCAAATTGAAAAAGAGAAAAACAAAAGGTTTTAATACTCAAAATGTTGCATCTTGATTTTGAATGTAATTAGATGATTCCGGTCTTGAATTTAATGGTTGTTCTACTTAGTTTCAAATGTGTTCAAATATTGAGCTATATAAGAAAAGGTTAGAACTAAAGTTCAAATAAATTTATTTGAGATTTGTTTTGGGTTCTGAAAATGTAGGTGGGGATCTAGTATTTTCTGAATTCTTATGTAAGGAATTAAAAAAAAAAAAAAAAAAAAAGTTTAACAAAAGATGTGAATTAGGAAGGATTGGTCGACGAAATATGAATCGAAGATTGAACATTGATATACCCCAGAACAATACATTTTTGTTACCACGAGACATACTGGCATCCGCGAATCAGTTACTTGTCTGAATTAAATATAATAATTGAGTCCTAACATTTTGAAAGGTAATGTTTAACCTTTAAAAATTGAGGGAACTCAATTTCAATCATAAAGAATTTAAATTATACGCCAACTACTCGATCTTAACCTATGTTTCGAGTAAACTTTTACATTTTTTTGTTCGTTCCCCTACAAAAAGATGAAGATGTAATTGTTGTACTAAAATCTATCTAGTGAAATATAAATGTCAAAGAGTGAGATGTTATCATAAAATTCAGTAGACATAGTTAGAAATACAGCTAGGTGGATAGTGTGATTAGTGAGCGAGTGAGGAATAAAAGCATGTGAAAGCCAACTTAAGGATGAGGCCACTTGATAATAACTCAAGGCCATATGGACAATTTGATATTATTTTCTCTCAACTACTGCTCAGATGCACCAACCATGCATATCTTCGATTATATTTTATCTTTTATTAAAAAAATATCACTTTTCTGTATTTGCAATGTTATATGTTTTTCTTTCTCTACACTTCTTAAATACGAATTAAAATAATCCCTTGAACATTGTACTATTTAATTGCAATAGTTTCGTTAAACAAGTTTAACCATTTAGATGATCATTTATGTTTATGTTAAATTACTAGCAAAATTCAAATAATGCCAAATAAAAAAAATATAAGAGATATCTTCTAACAAAGATTAATCTTAAACTTAGAAATAACCCACACTTTTAAGGAGATTTGAACCCAAAATTTCTAGAGTTTTAGGTTTGTATTTCACCATCGAAATTGGACTCCTCGACACATGTTTAATTAATTTGGCCAAAATTTAATAGTAGAAGATACACAAAAAGGTCGAAAATGATACAATTATGCTCCAATCAAATTCTCCATAATTAGAAAAAAGAAAAGAAAAAGAAAGCTGCAATCAAACTACTTTACGATACTATTGAGTTATCATATTGTCTGATCCAAATACACAGAAATCACTTTTGCCCCGGAAAAGCCATATACAAGCAAGGAATAAGATGGGAATGCAAGAATGAAAGAAAAAAATTACCTCTCATTATAATTTTAACTAACACCACTTTCACAATATTTTATTTTCCCCAGATTTATTGCTACTAGTTTATATCCGCAATAAAATAATATCACCTCAATCAAACGGCCGGGGCCATTAATTCATTAATAATAATTTTAACGAAATAGTAGGGAAAAAGGATCCAAAATTTGGCAATAACTCATTGAACGCACATGGTACACCCTGGTCCAGACATACTCCAAGTCTCCATGTGGCAAGTGATCTGCGGCAAGGGCAGTTATGTAATTTAATAGATGACTAGTAGTACCAAAAATTAAATCAAACTACTCACTCCAACTCTTCCATAAAGAATTATTTTTGTTTGGTTTGTCATCTATCGGACAAACTCGAACAATATTTTTCATATCTAAATTTTGTAGATCTATTCGAATTTTATTGGATAAGTAGAAAATTGATAAAATATATATAAAAATATAAATGTACTTGATAAGATCTTGATCAATTAAAAACTTTTGCAAATTCAATTTCTAAGAATCAAACCATTACGTTCAATCAAAATATTATACTTGATATAAAATTCAAATCAAGTTCCACCACACTATCTATTTTATCCAATCTCACGTTCTCGTACCCGGCAGCAGATAATTTGTACCATTAATGTGTACCACTAATATAAAACTGACACGTGTCCATATTAATTGTACAATTATTTGAGTTAACTCTAATAATTAATGTGGCTAAGTTTAATTTGAATTAACTCTAAAATTAATATGAACACGTGTCATTTTTATATTGATGGTACACATTAGTGATACAAATTAGTGGTACAGAGGATCTGCTGCCCTCGTACCCACATACACCCACACAGACTAACATTCTCTCTCTTTATTTTTTTCAATCAACATTTATTAGAAAGAGAGGGAAAGAGAAAAAAATATCCCATTTCATTCATATTGAAACCGATCTAGACCTAGAGAGATAGAAAGGGGTTTACTTAGCGTTGAAAATACATTGAAGGAAAATTGTTGAGCGAAAAATGAGAGAAATAATAAGTGTGCATATAGGTCAAGCCGGAATTCAGGTAGGGAACTCATGTTGGGAGTTGTATTGCCTTGAACATGGCATCCAACCTGATGGCACGATGCCTAGGTATTTTTCTACGTTCACCTATCTTTTTCCATGTTTTCCGATTTTCATTCTCGGTTTTATTGATGGGAAAGTGTAAATCTTGGAGATTTTGGCTTGAATTTTGAATTGAATAGACAGGGCTTCGTTGTTGATAAAACTGTATTAAATTTCTTTTGTTTTTTTGTTATTTTTATGGTATGATCTAGTCATTTATGTGGTATTTAAAGGTGAGAAATGTGTGCATTTGGTGGATCTCTGTTTTTGTTAATTATATTTATGTATATTACCAAAAATTGCAGTGATGAATCAATAGGTTCCGGACATGATGCTTTCAACACCTTCTTTAGCGAGACTGGATCAGGAAAGCATGTGCCTAGAGCTATATTTGTTGATCTTGAACCCACAGTTATTGATGAAGTTAGGACGGGGAATTATCGCCAGCTTTTCCATCCCGAACAGCTCATCTCCGGAAAGGAAGATGCTGCCAACAATTTCGCAAGAGGCCATTATACTGGTGATTATATTGTCATCTAATATTCAGATTTAAAATTGGTTTTTGTGGATAATATTCTGATTGAAATGATTTATTATTTGCAGTGGGCAAAGAGATTGTTGATCTATGTCTAGACAGAGTGAGGAAGTTGGCTGATAACTGCACGGGTTTGCAAGGATTTTTGGTTTTTAATGCTGTAGGTGGTGGTACTGGTTCTGGATTGGGGTCATTGCTCTTGGAGCGGTTATCTGTGGACTATGGAAAAAAATCAAAGCTTGGTTTCACCATCTATCCTTCACCCCAGGTATTCAAACTGACCTTCAAATAATAACCATGAATCCATGTTCACTAGTTTGTAGGTTAGATCTTTCAATTTTTGCATATAATTTCCCGCGAGATGGTATCCGATGGCATCATTTTTAGCCATGAACTTTATGTGTGCATCTGGGCTTGTATATAGTGATATTATGTCAATGAACATGATATAAGTTTCAAGGACTCTCCAAATGTAAAATGATTTCTCTCAGATGTGTTCAATGTGATGGAATTGGGATTTGGTTTCAATTGCAGGTGTCCACTGCAGTTGTTGAGCCTTACAATAGTGTTCTTTCGACTCATGCCCTTCTTGAACACACAGACGTGTCTGTGCTTTTGGATAATGAAGCCATTTATGACATTTGCCGGAGATCTTTGGATATTGAGAGGCCCACATATACCAATTTGAATCGATTGATTTCTCAAGTCATATCGTCTTTGACTACTTCTCTACGGTTTGATGGAGCCATCAATGTGGATGTTACAGAGTTTCAGACCAATCTTGTACCATATCCTCGCATCCATTTCATGCTGTCATCATATGCCCCCGTGATCTCTGCTGAGAAAGCTTACCATGAGCAGCTATCAGTCCCTGAGATAACAAATGCAGTTTTTGAGCCATCAAGTATGATGGCAAAATGTGATCCAAGACATGGGAAATACATGGCTTGTTGCTTGATGTACCGTGGAGATGTTGTTCCCAAAGATGTCAATGCTGCTGTTGGTACCATCAAAACCAAAAGGACAGTTCAGTTTGTCGACTGGTAAGAAATTTGCCTAAACATGCTTAATTTTAACACTCGTTAACATTTACCCATTACTGAAATTTTGAAAATCTCAATGATGATATCTGAAATTAACAGGTGCCCGACTGGATTTAAATGCGGAATCAACTATCAAGCTCCGACAGTTGTACCAGGAGGTGATCTAGCCAAAGTTCAGCGAGCTGTGTGCATGATCAGCAACAACACTGCAGTTGCTGAGGTGTTTTCAAGAATTGACCACAAATTTGATCTTATGTATGCTAAGAGGGCATTTGTTCACTGGTATGTTGGTGAAGGAATGGAGGAAGGTGAGTTCAGTGAAGCTCGTGAAGATCTGGCTGCACTTGAGAAAGACTACGAAGAAGTTGGTGCCGAGGGTGTAGAGGATGAAGAAGACGATGGTGAAGACTATTGATGAAATATGTCTGTCAGATCACTACGGGTTGGCTACTGACCTGCCCTTTTGATTGTGTAATAGTATTACATTTTGTGTATTGCTTATTTTAATGTTTTTTGTGGAGGAATTGTTTAAATGTTGTTGCTGGTGGTTTTCTTGAATGTTTTAAATTTTGAAAGTAATATCAAATATTCATGTCTTCGTTGTAAGGTTAGTTCTTCAGGTGATGTGAAAAGATTCATTCATGCAAGAGTTATGCCTCCATTAAGTTTTCATGCAAGTCTCTCTCAAGAAAAATAAAATGTTTTCATGCAAGTCCAAATATGAATCATTCCCAATAAGATGTGATGGCCTTAAAAGTTAAAGTCCAAAATTAGGCAAAATTGTAGGAAACATTCCAAACGATTTTGGAAACAGGAAACAGTGATTTTGGATTTTCGTTTCGTAATTTAATATTTTTTTATATCGTTTCACTGTTAATTATGAGATAAAAATTGCGCCTGTGTCCGTTAAATTGCCACAGGGTGCTTAGGTGTCGTGATGTGGCAAATTTTAGCATGAACAATTATACAATATTGCAAAATTTATCCAAACTAATTACAAAATTGAATCGTCATTTTCATTAAATTAAATTTTAATGATGGGACTAAAAGTTCATGTAAAATGGTAAATTATGGGACAAAATTCGGTAACTTGATATAGTTTGGAACGAAAAACTAAAATTAGTAATTAGTTTGGAAAAATATTCCGATTTATTTTTTAAACTACCGGACAAAATTCATTGATGTGATATAGTTCGGGACGAAAATTCAATTTGTGACATTTTTTACAATTTTGCCGCAAGATAAATAAAAATGCATAATTCATAGTTTAATTTTTCATTATAAAGACAACTTAGATTGATTTTTAACTTCGGAACAGAAAAATTGAAAAGACTACTACATATTTTCAATTTCAAATTGCGCCGTGAAAACAGTTTTTTCAGATTTCCAATTAATCTTTTTAGAGGAAGGTAGAATTAATTCTTGCGCAAATCAAATTGGCTGAACTCATTAGTGCAAATACATACACTTAATTTGAAATTGAAAGACACTGTTTGTCCAAACCTGCTACGATTTTAGCAAGGCCAAATGTAACCTTTAGGAATGTCCTTTAATCCGCGTTATCATGTATGCATATATACCACATAAAGGCAAAGATGAAGTATCATAAATAGTTTTTATTCACCATAAACATAACACCACTAATGTAAGCGCATAAATGTACAAAAAAACACTTCCCTATTTATACAATACAAAAGTACCATTTTTCATACTTACAAGTCAACCTATGAAATGCATTTAGTTCTACCAAATGAACACCCAAAATACAAAGACGACAATGGCACTGAAGCTGACTCCACCATTCAAGTACTCCGATAAAAATGTCTGAAGCAATCAGTCACCACCAAAACATTGATATCTCAAATTTTCAGATGCAGGGTCAATGTCTCCTAAAGACCAAGATACAAACAAACATCAGCTCAAAAATAAACAACAGAAAAAGATCCGAAACTTAGAAAAAGGTGATCTCACCAACCATGAGGATCCACAAAGTTGTTGGAATTTGTTGCTACAAATGGAGGTCTACAATAACTCTCCAGTAAATCTGAAATAACATAACAGAGAGATGAGTAATAGACCCAAATCTTACTAAGAATGTTGTTTGCTAGCAAAATTAGGTGAGATTCGGTAATTTATCAACCTTTATCCTTTGTTTTGTAAGCTTGATAAATATTAAATAAAATAAATCGATCCCTAACAAGTGACCACCCATCACTTTGATGCTCTAACATTAATAATATCACATATCGAACACTATGATGATATAATCTAGCTATGGTTCAAGGAGGAATTTAAGTGATGAATTTTGCCTCAAAGTTGTCACTACTCTATGTTTACTATACTACCATAGAAGTCTAAAATTTATATTATTTTATCTGTAATCATATTAATATTTTCCCCATTATTTTATAGTTGCTACCAAGCAAATTCTAAAAATATTAGTATTTGATAGGTGCAAAGGGACAGGAAGCAAAAGTTAGTCCAATCTATGCTCATCAACCTGACTAGGTTGTAGCCACAGTTTTGTTAAAAGCGCAAGATGCACTACTGTACAAGTGTATTTAGGGGTAAAGCAAATGGCGCAAAAGAAAGCAATGTGTGCGCTTCGTTGAAGGAAAACACATACTTTGATAGTTTCTTAGTATACCCAAAAAAAAAAAAAAAATCCGTTAATTCTAACAAATTTTAGCATTTTAATGGGAAAGTTGAGAACTAATCCCCTTAATATATGTCTAAACAAATAATTTAAGAAAAAAGTGGTTATATAAATACGATGCACTTTTACTGAGAGCCTCAAATCAAGAAAAAATAATCCCACAAGGCGGAAGGCCTGAGCTTTCTAGGCTTCAGCTACAACGCCAGCTAAGGTGCTCTTTTAACAACTAAGACCCAAAAGCCTCCAATATTTTGACACAGAAGATTTTGTGCGTGTGTCTGTGTGTGAAAGAGAGGGAGAGAGAGAGAGAGAACAAACCAGAACTAGTAGTGAAATCAACTGGCAACTCAGGGAGATTGAAACTTGGAGGAATTTGTGGCAAAAACCCGAAAGAGGAAGCATTGCCATCCAAGAGAGTTCCGTTTAAATGTTGTGGATGATCAGACTCTACAACACTGAATGACGTCACAGATGCATCACCCATCAGAGGACGTGGTTCCAGAAAAGTGCTAGTTGGACTGAAATGGAAAGGTGAACTACTACTACCAGCATAACCACCTTCGGTTTTGACAATCTTCCCATTCATATTATGAGCCAATCCCATGTTCGGGTTTTGAGGCAAGAACAAACTTGGAGAAACATCAATCTTCCTACAATGACCAGACCCGTTTGGCTGGATTGATGGTCCACAATGGTTGAAAACGTTTGAGAGCTGCATATCTTCTACTTTCAGAGTTCTCGTGTTTTGTGGGGCACAAGATGTAGAGATTTGTTGTGCTGTAATATTGAAATACTAAAATAAGTCTCTTCAGACAGGAATTTACGCATTTAGACTTTAGTATATTTTGAACTATGTTCAGTTCTTAAGTTTAAGTGAGTAAAACATTAAAAAAATATTCTTAGTGAACACTAATCTTCATTTTTTATTCATAGTCCAATAACTAGAAAAAAGTTCTACCTTCCGAGATAAAAAAGATTTTATAATGCGCGCGAGTCATGTTCATTTTTCTTTTCCCCATATCCTAGATTTCTGACATTTTACAATTATAAAATTATGTGATTGCGTTTTTAATACTAGCCTAGTTGTTAAAAGCGGAAAGTGCACCAAAGTGAAAAGGTGCCTGGTAAAGAGCTATAACGAAGTACACACATCATTGAAATCAACCGGATAATAATATATTTTGTGGCATATATCAGGAATGCAGACATATCCCACTTATTATCAAGCATAAACAGTTCGTTTGAAGATATTTTTTTCCATCAAGATAACATATAGAAAGCAAACTCAAGTTTCAACATAACCTGAATATTGCAAATTTCAGCAAAATATTAGCACAAAATTGAAAGTCAGCAAAATTTTTAATAAATTTTAGCAGCAACAAAGTAAATTTTCCTGCTCAAAGAGATAGAGAAAGAGAGATGAAAGCTCCGTAAAAGAAACTCTGTAACTTACTAAAGTTTAATAGATCAGTTACCAGTCTTACTTGGTGAAATATGGGATCCGTTAGAAGTGAGCACGGGGGCAATCCCAGTTAATCCAATTCGATGCATTAGGTTCACCTGCTCTGAAATCAACCTGTTGAATTCCAATATTTGGTCCTTCACCAACAATTTAAGATAATAAGCCTTGAAAAAATCTGGATTTTCTTCTTCGAGCCTCTGCCAAACTGGATAACAACCAGCAATTTAAATAAATAAACCTCCAAAATCTTAACATATTATAACATATGTGAAATAATTCTAAGCAATTGAAATACACATATTGCATGCATCTCACCAACAAGAAATTTATAGAAAAAGTGGCCCGGAAAAGAAACATATGCTTCAATGTATAATACAATTACTACCTAGTTCAGTAAAACCAGCTTGAATGTTTTCCTGGACAATGAGATAGTTTATGACTTCTTTTCTATTCATGTAACGCTTGAGACATCGTTCAACATGATTTTGCACCTGAAATTAGAATTCTGTCAAACATGAATCAATAGAAACTGACTAATATCTTAAATTTGTTACTATTGTTTTCGTAGTAATTGTTTTGTAAATATAATCAAAAGCAAGGAACTCTAATTACAATTGATGTTATCTAGATATCTTGTGAAATAACAGTATAACCTTCAAAATGATAGTAAGATGAAATTAGAAAGAAAATGACAAGAAGCTTCAGAATTTGCAAAACTGTTCTAATCAAACCTAATGCAGGGAAAGGTTTATTAGTCAGTGTGATATCAAATAAAAAGTGATGAATATCTGGAAACCAAAAAAAAGTGATGAAAGTCTTCTTCATTATTTTACTTTGACTACACTATTGCGTCATTAAATAACAACAGAACAATCATATACTTCTCCAATTCACCTTCAAACCCTAAGTGTTTCATATCATTCCCTATCTTAATAAGAAGCAGATAGGTTTAGTCATTCAAAATGTTTCGAGCAAAAACACTTACGTATTGTATATCTTGACTTGAGAGTTTACTTTTCTCCACACCAGACATCTTCGAAAATTGCAACCTTTTAATTCAATCAGTCTAATGTAAAGCAGTTTGTTGTCCACCACAACTTGTAAAAAACACCTATAATTCAAAAAATTGTGAAAGCATTGTCCATAAAACAAAGTTAAAGAAAGAAAAAACTAAATTGGAAACGGAAACGAAACCCGGAATAAATTGCAAAGCGATAAGCATCAAATGCCACTTTCACATAAAAACCGAGAGCACATACGACAGCAAGATTGCCATTTTCCTCGAAATTAATTGAAACAGCTATTAAATGTGTTACATCTACTCAATTCGAGATCGAATTTCATTCCGACCCTTTTAATTTTTTAACATTAGTCAATAAACCAAAAAATGGCAATAGCACAAAATTCTTCACTCAAACAGATAATCTTTCAGAAATCAATTTCTAATAAAGATAGCGCAAAATTCAAAAGAAAGCATACAAAAGAGGAAAACCACAAACCCAACTGAATGAAATTAGAAACCCCAAATAATAACCTAACATTAATACTCATTATAAAAATAAAGTGAGCAAAATCATAGCTTTAAATGAACTGGGCATCAATTTTTTTGACTCACCGAATCTATTCAAGCACCGGCATGAGATTCTAATGGAATTATTTGTAGGTGTAGTAAATTAAAAAAACTGAACTCAAAAGGAAAACTCTCTATTTTTGTTGTTGTTGTGTATTGTATTGTATTGTATCGTATAATAGGAGTGCTGTGAAGAGAATTTGATTCAAATGTTAACTCTTTTTATTGTAGAAAGGGAAAGGCGAATTAGTGACGTGGCTACTACATACCCATTACATGCCCTTCTTCATGCTTTTCTTTCGTGTAATTCCACTTTTCCCCTTCACTCTTTTCTTTTCTTTTCTTTTTCTACTTTTGTATTTTCCTTTTCTCCATTGATATCAAATTTCCATTTTATTTTACCTCACAAAATTTTTGTCAATAAAAAGTTGAATATTACATACATATATATATAATAAAAATATAGCACGGTAGGTCTCATGTACAACGTGTTAATCATACGGAGTACTTATGCAACGTGTTTATTGCATGCACAAAGAGTTGCGCGTGGCATGACACGCGTTATACATGCAACATTTGTATATTAAATACCAACGAACATCTTAAACGTGTCATGTCTTAATATTTGCAGTTGTATAACGCGTCCAGTATCACATGCAATGGGTGTATCATATAATATAATTTTGCTTGTATATTCATCGTCAGTAATCATTTAATAATCACGTCATTGGTATGTGTCATATGCCGTGTGTATAAGAGTCTCCATATTCATTGTCACTAGATGTACAACGTGTCACATCACATGCGCAACAAATTGTGTATAGAGTAATATATGTGACGCTTTTCTATTCGACAACCGACAAGCTATTTAACGTGTCAAATATTGTATACAGACAATTTGATCTATGTAACGTAGTATGTAATATAATATTTATTATTTTATGGAGAGTCGATCAAATGATTGAACATTAAAAATAATTTAACAAGCATGCTATATATTTCTCTTTTGTATTTAATGGAGATCATTCATGCATCATTTCAACTTTTTTTTTGGGAGAATTCATTTCAACTTATAGTTAAACACTTAAAGGACTCATTTAATTCATTCTCAGTTATCATTTACTATAATGTCTAGATTATCATGGACCCAAATGTAGTTGTCATATTTTAAATCAATTATACATTTTAAAGTCAAAACTGGAATTTCTCCTATTGTTACTAATTTGTTCATTGTTAACATTGATTAGACTTCGATTATCTAAATTGTAGACTTATATGATGATCTAAATTTTTAATTCATACATCTTGTTTCCACGCTGCAATGTTTAGAAACAATACATTAATCATTGAAGCAAATCTGTAAAAAAGATGAAAAATAAGTAGGCCAATTTGTTTCCCATTTATATACATCCAATTAAAAGCTGTAGTGGAAAAGTGGCATACTGGTTATATTTATTTATTAGTATAAATAAATTAAGGGACAATAACTGTTACAGAACAAAAATAAAAACTATAATAAAATAGGGCTTCATCTCCAATCTCCATAAAATTATTTACAAAAGTCAAATTTCCTCCTCCCAAATAGTTTGAAGAATAACGTATGTGGATGGGTTTAGGCCCGGTCTCGCGGATTTTGCGAAATCGAGTCAAAATCCTTTTAAATGAGTTTTCGTTAAACTAAAAAAATCATTAAAAATCTATTCAGATACGCACATTTAAACTCTTCAAACCTATAAAATATTGATTTGACACATGTCTATTTTTCCTCTAAATCTCACTAAAAAAGACATTGATTTGATACGTATCACCTATTTTTTTTTTTTTTCTAAACTCCAACATTCAAACCTAATCCAAGTGGAGTTTCAACTTATTCAAACATCAAAATCCAACAGCCAAAACCCATCCAAATGAGATCTTAAAATCGAAACCACCAAAACTATTTTTTATAAACGAGACCTGCGAAATCGAGCCAAAATCCATCCAAATAGACCCAAAATTTCTGTATGAAATTAAGGAGATAAATAGCATTCTCTGAAGCCATTTTAGTCCTTTAATTTTTGTAGAAAGGCGAAAATGGGACACATGAGTTCCAATCGACAATTCATATCCTTTATGCTTTAAGTCGTTGCAATTTTAGTCGTAAATTCATCGGAATTAAAATCAGTGTCATTAAATTTCTATGCAAACTAACATTTGAGGGTTTTTGTTATGACTAAAATTGCGAAAACTTAAATATAACGGATGTAATTTGCTTGTTAGGACTAGAAATGTTCCATTTACAAGTCCCATCTACACATAGTTAAATGACTTTTTTGTTTTTCCAGTTCTTAATCCATTTCGAGACGTGTCGTACACATAAGTGAAAACTTCTCCCAAAAAAAATTCCCCCACTAGTTTTACTCCCCCCTCCCCCCTTCTATCTATACTATTAAAAAAAAAAGGCCTGTTTTTACTCACAAAATGGAAGTTATGACATCATGCTACACCAAAAATTTGTCACTTTTCGAAATTACCCCCAACTCATCCGTGTATTATTTTCTATTACAATTATTTAACTTCTTCCCACAAACTCATAAACCCACTACCCGAAAAACTTGCATTGATCATTATCTATTAATATAATAATTAAGCACGAAAAGTATTTTATTTATAGTTACAATTACATTCCCTCTTTCCATTAATGTATGTATTCAACATCATCAATTTTAATTTTGAAAGGGATATTTGAAGCTCTAATTTTTCGATCATCCCAAGTAAGTTGCAGTTTCATATTTAGAGTGAGTTTTGATGGTCTAAAAATTACTTTTTTAAGTATCTTAATTTTTTTTTTTCCATAATTGGTTTATTCTTTATTTTATTTTGTCCAAGTATATTACTGACGATGGCAAAATCCATGACGGTAATTTACTCTGAACATGTCATGTAAAAAGTTATTTCGTTACATCATAAATAGTTATGCACGCAAGTACTGCGTGCCACGGTTCAAAATGGAAGTTATGACACCATGCTACACCAAAAAATTGTCACTTTTCGAAATTACCCCCAACTCATCCGTGTATTATTTTCTATTACAGTTATTTAACTTCTTCCCACAAACTCATAAACCCACTACCCGAAAAATTTGCATGGATCATTATCTATTAATATAATAATTAAGCACGGTAAGTATTTTATTTATAGTTACAGTTACATTCCCTCTTTCCATTAATGTATGTTTTCAACATCATCAATTTTAATTTTGAAAGGGATATTTGAAGCTCTAATTTTTCGATCATCCCAAGTAAGTTGCAGTTTCATATTTAGAGTGAGTTTTGATGGTCTAAAAATTACTTTTTTAAGTATCTTATTTTTTTTTTCAGAATTGGTTTATTCTTTATTTTATTTTGCCCAAGTATATTACTGACGATGGCAAAATCCATGACAGTAATTTACTCTGAACATGTCATGTAAAACGTTATTTCGTTATATCATAAATAGTTATGCACGCCATAAATAGTTATGCACGCCAAGTACTGCATGCCACGGTTGCTAATATAAACATAACCAAAGCTATACAGGACTTTTGGTGTCAATATACAAGAATAATAGTTTATTTTCAATCAATTTTTGTCCAATTAGAAGAAAAAAATTTCTTCAAGATTTGACCAAATAGTTTAATTAGCATCGAATTATATTTTAGTAACTTATTCAAATATGATATTTTTTTCTTTTAAAATCAAATACTTTAATAAGCATCGAATTATATTTTAGTAATTTGTTCAAAAATGATATTTTTTTTTTCTCTTAAAATCAAAACTGGCCCATGTTCAAAAAATTGTACATATATTTCATTAAATATTAATACATTGCTCTGCATCGGCCAAGGATGGTGACAGCTTTTGCAAGCAATTTTCAGTCTTTCTCTCTTTATAAGAGAAATAGCCGATGCAGAGCAATAGTATTAACATTTTCAGTCCTTTTAGTACCCTCTCAAACAAAAAAATTGAGATAAATTATCTTCGCACTCGTTCCAGATCCACAATTTCGGAAGTTACCACCGCCATGTTGTTTCCTTCACGCCTTATTAGTTGGAATTTGTTACAGTAGGGGTGTTTGGAAGCTCTAGGGTTAGTTTTTTCTGTGTAATTGATTGTTATTTACAGTGGGGATAATGTGATTGTGATGAAGGATATACTAGAAAGGTAGTATTCCTATTGCTAAAAGGAAAAAGATTTTTGTGCAAGCTATATGATTAAGCATACATAGATGTTGAAGGTGGGAATTGTAATGGCAATTTCATAGACTATTTCACATATTTCAGATGAAACATTTTCGGTCTCAGTTTTTAGTTTGGTATAGTTTTGTTAATTATGGAATTTTCTTTTATATTAGTAAATGATATGCATGAAAATCAAAAGAAAAATAGAAGACGGGGTTCAAGAGTGTCAAAATCTGAGTCTGAGAATGAATAAAGCAGATAATTGGGTGAGGGACATAAGTGGTCACATAATAACCACCATCTCTAGAACTCCTGGACGCTGGACCTGGTCTAGTGAATAATTTTCCTAATTTCTGTAATTTTTTCGAATCCTGTTAGAACTTCGGTTTAATGATAATCAGAAAGAAGAAATTCTCCATTTCCAATATCCACAAGGTTTGTCTCCTCATCTTAAGTGATATAATCCGTGTGGAATGGCATTTATATTGTTTATGTAAGAGTTTTTATTTTAAGTTGCAGTTCTTAATGGTAATTATTTCTGCAATAACTTGAAAAGTTAGCTATAATTTATTCATCTTGGGTGAGCAAAAATGACGAAATTCTCCGTGTGAGTACTGCTGCATTCCTGCTTTTGTGATTGCATCAGGTACAGTTTTTGGGAATTAATTTGTTAGTGTCTTCACTGTTTGCTAGATTTTAGTTCTTAGTATTTTTGTCAGGGTTTCCCAAAGGGTGTTGATGTCAATGAACCGCTAATAAGTCATGTATGTTGCGCCATGTTAACCACTAAACTATGCCTTGAATGAGCTGTGAAGTGTGGGAATTACATTGAATTAGGGTAGCAGAAACCTGCTTTGAACAATAGAACTTGGTTTTTGTGTGACCTAATATAAGGAATGAGTTTTAGAAGTTTTACTGTATTCTCGTGGCAAATCTAGTCAGTTTTATTTGAGATTTTTTATCAAGTAAATAAATGACATGACTATTCTGTTATATTATGGAATCTAATTGAATGACATTTCAGGCATTTCGGGTCTAAAATACCCATTAAGTTTGGATAATGGAATATGATGAAAATTCTCCAGTTCCATTATTAATGACTATTGGGTTGGATTTTAGATGTTTTGAACAGCTAATTTTTTGTGTAGTTTTAGTTAACCTATAATGCCTTCTTCTTTTCTTAGGCATCTGCATTACATATCAGTAAATATGTGTAGTTATATGACCTCGAAATGAATGAACTGTTGGTCTTGCAACTTGTTTCTGAAACCTGCCTAATAGATATGATGCAGTTGTTGGAATTAATTATGTAGTCTCAATATGACTTTGGAGTTGAGCTTGAGTAATTTGCCCATTTCATTAAATAAGTCTTGAAACGGGATTTATGTCATAATTGTAGGCATAAGAGTCTTCAGAAAAGATGAGTCAACAAAAAAAGCATAGAATATTAATGGTGTCTGACTTTTTCTACCCCAACTTCGGTGGCGTAGAGAATCACATATATTATCTATCCCAATGCTTGATTAAACTTGGCCACAAGGTTAGTGATTTATCTTAATATTCAATTATGTATTTATTAATATTTGTTTAATCCCTCACCCCCGAAATTGTTTCTTTTAACACATGGCAGGATATGAGTTTCCCGCAGTTCTAATTTTTTTATTAAAACCGTGCATTTTCTTGTTTGCCAGGTGGTTGTTATGACACATGCTTATAAAAATCGTTCTGGGGTGAGGTATATGACTTGTGGGTTGAAAGTTTATTACGTGCCATGGAAACCATTTCTGATGCAGAATACGCTGCCTACATTTTATGGCACGCTTCCTATAGTAAGAACAATTTTGATTCGAGAGAAGATAACGTTGGTACATGGACATCAGGCCTTTTCAACTCTATGTCATGAAGCTCTAATGCACGCACGCACCATGGGGTACAAAGTTGTGTTCACTGATCATTCCCTTTATGGTTTTGCTGATGTGGGAAGTATTCACATGAACAAAGTTTTGCAATTTACTTTAGCAGATGTGACTCAGGCTATATGTGTTTCGCATACAAGTAAGGAAAATACAGTTCTGAGGTCTGGCCTGCCACCTGAAAAGGTCTTTGTTATTCCAAATGCTGTGGATACGGCTATGTTCAAGCCTGCTCCAGAGCGACTCAGCAGTCATGAAATTGTTATTGTTGTGATAAGTAGGTTGGTTTATCGAAAAGGGGCAGACCTACTTGTTGAAGTCATTCCTGAAGTGTGTAGTTTGCACCCTAACGTGAGTATGTAGTTGCCCTCTTGCCTGTTTGTGGACTCCTTAATAATAACTTTACTCACCGTGCATGATTTGTGATAGTAACCTCCAAAAGAATTGCATTCAAAATTATGGTGCTATAACATAATATGTGTGTTACATATATGTCACCATTCCTATTGCTTGGAGCTCATAATCCAATATATTCTCGATCCAACCTTGTTAAATGCCCAAATAGGGAAATGAAAAGATATTGAATCTGATTGCAGGTGTGACCATCGCGTTTATTACCTGGCTTTGCTTAAAATGAATACGATACGGATTTATAACATCTATATGATATGTAAAAGTTTTAAAGTTGTTTGTATCTTATGCCAATGCATTTATTAAGGTACGTTTCATTATTGGTGGAGATGGACCTAAAAGAGTGCGGCTGGAAGAGATGAGAGAAAAACACTCTCTACAAGATAGAGTTGATATGTTGGGTGCTGTTCCTCATGCTAAAGTACAATCTGTTTTGATAACTGGACATATTTTTTTAAACAGGTATCCTCATTTTACTTTGGTTGTTTGATTACGCTAGTATAGCATTTTTTAAACTTTTCTATCTGTTTTTAGTCTTTTTCAACAAATTTTATATACTTGCAAGTTTTGATAAAGAAATTCTGACACCACTAATATTTGAATTGAATGTCTCGAGAGAAAATGAAGAAGTGAATTGAGCATGCCTGTATTAGAAGGTCATACAAACTTCTCCTTCAGAATTGATCAGCCTTTAGTCATGTGCAACCAAAAAATCAATGATAGTTTACAGCTTAGGAATCTGTTCGAACTGTGTTTCTGGTAGAGGTGGCTGTAACAGTTGCTCTCATTTTAATCTATATTATCATAAAAGGAGAAATACAGAACTGGAGGAAAACATCCTTAAATCTTTTTAATCACAGGTTACTCTAGAAGAACAAAAACAAAAGACTCACTTTGTGGCTATATTGATGTTGCTCTAGGATGTGAATGCCTTATCTTGAAGTGATTTCCAAAAAGAAAAATTAAGCTGTGATCAATGATTATTGTCTTCATCTTAGACTGTTCATGGGCTTGCAATTGATTTATTTACTTGAAGTTTAGATGGCTATGATTAGTCTTTTGTTTGGACCAGTAGGTAATAATGACTGGGCATTTATTTGGACCAGTATACAAGCACATTATGAAACATATCAGGGTTCTCTTTTTCTTGGAACACTGTATAGTACTTGAGAATAGCCTCTTAAAAACTATTTAAGTTTCTAAATGGTTACAGCATTCAAGGATTAGGCCTAATGTGGTGGTAGTTGGCATCAAAAGGAATATTTGGAGGTCTGGGAAGTGGGCATAGCGCCTAAATAAAAGGAGAAGGATCCAACATGTAAACCAGAAACTTCAAGTATCTCCATCTTGAATTACTATTTACTTAAAATAAATATCTAGTGCAGATGACTATAGCAATTTTTCTCACCTATTCAGGTTAGAGAAATATTAAAGTTCTCTTGGGCCCATAAATAATCAGATACCATGCCTAAAACTGATTAATTCTTCTGTATCCGAAAGTAGGCCTTAGTAAACTGGGTCTCACAGTCACCTAGGGAAATATCACATGAAATTTATAAAAGAAAGATATTATCAGAACTTGATTTAAAGTTCGTCCAAAAGGGATCCATCTTAATGATGAGAATTTTATCTCCTGTGAACACATTCTGTCATCATCTACTAAGCTATGAACAAATTCGATATACACGAGATTCTAGTTTTAATACAAAATGAACGAAAGGCCTACCCGCTGGTGTTCGCATCCCTTAAACTGTTAGACTTTCTTCGACTCGAGAGCTAAAAGGAGGTTCTGCCTATGGGCATATGTATTCTTTACCTGATTCTGTATTCATTTTTTACTTTTCACAGTTCTTTAACAGAAGCATTCTGTATAGCCATATTGGAAGCTGCTAGTTGTGGATTATTGACTGTCAGTACACGAGTGGGAGGTGTCCCAGAGGTATAATCAGGATACATTTTCACATTCTCCCAGAGGTACTGTATACTTAGGATTCTGAAAGTGTTGTCTTTTGCCTCACACAGGTCCTGCCAGATGAAATGGTTGTTCTTGCAGAGCCGGATCCTAATGACATGGTACTGGCAATCACAAAAGCAATAGATCTACTTCCGCAGATTGATCCACTAGTAATGCACAGACGAGTGAGTTCTCTAACATAAGAAAGGAATTTACATTTTCTCGATTGATGTCCCCAACTCTGCTGCTGGTATTATGGAAAACAAATTCACATGTTGATATTTTTATCCTAAGCTGAAATGGTATGTGCAGCCTCTATAAATGTATTTTGAGATTAACTTAATCATGAGTAAAAAGCTCAACTAGACATTATTATTGCAAATGCAATCAAAACTCCGTGGTTGGCAAGAATAGTATAATATTTGGATGTGGAGATTCTGCAATGTCATTATTATATCTTTTGGAAATGTTATCAAAGGTTTAAATTGTCATTTATAATGAATGTGGGCCATGTATTCAACTTATAACCAGCATCGTTAATAAGAATAAGTCAATTCCATTATATCATATGCCCCAGAAGGTTGGCTGTGTATATTTCTAGTACCTCAGCTGCCACTAACCTTAATTGCAAAAGGACAAAAAGGGAGGCCTGATCTAAATTTTCTGGACAGATCCATCATCTATCGAAGTCATGCTAATCGAATAAAAGTATGGCCTAATTGATTTTGTTTAATTCATTCCTCTGGCAGATGAAGAAACTGTATAGTTGGCATGATGTTGCCAAAAGGACAGAGATTGTGTACGATCGTGCTTTAAGATGTTCTAATCAGAATCTCTTAGAACGGCTTCCCAGGTTTGCTTAAACGACTTACTATATTCATCTATTAAAAAGTTCCTTGCTTTTCACCATTAAATATATTTGCTATTTCAAATTCTCTACGGTATCATTGGAATTTTATATTTCTCAACATCATAATAATATTTGTAGGTACCTCACTTGTGGTGCTTGGGCAGGCAAACTATTTTGCTTAGTCATGATAATTGATTTTTTATTTTGGCGTTTCTTGCAGCTGTGGAAGGTATCCAATCCAACCTCGTTTACCATCATTTTCACAATGAAACTTTAGTTCCATAGCTGTTATTACTTGGAACTAATCCATTTTGATGTATCAAAAGCCTGACAGGGAAATCGAGGTTGTACCTGATATTCATCTGACGACCAAAAACGAAGACACATGGGATTCCAGTGCAGATGAAAGCTTGAATTAGTTCGAGTAATATCTGTGGAAGTGGTTTGGTCCTTATTGCATTTTCACATTTTGCAGTCTTGGCACCAATTTTCTGTCTGGTTCGTCATAACGTGCAGCCGCGGTTTGTATTCAGCCTTGTTCATCCCTTGTGTTCTTTCTGTAAGGCCTGTAGTTTTTGCTGTACTAGCCCTTTTCTTCCTTCAGATCATAGCGCGTTTAAATCGACTATAAGGCGTTTGTTTTATCCATCTTTGTAACTTAACTAATATTATTTGGAAATTCATATACCAATCTGAATTACTTCTACATTTGAGACTGCTTAATGATGTTGGTTATTATACATTTTTGCTCTGTTGAGGAATTGTACACAACAACTTCTGCTGCGATCATTTCCCCTAATTTTGGCGGCAAAATTGCACTTTTGGTCCTACAAATTGGACATAGGACTGTAAAAAACCTGAGTAGTATCGAGTGACATGTTCAAATTTGGTTTGAATTTGTGATTGAGCTAATGCGATTGTTAAGCGAACTGAGCTTAGACGAACTTTTAACGAACAAACTCGAATTGAGTTTTATATGTATTTTGTCAATTTAGCTTATCAAGTCAAGCTTGAACTTCTTCAAAAGTTATCGAACAAAAAATGTACTTAATTTTGCTTGATTTGTATGACGAACTGAGCTTCAAAGAACTTTTATTGAACGAGTTCAAGTCCAATTACTACTTTTAAAAATTGCACTTTTGATTTTAGATTTCTGAAATATTTTGTATTTCTCTCAATTTTTTAAAATATTTTGTACAATTATGTTTAACATTTAAAAACATGAAAATTGCTTAAATTCAAGCAAAAGAGCACTTTTTTAAGTAGTAAAATCTTTTATTTTTTTCAAGATTATGGTTTCACATAAAATAATGTGACTCGTCAAATTCTGAGCTAATGTTTTAGATACAAACATGGGTTATAATTTTATTTTTTGGTTATTTTCTGTTATTTATTAAACCATATGTAAGAATATGTAAATAAAAAATATACACAAGTAAACATTACTTTAAATTTTCACTCCAATTAACCTAAAAATACTCCCTCAAGAAAAGGGGAAAAAAAACCCGAAAAAATAAAATATTGTGCTTTCAGTACAATAAATGAAAATTTTATTCTATACGTAAAGGTAGGAGGTTTCTCTTTTTAATTTGGAAAAATTCTTCATTTTCAAATTCCACATACGATAAAATCAATAAAATTTTGAAATACACGTCCGAGTTCTTAGTTGTGAGACTGACACCGCCCATCCACCGCCTACCGTTTCCGGCTCCGACGTATGAACATCAGTAACTGTGAGGCAAGTCATTATCTTCTTAGTCAATCGGTTTAATTATCTCTATTTAGTGGTTTCCCACACGATAATTAACACACTACATTAACATGCTCTGTCAAAACCTAATTAACTTTACATTCATCGTTTTTGCTTGATAAATTTGACTGATGCTTTTTTTATTCAGCACAGGGTACGATAGGAAGCAGTTAAATGAGACAAACAAGTCTTAATATCCCACTCTCTGCGCATATGTGTATGTCTTCCCTTCTCTGATCCGTATTGTAGGATTATAATTTACAAATTGATTAGTTTTGGGTTTTTTCACATTCTAGTGTTAAATAAATTAGGACTTAATGAGTTATTCCTTTTTCTTCTTTTTCTTTCGGCTAGAGATTGAATCTGTTGTTGGGGGTTAGGCATGACTAGGTATATATGTCTAGTATTGGAGAAATTACATGACAGTTTTCCCAATTTACTATTTCAATGTAATTGATTTTGTCTCTAATTGTGAATTCTATTGTCCTAATGTCTACGTCAATTCGAGCGGTAAAAAAAAAAATACAACCATTGATACATCTAAATGTTTTTTTGGGTTACAAAAGGCAACAACTAATGTTTGATAGTTTTTCTGTTGATGAGCTTGAGTTCGATATTACTTATTTTTTGTTATTTATTAAAACACTGAAAAAATATTGGGTGCAGTACCCAAAAAAGTTCCCCCACCCAATGAAGTTCATTTTGTTCCGCTAATTGTTGCAGAAGAGAAGAGTGAAAATGTATGTGAACAGATGCCCAAAACGCTTGTTTTGCACAGCTGTTGATCCGCGGCGGGCATGGCTTTTGGTGGGATTGGGGAATCCAGGGGACAAATACCAGGGCACTCGGCACAATGTGGGTTTTGAATTCATCGACGCTTTTGCTAAATCAGTTGGGATTTCGATGGACACCCTCCACTGCAAAGCCATCTTCGGAAAAGGCTCGTTTCCTTAACCTAAATAAATCAATTAATCTTTCGTCATTATGTAATACTAATTTTTCTACAATTTCATTTACATCATTTAGGTTTTGTTGATGGAGTTCCAGTTTTCTTGGCCAAACCCCAGACTTTCATGAATTTGAGTGGTGAATCTGTAAGCACTTAATAATTACTCTTTTGTTTTAATAATTGAAGGCGCTCCAGAGAGTGATTAATTTGTTTTAGGAGGTGTGTTATGAGGTCAAGATATGAATGAGTGTGATAAAGTTTTGTATATAACTAATGAAATTTGAATTTACTTTATGCCTTTGATTCTTTGTGTAAATAAATTATTTCCCATCTGTCTGGCAGAGCGGTCCTCTTGCAGCTTATTATAAGCTTCCTCTCAATCGAGTGCTTGTGGTACATTCTTGCTTCTCAATTTCTTATTTTTAATTTTGATTTTGCTGAATGTTGCATTCATATAATGACTCTCAAATTTATAATGTTGTTGCTTTAGCTTCATGATGACATGGGTTTGCCTTGTGGAGTTCTTCGTCTTCACCCTAAGGGAGAACATGGAAGTCACAATGGGTAAGAAAAGAACTTGTTTACGTCAAAACTGTGATAATGCTTCTGGTTATCTTAATTAAGCAAACTTAAGTAGTTTTGAATACTAATCTATGCTTACATATTGATTTATTATAACTAATTAGTGTTAAAGTACTAATCATTTCTTACTAGTGACTATTAAATTACATTTATGGTTCTCTCTGTTATCCATTTTTATTGCCATCAAAATCTTGTTTGACACCTTAGTTTCACTACTGTAATTTACCTGGGAATTGGTTAACTTTGCTTTGAATCCTTAGTTTCGCTACGTGCAGAGATAAAATTATTGCTGCATAAAAGTTTATGATTGCTTTAGATGTTGAAATTGTTGTTTAAATTTTGAATTACTAAGTCAAATTTATTTTGCGTCTGAATTCCATCTTTTTGAATATCCTAGGCTGAAAAGTGTGATCCGTCATTTTCGTGGTAATAAAGAATTCCCTCGGTTAAGAATCGGTCAGTTCTAGTCCTCAACTTCATATTTTTGCAGCCTTGTAAACTTCAGTTCCACTATAATATATTCTTGTAAACTTCAGTTCCACTATAATATATCAAATATATTATTTTCAGGTATTGGGAGGCCTGCTGGTCAAATGGATCCAAAAGCATTCTTACTTCAAAAGTTTAATACTAGAGCTCGAGAAAAGGTACATCTGTCCTTCCTTTTCATTTCATTTCAATTCATTATGCAAAGTTTATTGATACAACTTTGTAAGGTTTGCAGATCGATTCTTCATTACAGGAGGGTGTTGATGCTCTTAAACAAGTCTTGTCCAAAGGCTTTACAGAGAGTGCTAGATGCTTTAATACAGATCAAAAGTACAAACATATAAGACTTCAAACCATGCCAGTTTGATGTTATCAATGGTACTCAGGACCTAACTACATTTTGCATTTCACTTTGAGTAAATTTTGAACTCGTTGGTAGCAATTGTAGAATAGTGGTAAAAATGTTTTATATCGTTGTAAAGATAATACTGTATAATGTTTGGACTTGTTTGGTAGCAGAGATAAATTATAAATTATGGATTAGTTGCAAATCAGTAAAATGAATCAAAATTCACCACCTAAATGTTGTAGTGTTGAATCATAGAAATTATATTATCACAGGGTTGGATCTGTGATAATTTTTATTAGTATTAGTGCCTAAAAGTGGTGGGTTATCATTTGTTTATGGGTCAATTCTGTTTCTTTAGCAACGGTACCAAACAAGAAATAAGGATTGATAAAAGACCTAATCCCACAAATTCTTTAGTACCAAACGAGTTTGTTGTGCATAGGGAAAGTTTACTCATTTTTCTGCTACTATATTAGTGTAACCTATTTATTTAGCTCACCTTTTTGGCTGTCATTTCATTTGCATTATCTTTCCTTTTTCTGTGAAATCATCACTCTTTCATGATGGATTCATCTGAATAACTCTGATTTATCTGATATTACCATTGAAACTTGCTTCTGTTATTTCTTAGGTTTGGATATATCAGTTCAAGTTTCTTGTACGATGAGGTGAACTCAATAGAAGACTGGTTTGGGAAAAAAAAGTATAATCAACCGCAAAGTTTAGTCATGTCCGGATATGGAAGAACCATGTTGTAAATTACGGATATGGAAGAACCATGTTGTAAATTACGGGAGAACGAGCCCAGTTTCATTTTTTCTTAAACGAGAATGCCAAGAGAAACAGGATTACTACACCGATTAGAGCTCTTATATTGTAAATGAGAATCATTGTGTATAATCATTTAAGAAGGCCATTATCATCATTGGAGACAATAGCTTTAATCTTTTATCATTATTATCCATTTATTTCTAATCTGTGCAATTGTGTTATGTTGTTGTTGATCAATTATGAGATTAGAATATAATTTGAGCCATGAGATTTTCTTAAATTCTATGAGACAAAGTTTTCATGGAAAGAGCTAAAGTGATTGATGCATGTGGCAGATTGCTTTTTTTAGCATACAGGAAATGGGGGCCTTAAGAAGAAGAGTACACTATTATAGTATTTGAATAGTGAAATATCAACAAACAAAATTCAGTGGTAAAGTATATTAATTGGGATATATATTGAATTTCGTTTCAGTTTGATTCATGTGTAAAATAAACTTAGAAAATTTCGGTTAAATGATAAAAAAATATGATCAGTCTTGCTTGCAACATCAAACATATAATTTTGAATAACTTGATAGTTTTATTTAGTTGACTCAATCTCAAATACTCCGTATAATATATGTGGGAATATTTAACTACTTTGAGTTTGATTCAAATACAAAAAACAAAATAAAAAATTTAACTAGTATTATTTATTACTTTGATAGTGAAAAGTCCAATTTACCCATTCCTTGTACATAAAACAACATAGCGAAACTAGAGAAAAGATACATGCAGATCGATTAAGGACCACAATACATTTAATTACTTTTCTCTCATTGCTAAAATTATTTGGGTTAGTAAGCCTATTAAATTCACAATTAATACAAAATGGACTATATTGGATACACGATAGCTGTTCATCATATCTTTGTACGTAATCAACAATTTAAACATTTTCTTCTAGCTAGCTAGTAACAGCATCATTTTCACGCTACATATATACGCAACTAACACCACATCAAAATCAAATCACTTTATTTATAAGATAGAGAGGAAAAAAAAAAAAACACAATAATAATAACAACAAAGTAAAGTAACCATATATGTATATATATATTTACATTGATAGGTAGATTAATAGTAGTAATTAGTTAATAGTATTGAAATGAGAAGTCCATCATCCTCATCAAAACAATCTGCAGCTAATAGCAAAAATGAGTGTTGCAGTAAGGTGGTAGGGGGGCTGAAGAGGGGGCCGTGGACAGCGGAGGAGGACAAAATGCTGTCGGAATATGTAAAGAGGGAAGGTGAAGGGAGGTGGCGGACTATGCCCCAAAAGGCGGGCCTGCTCCGGTGTGGGAAGAGTTGCCGTCTCCGGTGGATGAACTACCTCCGGCCCACCGTGAAGCGTGGCCATATCTCGCCCGGTGAAGAGGATCTCATCCTCCGCCTCCACCGCCTCCTTGGTAATAGGTATTACTATTTAATTACTTTACATGCGTACGTACTTAGTCTTACATGGATTAAAATTTCCATCAGGTATATAAATTTGGTTTCAATCAATTAATTAAGTATTAGAGATATACATATTTTTCTTTAATTACACGTTCAATTAATTAATTCATATATGAATAAATTAATTAATTAATTAAGTTTTTGTATGTATATATATATATATATATAGGTGGTCTTTAATAGCTGGAAGAATCCCAGGACGAACGGACAATGAGATAAAGAACTATTGGAACACTCACCTTAGCAAGAAGCTCATCAGCCAAGGAATTGACCCAAAAACTCACAAGCCTTTAATATTACAGCAAAACAATACGAGTAACTATAATTATAATTTGAATGATGATGATCTTGATCTTGTAGAAGAAGAAGATGGTATTCAATTAGATGATGATACCTATAATTTCCTCCAAGATCAAGATTCATTTTCTTCCTTCTTCGATTCGTTGATCAACGATGATATGTTCACCAACAATCAACAACAACAACAAGAAGAAACATCATGACCAGACCACCATTAATAATAATTCTTCTTCTTCCATGAAAATGGTGATCAGCTAGTTGGATGGTGATCGATCGATCAAAATTAATTTATATCTACCTTGTTTTATTTTTTCTACTACTATAATTAAAGAGATTGAATTTCCATTCCTATATATATATATATATATATATATATATATATATATATATATATATATATATATGTACTAAAGTACAAATAAACATTATTATATATATATGTGCAAAATTTTGTATTGAAAATAATATTCATAACGATCTCCGATCCGGTCCATACGTTGTCACAAAAATTTTACTTTAATTTATATCTCATTCTCTTATATGGTGTAGATTTAGTATAATATATACAAATGAAGGCAACTTAATTAACCTATATATCCCGTATTTTCTAATATAAAAAGCATATCAATTTTAAATTGACCATATATATAAATATTTATATAATCATCTGATATTATTGCCATGAAATTAATTAATTAATTAATTATATATATTAGTCGCTCAATTAAATTAAGTAGGTTGCACGCATCATTTTATAACAAAATCCAAATGTTGTCTACATATATGCAACTTATTTTTTCCTGTACACATATTAATTAAGGTCTCATTTGTGTGTGCTCTAGGAGTTAATTTATACAGTATATTTAATCAAAGGAAACAGATCAAGGGCTGTCACATTCTATTTTGAGGAACAATTTAAAGAAAATAAATAAATAAATAAATAAATATATGCCAAATTAAATGTACAAAAACTCACTAAGAACTATTATATAATTTGAGTACTCTAGAAGTGAATGTATTAGTTTAATAAGTAATAAATTCAAGTTGGATTAATACAAACAACAAAACCATTATCAGTAAAAAATAATTTAACACGTCTCTCTAACATTTGGCCAGATTAAATTTCAATTTCAAAAGTAAAAAAAAAAAAAAAAAAATACTTGTATTGATTTCCAGATGGAATTCAATCTCATATGACAAAAACGGAACTGCATTCAATTGTAATACGTCTCACCTAAAAGTTTTCAGAAATAAATTAATTCGGAGCTGAAAAGAAGGGCTAATAAATATGGTAAAAATTAATATTTGGTCCCAATATATTTAAATTGTAAACTTCATCCCTTTCCTCAGCTAGTTTGATTTAGATGGAACCCCACATATAATATAATATATATGGCTGTTAAAAGTCAATAGATAATTAAAGCGCACTTTTGATCCCACTGAACGTACATGCAGTTAATTAATGGGACAAAAATTGTAAAATTTGAGTCAGTTAAAGTGCACTTCAAAATTAACAAAATAGAGTAAATTTTATGCATGTGACCAAAATACACTTCATGAGTTGACTCTTAACCAACGTAAATATATATGAGGGGTTTCATATAAATTATTAGATTTAGACGTACAAAAAAGAAAAAGATTCATTACCAATATTGATCAAATTCACGAAAATGAAAAGGCTCAAATAAAAAGAGAATAATAAAGTCAAAAATAATTAACACACGCAAAAATGATCTTATTCCAAGAACGTTTAGTTTGACAAACATAGAATTAATAAATAAAAAATTCAAAAACTTACATTTAATCAACCGATCGATCTCATCAAAAAGCTAGCTAGCTCGAAACATATGTTTCATGAGCTCTAGTGGGATGGATTCTTTTGTCTTTCTTTAAGTAACTTGAACGTGAACTAAGAAAGTATATATCCCACATCGAAACGGTACTAAAATTTGCAATGAAAGAATGGGTAGCTAGAGGAAATTAGCAGTACGAAGCTTTCTTGAATATAATTCTTTTATGCCGATGAGCAATACATGCATACACATATATATATATACACATATATATATATATATATATATATATATATATATTAGCAGCTTAATTAGTTGTATTGTATGTATATATATAGTCAAAAGGCTAATTTCTAGCTAGTGGCTTAATTACTTTTGCATGGTTTTGTATAAATTGACTGGTAGATTTTGCTGCCATAATTTATATTTGTTACTGCATTTATAAGATCAGTTGATAGCTTCGATGAAATTTTAAAATCGACATTGGCTAACAAACGTTCTTACCAGCAAGCTTGGTGTTTCACGTTCAACATAAAAACTTACCAAACTTTCTGGAATTGTGCATGTTTAATTATATTTGGTGTTTCATTTTAACTGCAATTCAAATCGTTAATTATAAGAATTGAAATATGGCTAGCTAGAATATTTTGGACCTTTAGTTGAACATGCCTAGGGCTCTAGCCTCGTGTTGCCATTTAGATTTGGACCAACAATAATTTATTTTGTTGTATTCAGTATTCACTTTGATTGTACGAAGTTTGAAAGTCTACGACAAAATTATTAAAAAAATCATTCACTTGCTAGTAGCCTAGTAGGTTATGTTATGTAACTGGTTCATACATTTTACTTATTCTAAAAATGTTGTGCTTATTTCAAATTTTTTCTTTCTTTTTAAAAACACAAACCTAACTCCAGAAAAGATCGATCATCAAACATTGAAATGAATTTAGTGCTCATTTCGAATATCAAACAACTCTCCCAAATATATATTTGATGGTTTTTCTATATATTCAACCATTATTTTCTTTCTTCTTGTTGCTAGATATCTCGTTCGTACACATCTTCTTGGCAAATATTCCATACCTACTTGTATTAGATATCTCGTTCGTACGCATCTTCTTGGCCAATATTCAATACCTACTTGTATTACGGTTCCGACACCATTAGCAATGAACATTAGAGATTGAACCACTGTGAGTGAATGAATGAATATAACACAATTGAAACAATCTTCATTTTAAATTAAACATACTGTAAACAAGAAAATAAGAGATAAGAACCAACAAACAAAATTGACAACACACTTTCACCTATTCAACATGTATTAACCCCATCCTTACAATCATTAGTCAAGTTATAGAAAGTCTCTACCCTTGTCTTAGCTCTATAAAGAACCTCGGTATCAACTTCAACTCTCATGTAACCATCAAACTCAACCGGCCGACCCCCATTCAACGTACTTGTTTCATTGTACCATTCACTTGTATTTCCCCACAAATAACTATAATCATCAAGCAAATGGACTTTATAATGAGATCTCAACTTATCAAAGTAGTTATAAAAGGGTTCGTTTGTTGCGATATATAAATTTCTCCACGGTTCAATTTTCCCCTGAAGTTTAGCTACTAGGGCCTCTGGAGACGTGTCAGCATCCAAACGAGGCCATAGCTCCTTATTTTGTGCTTTCTCTCCTCTAACTACATGAACTGCATCAAAATCCCAATCCATACTTCCACTTATCGCAGAAACAATATTCATTAATCTCTTCGATTTCCAAAGATCTTGCCATGGGCGATTGATATATTTAGCAGCTGGACCTTCACAAACTCTATACCAATAGTTTTCGGGCTCGGGTGCATCGAATTGTCTCCATATAATCGTGCTTTTGTCTTTCTTTAATTGCATTGGTGTTGTTTTATAGCTTGCGACTTTTCGAACGGGGATTTTCGATTTATGACTCTTATCCCATCTCTTCCAATCTTTGAGAAACTCGCCTTCTTCTACTATCGAAGAAACCTCTTTCAAATGTTCGAAATCGTAATAGAATCTAAAATCCTTTCCTTCCTCGTCTTTACTACTCTTTGTGTAAGTAGAAGCCAAACACATACTCAAGTCCATCACAAAAGTCCGGTTTAAATACTCGGCCTCACCAAGTGCACACAAGAAACTCCATATAAAGTGATTCATCCCTTTACAATAATCCCCTCCTCTTGAATAGTACAAGTACTTCCCCTTCCTGAAATCAGAATCGGACCCTAACACTGGAATCGTATCATTGATCTCATCATCACGAACAAATGGAGTGAATTTATCATTTTGCCCATTTCCTGTCGAACTAACTCGACTCCTAAAACGACGAGCATTTATACCCGAATGCCAACGCCCTGGTCGAACCACTTTATAACTACAATCATCCTTAAATCCCATTTTAAACCTCCTAAAATCTCTGTACCTCCTCCAAGACTTTTCTTTCTTATTCCTAAACCTCCAAGCAACATCACACTCGTTCGGGTTCGATCCATTCACGGGAGTTTGATAATCCAAGAAAGCAATTGCCTTAAATGCCCTCAAGTTAAACCTCTGAATCGCGATTAAAACCCTAGGATCCGAACAATTGACTACAGACACATCCTCACAACCCGATTTCAAAGTCGTGTTCTTTCCTAGTTGCTCCTCGGATTTCTCTATAGTAGCTTCGGTAATAGGCGTGCCCATAGCCATAGGAGTTGACATTGGAGAAGTAGCAATGTCCTCACCAGTTTTGAGGACAGAAGTGTCTGTTTTAAATGTGGCATTTTCGACGTCGGTGAAAACTTTAGTTAGGGCTCTAGAAGATTCCCATGGATCAGGAGGTTGATATGTGATGGCAATTACAGTAAATATGAGCACTGAGAATACAAATACTGAGAAACATACATTGCTTATTAGCTTTATTATGTTTTGCCCAATTGGATCGGCTGGATTTGATTCTTTCATTTTAGCAGAACCCTGAATCCCCAAATTACTCAAATAGTCAAATTGATCTCATAAAACTAAAATTAAGCTCTGTTTTTACGAAATTAATCTAAATGATAGATCTTGGGGTTTGATTAGAAGAAGATGCAGAAATTGGATGAAATTGAAATGAACGTAGATGTAATTTACTTACCGGAGATCTGAGAGTGCTCTCTTTCCAGAAACTGAATTAAGACTTAAGAAAAAAAAAAAGAGATCTTGAAGTTAAATTGAGAGGAAAAGAGTCAATTTTAGGAAACACACAATGAAATGGTTAAACAGAGAAAAGTTAAAATGGTTTTTTGTGAGCTGATTGTTTGACTTAAAGAAGCAGCAATTTTGCAGACAAGAAAAGTTAAGGTTGTATTTGGATGGGTTTTGGCCCGGTTTCGCGAGACCGAGCCAAAACCCATCCAAATGAGTTTTCGTCAAACCCATAAAACCATTAAAAACCTATAAAACATTGATTTGACATCTGCCATTTACTTTTTTCCTCAAATTTCACTAAAAAAGACATTGATTTGACACCAATAACCTACTTTTTTCCCTAAACTCCAACATTCAAACTCAATCCAAGTGAGGTCTCAAAGGTTTCATCGAAACCACCCAAATCAATTTTTTTAAATCGAAACCCACGAAACCGAGCTAAAACCCATCCAAATAGACCCTAAGAAATTTGGGAAAGATTTCAAGTAAATGGTTTTTATAAATGGAGTATTATATTATTATATTCCCGTCTTTACAAGTATTTATTTCAGACGTTGAAGCTTTTCCTAGTAGTATTAAAAATCAAATTAAAAACGCTGACCAAAAAATAAAATAAATCAAATTAAAAACTGAAATAAAAATAAGATTTTATTGTACTTATTTATCACTTGACTGTGGGGTCCAGTCGATGTCAATTGTCGGAACTGTTTCTTTTCTTTTCACTAAATAATTTTCAGTCAATGCCACAAAATCCGCAAAATTTTGGAATTCACGGTCCGGAAAATTCTTATTCACACCGGGTTGATCGAAACTACAAGGCAAATATAATACACTTGTTTTGGGATTGGATGTAACTCTCAAGAGAGTGACCAATTACAAAGTAAGTGCAATATATTTCTTGGTGGTTGAATGGGTTTGGCCAAGCCAGACTTTGACAAGAATTTTCCCCACAGCCCACAGGTGGAATTATAATAAAAATAATTCTCAAAAGGTTTGATAATTATAACTACAATTTTAACTTTTTTTTTTTTTTTTTGATAACCCATCATTGACTCATAAATGTTATGTTATAAACTTTCGAACCATTATAAACTTTGAAACCTAGTTTAGAATGAAATAATTAAAATGTAGAATTTTGGAAATAATATAGGAGCAGCCAAGTTTTGGTACTTACATATACATAACAATGAGTTGTAGTTTAATTTTCAAAATTATTAGGTTTTATTAACTTTTGGAACATTTGATGTTTTATAAAAATTGAAAATAAATGTTAGTTTGTCATAATGATGAATTTCAGAAAATATGTGGTTATTAATTCACAATTTTCGGAGTTTTAAAATGTGAAATCCACATTTTTTATTTTGAATGCAAACCCACAATTATTTAAGCTGCAACATTTTTGCATTCTTAAATTTAGTCTCCCTTGAGAATTAAGAATAACGAGTAATTAATAACAGCTTATTAAAAAAAATAGTAAAGATCTTGAATCTTTACTATCAATGAAACGTTCATTCAAGACACTATTTTGTAGAGCAAACAGGACTTAAACAAAAGCGTGATCATAGTCATGGTATCGGAAAGTCTTGTAGACGAAATGCGACAACCATTTCGAAGCCACAAAGCATAGTATAGCCATTGCAACAAGACTATATCTAGCAGCAACTGATATTACACCCTGTTTGGCTGCTGCAATAATTCCAATCGAACAAACGGAGATAATCTGTAAACCGATCTCAAGCGCGTTTAGAGCCTTATACGCAAAACTGCAACTGCTACAATTCACCGTATGTGACCAGTACCTGAAACCAATTAGGCAATGTCATGTCGACCCATTTTTGTACTGTTCGGCTCGTCTTTTGTGGAGGTTTTTATATCATCAAACAAACTAAACATATTTATTTATATCAAACTACATTGCTGAGATAGGAATTAAGGCTTGCTCGATATTTATTTTATTTTTACCTGTCAAATAATTGCTCTCTAGGAGGAGTTGGTGGTAATAATCTGCTAAAATTTGTTTTCCAATCAACTTGTGCGCCTCCATACTTGTTTAGCCATCTTCTGAAAGAAACCACAAGGGCATCTGATTTTGTGGGCACATAGCAAGCTTTTTGCCAATTGCGAGCTCCAACTTCAGCTAGTTTTCGCTCCTAAGAGATAAAACATACTGAGGTAAAATTGCATTTTTAGTCCCACAAGACTGAACTCTCAGCATTTTCAATTCCGCATGCTATAAAATTGCCTTTTTGGTCTAATGTTTTAAATATTTAGTATTATCGCCACCCTTCCATTCAATTCGGGACCAAAAGTGCAAAACATAGATAATTCCACGAGATCAAAAGTGCAATTTTGTAAGTTGCAGGACCAAAAATGCTGAGAGTCCAATCATGTGGAGCAACAAGACTACAAATTCCCATTGGATGACATATTATCATCATATATAATATAAACGAGCGATAATGAACTCATATTCACCTCTATGTGGAGAAGATAAAGATCAGAATCAAGTATCAAGTTTTGTCCAATATGAAATATCCATCGTGGCAAAATTCGATCTATTAAAGATGCAAAGTTTCTTGGAGTAGCATAGATCAGTCTGCTGTTTCCCGGACTGACAGGAATACAGAAGAAAATTAGTACAGCTCGTTTTTGGGGCGGAACGGGTGCCGATACCTCCTGCATATATGATTTTTTTTAAAAAAGAAAAAATTGTGCACACCCCTAACTAGCTAGCTAAAGCAATAATATAATTAAAGTTTGTAAAAAACGTCGATATGATGGAGTAGTTAATTACATCCTTGGTTTGATTGGCGGGTGGTGGAGTGGAATAGCCATAGTAGAGGCAAGGTGGTATGAAATAGTAATAGGTCTCCCCAAAGATTTGCTTTGCGGTGAATCCATTTACATCCAGTTTCTGTATACTTATTTCTAGTGGTCTTCCACCTTCCCTATCTCTATCTGCCTTCACAGTACGTGCAGGAAACACCAACTTAATTAGTAACTTACTGTTAGTTATATAGGCACGTGGACGTGGTCCGGGATTCAAACATAATTAATTAAATATATATATTAAAAGAAAAGAAGCATATAATTAATTAATGCGTAGATTTACTTACTTCTCTCTCTGGCGTTTTTGCCCTTGGCATAAGGCCATAATGTGCTGCCGTTCTCATAATGCCATGATGTGCATATGGTACATGAGCAGGATCCAGAAGATTTTCAATCAGAATTTCATACCTGCAAAAATAATTTAATTAAATCTATCAAAGATTATATTATCTACAACTTTCTTTAATTTGAAGAATGAAATCAAAGAATATATATATATATATATATACCCGTAAGGTATATCTCTGCATGTCATGAATTTGGTGTATGATGGATCATCCAGTTCGGGGATATAGTGAGGCTTTTTCTTTGAATGAATATCTTTATATTGTGGGTCGGAATTTGGCCAGAACCAAAGAATACCATTTTGCACACAACTTGGATAAGCAGCAACACATGCCTTATTGGAAGTGTGTACTTGTAAAAACCAATTAATACTATTCAACTTTAATACATATATTCAGTTAAGTATAATGATCCATGACATGACCATGAGCTTCACCCAAGGTTTTAAACAATCTCAATCACAATCTCTAAAACCATGAATATTTCTTTAACTTTTTTGTACAGTCTAAAATACCTTATTCAAATTGTAAAGTCATATTTAATTAAATGGTAAAAATATTAAAAGTAATTCAAGAAGTATAATTAGACATGTACGTAGTCTTATTATATTTATTTCCTACATAAACTCCTAAAATCAATTTTTGTAATTTTAATCTTCTTCTCTTAATAGGTAAAAAACAAACTATAAGAAAACACTATTATTTTAATTAGCTCATAATTTATATATATATATATATATATATATATATTATTATATTTTAACATCAATATTTATTTAAGTAAGAAAATATTAATTTAAAGATATAGTACAACATAAGTCATAAACACTCTAAATATAAAAATATAAAGTGAAATGCTCTTAAATATCATTATGTTACCCAAAAAAATTAAAATTGAATTTTATCTTACTATGAAAGAATAAAAATACTTATGACTTAGCTAATTACATAATTTAAGCCTCGAATTTTCATGGAATTCTTTTCATGAAAAAAAGGTGAAATTGGTGGAAAATTATTCAATCGATAAAAACAAATCTATGAAATAATTGAAAACATGTGAAATCGATGAAAATTTGGTTGGAATTGTTGAACACTGGTGAAATGGGTGAAACCAGTAAAAAAAATGATTTATTGCTTTCTCTATTGTTTTTTTTCACCTCATCTAAAAGCTTAAACTGTTAACCGAAGAATCATTTAATACTTATTGTTTCTAACACTCGCCCTCACATGTAAATTGTACTCTTTTTGATAAACACTTGAAATGGTGTTTTCAAAATTGGGCGGCGACGGAGAGGTTCAATCACAAAACCTCTCATTAGCAAGACTCAATATCATACCAAGTGACTTTTTAATCTAAAAGTTTCCGTTTCCGTTTTTAAAGACAACTCATCTAAAAGCTTTATTGTTACTACTCTCAAGAAACGATTGAAACATCTTAATTTTTTTTTTCAAGGAGCTCCTCTAATATATAGGTTCTTATTAGAACTTCAACACGTGAGCATTCTTGGTTAACATAGAGTACGTACGTACAAGCATAATAATTAATTCCCATCAAACTACAAACTCGATAATTTATCAAAATTCCAGCTTCTCAATGAAGAAACCAAAACACGTACTCCTACTCGTACAACAACAATATGTCTAACATATAACCCCCAATTGTTTCATTATTTACCGGAGGGCCATCGCGCGGTGCTTGTGGGATGAACTTGCAATCACCAGAGCCTCCAAAGCACCAACCATGGTACACACACTGTAACCTTCCCCATTGATCAATTCTCCCTTGAGATAATGGAGCCAATCTATGGGGACAACTATCATCAAACACTTTCCATGCATTCTCATTCTTATCCCACCAGATCACTATATCCATTCCGATCACTTTCTTCCCATGTGGCCTTCTTTTATCAAGATCAATTACTGCCACAATAGGGTACCAATGTGCATACCAATCGAATTTCTCCGATTCAATCTCTTGATCTGGCGATAAGGGTTCCTCAATGGATATGAAAATCTTGAAATCTGATGATCTTATTAGTTGGATTGACGGAACTAATGGAACGTGCGAAATGGGTTTCTGAATTTTGGAATTGGAATTTCTTGGTGAGAGTATCGGGCGGTGGAGTGAAGGAAAGGAGGAAACTGTGAGAGCTGCTTCCATGGCGGACAGTGTCAAAAAATAATTAAGGAGAGAGAAATGAAGAATGAATTGTCGGTGTGGATGTATATATGTATATGTAAATGGTAGTAGTACAGAACAGATCGAACAGTCAGCATTCTATTTTCCTTGATAAAAATTAAATTGTGGTTTGGAATATAACAGCAAAGCATATTCATATTTACTAGTACAACTCCACTTCACTTATGGTTATGGAGTAATTAATTAATTTGGACAAGGAAAGCTTAGCTGATGAATCCTTAGGAATAGGAAATTTGAATTTTCAAGAGGGGGAGGGAGACTGAGGAAAAGACAACTTGCAATTATTAGAGCTAAAATTAAACTAACTTATTATTTATATTATTAGATTGAAGTTTGTCTAATAAAATAATATTTGGATTTAATTGTTTTGCTCTTTAAATTAAATTTTAATAGTATTTTTTGTTTGATAAACTAAATATTGATGAGATTAATAATAACAATTTATTCTTCATTTTAAATGAAATGTAAAAAAGAAAATAAGATATAAGAACCAACGTACAAAAATGACAACTTCAACTCTCATGTAACCATCACACTCAACTGGTCGACCCCCATTCAACGCACTTGTTTCATTGTACCATTCGCTCCTATTTTCCCACAAATAACTATAATCATCAAGCAAATGGACTTTATAATAGCAACTCCAACAATGGAAATCAAAGTTAAATATGGTGCCTTAACTGTCAAAATAATGTCAAAATCTGCTCCACCAAAGACACTATTACTGAACCTAAATTTAAGTCCAACACTTTTTGGCATCAAAGTTATCAGGGGCATTACTTTTTGCCTGAAATTTAAAAATGGCTATTTGTCCTTTCCAATTCTCTCCGTCGACTTATATTTCAAATTTTGCAGTAGTACAAAAAATTTCAACTATTAAAATGGCCACATATTTCAATTAACATACACAAGTTCAATAATCACGAGCCAAAAAATCAGATAAAGTTAATTTTCAATAAAAAAATCTTATCGATAAAAATCATCATCATACATCTCATGTTGAATCATAAATTGACAACTTGATTTAAAATCTTATCAATAAAATTCCTTATAAGACATCTAACGTTGAATAATAAGTTAACACGTTGATAAAAAAATGTGGATGAAAATCATTATCAAATATCTTAACATTGAATCAAACACTGACATGTGATAAAATTATTATCAATAATCATATCTAAATAATTTAACGCAAGGCACGATTATTTAATATTTTTTATGTTAAATTTAATTTGTTTTACTTTTAAGTAAGATTTAATTTAATTTAAATTTAATCTAATTTAGATAAATTAAATTAAAATTAATTTAAAATGATGCTCCGTTTTTAATGCTTATTGCTGAAGTAAAAAACTTTTATGCTTTGATGCTGTTTTTTTATGATGTCGGCAGGAGATGCTATAATGACATTCTACTTATCAAAGTAGTTATAATATATAAATTTCTCCGCGGTTCAATTTTCCCCTCAAGTTTAGCAACTAGGGCCTCTGGAGACGTGTCAGCATCCAAACGAGGCCATAGCTCCTTATTTTGTGCTTTCTCTCCTCTAACTACATGAACTGCATCAAAATCCCAATCCATACTTCCACTTTATTCTCCTTTGAGAATTAAGAATAACGAGTAATTAATAACTTATATATAAAAAAAAAAAAATACTATTATATTTACACCCCAAAGTCCCAAATTGTTCCTCTGTTAGATCTTGAATCTTTACTATCAATCATTCAAGACACTATTTTGTACAGCAAACAAGACTTATACAAATGCGTGATCATAGTCATGGTATCGGAAAGTTTTGTAGACGAAATGCGACAACCATTTTGAAGCCACAAAGCATAGTATAGCCATTGCAACAAGACTATATCTAGCAACAACTGATATTACACTCTGTTTGGCTGCTGCAATGATTCCAATCGAACAAACGGAGATAATCTGTAAACCTATCTCAAGCGCGTTTAGAGCCTTATACGCAAAACTGCAACTGCTACAATTCACCGTATGTGACCAGTACCTGAAACCCATTAGGCAGTGTCATGTCAACCCATTTTTGTACTGTTTGGCTCGTCTTTTGTAGTGGTTTTTGTATCATCAAACAAACTAAACATATTTATTTATATCAAAATACATTGATGAGATAGGAATTAAGGCTTGCTCGATATTTATTTTATTTTTACCTGTCAAATAACTGCTCTCTGGGAGGAGTTGGTGGTAATAATCTGCTAAAATTTGTTTTCCAATCAACTTGTGCGCCTCCATACTTGTTTAGCCATCTTCTGAAAGAAACCACAAGGGCATCTGACTTTGTCGGCACATAGCAAGCTTTTTGCCAATTGCGAGCTCCAACTTCCGCTAGTTTTCGCTCCTAAGAGATAAAACATACTGGGGTAAAATTGCATTTTTAGTCCCACAAGACTGAACTCTCAGCATTTTCGATTCCGCATGCTATAAATTGGCGTTTTGGTCAATATTTTATATATTTAGTCCTATCGCCACCTTTCCATTCAATTCGGGACCAAAAGTGCAAAACATAGATTATTCCACGAGATCAAAAGTGCAAATCTGTAAGTCGCAGGACCAAAAATGCTGAGAGTCCAATCATGTGGAGCAACAAGACTAAAAATTCCCATTTAAGGAGGATGACATTTTATCATCATATATATTATATAAATGATAAGGAACTCATATTCACCTCTATGTGGAGAAGATAAAGATCAGAATCAAGAATCAAGTTTTGTCCAATATGAAATATCCATCGTGGAAAAATTCGTTCTATTAAAACTGCAAAGTTTCTTGGAGAAGCAAAGATCAGTCTGCTGTTTCCCGGACTGACTGGAATACAGAAGAAAATTAGTAGCGCTCGCTTTTGGGCTGGAATCGGTGTCGATACCTCCTGCATGAACAAAAACAAATTCTTTTTTAAAAAAATTGTGCACACCCCTAGCCAAAACTTAAACAATTAAAGTTTGTAAAAAATGTCAAGTACTTACATCCTTGGTTCCAGCTGATGATGTCGAGTTCTTACTTTGATTGGCTGCTGGACTGAAATAGCCATAGTAGAGGCAAGGTGGTATGAAATAGTTCTCCCCAAACATTTGTTTTGATGTGAATCCATTTACATCCAGTTTCTGTATACTTATTTCTAGTGGTCTTCCACCTTCCCTATCTGCCTTCACAGTGCAGGAAACAACTTACTGTTAGCCACGTGGGATTCAAACATTTACATACAAGAAGCATAAAATGCATAGATTTACTTATCTCTCTGGCGTTTTTCCCGTTCTCATAATGCCATAATGTGCATATGGTACATGAGCAGGGTCCATAAGATTTTCAATCAGAATTTCATACCTGCAAAAATTTAAATATATCAATTATCTACAATTTTGAAGGCAAGTCCAAGTTTAATAAGCTTTTGATAAATTATGAATTGGTGATTAGTATGTATATATATATATTAGAAGAGAAAGAATAAGCATACCCGTAAGGTATATCTCTGCATATCATCAAATTGGTGTATGATGGATCATCCAGTTCGGGGATATAGTGAGGCTTTTTCTTTGAATGAATATCTTTATACTGTGGGTCGGAATTTGGCCAGAACCAGAGAATACCATTTTGCACGCAACTTGGATAAGCAGCAACACATGCCTTATTGGAAGTGTGTACCTGCAAAATTAGTAAAAACCAATACTATTCAATTTTAATACATTCAGTTAAGTCCAATGACCCATGAGGTTGAGCCAAGGTTTCAAACAATCACAATAACATACAAAATTGCAAATGCGTGTAAATTCCTTAAATTTAGAGGGAATAAAACTTTGAATTCTTTGCCACTAAACAAAAACACACACAAGTGGGGAGATGAATAGTTTTGTCAATAAGTCCTTAAATTTACAGCTAACAGACCCCCCTTTTTTTGGGTACTCCTTTCAATCCGAAAAGGTCATTTGGACACTAGTTACAGACCCTCATGCTTGTATTTAGAAGCCAAGTCCTACACTTATCCATGCTTAATTCCATGATTTACATTGTTCTTAGCGTCTTTTACGATCAAAATAGAGTTGCAATAAATAAAAAAATGAGTTCTTGCTTTCTCTATTGTTTTTTCCACCTCATCTAAAAGCTTAAACTGTCAACCGAAGAGTCATTTAATACTTATTGTTTCTAACACTCCCCCTTACATGTAAATGGTACTCCTTTTGATCAAGCCAAACACTTGAAACGATGTTTTCAAAATTGAGCGGCGGAGAGGTTCAATCACAAAACCTCTCGTTAGCAAGACATATCATACTAAGTGACTTTTTAATCTAAAAGCTTCCGTTTTTAAAGACAACCTCATCTAAAAGCTTAAGAATTAAAGAAGAGGGTGATCTAATAAACAAAGAGTTATCACGGAAATGCTCCTATTCCTTATAAAAAAGCTTTTTCCACCAAAAAAGAGGCACACTCTCAAGAAACAATTGAAACATCTCAATTTCTTTTCAAGGAGCTCTAATAAGTTCTTAGAACTTCAACCCGTGAGCATTCTTGGCTAACATATCGTCCCAAAGAGTACAACCATAATAGTTCCCATCAAACTACAAACTCGAGAATTTATCAAAATTCCAGCTTCTGAATTTCATTGAGTAAGATAATAAGAAAAAACAAAAATCAACAAACAAGGAAGCTCGATGTTCTATAGTACTATGCTACAAGAAAAATATTTTCCTTTGCGTTTTAAAATCCATTCACCAAAACACATACTCCTACAACACCACTATATCTAACATATACATAGTCCTACAACAACAATATGTCTAACATATAACCCCCAATTGTTTCATTATTTACCGGAGGGCCATCGCGCGGTGCTTGTGGGATGAACTTGCAATCACCAGAGCCTCCAAAGCACCAACCATGGTACACACACTGTAACCTTCCCCATTGATCAATTCTCCCTTGAGATAATGGAGCCAATCTATGGGGACAACTATCATCAAACACTTTCCATGCATTCTCATTCTTATCCCACCAGATCACTATATCCATTCCGATCACTTTCTTCCCATGTGGCCTTCTTTTATCAAGATCAATTACTGGCACAATAGGGTACCAATGTGCATACCAATCGAATTTCTCCTCTGTTTTTTCCGATTCAATTTCTTGATCTGGCGATAAGGGCTCCTCTGCTGAAGGGGCAATCGGAGAAATGGCGGTGAAAATCTTGGAATTTGATGATCTTTTTAGTTGGATTGAGGGTAGAGACGGAACTAATGGAATGTGCGGAATGGGTTTCTGAATTTTGGAATTGGAATTTCTTGGTGAGAGTATTGGGCGGTGGAGTGAAGGAAAGGAGGAAGCTTTGAGAGCTTCCATGGCGGACAGTGTATTAAGTGATTTTTAGGACTGAAATTAGGGTCTAAATTTACGAGAGAGAAATGATTTGAGAAGTAATTTCGGTGTGGATAAGATAGAGGATGTAAATGGCAGTATAATATTTTGATAAAATTGTGGTTTGTAATGAAACAGCAAAGCATATTTACTACTCCACTTTGCTTATAATTTGGAGAAGGAAAGTTGATGGAGGTAGTAACTAGTAAGTGTTTACGTAGTACTGATATGGAGGGAAGTTAGGAAGGACGTGTTTGGGTTGCACTTTAATTAAAAATTGCAACCAAATGGGCCCCTACAATTTTGTACAAATTAGATAGATAAATGTGACTGAATTATTTCGAATTTGTAATACAATCAATTTCATGAAAATGATGAATAAGGGTATGTTAGGGAATTTGAATTTTCAAGAGGGGGAGAGCGAGCAAAAGATAACTAGCAATTATTAGAGCTGAAATTAAATTAAGTTGTTTATATTAGATTGAAGTTCGTCTAATATAATAATATTTGAATTTAATTGTTTGCACATTAAGTTAAATTTGAATAGTAATTTTTGTTAGGCAAATTTTTAAAACTCAATTTGATAAACTATAAATTGATGATATTAATAATAACAATTTATTTGAGTTACTTCTTAAGCTAATTTTGTTTAGCAATCAAACAAAGCAAGACACGATTTGAAGCTTGATAATAAAATTAAACTAATCTTCACAACAAATCAGCCCACTTGATAAGTCGATATCTACTAGTGGGAAAATTCTTGCCCAAGTCTGGTTTGGTCAAACTCATCCAACCACCAAGCAAGTGTATTGCACTTGCTTTGTGATTGGTCACTTTCCTGAAAGTTACATCCAATCCCAAAGCAAGTGTATTACACTTGCTATGTAATTAGTTTGGGTTCGGCCAAACTCGGTCTGGGTAAGAATTTGTCCACACATGTTTCAAGTTTGCTTACTATTTAACGCAAATTGAGCTTAATTTTTACTTATATTTTATCATCTTATCATTTATTACTGAGTGACCACGAACCGAGCGTCAAAAGTAATCACACGACAAATATTGATCAAACGAGCTCAATTCGAACAAATGGTTTAATTCAAATTTCAGACATTCTGTCAAATTGAAAGGGTGCTCAGATATCATGGGCATTTTTACCAGAAATTGCTACAAGTTCTTTACAAAAGCAAAAGGAAGCACTTGCTTACATAAAAGAGAAGAGAAGATACAATACATTCCAAAATTGCAAAAGTTCATTACTCAAAGAAAGCACCTTCCATGGATAAAATGACAAGGTTTGGTGCCAAAAACACAGTTAGAATTAATTATCCCCTATTTCACCAAATCAACATCAGTTCTCACTAGCATTCTTCTGCCTCTATTTCGGTCACAAACTCAGTGTCATTAATGGTACTAGCATGTCTAGGAAGAGTTAATCCCGATGGAGGCCGATCAACCGAAAGCGTCCCTTCTAGTACTTTCACAACTTCACCGATTGAAGGCCTCAAAAACGGTTGATTTTGCATGCACCAGAATGAAATCCTCACAAGCCTTTCTATTGCTTCTAAGCTATCACCAGAGACAAACTTATGTTCTTCATTTAGGTTATGAAGTATTTGCTCGGTATTCTCCCCTACGACCTCTCTCTTACACGCGACAATTTGAAGTAACATTTGTCCTAACATGTATATATCTTTCTCTGATGGAGACTCTGAAGACGAACATTCTTTCTTTGTAAAGAAGCTCTCCAGCCCAAAATCGGTCAACTTAGGCACAAAATTTTCATCGAGTAGTACGTTTTCTAGCTTCAAATTCCCATGAGTTATGCATTTTTGACATTCTAAGTGCAAATAAGCAAGCCCGCGTGCCACGCCAAGAGCAATATCGAGCCTTTGCTCCCAAATACGGTCATTGTCTTCCTCCTTGGAGTCGAAAAGCCATTTGTCTAAAGAACCATTTTGAACATACTCGTACACCAAAAGTTTGTTTTCCGGTTCAAAACAAAACCCTTTTACGGCCGTGAGATTCCGATGATGGGTCCCACTTAACGTAGTAATCGCAACTCGAAACTCCTTTTCAGATACAACCACATTCTTCAAAACTTTAGCAACTATAGGTGTTTTATTAGGAAGCACACCTTTGTAAACCGAAGTTCCAAGTTGATTTGAAAAATCTTTTGTTAGTTCCTTTATTTCCTCGAACGATAATCTGATTAGTACACTATAATGCGGGTTCATTCTAGCATCCTTACCAAAGGGAATCCTCGTTTGTACCTTAGTTTTCCGCTTACGGTATACGATCCAAAATGCTAGAATCTGCATAACCGAAATTGCTAAAATGGTCATCAAAACTATCAACGCTATAGCTCCAAATAACTTTTTACGACTAAGCCCACTAGATGTGGAGATAGCCTCTAAATTACCATGCCCATTTACTCCTTGAGTAGCAACAGCCTGCGGAACTGAACACACTTTCAAGAACGAAACCGAAGGAATATAAGGAGTCATGCGCCCACTAACAAAGCTCGTTCTTTTTACGGTGCATAAACCCGAACCATCGTTTAAAGAAGTTGCAGAAGTACAAGTAGTGTCATTCGAGCAATATTCTTTACAAGCCATCTCACTTAGCAATATATGGACATCATTTGGTGGGTACAAACCGTAAAGAACCGTGTTTTTGATCTTTAGCATGGTAGTATGCATCCTACAATTAGCCAAATCCACCATTCTTTTGCACCCGTAGTTACCCGAATCCAGTTCAGAACCGACATTACTCGATCCCAAGTAATCAGAGTACAAACAGTCACATACGGGACCCGAAGAATTATACCCACAAACACTATACAAACCACAAGAACCGAAAACATTGCATTGATCTTGGACAGCTTGCCATCCAACTTTCCATTTATAACTCACATTGTCCCACAAATAAATCCTCAAATTCCCATCTCTATCAATTCTAAGGTGTCTTAAAGTGGACGAATTATCACCATAATCCTTTGCAGAAATAGACCAAACAACTTTGTTTTCATTGTTGTATAGCCCTAAAACACCATTAGAGTCGAATATTGCTTCTTTAACAACACTAATAGAGGTAAACTCACTCCTCCAATAGGTCACATTGTGTTCCCAAACAAGCGAAAGTTTACCTAATTGATTAATCATCAAATTATAGTAACTAGAAATCGAACTAGTTGAAGGGGCTCTCAAGATTTGAGGGTAATGTAAAGATTGGCCTGGAAGTAAAGTGTTTGTGGGACTACTAAAACTCTCCCAAAGAACTTCATCTTTGTTACCTAAAAGAACCAAGTTCCCATTGTTCAAAAGACTAGCTTTTTCAACACCTAAATTTGATGAATTACTACTCCAAAGAGTAATCCCACTTAGGTTGTTAATTAAAACTAATCTCCCATCTAATCCAAGCATAAATGTTGAGTTTAAAGGGACCTTAAGCCCACCACCAACAGTCCAAACAGGCAAATTTGAAGCTTTATCCACTAAATTATACTTAATTCCAACCACATATTCATCAACATTTTCACCATCTATTTCCAAGAAACCAAATGCAAAAACCCTATTTTCAGACACCCAATTCTTATCTTTCTCAAAAGCATTAACTTTGAAACCTAAAGGGACTGAAAGCATAGTAAAATCAACACAAAACCCAACAGAAAACAGAGAACACGAGAACAGCAACACAAGAAGAACCCATTTTTTACCTCTCTTACCGTTAAATGACTTCGCAGAAGAAACACACATTGTGTTTGAAGTTAATTTAATATAAGGTGGGTATAGTGTAATATCTTCGTGCAGTTGCCCTTTTCATGAGAAAGAAAAAAGAAATGAGAGGAAAGAAAAAAAGTATGAATCTTGAATGTAGAAAAGTTGTTGTAATAATGGAAGAGGAGAAAGAAAACAAGATTTCAACACTTTGTTTATTTATGAGATACTACTACTATTAATCAAACAAAGATTCTCTCTATATGCTGCTGAGTCTTTTCCCACTAACAACAGTAAGAAAACTAAGCTCTACTTTTCATGTGATCTTTTATTTCTTGGATTAAGCACGTCATTAGCATGCGGCTTAAGGGAATAGTCACCAGCCATGATTAAATATTAGAGTTAAATGCGAAAATGCCCCCTTTACTTTCCGTAATTTACAATAGAATCCCTATTATTTCCATTATCAGATTGGGTTGTGGTAAGTGGTAACCTTCACATTTTCTTTAATTGTCATTTTGAATAATACTTGGACTAGTAAAGAATCTTTGCTCTCTTGGAAAATCGACATTCATTCAAAAATAACAAGCATAACATAACAAGATTTTTTTCTAATAAAAATATTATGGCGTTTTTGCCAATTAAGGAAAGTACAAGAGTTGTTTTTGCCCTTTACTCCTAAATATTAATATCTGCATGAATTTCAAAGGTATTTGATAATTGACATTTTAGTTATAAAATTTAAATGATGTTGAATTTGTAGGTTACTTACTAATAAAATAGCATGACAGGTGCAGTTGGTATTAATAAGTCAATTATTAATTTCTAAAGCTACATATATATATAATTAGTTCCAAAGTAATGAACAAATTTGTGTTTTCATATGTTAAGTCAATCAACAGTTGGAAATTAGTGGATATCAATGTCTAATTTTAGCTAAATAGTTAGGTAAGTGTGTATATATACAAATGGAACATCAATATAAGAGTGTCCTTACAAAAATAGACAAATCTAGTTTAATTATTAATTTTTTTTATAGTTGATCTAAGAGTAGCTAGTGCTTAAGAACTCATATATATATATATATATAGTATCACATCATTATTTAACGTGAGAACTGTAGTTTGAGAATGAAAGAACTTTTAAGAAATTCAATCATTTTCCTGACATACCAAAAATAAACACACAAAAAATAGACGTGACCCTAGAATACAGATTGTATTTATAAATAAAAGAGTAGGACACAAAAGGTTGAAATTATGAAAAAAAAAAAAAATTTGAAATTATGAAAAAGAAGATTTGGCCCTGAATTAAAATTGGGCTTGGCATAGTAATTTGAGATTTTGGATAATTGTTTAGATCTCATGGCTATTTTTCTTTAAAGCACGACCCATTCTTTATTCCTAAGAAAAAGAAAGCACATGTTAGTTTATTGATCATATATATTTTGCAAGTATTTAAATCATTAAAGCCCAAATTCAATTTCCCATAACATGATGAGGTGCAAGAGCACAACTTATTGGTATAAAACAACTTATTGGTATAAAAGATGAATTCTTCGAATTAAGATATTCGGAAGCTAATTGTGACTTTTTAAAAATTCATATTTTCTATATGGGAATCTAAGTCAAAATTTAATTAGTTCTAGCTACTTCCCCTTGATGTGGTCACAAGAGAAATGAAAATGACCAATGCATGTCCAAAATAAATAAGAATTAAATAATCGGGGTCCCATAGCTTAAATTGGCTAAAAGATGAAAGGTGGCACCATCTCAGAAAAAAAATCATCCAAGTTTTTTCTAGTTAAACTCATATTTGATTGATCATAACTTATATATTTTCAAATCAAAATAAAATGAGAAATATAATATTTCAAAAGAAGTTCATATCTACTGCATGCAGTCTAGCTACTAGACACAATAATCAATAATGATTTCACTGTTATATTTTGCACAAAAAGAGGTAAAGCGTTCACGAGGGAGGGTTTGGTTTCATATCTACTACTACTACAAGTTAAAAAAAAATATTGAAATCAAGTAGGAGTAGTAGCTAGCATAGAATTAATTATTAGATAAAAAGAAAAAAGACAAGCATGTTGAGTTGAGGAGAATCCAATGAAGTAGTAGTAGTACTCCATATAAAAGGATAAAAATAAAAATGATTTAATAAAAGGTAGTAATTTTGGTTTTTGGGAACATATATGCAGGCTCCACCTTTTAAGATTTTTAGCAATTAATTTGAGTTTTTGTTTGAATGCTAATGGACAGATCTATGCAAACAGTGTCTCATTTGTGGCCACTTCATTGTAGCAGCACCTATTACTATTATATATGTGGATCTAAATTGAATCTGTTTAATTGGATCCGAATTCATACTTGATACTTGATTATTAATTTATAAATGCATGGAACATTTGAATTCAAATTTGAATTTGATAATGTTTTGACAATCTAATTATTCTGACCCAAATTCAATATAATTGATCTTTTACTATTTCACATTTTCTAAAAAAAAAAATTGTTTAAATTGCTCGTGTCATTGTCTACATATATATATATAAATAAAATAATGTGTAAAGTTAGAAAGTTTATACACTAAAGTCAATAAGTTTTTTAATCCATGCGGACAACATCGATCATTATAATATTATTAAAATTATTACATATATAGTTGTGTGATACTATAAATTTATACATTGTTGATTGTGATTAATGTGGTATCATATAAACTTATTTAACTCCTTTAATTTGATTGTGGTGCAGGTTCTTCGGACACAAAATGGATTTGTATCCAACCCATTTACAACCTTAACTTAAAAATATGGGATCTAGCAATAATATTTGGTGAAGAATCTTAGAAAGATGATCAATAATGATAACTTTCAAGGTTAGTAAAAAAAAAAAAAAAAGAACTTTCCAGAAAGGTTCATTATGCGCCAGGCCCAGTTGGACCACTATTTTATATCATGTCATGTGTAGCTTAAATATGGACCAAGAGTCTTTTGGGCTTAGGCCCTACAAATGATATTAATTAATTTTTACCACAATTTATATCAGTGTAGGGTATCATTGGGTCTAATTCATATCCAATCCAACTCCATTTATATGGGTATGATTTAGATTGAACTTAGATAAATTAAAAACAATTTTAAAGTTGAGAATTCGTATGTAGGTGTGGAATTGCGGGAACATACTGAGCCCAAAGAATGCTCGAGTTATGTGGTGTTGAAGGTCCATGGCGTTCCGTGATCTCGACTCGTGGTAGCTCGAGCGTAATTATAAAGGGTCGGTTCTCAAGCACATTAGGTGCAACGTGTTTAACGGTCGAGTTTGATTAAATATCATCTGAATGTACATGCATGGTTACATGTCGAATAATGGTACTAAATATGATAACTTTGAAATATCAACATTGATTAATGTTTATTAATCAATCTTCTCGATCGGGAAATCTTTCCAAAAGGAAACCAGTACGTACCAACTACCAAGCATATCAACTTTGGCAGATAATAGCTAGATTCTTGAAATATAATCTTACTATATTTTACATTTAGATTTGATGTCTCTTCCACAAGATTGAGGTCCATGATCAATTTCTACCATAAATTGTAACTTATTCTATTGAAAAAGTTTTACAGATGCATGCATAGAGTACATTAGTACACGATTCAAGAAAACATATATGATTCACAAAGCCAGCAAAGCAAAATTAAACTAAGTAAAAATAATTCAACATCCACAAATTAATGTAGCCAACAGCTTTTTTAACTTAGAAAAATCTGAACATGGTTCTTCAAGAATATTAATTAATGGATCCATCAATGATTGAGCAACTATGCAGTGCATCACAAATGCATGGCGTAATCATTCTAATTCAAGCTATTAAAATTTAAAACAATTTTCATTCTTTAAGACTTGGGATTAATTTCTTTTTCAGTTATAGCCCAAATCCAGTTGCATGTCACGTTTAAATAATTTATAAGGATATTATACTACTTTTTTCTTTTTTGAATAGGTGACACTCCAATTATTAAGAAAATATAGTACGTAACAAATTACATGATATGTGCAAATACACTCGCTAGCTCTACAACAAATTTCGTCAAGTCAAGTCTAGTCCATAGTTTCCTAAAAAGCTAATATTTAAAATCCTATTACATTAATTAATCCTAAACACATTTCTCTAGAATATTTTGAAAATTCTTTAATTTCCGATCGAGTTTTTCTTTTGTTTGGGAATAATTGTACTATTATTTCAATTATTCAAAACTCATGAACAGATGAACTAAACCATATATGATAATCATGTTAATATTAATGCCAGATCTTAATGGATTATATTCTGATACTCAACTTGTTTGTACTTGTAAGTGTTGTAACTGTCCTTTGTTCTGGATCTTCAGACAATACAACCTGTTATATATATATATATATAATAATATTATTAATTTATCTTAAAGTACTTCTCTTCCACCATGATTTATTGCCCTTGCATCAGCAAGCAAACTAGCAACAATTTAGATTAGATTTCATTTATTTTCATGTCTGTACTTTTTGCATATTTTGTGTTCTCTTTCCCATAACATTACAACTCAACACTGAACTCTGAAGATTGTGCATCTTCATCAAGTTCAATTCTTCAATAGGAAATAAACAATTGTATTTTTTTTTATGAAGGATTTACATTTTTTATATACGTGACTTTGGTGTCACATTTTATGTCAAGTATTTTGGGATTGAGTCGCGTCTCACTCTTTGGCACTTCTTATTGTAACTTATATTGGAACGACTGAACTTGTAGCCTTTCTTATTTACCCAATTTTTTTTCTATAGAATTAAACCATAGTTTTTCTCACCACTTTTTCTAGGTAGTAAGACTTCATAATTTCTTTTCTTCTATAGGAGTATTGAAAATAAACCAAAAACTACATCCTAGTCCCTAAGTTGGATCCTCACACTTTTGATCTCATACTTTATAAAATTATATTTTTTGTCCCAAATTTTTAAAATTTTTTGCATTAATTTTTGGTTGCAAATGAGGTGATGGACCAAGTATACAGAACTGGGACAATCTTGTGCAACTAAAATCCTAAATATAGGCTATCTTATTCTTACGAGATTAAAAGTGCAAAATATTTAAAAATGTTGAGATCAAAAGTTCAATTTTGTTATTTGTTGGTAGTTCTTAATTCTCGACTCTACATATCATAATACAAGATTAAACAAATCAGTCATATTCAACACCAAAACGCTGAAAATTGACTCTTACTTCACCCATCAATGCAAGTATACATATATATCACAAAGGGTATAAAACATTCTTCAATCAAACACAGATGGAATTAATGGAATAATTAGAAGGGAAACTCTTAGGAAACTTAAAAAATATAATAAGAAAGCTAGAATGAATATTTCCTTTTGAATTTCGAGGATAGAATTCATATAATCAAGAATATCAATGAATTAATTCCTATACTATCATATTTCTATTCACAAGAAAAAATCAACTTGATCTACTTCATGACTATAGTACACTACTGCATCCTAGAATATCGACTGGCTGACTGCTACTCCGACAAAGACTACTTCCGTTGGGCGTTAATGCCCGAAAAGAAAAGTATCGGCATTGACTTTTCGGAGACAAATTTACTTGCTCAAGTGCATGCAACTGAAGCCCTGAAGGGTAGTCTCTCAAGCAACCGATCCTCGGTCCTGCTCCTGTACTCCAACTACAAGACAACTGCTTCCCAAGTTGAAAGGACTTTGTTCGTGTATGCAAATTTATTCTTCGGAAAATAGATTCTTCAGGAATATTCTCATCGTGTTTGTATCTATCTGTAGGTGGAAAGCTACTCGTACTTGACTCATGTGTTCCGGTTTCACTCTTGAATCGGTCTAATGATTCATCTTTACTTGGTATTTGAAGAGTAGCTGGTTTTTGAGGCGTTTGTGGAGAAGTTGTTTCTTCTTTTCCTGAATTACCCTTATCGGAAGATTCCGAACCCGAGTCTTCAATCTCATTTTCTTTTATCTCCAAGTGATCTTGTTCGGTAAAATTGTCTTTAGATGAGTTACTTCTCGTGTATACACCTCCGGTCTTCCCAACAGATTCTTCTTCATCATCGGTTGAATCAAGCTGAAAATACGGTAAAAATGAGGATACTGAGCAATGTTCTATCATTTCATTCTATAGTGATTTATGCACTGAAATTCAAGAACTAAACCTAGCCTAAGAAAACGATAAAGTAAGCCTCTTTATACCTTAACATCATTGAGATCCACATTATTCTCTCTTAGAAATGATATGAGATCTTGAAAATTCTCGGGTGTTGGACGATAATGCCCACTGTGAGGCCAGACTGCCTGTCGAGATTAAAAAAAAAAAGCATGAATTAAGATGATGTGTATAAATATATAAAAAATCGATAAAATATAAAAAAGATGTAGAATTTTCAAGAGCTATTTCTTACCTGTAAGACGCCATTTTCAGCGACTATTCTTCCGGCAGCCAAAGTAGCTCCGCCAGCCAAGAAACTCGAGTGTTGAAACGAGCCTTTCTTTTTCTTGGCTACATATAATGTCTTCGATGTACTAAGAACAAAAATCCACTTAGAACCTTTAGGTTCGTTGGTGGTGTTTAAAAGCTCTCCCGTTTGCTTGTAGTAGAGCTTCCCATTTTCCATGGCAACTTCATAAGCCTTTCTCTCAATCTACAGACAAAAAAACAGAGAAATATCAGTAAAAAAACTATATTGTAAAAGTCGAAATGAATTTTAAGAATTTATGAGGATATTATAAGGACTCACGGGACCAAGATACTTGATGCATTGTTGTTGAAGTTTCAAACGGGGGCAGTTCTCGATTAAATTAACCTCTTTTCCTTCTCCTATGTCTAACCTGCATTATTGCAATAATTAAGTTAGGAAAATGCATAATATATAGTTCTTGGATTGAAATAAACATTTAAGACTTTAGAGATAATAAATATAATTACCAGTAGAAAAATGGCTCTTTGCTTTCGGAATTCAACCAATTCATGTAATAGAAATGTAGATTGTGCCCATAACGATGTCGAGGATCAATCTGCTCATAACCAATTTGATTAAATTAAATCAATATTTATATTACTATATACGAGAAACTCGAAAAATTAGGAAAAAGATAACCAAGTTACTTACAGCTTCAAGCCAATGTTGTAAAGCAAGTTTTTGAGCTTTGCTATTTTTTGATAAACCTTTTCCCACCTGTAAAAAAAATTGTAAACCTTGTAAAAATTAGGGTACAAAAATCCCCATTAGGTATCAAAATTCCAAAAACACCCCCGTCGGTTAACAGATGTTAGCCAACCCGATGAAAATGGTGTTAAATTACAAAAAATACCCGCCGAGGTTTGGACAAAATATTTACCTTGGCGGCCCTTGTTCTAGCTCTCGACCAACGTGAAATGGCGGTCTCGTGTTTCTGAAGATGGAAGAAAGATATTGAACTATGCTTGAGCTCTGCAAAATCTAAAAACTTCCACCAACTCTTCTCGATAAGAACTGCACAATCGGCAAGCTTTCTTCTAGTACGAAAGCTTTTGTAAACCTTCTGCAACTTAATTGCAGCCTCGTGTTTGGGGCTGTTTGGATTGAAAACCGAACAATGCTCGATTCTCCCTGATTTAGTCAATGGACTAACCATTTCTTGACTTTCTTTTGCTCTGAACCAAACAGGCGTCTTTTGTTCATAGTCTTGTAGGCTGATAGAATTTAGTACAATGGATTCAAGACTGTTTTCTATATTGCAATAACAAGTGATCGGGCATGAACAAGGTACCCCCATTCGAGTTCGGAAATATAGACTGGAAATAACCTATGAGACTTGGATTAATTGCTGCAAAGAGAATGAAAAATGAATTTATAGGAATAAATGCATCACTACACTAAACTTAAAAGAAGATCAAACATAACACAATCAAAATCACAAACAAACAAGTCTAAGTTGAATAAGCTGTAACATTTTCTGAACACTTGTCAAAACATTGAAAAGAATTACAAAAACCCAGTTAAATTTATAGTTTCAATCACAAGCACATTCTGTTTTAGAAGCAATGGTCAATCAAGAAAAGAAGTGAAATACACAAAAGGCATTTGATAAAATATCACAGAGAATGCCAAAAATAACAAGAATGAGTACTTATTTCCAAACATAACCAATTAAAGGTCAAAAATTTTACCTCAATGCAAATAGATGACTGGAAAGAAGAAATCTTGGGAGATTGGACTGATAAGAAATGGGAGTCCAAATTATATAGAAGAAGAGGAAAGATTTAATCTTTTTAGTTTAGGGTTTAATCTTATGAGATGTTCCTATAAATGGAAGAATAATAAGTGAATGTGGATTTTTGTTCCGTTGCCTACGGTTCTTATTTATAGTACACAAAGAAAGAGGAGGCAGAGCTTTGCGTTTAATTGAGAGAGAGAGAGAGAGAGAAGCACGTGGAATAAATATAATTTCCCTAGGACTTTTGAAGGACGAGGTACTTTTACTATTGTATTTGTTGTTTTTCACGAGAAATGAAATGGAATGAATATGTTGGTAACTTTTGCAACACCAAAGAAAATTGATGAACAAGCTTTCCCACTCTGCAGCTTTGGGCTTCGTGTGCTGGAGTTTCAATTGTCGCAATTTTTATCGATACGGTAAGTCCGTTCATACATGAATATATCACATTAACTAAATATCAAGAATAAGTACTTCTTATAATTTTTTTGACAATCCTTAAGCTAACTTTTGATATTAATCCAATCCTAAGCCATACGGATTTAACCCAATCTATATGTATCTAATACATGCTATATGAATTGGTGTTAAGATCATTCCATCGATTCTGATTCTGTGGAATAAGTGTGGGTGTTTTCTGCGAAAACTTTGAAACACCACTGCAATTGGCATTGAATTTGGAGATTAGTGTTAGGTAAAAGAAATTGTTAGCGGAAGATAGGTTGTGGCCAAGTTCGAATTTGGCATGACAAATATATTTTGGTCTAATCTCGGTGGAGCGAGACTTTGGACATCCTCGATTCACAAGGGTCCTCAGACCTATTGTGGAAGAGTTTTGGCTCGTTTCGCTCTGGTTTGGTTTTTAAAACTGGTTGGGGTTTCTCAACGAAACTTAATTTTGAAATTTGCAATTTATTTGGATTGATTTTCAATGAAATATTAGATGGTTAGAATTTAATAAAATGATAACATTTAGTTAATTTTGAAACTTTGAGATAAAATTTACATTGAATTTTCATTGTTGTTATGATTTTGATAATTTAATGATTAAAATTTGTTAAACTGATAATACAATTATTTGAAATATTAAAAATAATTAACACTCATATTTTGCTATGTATATATATTAGCATCTAGAACTACTTCATAGCAAATTCAGTTTGGTGATTAATTAAATATAAGAACCCAAGCCTGAGTAAAAAAATTAATGACCTCTTGCATTAGCAACCGTAATCGGTATAAGTATCTTATGGAGTTGCTTAACTTGCAAGCTTGTGATTAAGTAGCCCTAATTAATTTAAATGAGCACCAATTATCTCTTGACCTTGGATTAATGATGTACTTGCTTATGTTAGATCTAGAACATATAGATATATGTACTTAAGTTGGCGATTACATTTTATTTTAATTAACTTGCCCTAGCTAATTAACTGAATAATCATAAAATACAGATACATGATACATGCCTTTTTTTAAATGATTTGTATCCAATATTTTCTGGGGGTGACTTACGAGTTGACCAAACCATAATAATCCCATTAAAATAGAGGCTTTGATGAGGTGTGAACAACAAAAAGCTCATATACCTGTCCTAAGGTGTCATAATTTATTTATTTTTAAATCAAAGTATTACATATTTATAAAAAATTCGAGCTAAGTAGGACAACCATATAATTAAGTTCGATTGTAGAAATCGAAATCATATTTGAGAAAGGGTTTAATGGTTGGTTGTAGATACATTTTAATATATTCATTACGAGCAACTTAACATAGATTAAATTGATGTTTGTTAAATTTTTCGAATCAAAATGTAAGAGTTATTAATTGATACATGGTATTTAAGTCTATTTACTATGTAAAATGAATCAAATTCAACTAAGTTTTCTCAATCCAGCAAAAATAGTATTTTCATAACCTAACTAGAATCATTAGCTTGTCAAAAAATATAATTACTCTATGCAAGAGTCCTTGTTAAATAAAATTTTGTAAGTCAATACAAATAAACTTGATTTAAAAAAAAAAAAAAAAAAAAAAAGTGTCCGAATTTAAATAAGCATTATTACAAAGTGAGTTGTCAATTATTTATTTAAAAACTACACTTGGCAAATAGCACTATGAATTGTTTTTCATATTTTAATCCCTTGTTAAATAAGTTCACAAACCATATGCGTGGTGGCAATAACTTCGATACGTATATGTATATACCCACAAATAAAATAAAGTAGACTCGAAAATAGTGAGTCCTATGCAAGTTTATGACGCGAGCAAATCGAGAACTAAATTATTAAAAAATATTTCATTAAAATGAATTGTCAATATGTAAATAAGTACAACTTAATTATGTGATTCTTTTGTGGTTGCCAGCTTTATAAACCTAATGGTTCACTTTCCCCCAAAACCAAAACATAAATTAAAATAAAATATCTTCGAGCCCTAAACTTTATTTTCTAAAATTTTCTTTTGGGAGCCCTAGACAATTTTGAAATTAATAGAAAGGGTCTATTTGGATGGGTTTTGGCTCGGTTTCGCGAGTCTCGTTTTAAAAAAATTGGTTTGGGTGGTTTCGATGAAACCTTTGAGACTTCATTTGGATGGGTTTTGACTCTTGGATTTTGTGGTTTGAATAAGTTGAAACCCCCACTTGGATTGAGTTTGGATGTTGGGGTTTAGGGGAAAAAATAGGTGATAGGTGTCAAATCAATGTTTTTTTAGTGAGATTTGGGGGAAAAAATAGGTGGTAGGTGTCAAATCAATGTCTTATAGGTTTGAAGAGTTTGAGTATGAGTTTTTGAATAGATTTTTGATGATTTTATGGGTTTGACGAAAACTCATTTGGAAGGGTTCTGGCTCGGTCTCGCGAGACCCGCGAGACCGGGCCAAAACCCATCCACACACACCCAAAGTGTCTCCAAAATTTTCTTTAGCCTAGCTAGGAGTGATGGTACACGGTACACCTGATCTTGTTGGTTAGTTTCCCACTTGTGAACTTTTGGCTTGTTTAATTGGTCTGAATTTCCCTTTTTAATTATTCTTATTTTTTTTTTAAAAGTATTTGTATATGAAAACATCATCATTATTCTATTTTTTTTATAAAAAAAAACCACCTTATTATATAATTTGACATCCACTAACTTAAATTCAAAAAAGTTATCTATACTTAAAACACAAATCAAATACATTTATTTTTAAAAAGCATCACCTTATACACATAAATGCATGCATAAGCATATGCTATATTAGTCCAACAGTTAATTTAACTACCTCAATTACATTACACACATTTCCAAAATATATCTTAACAAAATTTTGTCATTACTTTCTATTATTAAAAGCAGTTACAGAAAAGCATACTCAAATGAGCCCTAATAAGTTAATTTTCACGATTAAAAATGATAAAGGATATGAAAAGATGATTACAATTGGTTGATTGAAAAATGATTGACAGATTGAGTATGTTTAGGTTAAGTTCACCCTGCCATATATTGTTTGTGTAATAAATCTAAGTTTGATATGAATAATTTAATTTTATTCAATCGGCCTAACATCTTTTTCAAAAATGAAATTAATAATTAATATATATGGAGTTAGATGATGATTAGGTTGGCTTGTATTTGTGGCTAACTTTTGAAACACGGGACCACAAGTGTAACACTATCTTCCAGCATGTAGAAAGATTCAATAGATCTTCTTAGATGCTACATGTAGCCAATAGACAACTGAAGAATTCGGGGCAAATCCAAATGTCACTTAGACATAATATTGGAATTGATTAACATATATAATTACAATAATTGGTGGTTTAAGCCATATGAAAAGCTTATTTGTGGGTCGTACGTGGCCTTAAATGGACCTGATCATTCTTATTTTATTATCAATCCTAAAATAATATCTTCTTGAAAAAGTACAAATCGTTTTCCATGTGTAAAGAGCTATTTATCGCCTAATTCACAAACAAATAATGCAATTTATATATAGGGTAAAATACAAGCCAACCTAATCAACATGTAACCCGATTTTAAAATAACATGCTGAAAATTAATTTTGATTGAAGGGTACGTAGGACTTGGTTTTGTGACGCGAGATGAGCTTGGACATTGTCTGACGTGGATTTCATCAAAGGTTTCGCAGATGTTGGGGCCTGAATTGACTGAGGTATTTGCTTAAAAAAAAGCGGTGGAACTTGCTAGATATAAGTAGTGATCGATAGTGATTTTTGAAGGGGATTGTCAAATGGTCTTGAATAAAGTCAATTAAATTCTCTGAGGAAGATATGTCGAGCACTGGTCCTATCATTTATTATTGCGGACATCAAAAGAGTTTTTCATTGCTTAATTGATACGACTTCTTTTATTCGTAGAATAAGGTAATGACGATGTTGTGCATTCATTAACTCTATATGTGAGTTGGTAGTTTTGTTTGAACATATTTGTCAAATTGTTTCTACCATCATTCTTTTATTAATATATCTATCGATTTTCTAAAAACAAAATTGAAAAAAAAAAGTAAAATCACTAATTATCTCCCTGATACAAGAATCAAATAAGAGTACATAGTACGTATTTGACCTTGAAGGCCTTAAAAATTCAAATGGTAGTCCAACATATATAGGAACAATCAATTCATGAGATATATATATGATTCATGCACATCATACATACCCATACCCATACCCATACCCTCCCTGATTAAGGATTTCGAGTTTATCCAAAAGGTTCCCTAAGCTCCTCAAGTGTAAATACCACCAAGGTACGTATGACACTTCTGACCTAATATTTATTCAATTAGTGTTAATGGTAATTTACTCTCTTGTATTTTGATAAATGTGGCATTAATTTAACTATTTGTGTTATGATAAATTATCCTCTATGTTACAAAACAATTTCAATGTCCACTATCAATTTCGACAAGTGATCAGTAGCACTCTCCGACTGAAGGAGGTATGTTGCTTCTTTAAAATTTTCATAGGAGGGTAATTTGATATTAGCTCTCATGCAATAAAACTTAATAAAGGGGGGTTTTGTGCATTTTAATTAATTAAATAGATGAAAAATTAAGTCTCAGTCTCACACTCTCACGGAGTGCGATCGAGCACGCCTGCAAAAATTTAATTTTGGAATTGAACGAAAGGTGCTTTTCGTGCATATTTTATACAAAATAAGAGAGAATTTAGTGCAATAAACTTAATACATGATAGTTTTGTACAATTTTTTCATAACACTTGAGAGATACGTAGTCATTTGATTCGGAATATATGTTTTTCTATATCAAAGGGTCAGGGTTCAACTTTTGCATGTCTCACCTGATTCAAAAACTATAATTTAATCTCAATTTTGGTTATGGATCTCATATTTATCCAAATTCAATAGTTTAGTCGCTGATTGAATCGATATTTTTGGTTCTAATAAAAACAAGCGTCCATATCTTCTTTCATATTATTGAAATTGAATTTAGATGGATAATGCGCCGCACCGAACATGTATTACTACAAGAAAAATGAATTTTAGTGACATTGTTGAAAATGTCACATTTTGCATATATTTAGTGACAAAATTTTTATCACAATAACAATAGCGACAAGTGCAATAGTGATAAAATATATTTCTAAGTTGTCATTAATGACTATTAGTGATAAGTATATGAAACTTAAATTGTCATTATTGACAATTAGTGACACACTTTGATGACAATAAATATTGTCAATATAATCTTTTTTTTTGGTACAATTGTCAATATAATTTAGTGACAACTAGAGTTCAAAAAGACGGTTGTTGCCACTGGGCGGCGAAATGGATTTTGGTTACTTTTGGGGTTTCATAAATGTCAATAGTGATAGTTTTTTAATATTTTTTTTATTACTAGTGTGTCTATATATACATTATTTTAATGACAAAATTTAAAATCTTGCACTTTATAATATTTTATTTTGTCATTACAATTTAAATTTAAATTTTTTGTAGTGATGTTTGATCGACTCCCACGCAATTTAATAATTTGATTAAGAAGTTTAAAAAGTCCAAATTTTGTTACTTGAAAGTTGTGATATTGTACGATACAAAGTAAGTACATATAAACTAAAAGCTGAATGAATAATCGTTGTACGATGCAAAAGTGTTCTTGTTGAAACTTGCAGACGCGTTGCCAAAAAGCCAACCCATGTTTTGGAAAACAAAACACACAAATAGTAAATAAATACCCATTAGTCAACACACACACACAATTGGACATCACTACCGACTATATGTGATATTCAGAACCAATTCAGTTTGGTCTCGATCAAACTCGAGCGAAACCTATTTCATAATCAAATAAAACATACTCCGTATTAAAATTTATTATCTCTTTTTTTTTTTCTTTTTCCAATCCCAAATTATATAGAAGATATTGATTTAAATCATACTATTATTTATTTTTTTCTTCTCAAACTCTATAAAAAAAATTAACTAGACATTTATAATCTATTTTTTTTCTTTATATTCCATCATCTAAAGTTAATTTAAATCGTGATGCAAATATTTTGTACAAAACCACCCAATCATATTGTGAACTCAAAACTCGTTTAAATCAAATCATTACGAATATAGCTGCAAAGATATGACGGTCGTCTTTAAATACTAATAGCCCAATTAAATTTAAATGGTGTGAAGTCAATATAATTGTTGAAAACAATGGAAATTTAAAAACAAAATTATTGATCATTGACAAAAATTAATATATATGTATGTGGGCTCCGTATGCAAGGCATGGACCTCCATCACTAGTTTCCACATTCTCAATGAAAGGACGGTGCTTCAACATATATATTTGGTAGCAAACTGCAAAAATTGTTACATATATAGATGATGTATAGGAATTAATATTTCCTTCACATTATATTACGACCAGAATTATTTATTTATTATCGTTAAATCATGCTCCCACACTCCACAACGAGTGACGTGGTTACTAGGTTATGTACAAAAAGATCCATCATATGTGTGTCTGGTTATTTAAATTTACAATTAAATTAGACTAAATTGAAAATAAATTAACATCAACCTAGTTTTGGAAAAAAGTAAACTAATTAAATAAATGAATCCTGCAATTTGACACGATTTTGACAAAAATATTAAACATAATTGAGACATGACGCACCGTCCAATTTTCAAAAAAATTCTTGCTTAGATCCTGGTCTAGTAGAAATTTCATATACCTTGCATTAATTAGTGATGATGTGGTGCTCTCACAAAGTCTAAGTAAAAATGATCCCAAATATCATCCTTAATATCATTAACTTTACATATACGGAAGAAATTGACTTGTGCTCTAAATTGTATTGGACTCATATTAAATATATTATCGAGTTCTAAGTTCTAACATGAGGTAGAGCTAATATGATGGTCATGAACATGAAGGCCCATCCATTGACTATTTCTTCGATCACTACATCAATTTTTCTATTATAAGAAGAATAAATACTAGATCTCCAAAAAAGAAAAATAAATACTAGATTATTAATACATTTATGGGTATTTGATCAAATGGAAAAACATTTATTCACACAAAATATCGAATTCATGTTCGATATCAACGTATTGTGTCTCACAGAATTAAGTCAAAAATCGGAGAACAATTAAAAAAAATTAAAATACTAGAATAATTTGAACTTGTAAAGTTTTTTTAGTTAAAATACTATGAGCTTGTGAAGCAAGTTCATGCCTCAAATCAAATGTCAACCAACAAAGGCAAACAACTGAAATTAGGTGTTATCAACTTGGGCTTTTCATTCAACTTATTTGGATGGAGACAATAAAGGTACAAATATGCACCTTGTTCAAGCAGTGTTTAGACAAATGATGTCTATCCTATTTCCTACATATGATACATATGATGTCTATCCTATTTCCTATATATGGTTTGAAATTGGCTCGGTTCGTGATTTTGGCATAATTGTGAAAACACCAATTCAAGCAGTGTTTAGACAAAGTTTCCCGATATTCAGGATATGGTTCATCTATTCAAACATAAAATATTTTTTCCGTTAAAACGCAATCCAAAAAATATCTCATTTCTTTCAAATCATAAAATCCAACATCAAACCCCATTTTAAATGATTTTTCAAAAGTTTCAATGAAACGTTCCTGACCCCACGTGTCTTTTATTTATATTAAATTTGTTTATTTTGAATTTTGCAGTCTTTACAATCTTCAATCAAGAAGAGAAATTTTATTTATTTTCATAATGGCTATTGCAACAGCTGAAGCAACCGGCTATTGTTTCATAACAATCATTCGTCTCAGAAAATCAATCAAACGTGTTGAATAAACAGTACTTACCATAAAATGGAAGTTCGAATATACATAAATTAATTTAAATTAGGAAGTTACATATGGATAAGGGTAAAAAAACTCATGTCCTAAAATAACAATCTCAGTTGTTTTTGGAAATGGCCCTCACCTACAGTCGAACCTATATCATAATGTGTGCTAGTCGGAGTCCGCATTTGCACATCGATAACCGTAAGAGGTTCTCACAACAGTAAGGTCCAAACATTTCTTCGAGGTGTGAGGGCTACCGATTAGTAGTTGGTTAAACAAACATTAATCACATTTTCTGCCCAATCATAACTCACCGTTTAACTACTAATTTATATAAATGAAACTGCAAGCTAAAATAATTTTGCTAATCTTAAGTCAAAACCAACTCATTCCATCATGTGAACCCTAAATCCGTTCTCAAACACAACACACAACTATCAGGAAGCAGTTGACCTTCGTTTCTTGAAACATGTCCTTTGACATTTTATGGACCCTGTTCTAGGTCTTGTTCACATAGAAATCAACAAAAGTACCATTCAAGTCAAAGTCTAATTTGATAATAAAAGTTCCTGCAGTTTAAACTGTGAGGACAAAGAATAGACAGTTTAAACATAGGAAAACTGATTTCATCGTCTAGCATCCACATGTTTCATACACCAAAACATACTAGAAAACCTGTTTCACAACTTGCCTGTGTGTTTACTACTAGCACTGAAATTACTGAATATTCAACTTCTGGTTCTAATTTTCAAAATATTTTGTACTTTTGGTTCGAATGTTCTCTTTTCATCCAATTTGGAACCAAAAGTACAAAAATGAGATAGCCCGATGATACGAAAAAAAGTGCAAAGCGTGAACTATTTGTGGCACCAAAAATGCAAAAATTGGATGGAGAAGGGACGATAGGACCAACGTAAGACTAAAAATGCAATTTTGTCGCTTTGAATTTCATTAAGCTACTTTGATAATAGCAAGTATGAATGAACCCTCCAACGGGAGAATTGTTCGACTAGTAAGTAGAAAAACATATGATGGTAACTATGATTTGATAGTAAATCAATCAGAAACAGCGAGTAGGTCTAGTAGGAAGCTGAAATATAAGCTCAATAAAAGAATCAATAAGCCATGGATTCATAGTTTCATACCTACTGAGCCTTTTGGGTGCCGCGTGCAATTTCGCATAGGATCCCGCATCAAGTACTTAAACGATGCAGTAAATAAGATAGGCTGCTGCAAATTAGAAATAAATAATAATCATATATTAGACCTAATCACAGCAAAAATATGGAAGCCGCAATTAAGAAATTTAAATTAAAAGAGAAAGGAAAAGCTAAAAAAAAGAACAATATTTGTAAGTGAATTGACACTTGATTAAAGCCTCCAGAATGATTAAAAATCAGGATATATATTTACTGATGTTATATGAGAGAACTGCACAACTACCTGCTTCCATCTTCATCACGTACACATCAATCCATGAATCCATCTATAATTGCCATTAGAACCTACCTGATACTTCAAAATACATGGTGAACAAAATTTACCTACAATTTTATTCAGTAAATAATGGAACTCCACTACATCAATAACAATGCATGAAACATGTTTTTACTTTATATTTTCCGGTTACATAATACTTGAAAAAAACAATTAGATAATGAGCAAAACAATGAACATCAAAAAGTTATGAAAACAAACTCTCTGCTGCATTTATATATTGAAAATTGAGCATCTAGATATACCCAACACCAAAATCAAGGTTGATTTATTTCTCGACTATAACATAGCATATTAAGGATACAACTTCAGATTGTCACATGACCAACTCAATAGACCACTAACTGATTTCCTCTCTCACTCACACACATAATCACAAAGACATATATAGTGCCTTTGCAACCAGAAATTTGGTTCATATAGAATCATCAGAGTCGTCAGAATCACTCCCATCAGGCTCCTCACCCACGGGCCCAGCTTCAGGCACATCAGGTTTTGTTGAAGGTGTAGGTACCACTTGCTTACTTGCATTACGAGCATTCTCATAACGATCTTCTTCTTGCTCAGCAGTTTCAAAACGTGATAAATCAGTCAAGGAAGCGGTCAGAAAGTTCAGATGCCAATGTACTAAAGAAAAAATAAAAATAAAAAATTTGTGATTAAAATTCACTACTAAAAGCAATTTCACTCTCCCGTCATCCCGTGCCATATTGAAAATAAGCAACATGAAATTAATAAATCACTTAGAGATTAACTTTTATTTCCTGAAAAATCAAGCATTTCAAATAGCATTTGCAAATATCTAATGAAATTTCTCAGAGAGAGAGTTAACAAAGTGAAAGGATATCAATGTTCTCAGCAGTTCCACCAGCCATGATGTTCTGCAAATCTTTCTCTACACGACGCACCACATCAGGCTGCAAAATAAGTACACTATATAAGCACACGCATCCACAAGGTCTATTTACAGATAGAACCAAGCACTGACAATATTCAACTAGTTACTATTTACTATAAATCATATTTAACAAGTTTGTAATGGAAATTAGGTACTGAATACTATAGGAGTCTGAAGAATGTGTACTTGTAAATAATACTGTACTTTGGTTGTTTCAATAATATTTTGGTTGCCTTGAGGGAGAAAAAAAAAAAAGTTTGTAATGGAAATTCATAGCCTTTGGGGGGCTAGCACGTAAATCGAATGTAACAGACTTGAGCTAGCATAAAGTCGATATTTACGTTTAGATCTGGCTCTCGGCGAAATCTTCGCCTTCGAGCATCCCTCATTGGTGGGGTAAGTCCGTGTCTATACTCCACTGCTTCTGGAACACCGTCACCCTCTTCTTTCACCATAATCATCTGCCACATTAATATAGTTAGCATGATTATACCACATCTGAAGCATCCATATACTACAATAAGTAATTTGTAAAGAGAAATCAGCATACTTGACCAATGTCTGAAGTTTTTATCAAAACATTGTCATCGTAAGTCTTGTACGACTCTACAACGGTGGGAAGATCCAAAAGTGACGCAGAGAATCGGTCATCGCCTATAGCAAATGTGCCAGTCCTCCCATCCTCTGAAGTAAAGAAAGAGTGTGAAGCACCACCGCATACATTATAGGAGGAAGAAAAGCAATGGAAAGGAAATACAGTTTGCAATACAGAAAACATTTAATTTAACATATAAATGCAAGTTTCTATGCTCATTTGTCAAACAACACAAATTCCATTATATCAGCTACCAAGTCTCAGAAAATAACAATACTGCTACAGATTCTTGCAATCTTGCAGCCAAAATAGCACCTCAATGTTCGTTCAAAAAAAATACCAACATACAAGAATTTTATCAACATATCTATTAACAGTATTTTGCTCCCCATATTGCTTGCATGTACGAAAAGAGGTAGTTACAGACACTAACTGTAGTGCCATAATTATGATTTTCATATGTGAGATTTTCTTTCATGAATATGGCAGAGAATCGATGGTGGGCATAGGAATCACTAATCCCTCCCAGAGCAAAGATGACTTAGTCAAGATATCCGAAACAAATTTACTTCAACAAAAAAAAATTACAATGCCGGATCCCCATGCTGATAAGCCAACTATCTCTGCAATTGTCGGCATATACGAAAGCAGGTAGTGACATGCACTAACTGTAGTGAGTATGGTTTTGATACGTATGAGATTTCTTTAATTTACATGGCTAAGAATCGGTGGCAAGCATATGAATCACTAATTCCTCAAAATGAACAGAATCTCTACATAATTAGCCCAAATCATTTCAAATTCTACTACAGCAAGAGCAAGTCTATACTCTCTCATGCGTTTCTTAGTTCAAAACTTCCCAAGTTGTCGACTAAACACATATAACATAATTATATATATATGAAAAACAATAAACATCAAAAGAAAGGAAGAGGCATGGAGATTCTGTAGAATTACCAGAAAAAATCAAATCCAGGGACTTGTCTTCGGAAGAAGAGGGGGCCTCGTTTAAGAGCCGCTCTATTCTTTCGGCAACAGACGGTGGCACTCTAAGTATAAATTGCTCCTCCATATACCTTCGTTTATTCTTATTAACAATTTAATTCAGTTTTTGAATAACAATTGCTCTGAACAGACGTTTTCCGGGGGAACGAAGCTGATCGGTGGTTTAATTGCTGTTAAGGCGTTCCTCAATTGATATTAGCCTAAGACTTCAGTCAGATCAGCGTAAATGTTGTGACTAACCGATTTTGCAGCTCGAAACCCTTATCCTAATCCTAATTCTAATTCAGTTTAAGGCGGTCCGTAATTTTCCTTTTTCTTCTTTACCCTTTTCGTTTTAAATAAATCGTTTTTTCTTTTTTACTCAAAGAAATAATAACATTTTCTCTTTTCAACTAATATTAGGCAAAATTACAAAAAAAAAACTCGCAAATTAATCAGTGATTTTGGGTATTCGTCTCAAATTATATCACCTCACCGAATTTCGTCCCGTTATTTAATATTTTTTAGAATATCGTCCCAATGATAATTATGAGAGGAAATTTACACATGTGTCTGTTAAATTGCCACATGGCTGCTTGCGTGTGACGTGGTAAATTTTAGCATGAACAATTATACAATATTGTAGAATTCATCTCAAACTAATACAAGATTGAACCTGGATTTTCATTCAATTAAAATTTTAATATTGGGACTAAATTCGACGATGAGACGAAAAATCAAAATTAGTAATTAGTTTGGGACAATATTCAGAAAAGATATTAAATTACGGAATGAAATTATAATTCTGAACGAAAACCCAAAATCACTAATTAATTTAGAACGTATTCTACAATTTTACCCTATTATGATTGTGGACATTTTGTGACTCATTATAAAGTAAAAGAGTGCCCAATTAACAACAAAGTTATTTTTTCTTTTTGAGAAACATATATAGATTTTCAAGCGTCAAAAATGACATAATCATCGTAAAGTTAGGAATAATTCATATTGATTTATATTAATTTCACCATGTAAATAGAAAGAAAAAAAGGTTGGCAGTTTGAACCTATAATAATCATTAATAGATAAACAAGTATAATAGCATTTCAAAATATCATTTAGAAAGAAATAAATTTAAAAAATAAAATTAAAGAAACGATGGAATCTCCCACAAAAATAAACTCCGGACACATTATTAAATCCAGAATCGCGTATAAATAAGCCTTACCCTAATTTCCCTAATCAAACATTAAACACTTCTTTCATCTCTACTTCATCCGCCGTCCCTCTCCTCTCCTCTCCTCTCATGATTTAATCAGTGTTATCTTTCATTGTTATAGCCGTTTATCAACCGATTTGAGAAATTTTTTATTTAATTATTCGTGTAGAATTAGTTATTTTTTAAGTATTGTTTTGGTGAATCTGTGGGTGGTGTAGAATGAAATGATGATTAAAATAGTTTTGACAGCTGATGTGATGGCTATTTATCATGTATTAGCTCTAACTGATCATTCTATTCATTCCCCCAATATTTTTTCTTTTAAAATTTGAATTAATCTTTTTGTTTCTTTTATTTTGGTGGTTTTGTGGGCAGTGGAGAATGAAAATGAAATGATGATTAAAATTAAATGGTTTTGATAGCTGATATGATGGCTATATTTATCATGTATTAGCTCTAGCTGATCATTCTATTCATTTCCCCCACGTTTTTAAAGTTTTATTATTCTTATCTCCCTCATTTTTTATCTATTTATATGATTTTCTAGGTGTGAGAGAGTTCATAACTTCATATTCATATACATGAGAATGGAAATTTGTCCCCTATGTTACTACTGTACATATAATGAAGTGGTTACAAGATTTTATATCTTATCACATTTTCTGTTTTCTTTTTATTAAGATTGGATGGTGAACAAGTTTGATAAATTTCAACTTGTTCTATCATGACCTCTCATATTATCGATATGAATTATTTGAGCCATTCATTTTGATAAGGGTATCTTTTGGAAACATTTTTGAGTTAGATATGGCAAAATTATAAAAAAAAATTCCCAAATTAATTAGTGATTTTGAATTTTCATCCCGAACTTTATCACCTTATCCAATTTTATCCCGTAATTTAGTATTTTTCGGAATATTATCCCAAACTAATTACTAATTTTAGTTTTTCATTCCGAAATTTATCATTTTACATGAATTTAGTCCCAATATTAAAATTTTAATTGAAGGAAAATGACGGTTCAATTTTGTTATTAGTTGGGACGAATTTTGCAATATTGTATAATTGTTCATGCTAAAATTTGTTACGTCATGACACGTAATCACCCATGTAGCAATTTAACTGACACATGCACAATTTTGCCTCATAATTAACGGTAAGACGATAATCCAAAAAAAATATTAAATTACAGGACAAAATTCGGTAAGGTGATATAATTTAAGACGAAAATCATAAATTACTAATTAGTTTGAAACGTTTATGCAGTTTTGCCTAAAGATAATAAGCCAAAGACCACATTATTAATTTCTTGTACGCTCTCAGTTCATGTTACCAGTTAGGGAGCGCTCACTGAAATATGGATAGAGTAAAGACAAGAATGACAACTGCAAATGAATCAATATATGTAAATTTTCTTTCACAAATTGAGCCCAAATTTCCAAGTCCAGGTTGGAACCACACTTCAGTCGTGGGGGTTAGAAGCCGAAGTCCTAGCAGAAACAAAGCAAGGGCTCTTATCATTTTGCAGAGCCAGTTACCAAAATATTGGAGCTATTGTTTGTAAAAAAATGTAATTGCAATAACTTAAGCAATCTGTTCTATAGATTTGACTTGACTTGTTTCCAAGTGTTTGGGTTCTTGTATAAGCTTCACATAATTTATAATTTTATACTACTTATTTATGCCTATCCATCGTTCAAATCTAACTTTCAGTCACTATCGATAAATTGCTTAATTTTACTTTAATAATTAACGTGGTTAACTTAGAATAGAAATAAGTACGCATGTTGATCTTATAGTATATGTATTTTCAGAAAGAAAACATGTTATCTATCTTACATATATATATATATATATATATATTTTTTTTTTGCATTTATCATTTATCAATTGTGATTTTCTTATATATTTTTAAAATTACTGCAGTACCCTTGGCCTACTTTTTTTGGATGTCTAAAAGTAATACATTTAAAAAAAAAGAATATCGACTATTCGTAACCATTATTTTTAAATGGTATAATTGAAAAAAAAATTAAAATTTCAATAATCTAAACTCATAAATCTAGAGGGTATGGATGAACAAAAATTTAGATTAGACAGGCTTATTTGGGTTTGGACGAGCTTATATTACATTATTACTCCACAATTTAGCTTAGTCCGAGTTTGATATCTACTAACTACTTTTAAATTTATGAAGTAATTGATTAGAAATTTTCCATTAATTTTTCTTACTCATACAATAATAATAGGAGTATTAAAATTTTACCATCTCAATATTTGATTGAATCAAACTTTTTTTGTAATAGTTAAATCAGGAATATTCTTGCATAGACCTGGTCTATGAGATTTTTATAGACCTTGTGGTGATAAATAAGCCACATCATACATTTTGAGAGCATGACATCATCAAAATGTATGATGTGGCTTATTTACCACCACAAGGTCTATGAGAATTTCATAGACCAGGTCTATACAAGAATTTTCCGTTAAATCATTGTTCAACTCAACGTTTTCATAATACCCCAGGGACATTCATTTCTCACATTTAGAAATAATGCAGTCATCTATTGAAATAAGTAAACACTAAAATCAAATAAAGATGAAACTCTCTATAGAACAGAATTAATTCTATTTGGGAAAACACCAAATGAAAGGGCACGACGCTGTCGTTTTGTAACGAAAGATGTAGTATAACTCTACTTTAGTATAAGGTTCCTACACCTAGATTATTCAACAAACTTTCGACTACAACCTTCTACACTATTCTATTAAGTATTTACATTATTCTATAATCTTCTATTCTAGGATGACCTAGATTATTCCGCAACCTTGCCCCCAAGTGTCGAACCTTCCGGAATGCTTCGCACAAGCATAGACTTTTTTGGACTCATCCGGAACCGTGTAGAACTTCCCGAAAATTTCTAGAAACCTCCACACCCACGCTTGTTTGCCCCATTGGCTTGCTCCATGGAATGAGTCGGCTTGGCTGGATTGTCTTGTCCCAGGCTCTCCGAACCACGCTCTCGTCCAATGGGTCCCTATGTTGCGTCATTTTGTCCCTGCAAAATGTCAAGTTGTGACAAGTTAGAGCGTTATTTGCATCCAATTTCTAATGAAAGTCAATACGAGTCAAATTAATTATGTTGAAGTAAGAAAAATGGTTTTAGAAGCGAATAATCTACAAATATACAACAAACTAGCCCATAAAATCAAGAATTCTTATAGGATTTCAAATAAGAGTTGACACTGACAAAAATATGAGTGATGTAGATTCAAACTCCATATGAAAAAATTATATTGATCGGTTGCAACATTTGTACTTGATGATATGGTATATCAATTGCATTAAATAATTTCTCGAGGGGAAAGGTAAGGTAAATGAGAGGTAGTAGTGTAGGGTGGGCGTTGGTTTAGCGGGTTATTTTTTAATTCTTTTGGAAAAATTGTTTTTCATTTTTAAATTTTTTTTTTTTAGAAATTTTAGTTTTTTATAATTGGACAAATTTGGGTGTATGTGGATGGGTTTTGCCCCGGTCTGGCGGGTTTCGCGAGACCGAGCAAAAACCCTTTCTAATGAGTTTTCGCCAAACCAATAAAACTATCAAAAACCTAATCAGAAACTCACACTCATACTCTTCAAACCTATAAAATATTGATTTGACACCTACCACCTATTTTTTTTCCCAAATCTCACTAATAAAGATATTGATTTGACACCTATCACCTACTTTTTTCCTAAACCCCAACATTCAAACCCAATCTAAGTGGGGTTTCAACTTATTCAAACCACAAAACCCAAGAGCAAAACCCCATCCAAATGAAGTCTTAAAGGTTTCATCGAAACCACTCAAACCAATTTTTTTAAACCGTGACCTACAAAATCGAGCCAAAACCCATCCAAATAGACCTTAAAGTTCATATTTTAAGTATTAATGGAGTTCTTTGTAAAAGTCAAAAAATTAGAAATGACTTCCCATAAACAAACCTAATATAATGAAACGACTTCTAAGTTGATTAATTAATAAAGTCACTTCAAAATTAATTAATTTTCAGATGTGAAATGAAATTGTATTCCAAAAATAAATTTCCTTCTAATTTATGAATTGAAGGTTTCTAGTAGCATTTCATAAGGCCCAGTTCTATTTTTTCTATAAAGCCCAATATTTTGTCGGATACTCGGATTGCACTATTACATCCCAAATTATTCAAAATTACACACACCAACAAAAAAATCTCCCCAAAATTTTCAGTTCCCTAGCCGTAGATATCAGGTACGAATCTCCATTGTTAATTAATCTCTTTAGAAAATATCGCTTCATCACTGACAAAAGGTTTTTAATCCGTAGATTTGCTATTTACAGCATAAAATTTATTTGGAGAATATCCCCTTCTCAGTTCAGAACCCTTTCAGGTATATTTTGGCTTCGTATTAATCCGGATTTCAAGTAAAGTTTTTTTTTTTTTTTAAGTCTTCATTTGCAACTCTTTATAAAATTTAAGACTATAAATTAAAAGGGTAAATATCACTGTTTGTCCCTCTTATCATTAATTTTTTACAGGGTGCTCCCTTTTATGTTTTTTTTTTCATTTTAGTCCCTACTATGAATTATTTGTTTCACTTTAGTCCCTACTATGAATTATGTGTTTCACTTTGGTCCTTATCAGGTGATTCCGATAACACGTGACATGCATATGAATACTTTTTAGGGCATTTTCGTCCGTTCACTATTGAGACTATTTTAGATATTGTTTAATTTGTGAGCAATTTTGGTGTTTGAAAAAAATTTTAGGAAAAAGCTTTACTTTGGAACGAAATGTACGATTAAGTTTTTGGAATGAAAGCCTAGCTTGGAAGAGGTTATATATTTATTTTTTTTAAATAATTAAAAAGACTGAAAATATCCCTGTTAGTTTACTTGAAATGATAAAATTGCCCTCATGAGCATATCACATGTTTTCGGAATCATCTTAAAAAAACTAAAATGAAATAAATAATTTATAGTAGGGACTAAAGTGAAAAAAAATATAAGAGTATCACTCTGTAAAAAAAAAAGGGAAAATTGTTTTTTTGGTACCATAGGATAGGCTGACTTGCACTTTTGGTACCATTGGATATGAAAATGCAAATTTGGTACCATAGGATATGTTTTCATTGCACTTTTGGTACCATTGGATATGAAAATGCAAATTTGGTACCATAAGATAGGTTTTCATTGCACTTTTGGTACCATTGGATATGCAAATCCAAATTTGGTACCATAGGATAGGTTTTCATTGCAATTTTGGTACCAAACCCAATTTTTCAACAAAATTAATGGCAATTTACCCCCTATTAAATGCATAATGTTCAATTTATCACTCTATAATTTGAAAGAAATCAATTTACCCCCTGTAAAATTTTAATGAAGTAATTTACCCCCTTTAGCCGGAGATTGTAACTCACTTGCCGAAATTGAGAGTATGCATGCAAACTATTTTATTTAACATAGGGGGTAAATTGCCACATTTATCATAACACAATTGGTAAAATATCACATTATCATAATAAAAGTGGATTAAGTGCCGCCTATAAAAATATCAGGGAGGCGATGTGAAATTTTTACAAAATTTCAGGGGGTAAAATGCTCTTTTTTAAACCACGAGGGGTTAAATTGAACATTATGCATTTAATAGGGGGTAAATTGCCATTAATTTTGTAGAAAAATTGGGTTTGGTACCAAAATTGCAATGAAAACATATCCTATGGTATCAAATTTGCATTTTCATATCCAATGGTACCAAAAGTGCAATGAGAACCTATCCTATGGTACCAAATTTGCATTTTCATATCCAATGGTACCAAAAGTGCAATAAAAACCTATCCTATGGTACCAAATTTGCATTTTCATATCCAATGGTACCAAAAATGCAAGTCAGCCTATCCTATGGTACCAAAAAAGCAATTTTCCCAAAAAAAAAAATTAACGAAGAGAGTTACAAAAGTGACGTTTAGCCAAATTAAAATTACCCTGAATAAGTAAACCCTAGCTAGCAATCTTTTTAGATATCTAATTTCTGCGTCTAGGGTTTAATGTCGGACCCGGAGATTGTGAGTGAAACGGAGGAGAAACCTCGAACGAGACACAAGGGGAAGCATGACAAGGACAAGCCATGGGATGATCCAAGCATCGATCACTGGAAAGTTGAGAAATTCGATCCTTCGTGGAACGAAAGCGGCATGCTTGAAGTCAGCTCATTCTCCACTCTTTTCCCGCAGTACAGAGAGAAGTATTTACAAGAATGTTGGCCTATTGTTAAAGGCGCATTGAAAGAATATGGAATTGCTTGTGAACTGAATTTGGTTGAAGGATGCATGACTGTTTCAACTACTAGGAAGACCCGTGATCCGTATATAATAGTCAAGGCTAGAGATCTCATCAAACTTTTGTCGAGAAGTGTTCCTGCTCCTCAGGTCTAATTCTTCTTAATTTTTCTTAATTTACTTTCTTATCATCTTATTCTGACTGAGATTTTTTTATTGCTAATTTAATTATTTAGTTTTGCTCTTTGTATTCACTTGGGTGTGTAAAGTTAGCAGAACGATTTCATGTGTTTAAGATATGGATTTTTAATTGTTTGAAAATTCTGAATCTTTTAATATTTAGGTTAAAATGCTGATTTGCACATCCTTGCATTGTGATCTTACAGGCAATAAAGATCCTCAATGATGAGATGCAGTGTGACATTATCAAAATTGGAAACTTGGTTCGCAATAAGGTATGTTTGTTCAGATATTAGTAACTTTTATGAAGCTTAATATGCCCCTCAAAATATTGGAAGAATCATTAAAACAGCAGGGTTCACTTCAGAATGCACATGTCTCTGCTCCTTGGAAATGAACTCTGAGGTGGGGTGGGGTGGGGGTTGGGGGCACCATTCCATTGAAAAAAAGGATGGTAAATGAAAGAGTCAATAAAGAAAAGTATAAAAACAATTTGTTGACAAACGAGACATTTATTTCTCGTTCTAGCCCAATCATTGTAGAAGTTGGGATTTGATTCATAGATTCGTTGTTCATTTGCAGGAACGTTTTGTGAAAAGAAGGCAACACTTAGTTGGCCCAAACTCTTCTACTCTGAAGGTATGGTTTTTAAAGTGCATCACTTGCATATAAATTGTAGAAAGTGTTCGGAAAAGTATGAGATGAGGTTGCCATATTAATGTTTGTTTTTAGTTAACTTTGATATGATGAATGCAATTTAGTAATCTTATGTTTCTTTTCTTTTTGCATATTCAAATATCCATACCAGAAACCTGACAATAGTTAATGAAATGCAGGCATTGGAAATTTTAACTGGCTGTTATATCTTGGTTCAGGTAAACATTAAAAATCTCTTTTGTTCATGTCCTACAGATGAGTACTTTACCTTACTAATTGAACTTGATCCTTTTTTTTTGGTTCAAAATTTGTAAACCACGTGTTGAGTATTTATGCCTTAAAATGATCAGGGAAACACAGTTGCGTCAATGGGCTCATTTAAAGGTCTTAAACAAGTGAGAAAGGTTGTGGAAGAGTGCATTCTGAATAAAATGCATCCAGTATATAACATCAAGGTAAATTGTCAAAATCTTGTCTGAAAATATATGATGTTATAGTTCCGTTGTACTTTTCATTTGAAGACTGATGCTTTAGTTCAATTGTACTTCTCATTTGAAAATCTGATGACCTTTATAATGAAATAGATTCTAATGATTAAGAGAGAACTTGCCAAGAATCCTGAACTTGCTGAAGAAAATTGGGACCGATTTCTTCCCAGATTTAAGAAGTATGTCCCATACTAATACATGCATACTATTTACTCGAAGCATCCACTGACAACAGGATATAACATTTTTCCTTTTATTTTGATTCCCAGGAAAAATGTCAAACAAAAGAAAGTTAAGACTAAAGAGAAGACACCTTACACACCCTTCCCTCCACCACAGCAACCTAGCAAGGTGAGTTCATTGTCATATTGAGATTGCTGTAGTTATAAAGCTTATCATTTAGTACTTTTTTAAATCTCTTAACACTATATTTGGCTTGAATAGAGACTTTATGCCTGCTGGACTCTTTTATTTATTTGAAATAAATGTTGTTATTATTGTCCCCTGTCCCAAAATTTTAACTCTGTTTGCTTCTATACAGAGTCAAACTAATTAACTTTATGAATAGCTTATTAAGTTGAATTTTTTCAGTATGATGTTTTAACTTTTTTATATCTCAATTTATATTTATAGTTGTTTGCTTAAAATTTGGCACAAACAAAAGTGTTATTTACTGTTTGAAATTATTATTAGAATAAATTAACTAGATTATTTATTTTCATAATTTGAAAACTATTAGTCGACTGCTTGACTGTAGCAAGGGATTAAAAAAATAGTGGGACTGAAGGAGTAATAGGGTATTATAGTGATCTGGAATTCTTCCTATATTCCTTTTCACGTATTTCTTTGAAAAAAAATTCCAGGAAAATTTCACTCACTCATTTTGTCTTTCGAATATATTTAGATTGATCTGCAACTTGAAAGTGGTGAATATTTCTTGAGTGACACAAAAAAAAAAGCAAAGAAATGGCAAGAAAAGCAAGAGAAACAAGCAGAAAAAACAGCTGAAAGCAAAAGGAAACGAGATGAGGCATTTGTTCCTCCTGAGGTTCGATATAGTTACTCCATATCCTTTGTTTGTTCAGGCATCTTATTTTCACTTTTTAATGAACTTTCATTGGCTTTTAGGAACCTAAGAAAGATAAAAGTGCACATAATGATGACAATAATGATGTGGCTGCGATGACCGAGTCTTTGAAGGTATGTCTTACTTTATCCAGTAGTAGTTACTAGATTTGGAATGTGGATTTCTGTTCTTGGGTGAAATTTTGATAGAGAAATGTGTGTATGCTCAAATTACTTGTTTTGCAGGAAAAATCAAAGAAATTTAAAAAGCAAAAATCTGAGGAAAAGATTGATGCAGAAGCATACATTGCGTCTACAGACAAGCAGCCTGCTAAGAAAAAGAAGTCGAAGCATTCTGCGACTTAACAAGGTTTCAATATTTTTCTCCTACACATAAAATTGGATCACTCCTGTTCTTAGAGAAGAGTAATGTCATTTCACTAAATTATTGAGAATTTTGTTTGTACACATGTACTTCTAAGTTTGGATTCCCTTCACTCGAATATGAGTTTTGAGTTTCCTGTTATAGGGTGACTTTGGATAAACATGATTTTTCTTCCTTGATCAAAATTTGACTAATTTCAATTTATTGATTGTGTAAACTGTTGGATCTCATAGTCTGAATTACTGTCATGTTCACTAAACTTGATTCTGTCTATTTGATATTTGCTTTTTGCACTAATTGAGGATCTATTTTGTAAAAAGGTTCGTGGATTTGTATAGTAACAAAATGATCCTGGCTTCATTTTGCATATTAATACATGGCGATGACAAGATTTTGGGATCAAATATTTCTCAAAATTTAGAGACAAAAATAAAGTGTTCGACCATGTAATTTGTGCAACAGATTAACAAAATAAATTTTCCAGTTCCATAGAGTTGAACGTGTTTCGATGAATATATTTAAGTTTAGTATTGGGAACATAATTTTTTCTTAAAAAAATGCACTTATTGACTTGAAAACTCAGGTTGCCCAAGATAGAAACAATAGGTTTAAACTCAGAGAGAAACCAGTCTGGTTTTAAGATAGGACTACATGCCGCGTGGAAACTAACTGGCGTTAAATTCAATGAAACAGATTTGGGCTTAGTTCATTAGAAATCAAACCAATTTCAAATGATTTCAAGCAACAAAGATAGTTAAATTAAGTTTCAACAACGAGTTTACTTGGACTCATTTACACCTTTTTAGCAGGAATTCATTTGCAGGCTTGTAAGCCTCTCAACTAGGGCTGTCAATGGGGCGGATTTCAATCCGGATCCGAATCCGAATCCGATCCGATTTATTAGGATAATTGTCCGATTAGTGATCCGATGGACCTGATCCGATTAAGAAGATCCGTAATCCGAATTATATGGAGCGAATATGGATCTAGGCTGATCCGATCCGTTACATATCCGTATCCGATATATATTACTATATGTTGTTTATATATTATGTATTTAAATAAAAATAAAAATAAAACTATATATGTTCCTTTAAAATCTTTTATTATATTAAAAATAATTTTAAAAAGAAATGCATGAGAGATGTTGGTGGACTGACCAAATAACTAATTGGGTCTACAACATATTAATTTATACTATTTAATAAGAAAAATCAAACCATAACCATTCATCATTCAATTTTTATCTTCTCTTCTATTTCTCAATATTGAGTTTTCTTCTTCTTTGTCTCTGTTTATATCTTTTTTACTTATATTTTTGTTTATTCTATTGTTCTAATTTTTATCGTTTATATTTGTCCATCATATTCCATCCTCTACAATTTTTAGGTAATAGTTTCGATGAAATAAGTAAAAGTTTACATTTTTAATTCATAATGGTGGAATCTGCAAGTGATTTTGAGGAAAACGGGAAAAAAAAATTAACTTGCTAAATTGATCCGGATAATTTATCCGGATCCGGGATATCCGTCGAATTCGGATCCGATTTCTAATATTTCGGATCCGAGCGGATTCGGATAGAAGAAATGGAAATCGAACTCGGATCCGGATCTGCCCTGATCCGGTCCGAATCCGACCCATTGACAGCCCTACTCTCAACTATCGTGTTTCATTTTTCTTTATCTCTTATACACTTGACCAATTGATCAATCATCTTGACTAAATTTTTAAAAATTATAATAAATAGTTTAAATAATTTATTAATAATAGTATATGATACCATATATATTAATATTTAAAAGGTTTAATACACCACAAATGTGAATAATTTAACATGACAAGTCACTTAAAAGATTGAAAAATTTGACCGAGTACTATAGTTAATTGAGTAAAAATAATGAGAACGGGAGAGTATAAGAGAACTGCCTCAAAGAACAACAAAATTCATTACAAAAAGCAGTAAATTGTTTAAAGGATAGAATGTGCATGTTATGAAGTCAATTTAAACACAAACTCCAACTCAATCATGTACATTGTCACAGATTCTCTGTCGTGTAGCATATTTTATCCCCTCCTAAGTCCCAAGTGCAACTTTGATTTGAGGAACAATCCATCTAATGACCTAATCATTAAGGAACAGAATAGTACTAAAATGATGCACCCGAAACATGAGGGATGCTAAATCTCAATCAAAGAAGTGAAACTTTTCAGGGATGACAGCAACAAGGCTAGAGAAAGCACATGTATTTATCAAGCCCATATCATTAACAGAGCATACCATGTGGTCAAACGGTACTTTACAACACTTACAAGTTGCTCCAAGTGATACTTCTTGCCTTATCCTATGACTAAACTTACACGGGTACTCTTTTTCCTCGGTAACGATCAAAAAGCTGCACAGAACACAGATTCAAACACAAGATATCACATGATGTATGATGAACATTGCTAAAGAATTATTAAGAGTCAAATTAGCTTTTTTTTCCTTTCAATTTTGTTCATTTCTCACATTTAAGTGGGGAAACTCAATGGTCACCACTCATTAATAAAAAAATTAAAAAGTAGTCATCATTATAAAGGGTATTCGAGACATTTTACCATAAAAAGTATTATGTAATAATGATGTTTCTTAAGGGGTGATTTTCCACGCACACCTAAAGCAGGTTGGCATGAAAAACTCTATGGCTCTAACACATACCATATCATGTTCAAGGCATTTCTCAACATTATACAAAACAGAATTTGGGACCTCTACCAGAACTTATAATTATGAATAAACAGAACCAGGAGAACCTGAATTTAAAAGCAGTACAATGTAGAATGCATAAGAACTCCCAACCACATCTGGAAGGCAAACTAGCTATTAACACAGTATATAACTATGTAACTATATACATACTGGATTGCACTCTGCAGAATTCGGTTAAACCATGGCAAGGTCTAAATCTAGGTGACTCAAACAAGATATAGCCACAGGCAAAAAAGATTGTGAAGTTATCGTAATTTCTATTGTTACCAAATTTTAACATAAATCATGTTTTTTAACCCAGAGTTTGTGATAAGAATCAGATTGTGGAAATTAGTTTATAGGATAAGGGATTAACTTAAAGAAAAAAAAAATCACTTCAACAAATTATTTCATGTAAGAAACCTTAAAAGTCTATGGTAACAAATCTTAAGGTCAAAATATTCACATACAACATTCCGGTTTATATATTGAACTCCAGGGCTTTATCAATTGAATTTTGTGAAAAAAGAAAATATAAAAATAATAATTAGAAAAAAAAAGCCTACACCATCCCACCGGCAGCATCTTACACTATCACAAATCATTGCTCAACACAAACCAAAACATAATATAAGATGCCAAAGCAGACATACCGATCTGACAAAAGGTTGCTGGAACAGCCAACCAAGAACAGGTATCTTCTGCAGAAAAACTGCTAGAGTTGGCCAAAAGCCACTGCAAAATAATAAAGAGTAAATACCTCCTTTAGACTAAGAAAACGGGAAGTTTCAAACTAAAAGATTTCCTATATGTATAACCAGCATCAAACCTGAAAAGTACAACAAATCCATATGCCTCAACAATCATTCCAAGTATGGGCCATCCAATGATTACTAAGAAGAAGCCAATACCAAATGAAATTGTACCCTGTAATCAATATGACAGAAAAACAAAAAAGTTATGTTAAAGAAACAACAAAGGGAATGGACAACAAATTGCATATTAATTCTCAATAACCTAACGGAACCTTAAAATTGGAACGTTTCATAAAGAACTGCACAGATGACTTGAGTCCAATGGTTAATGTCACCCCTGAGAAGAAGAGGATCTGGTTTGGCAAAATAAGGAATAAGGGAGTGAAAAAATAATAGTACTGTATATGATACAAAATAAGCACTGCTTACAGCACTATACGTACATTTCCCATGGCAAGCAGTCCCTTATCGAAGAAGAAAATGATCCCCAAAAATGAAAAGAAAACTCCAAAACCAGTCAAACCCAGTCCAATTTCTGTTGCATTACACCAAAGCAAGACAACGATTATGATTAACCACATCGAAAATCTTCCTTCCATTATAATTAGAAGCACCATCCAATTAACTTTATCACATTAGAGCACAGAAAAAATTAACTAACTTGGGAATAAAGGAACACAACGTGCAATCCAAAACATTAATCTATTATTACAGTTTACAAATACAAATGACAAACATATCTACGCTAACGATTAGATCTTATATACATAATGAACTCAGAGTTCCATCAAAACAGAAAAGCATGTGGCACAACATCAAGAATATTCACAGAGCACTGGCAATTAATCAAAATGACTCATAACAAGGGAAACTCTAGCCCACAAACTCAAGTTTTCACAAGTATAATAAACATGCCACAGTATTGGTTAACACTCCATGTAGTGTAATTAATCACATATATATATATATATATATATATATATATATATATTGTGATTGAGTCTCACCAAACTAGGCCTCAATTAGAACTTCCTCAATTTAATACAGCCCTCATCATACGACATACGTATTTGCCAACAGGGACGAACACAAGCAGAATTAGAGTGCACACAATTAACTGAAGGAAAAAAGAGCAACCGAAATGGAATGAACTTACTTTTGCGATCGTTCATCTCGAAGGGCATCATTTTTGCCGATCCAAATTCACTCAAAATATCACAAGTGAAGCCCTAAACCATTACAAAAAGAAACTCGTTATCTCAAAATCAATCAAACACGAATACACACACACATAAAAACATAGGGTTTCGGCAGAGGAAAACAAATCAACGGGAAATAAGATCCAACATACTAACTCGTCAATTTAATCACCGAATCTAAGAATTAACCTAAACAAATGGGATATATAGGCGTAAAGAGAGAGTGAGAGAGGAAAATAAAACCTGTATAATGAGAAAAACTTCAACGACTGAGCGTGATTTTGAGAAGTTCAAACTTGGAACGGAAGGAAGCAATAGCTAATTAGTGCGATGACGTAGGTGATCTCAACTGAACGATAAAATCATGTTTCACTGTTCTTCGTTTAACGCGGACGAGTTGATTCAGATTGGGCCGCCGAGGAGTAATTAGTAATTACATCAACAATTGGGCCGAGAGCCATTGGGCTTTGTTTGATCAGGCCAGCTTGGGTTGTTGGCTGGCAGATTCGGGCGGTCAATCTAGCTTAATAGTATTAGCTATGATCCAATGAAATCTTCATTGACTGTCTTTCACATCTTCTCGGGATATTGATTGTACATTAAAATTAATTTAAAATGAGATCATGTATGAATATAAATTTATGTCTTGTTCACTGAGATAAAATATTGTATACCTAATAACAATATCAATAATTTTCACATTTCTCATATTGAAATATTGACCATATATTAAGTGAAATACAATGAAAATGTGAATTTGCAGAAAAACTCAAGTTCAAATTTGATTTTGACTGTTTACCTTCAATCCCAAAATAAATATAAAACACAACTTTGAAAATCCAATCACATTGCATATCTTGTTATTCTCCTAATAAATATTCATTATTGCTCCCTTCTCAAAACAAAAGAAGTACAATAACTAAATCATATATTCACACTTCACTTTCATTTAGTAGTATTGATTGTCTAACCAAAGACAAAATCCATCACAATCATAAAAACAATAATATCTTTTTACTCTAACTCTTCATCAACCTCAACTCTTTTAAACTTAAACCACCCTTTCAACTTGCAATACTTCATCAAAAAAAACCATCCGACCCCAGCAACAGTCATTATTCCACTCACCAAATACACAATCTTATTAGCAATAACCATTATAAATACCAAAAACCCAGATGGAATCAAACACATAACCACCAAAAATGGCATACTCAAAGGCACTTTATAAGGCCTCTTCTTCTGAGGCATCTTCCTCCTCAACCACAAAAATGAAGCAAACTCCAAAAGCATCCCCAAACTATACAAAAAATTAGCCGAAGCTACTATATCTGTATAGCTCATGTACGAAACACACAACGCTATAGCGGTCGAAACGAGAATCCCGACCCACGGAGTATTAAACCATTTCGACCTCACCCCAAAAAAACTCGGCAAAAATGCCAAATCTGACATACCCAATATCTGATAAGCACTACTACTCAATTGCGCTTCGAATAACCCAACCGCGGACATGACCGCTCCAATCTCGATCCATATTTTGACCCATCTACCTGCAATCATCTGACCCGCATCCGCCATAAAACCCGTTTCCCATAGGTTCTGATCGACAGCCACAGCCCCAGTCACAGCCACAAGAGGGATGATATAACCCAAACAAGTCAAAATCACAGCAAACAATAATGCTAACGGAAAAGTCTTTCGTGGGTTATTTACCTCCCCTGCCATTGTACTAACATTGTCCCAAAAATTCAAGTTCCAGAATAGAGTATTAAAGAATAAATTCCAGTCCTTTTTAACGCCACTTTGCCCTAAACTAATCCATCTATGTGGTTTAATCTGTGGAATTGCAATTAAGGACATTATAATGAATGGTGCAAGTGAAATAATTCCTAATGCAACAGCAAAATAACCCACTATAGCTAATCCCAAGTAATTCAAAAAGGAAAGCGACAAAGTGGAAATTAAAATAGCTAAGGTTCTTGGTAACCCAGATGAGAAGATTGGGAAAATTCTTTTTAAATAATCGATACATAGAGCTGGGAAAGCTGCGATGTTGATGACTCCGCTAAGGAATTTCCACGTACCCATTAAGGATCCGAAAAAGGGTCCGAAAGCGGAGTCGGCCCATATGACGAAGCCGCCGTTGCCGGGGAAGGAGGTGGAGAGTTCGGCGGTGATTAGGGCTTCGGGGATACTCCATATGAAAGGGAAGATTAAGAAACCGAGGATTGCGAAGAGAGGTCCGGCGGCTTGGACGGCGGGCTCCTCGCCGTAGGGGCCGCCGGCGACTTCGAAGTAGATGAGGAAGATGAGGGGGATGAGGGTGAGTTTTTTAGCGGTGGTGGTTGTTGTGGCGGCGGAGGAGGTGGTTGTGGGGAGTTGTTGGGTGGTGGTTATTTGTGTATCTTCCTTTTGCATTGGGATTGGTTTGGTGAGAGTCATGGAGAATGAAAGTCAGATTTGGGAACTATTATTAATGTTTTCTTCCGCAATATTAATTGCTAAGAAATTTTAGTTTGATTTTGAATTATATAGGGTGGGGGTGGGGGTGGGGGTGGGGGTGAGGGGAGAGATATTATTTAATACAATCGATGCACCACGTCATCAAGTACACGTGGTGCAGCCCACCAATACACTTGGACATATGGAGTGATAATTCCCATCACTCCATGTTTTGGCCATGTTCCCAAAAAATAGGAATTCAAAAAATTGTGTTCATATTACCAGAACTGGATGATGTGGATTATTACTCCACATGTCTCAAGTGTATTGGTGGGTTGCACCACGTGTACTTGATGACGTGGTGCAGCGATTACACTAAATAATTTGGGGGGGGGGGGGGGGGGTTGAACCTTTGGCTAAATTGAGAGATTTTTTTTTTTAATAATCCAGGTATACAAGCTTACAATAAACTAATTCTAGACCCTCAGAATCCTTGTCCTAGAACCCTGAAGGATGAAAAATGATTAAAGTTATGGCTAGCCATAAGTATTGACTATTTAAGTTTGAGTGGAATTTTGCATTAAATATGAAATTGCGATTAAGTTTGATTTAATTGTTAAATGAAACGAGCTTGTGTTGAATATCGATCAATTTTATATTTTTGTATGTAGTTTAACTAATTAGTCAAGCTCGAATCGATCTTTAAAAGTTATTAAACGAAAAATGTTGTTCAAACTTGTTTAATTTGTATTACTAAAAGTTCAATGAATACGAAATTCTCTTGTATTGTTTCATAAGTGCTGATCAATTTATTTTAATCATTTGAACCTCTAATTCACTGTTATACAGAAACTTAGACTATGTAACTTCTTTTACTAGTTTTGTAAATTTATTTACAATTACATAAAAAAATTTAAGCAACATTCTTGAAATGTCTTTTATTAGCTTATTTTATTTAAAATAAAATAGTCAACAATACACGGTACACCAACAAAAGGTGTCCAATTGGCATGCCTCCAATACCAAAAACAAGCATTATATATTATATGAATCGTTTATTTAATAGATACTGATTATTCTAACTTTCTGCGACTCTTTGTCCACGTTTTTTAAGTTGAAAGTTTTTAAAACTACGATTTACTTATATGATTCTAAAGTTAAAGGTCCTGCTTTTCAGTATTTAGTATGCTCATTTGAATTGTTTATAAACTGTTGGTAAAGTCGGTCGGTGATGTTATTTGAATTTTGCGTGAGACTAATATCAAAATTGTGTTTAAAACATTCTCCTAAGACATATCGTTCTTATTAAATCAAAAGGTATGTCCTAAAAGGGCAAAAGATCACATGTACTATCGTGGTAGATAGATAAGCTCGAGAATTTGAACAAATAAAATTCATATTAAGAAAACATTCTTAATTACTGGAAAGTGGGCTCATAGTTCCTGTGCTACATTTTGAAAATGGGCTTCAAAAAATATATTGGGCCTTTATTTTTGCTGTTTATTTATTTGAACTATATTGGGCCTTTCGTTGCTATTAGTTTTCGATCTCCATCAACTAGGGTGATCAATGGGTTGGCCGGTTGGATAAGGTCATGAGTAGGGCTGTTAATGGGGCGGATTTCAATCCGGTCCGATTTATTAGGATAATTGTCCGATTAATGATTCGATGGACCTGATCCGATTAAGAAGATTTGTAATCCGAATTATATGAAGCGAATATGAATCTAGACTGATCCGATCCGTTACATATTCGTATCTGATATATATTACTATATGTTGTTTATATATTATGTATTTAAATAAAAATAAAACTATCTATGCTTCATTAAAAAAATTTACTATATTAAAAATAATTTTAAAAAGAAATACATGAGAGATGTTGGTGGACTGACCAGATAACTAATTAGGTCTACAACATATTAATATATACTATTTAATAAGAAAAATCAAACCATAACCATTCATCCTTCAATTTTTATCTTCTCTTCCATTTCTCAATATTGAGTTTTCTTCTTCTTTGTATCAGTTTATATCTTTTTTACTTATATTTAACATGACAAGTCACTTAAAAGATTGAAAAGTTTGATCGAGTATTATAGTTAATTGAGTAAAAATAATGAGAACGGGAGAGTATAAGAGAACTGCCTCAAAGAACAACAAAATTCATTACAAAAAGCAGTAAATTGTTTAAAGGATAGAATGTGCATGTTATGAAGTCAATTTAAACACAAACTCCAACTCAATCATGTACATTGTCACAGATTCTCTGTCGTGTAGCATATTTTTATCCCATCCTAAGTTCCAAGTGCAACTTTGATTTGAGGAACAATCCATCTAATGACTAGGTCATTAAGGAACAGAATAGTACTAAAATGATGCACCCGAAACATGAGGGATGCTAAATCTCAATCAAAGAAGTGAAACTTTTCAGGGATGACAACAACAAGGCTAGAGAAACCAACATGTATTTATCATGCCCATATCATTAACAGAGCATACCATGTGGTCAAACGGTACTTTACAACACTTACAAGTTGCTCCAAGTGATACTTCTTGCCTTATCCTATGACTAAACTTACACGGGTACTCTTTTTCCTCGGTAACGATCAAAAAGCTGCATAGAACACAAATTCAAACACAAGATATCACATGATGTATGATGAACATTGCTAAAGAATTATTAAGAGTCAAATTAGCTTTTTTTTCCTTTCAATCCTCGGTTAAGAAACCGAGGATTGCGAAGAGAGCTCCGGCAGCTTGGACGGCGGGCTCCTCGCCGTAGGGGCCGCCGGCGACTTCGAAGTAGATGAGGAAGATGAGGGGGATGAGGGTGAGTTTTTTGGCAGTGGTGGTTGTTGTGGCGGCGGAGGAGGTGGTTGTGGGGAGTTGTTGAGTGGGGTTTATTTGTGTATCTTCTTTTTGCATTGGGATTGGTTTGGTGAGAGTCATGGGAAAATGAAAGTCAGATTTGGGAACTATTATTAATGTTTTCTTTTGCAATATTAATTGCTAAGAAATTTTAGTATGATTTTGAATTATATAGTGGGTGGGGTGGGGGGTGTTTTGAACCTTTGGTCTCAACGAGAGATTATTTAGTGCAATTATTGCACCTCATTATTAAATACACGTGATGCAATTTATCAATACACTTTGGACATATACACGTGGTGCAGTTTATCAATACACTTTGGACATATGAAGTGATAATACACATCACCCTATCCGGTGATAATATCATACCACATCGGGTGTCTATGTAATAATATCATACCATAAGGGGTATATTTGAAAGATAACAATAATTTCAGGGAGTTAATTGTAGCCAACGATATTTTAAAAAATGACCGTTGAATATTTGTTTATCACATATTTTGGTTATAAATTACAGTCAAAATGTTTATTTTTAGTTTTGCATTTCATCCCACAAATTTGATAATGTCATCATCAAATTCAAGAAGTAAAATGAGATGCTTAAAAAATCGACAATCAAAATATTCATGTGTAGGGTGTATGAAGCAACCATAATGGTTGCAGATGCACGTCGAGATATACAGTAACATTCATTGGTCATTTTTTTAAAAATATGACAATTGGCTATAGGTAACGCCATGAAGTTATTGTAATCTTCCAAATTAACCCCCTGTTGTATAACATTATTACATAGACACCCCTGTGATATGATATTATTACATAGACACTCTTTGTGGTTATGATATTATTACATAGACACCCCATGTGGATATATTTAGTCAGGGGTAATGATACATGCCCAAAAGTTAACTAATGAAAACGCAATAAGAATAGATAAAAGCGTTTTTCCAAATAAGAGAAATATGTAGGGGCATCTTCGTAATTTGGCAATAAGTCATCATAGTTAAATAAAAGCTGAATACAGGGCCAAGGAATGGGATATGCAGAAAGTTAATTGTCTTGTCTCAAATCTCTGATCGTTTCTCTAGAGCCTTCACCATTCTCGGTTTACCATTGTATCCGAGTTAATTCAAGTTCTACCATTTCCATTTCAGGTAATATGGAGATCTAGAGATTGAGTTCAATTGTAATGGATTGTGTTGAGATCAATCCTTTACAATTGCTATTTTACCTTCTATTTTCATATAAATCCGTGGATTCATATTACAGTACGCATCAGTGGTATCAGAGCCGTCGATCCTCGGCGGCTCAACAGAAAATTGAAAAAAAGATAGAAATGAAAACAAATGGATCTGATTTTCCTCCGTCGTGCCGTTATGATAAATCACCAGAAACTTTTGATGAGAAATTGAGTTTGGCGTTGAAGAGGATTGATGAATTGATTGAAATAAATAAGAAGTCATCTAAGAAAATGATTGACGACAAATTCAGGCAGAGAAATCACTCCGATGTCTCACCTAATCATGTTTCTAATGATCCGCAAAAAATTGGTTGTGAAGAAGCTTCAATCGAGGAATCTTCAATGTCAGCAAACGGTGAAGAATCACAGCAGTTCATTGAGGCAGGGGCAGTTCAAGATTTTCAGGTCTCTCTTCAAATTAAGAACTGCCTATCGTATAAGAAATACAAACTTTATAATGCGGTTGAGTTAGACAATCGGAGATATAGAGGATTATGTCTTTGGTGTTATGAAATTTTCTTTATAGGACATGAATGTTGCGAGAAGAAATTGTATGTTTATGAAATTGATATTGGTGTGGATTTAGCAGTGAGTGAAAACAATCTCATGAAACCACTAGTAGACCAGAAATTAGTGGAAGAAGATGTATGTCATTGTGATGAACATTTGGTTGAGGATTGTGTATGATTCTAATGCTTTCGGGAAAATCACATGTGCTGATGGAATTGAAAATTGGGAGTCAAGTGAAACTATGTGTAAAAATTACACAGTAGAGAATCATGAATTGAATGTGTTTGAGAAATTGCTTGAAACGGATGCACTTGAAATTTTTGATGAGATTTTTGTAACTCACCCTACTGATGTTGAAGGTAATACGTTGTGGACATTAGATGCTACAGTTGGGTGTTTGGTTGTGTTCACAACCTCTAAGGCCTTGTGGTTGGGTGATATTAGAAGTAGAAAATCAATGGCGACGATGATCATTAGGGAGCCACCAAAATGTGTTGGATTTTTTAATTTTTCATCAATGTTAAGAAGGTCTAGTCAGTCGTGGGTGTCATGGCCGAAGTTACCACTTTCTCCGCCTGAACCCCCTCTATGATTAATATTTTGTGCCTTAGTCCAGAGTGTTATTGTCATCTATGACACCTCAATCACTAGTGATAGAGCTGAAAGATTATTACTCGAAGTAGCCTCAGATGATTATCTGTTGGTTGTGTTCTTTGAAGCATTGATAGGTAGTGTATACGTCATAACACCTTCGCAACATAGACATATGGGTGCATTCGGTCAAGCGATCCGTGAAATGAAACAAGTAAAATTGAAAGTGTTCGATGTTCCAACTATGGTTCAAAAGGTTTTAGATGCAATGGATAATGCAACATTTGAGAATAAATTCGTTGGATGTCAGAAGGTTGTGAAATTTTTCTCTATGAGAGTCGCCGAGATTGGCAAAAGTTGGTGTGTAGTCATCATAATAGTAGTTCTATAGTATCAAAGCTCAACTTCGATTGAATTTGCGGGATTTCGTACATTCACAAGTAAATCAATTCAAGTCCACTTAAAAGTCCAATTAATTACAAAAGAAACTATACTTTTCAGTTTTGTTCCAAATCAAAAGTCCAATACACTAGCCCAATCTCATAATTTTAAAACAACCCAAGTAATAAAGGCCCAAAAAGACAATGGTCCATTAATACTAATAAATTGAGTTTTTCATTTAAATTAAAATTTAATTAAAATTCATTCTATAATAGGATGATCATATTTCTTCTTTTTTCTTTTCTTTTCCAAATGATGCTCAGTCAATGTCGATATGTTGCTTGTTTATTCTTATTTTAGAATAGGAATAAGCATGCATGCTGATCTTACAGTATATGTATTTTCAGAAAGAAAACATGTTATCCATCTTCTTAGATATTTTGTTTTTGCATTTATCATTTATAGAATGTGATTTTCCTATAAGTTTTTTAAATTAAAATCTATCAATCCAAATGAGCATGCTAAATTTACGATAACAATAATTAAAGATCATCAAATAATGAGCAAGAGTAATAGGTGTATCATATTTATAGAAAAGTTACAGATGAGGTATTGTCTGACTTTTGATTTTTTCCAAAATTCTGCAGCCAATTAAAGCCAAACACAAGTCTTATTTCGATTCTATTTTTTTACGTACTTATATCTTATATTTTTTCTTCCAAGAAACTGCTTGTTCTTTCGATTTCTCAGTCTCTAGAATTACATTTTTAAACCTAAAATCTCTGAAAATCTATTTTTTTTACAAGTATCTTTGAAAAAAATTCAGAGAAATTTGAAATAATTTACTCATTTTGAGATGTTTAAAAAAAAAAATCTGTAATTTTTAGATAAAACATTAAAAAATTAACTAACTCTACTTATTCTATAAGGCCACCACATTTCAATAGAGGTGTTCAACGCAATCACCACACCGTCCCAACCCAAACCGATCGCAACTCGCAGGTTGAAGGATGAATGAGTTGGTCTTGGGCTTCGTGAAAAAAACCACTAATTGCAATCGGTTTTGAAATTATATTTTAAAAACCCGCATAAATTGCACCCAACCACAATTAGATAAAATAAAAAATTGTGTTTTATTATTTATATAAAATAAGTATATACATTATTTAAATTTACCCTCTCAACCCCAAAGTTTAATTTATCCCCTTAAAATCCTATTACTTGATACAATTTACTAACAATCCAAGTTAAATTTCATCGATTGACAATCATCAATATCAACTTTAATAATTAAATATTTTCTATTTTTGCTTATTGTTTGAAAAAGTCTTGTTCGATTTTATATTCGTGTGACAATTATTGTTCTTTACATTGCAAATGAAGACTTTATATATATTTATAAATTAAAGCTAAAAATTGTAGTATTAATTGTTCATAAGATTATAGAACGTTGATAAGTTTTATTCTTAGATAAAATTACAATAACAAAATACTAAGTAGTACTACATTAAAGTAGAGTCTCAAACAAAAAAATTAAAATAGGAAAAAAACACCTACCCAACCTGATGGGACCGCAAAGTGCAATCTCTAGACGTAATTGGTTGAATTTAATTTAAAGTATTAAAAGCCCACATATATTGGATTGAGTTTGGACGAGAATAAAACCGCACCACAAACACCCTGCATTTCAATATATTGTCGGATTGCCACAATTACATATTTTTTCACCCAAATTATTCAAAATTACACACTCCTTCAAATTATTATTTACTCACGCTTGCAACACAAAAAATTATCCCAGAACCCTAGCCGTAGATTCTTTTTCATCTCAGGTACAAATCTCCATTGTTAGTTAATCTCTTTAAAAAATATCGCTTAGGGTCTATTTGGATGGGTTTTGGCTCGGTTTCACGAGTCTCGGTTTCAAAAATTGATTTGGGTGGTTTCGGTGAAACCTTTGAGACTTCATTTGGATGAGTTTTGACTCTTGGATTTTGTGGTTTGAATAAGTGAAAATTCTACTTGGATTGGGTTTGGATATTGGGGTTTAGGGAAAAAAATAAGTGAGATGTGTCAAATCAATGTCTTTTTTAGTGGGATTTGGGGGAAAATATAGGTGGTAGGTGTCAAATCAATATTTTATAGATTTGAAGAGTTTGAGTGTGAATTCTTTAATCGATGATTTTATGGGTTTGACGAAAACTCATTTGAAAGAGTTTTGACTCGATCTCTTGAAATCACGAAATCGAGAAATCGAGCCAAAACCCATCCACACACACCCTTCGTTACTGATAAAAAAGGCTTTTCATACGTTGAGTTGCTATTCACAGCAGGAAATTTATTTGGCAGTTCAGAACACTTCCAGGTATAGTTTGGCTTCGTTATTCGTATTATTCCGAAATTTCTTTGCTTATTATTTTTGAGTTGTTTGTTTAGGTCGTTTTTTTTCATCACTAGATATCAAAAGTTTTAGCTGATTATTGAGTAATAAGTCTTCATTTGCAACTCTTTATACAATATAAGACTAAAAATTAAAATTACCCAAAATAAGTAAACTATCCAATTTCTATGTCTAGGGTTTCATGTCGGATCCAGAGATTGTGAGTGAAACGGAGGAGAAACCTCGAACGAGACACAAGGGGAAGCATGACAAGGACAAGCCATAGGATGATCCAAGCATCTATCACTGGAAAGTCGAGAAATTTGATCCTTCATAGAACGAAAGCCGCATGCTTGAAGTCAGCTCATTCTCCACTCTTTTCCTGCAGTACAAAGAAAAGTATTTACAAGAATGTCGGCCTATTGTTAAAGGTGCATTGAAAGAATATGGAATTGCTTGTCAACTGAATTTGGTTGAAGGATGCATGACTGTTTCAACTACTAGGAAGACCTGGGATCCGTATATAATAGTCAAAGCTAGAGATCTCATCGAAATTTTGTCGACAAGTGTTCCTACTCCTCTGGTCTAATTCTTCTTACTAAATAATTTCTTGTCTTCTTATTCTGACTGAGATTTGTTTATTGCTTATTTAGTTATTTAGTTTTGCTCTTTGTATTCACTTGGTGTGTTTGGTAAGCATGTTTAAGATATGGATTTAGAATTGTTTGAAAATTCTGAAACTTTTATTGTTTTGGTTAAAATGCCGACTTGCACCTCTCCTTGCAATTGCATTGTGATCTTACAGGCAATTAAGATCCTTAATGATGAGATGCAGTGCGACATTATCAAAACCGGAAACTTGGTTCGCAATAAGGTATGTTTGTTCCCCATTGATTAATGAATTTGTTCAGATATATCCCTCCAAATGTTGGAAGAATCATTAAAACAGCAGTTTTCAATTCAAAATGCACAAGTCTCTGCTCCTTGAAAATAAACTCTGAGGTGGGGTGGGGTGGGGGTACCATTCCATTGAAAAGAAGGATGGTAAAAAAGAGAGTCAATAAACAATAGTATACAACATTTTGCCAACATACTGAGACATTTATTTCTCGTTTTAGCCCACTCATTGTAGAATGATTCATAGACTCGTTGTTCGTTTGCAGCAACGTTTTGCGAAAAGAAGGCAACACTTAGTTGGGCCAAACTCTTCTACTCTGAAGGTATGGTTTTTAAATTAATGCATCACTTGCAAATAAATTGGAGAAAAGTGTTCGGAAAAGTATGAGATAAGGTTGCGGACCTAAATTGCCATATTAATGTTTGTTTTAAATTAACTTAGATATGATGTATGCAATTTAGTAATCTTCTGTTTCTTTTCTTTTAGCAAATTCAAATATTCCATACCAGAAACCTTACAATAGTTAATGAAATGCAGGTTAACTGGCTGCTATATCTTGGTTCAGGTAAACATTTACAATCTCTTTTGTTCATTTTCTACAAATGATTACAGAATTAATACCTTACTAATTGAACTTGAGCCTTTTTTTGGCTCAAAATTTGTAAACCACGTGTTGAGTATTTATGCCTTAAATGATCAGGGAAACACAGTTGCGTCAATGAGTTCATTTAAAGGTTGTAAACAAGTGAGGAAGGTTGTGGAAGAGTGCATTCTGAATAAAATGCATCCAGCGTATAACATCAATAAATTGTCAAAATCTTGTCTGAATAAATATGAGGTTATAGTTCCGTTGTACTTTTCATTTGAAATTCTGATGCTTAGTTCAATTGTACTTCTCATTTGAAAATCTGATGATTTCTTTAATGAAATAGACTCTAATGATTAAGAGAGAACTTGCCAAGAATCCTGAACTTGCAGAAGAAAATCGGGACTGATTTCTTCCCAGATTTAAGAAGTACGTCCCATGCTAATACATGCATACTATTTACTCGAAGCATCCACTGACAACAGGATATAATATTTTTCCTTTTATTTTGATTCCCAGAAAAATGTCAAACAAAAGAAAGTTAAGACTAAAGAGAAGACACCTTACACACCCTTCCCTCCACCACAGCAACCTAGCAAGGTGAGTTCAGTGTCATTTTTTTCTATTTAAAGACTATTGAGATTGCTATAGTTATAAAGCTTATCATTTAGTATTTTTTTTAATCCCTGAACAGTGAACACTATATTTGGCCTGAATAGAGTCTTTATGCCTGCTGGGCTCTTTTGTTCATTTGAAATTAATGTTGTTATTGTTGTCCCCTGTCTCAAAATTTTAACTCTGTTTGCTACTATACGGAGCCCAACTAATTTACTTTACTTTATGAATAGCTTATTAAGTTAAATTTTTTTCAGTTATGATGTTTTAACTTTTTTATATCTCAATTTATAGTGGGACTGAAGGAGTAATAGGGTATTATAGTGATCAGGAATTCTGCCTCTTTTCCTTTTTACGTTTTTCCTTGAAAAAAATTTCAAGAAATTTTCACTAATTATTGTCTTTTGAATAAATTCAGATTGATCTGCAACTTGAAAGTGGTGAATATTTCTTGAGTGACACATAAAAACAAACAAAAAAATGGCAAGAAAAGCAAGCGAAACAAGCAGAAAAAACAGTTGAAAGCAAAAGGTAGCGAGATGAGGCATTTGTTCCTCCTGAGGTTCGATACAATTTTTCTGTATCCTTTGTTTGTTCAGGCATCTTATTTTCACTTTTTAATGAACTTTCATTGGATTTTAGGAACCTAAGAAAGATAAAAGTGCACATAATGATGACAATAGCGATGTGGGTGCGATGACCGAGTCTTTGAAGGTAAGTCTTACATTATCAAGTAGTAGTTACTAGATTTGGAATGTGGATTTCTGTTCTAGGGTGAAAATACATCACATTTATGCAAACAATTTACATTTCTTCATCAACCTCAACTCTTCTAACTAAACTTAAACCACCCTTTCAACTTACAATACTTCATCAAAAAATACCATCCAACCCCAGCAACAGTCATCGCTCCACTCATCAAATACACAATCTTATTAGCAATAACCATAATAAACACCAAAAAAAACCCGGATGGAATCAAACACATGACCACCAAAAAAGGCATACTGAAAGGCACTTTATAAGGCCTCTTCTTCTGAGGCATCTTCCTCCTCAACCACAAAAAAGAAGCAAACTCCAAAAGCATCCCCAAACTATACAAAAAGTTTGCCAGAGCTACTATATTCGTATAACTCATGAACGAAACACACAACGCTATAACAGTCGAAACAAGAATCCCAACCCACGGAGTATTAAACCTTTTCGACCTCGCCCCAAAAAAACTCGGCAAAAATGCCAAATCCGCCATACCCAGTATCTGATAAGCACTACTACTCAATTGAGCTTCGAATAACCCAACCGCGGACGTAAACGCTCCAATCTCGATCCATATTTTTACCCATTTACCCACAATCATCTGACCTGCATCCGCCATAAAACCATTTTCCCATTTGTTTTGATCGACAGCCACAGCCCCAGTCACAGCCACAAGAGGGATAATATAACCCAAACAAGTCAATATCACAGCAAAAAATAATGCTAATGGAAAAGTCTTTTGCGGGTTATTTACCTCCCCTGCCATTGTACTAACATTATCCCAAAAATTTAAGTTCCAAAACATAGTATTGAAGAATAATTTCCAATCTTTATTAACAACACCAATTTGACCTAAACTTATCCATCTATGAGATTTAATCTGTGGAATTGCAATTAAGGACATTATAATAAATGGTGCAAGTGAAATAACCCCTAATGCAACAGCAAAATAACCCACTATAGCTAACCCTAAGTAATTCAAAAATGAAAGCAATAAAGTTGAAATCAAAATAGCTAATATGTTTGGTAACCCGGATTTAAAAATTGGGAAATTTTTTAAATAATCGATACATAGCTTTGGGAAAGCTGCTATGGTGATGACTCCGCTTAGGAATTTCCACGTACCCATTAAGGATCCGAAAAAGGATCCGAAAGCAGAGTCGGCCCATATGACGAAACCGCCGTTGCCAGGGAAGCAGGTGGAGAGTTCGGCGGTGATTAGGGCTTCGGGGATACTCCATATGAAAGGGAAGATTAGGAAACCGAGGATTGCGAAGAGAGGTCCGGCGGCTTGGACGGCGGGCTCCTCGCCGTCGGGGCTGCCAGCGACTTCGAAGTAGATGATGAAGATGAGGGGGATGAGGTTGAGTTTTTTGGCGGCGGTGGTGGTTGTGGGGAGTTGTTGGGCGGTGGTTATTTGTGGTGGTTGTGTAACTTCCTTTTGCATTGTGATTGATTTGGTAAGAGAATGGAGAATACTTTCTTTGTGTAATAATTTGAATGGATTTTTTGGGAATCTTTGAATTGAAATTTTAGTTGATTTCGAAGTATGGAGTTTATGAAGACATATTAGAAATTTTATAGTACTATATATCTTGTGCAGTGTGTGCGTGGTGGTGGGGGTGGGGGGTTAATCTTGGGGGAAATATAGAGTTTTTTAGTATAATACAAGTAGTGTGGAAAATGACTGGAGTTATTGCTGACAATAAACAAGTCTGAGTAGTATTGACGATTTACTTAGTGATGAAGTATGAAAGTGTGATTGAGTTTCGTTTAATTGTTAAATGAAATGAGCAAGTTATCGAAAATGATTGGAGTTATGGTTGACCATAAACGAGGATAGTAGTATTGACGATTTAAGTTTTAGTATATGAAGTATAAAATTGTGATCGAGTTTTGTTTAATTGTTAAATGAAATGAGCTTAAGTTGGTGTTGCGTAATTTCATATTTTTATATGTATTTTATCTTTTAAGTTATTAGTCAAGCTCGAATAGATCTTCAAAGGTTTTGAAACGAAAAATGTTGTTTAAGCTTGTTTGATTTGTATTACGAACCAAATTCAATTAAGCAAACAAGTTTAAGTTGAGCATTGAATAACTTTGATTTGATATTTTGGTCCTAATTGAAATAGAAAATTACCTCATCGGCCATGTTATGATTTACTTACAAGTCAAAATACCTTATATCTTACATTTGAGCCATATTTTGGTGTTGCATACATATATTAGTTTGAAATTTTGTATGCTTATCAGTAATATGTATAATATTAATATCAAAATATAAAACGAATGTTGGATATGAGATCTACTCCTACATTGCACAATACTACCAGCACTGCCTTTCTTTTCTTGTTTTCTTCTACTACTGCCTTGCTAGTTTTCTTTTTGTTTTTTACAACCCTTACTAGTTAAATTCAGTTATGTTTAATTATTTGACCAAGAAAGGAATTATTTGACCAAGAAAGGAATATGTGGTGTTTAATTTAGAAGGATCCACATATTATCGTTTCGTTAACTGATGACTAAAGATTCAAATTTACTTGATTCTTAAAATAAATAAATTCGTTTCCACTTTATATTATATAACATATTTTAAAGTATACTATAGAGTTTTATATTTGAATCTAACCTACCTCGTTTCTAAATTAGTTAATATATGCTACGTTCCAGGGGCTACAGACCCGGTCAACTCCTGGATCTATATTTGAATTTACTTTTTCTCTCTTTTTTTTCCCTTTCCTTTTTTTTTTTTCTTTTTCTTTTTCATTCTTTCTTTTTACTTCCTTATAAATTAATATTCTTTTACACAATTCAAACATAATTATATGCTTTGTGTTGCAAACTTATAATATATTGTTCCTATCAAAATTTTATTGTACACTACAAAAAACATAAATTTTAATAACAAAATCCTAAATGATAAATGATAAGAATTTAAATATTATTATTAAAATAATGTACATAGAAAAAATTTAAAAAAATTTGACACCATTGACATTTGGTGACACCATAAGGGTGTTACTAGGTTGTCTTTAAAATTTTGTCATTAATTGTTACTATTGACAATTTAAGTTTCATATACATTTATCACTAATAGTTATTAGTGAAAATTTTAAAATATATTTGATCACTATTGGGTTAAAAATATATTTTATCACCATTGTATCACTAAATATATGGAAAAATTGACAATTTTAATAATGTCATTTAATACTTTGTCAATGAATTTTATTTTTCTTGTAGTGGTGATTTTTTTATGTATTATGTATTTTCATAATCGTTCAGTGTTGTGGTTATATGTTTATATATTTTTGAAGATGTGAATTTGCAAATTCATTGTGTCATTTTGTACTATAATTTATTAAATAATTAAGAATAAATTTTTTTTTATAGAATTAATTTAAACATTAAATATTTTTAAAGAAGAAATAATGTGTAGAAAATGCAAATAATAATTTTGATGAAAACAAACATTATATTGTAAATTTACAGTGTAAAATATATGTCTTAATTGAATAAGAGAATTTTAGTTATTAACGAAGGAAAGGAAAAAGAAAAGAAGAAGAAAAAGAAAAAAGAAAATGAAGAGAATAAACCTTGACCAGGTCCGGGAAAGAATATTCGACGTTCCAGGACGGTGACAAGTACATAACAACTTTTTGGGAATTTGTGCCAGTAATTAGTCTAAGGATGATTTGACTTTTTATTAATCTAGGTTAGGTATAATTAGAGTCTTCTTCTACAATACTGTTCACGTTGTAACTACTGAAGATTTGGCTTTTTATTAATCTAGGTTAGGTATATTTAGGCTATCTCCAATTAACTCTTTTAAATAAAATATAAATTTTATCATAAAATATAAGTAATAAACAGTGTTATATACTTTCACTTTTTACTCTGCACTCCAACAGCTAGTTTATATTTTAACATATAACTTTTATGTATTGCTTCCTCCATCCCATTATTTTTACTCAATTTGCTATATTATCCAGTCAAAATTTTCAATATTTAAGTGATTTATTATGTTAAATAATTCAAGTTTTTGGCGTATTAAATCTTTTAAATATTAATATACATAGTGTCATACAAAATTATCAAATTATTAGTTAAATGGGACTGATGAAGTATTTTATATAAATAATAATGATATATTTATAATACTAATTTTTACATTTAATTTCATAATTAAAAATAGTTTTTTTTTTTAAATATTAATTTTTGGAGTTTTATGGGCATAACATTTTAATGTTTTGCATGAAAGTACAAAAACTTGTGTACTTTCTTACAAAAAATTGTAAATAACAATTTGTATTTGGCCATCCAAACTTATAAATTTTAACAACTCTTAAATTATACATTTACTCTAGGAGAACACTTTTTGCCATAATTTTAACAAAACTCTTAAAATTTAAGTTTTACAGTTGCTCTTGGAGATGGGCTTAGGGTCTTCATCTACAATACTGTTGATGTTGTAAATATTGAAGATATTTTTTTATATTTATCTGTCACTTCAAAATTGGGAATTCAATTTTTCCTCATTGCAGTTATCAATGTGTAAGCTCTATGGGGTGGGTAAAGACTATAGAGACATCATCCATACCTGCTCTTTGAATTAAACACATCATTTTAATCGCAATGGATTTCTTATCACACACACGGTGGTACACTTTTGTATCAATTCAATATATAATTGATACGTGTTTTTTTAATAAAAATTATTATGTATCAAATAACATATACAAACAATTAATAGAATTTTAAAAGAAAATAATTAAATTAGGTTATAAATTAAACAAGGAAGGAGATGGCTCGAAAATAGGGCTGAGCTCGGTTCGGTTATCCGACCCAACCGGATCGGACCGATCGAATCGGTCCGGACCGATTACCGAACCGGAAAACGGTTCGGTAATCGGTTTTAGCCTAAAAAACGACCCTTTATAGGGGTCGGTTTTCGGTAAAACCGGTCGGTTCGATTGAACCGAATAATGTTATTATTTTTTTCTAAATTTGACCCAAACCCAATACCCAAAACATATTTCCTTGCTAGAAACTCCAGCCCTAATTTTCCTCTTCCTCTCCTAACTCCAGCGGCTGGAGTGACTCTCTCCCTCTTTTTTTTGCTTTGCTTTTGTTTTCTCTATGTCACTCTTTGAAAAAGTAGAGAAAAAAAAGAAGCCAAAAAGATTAGGATAATCTACTTACTAATATTGGGCTTACTCTTTCACCAGATATGTTCTGATTTTGAGGTATAACATTTGAAATCGAGAACTTGAGACTTGCATATTCTTTTTCTATTTTCTTGGGTGAATTGCAATATGGGTTTTCGAGTTGGGGAATCGAGTGGGGCGGCGGTCGGAGGAATCGAGTTGTGGTGGTGGTGGTGAGGATGAGGGTGAGGGAATTAGGGTTTTCGATTTGGAAGACGGAATTGGGGGAATTAGGGTTTCGGGGATGGGAATAGTAGGTGGTGGTGGTGGCGGAGAAAAAGAATAGGGTTTTACAAGGGCGGCGGAGGCGACGAGGAGGTAGAAGAGGAAGAGGAGTGGGAGAGGAGAGATTGACACAACCATTTTTTTAACTTTAGACGGATAAAGAGATGAAGGAAAATTTGAAGAGAATATATGGATCCAATCAAATTCAGAATTTGGGACTGAATCGGTATATAGTGGATCAAACCGGACCGAATCGGACCGATCGGTTTTTATACCGAACCGGACCGACTATTTCGGTTCGGTAAACGGCCCATTTTTTTTGGGACCGAACCGGGGCAAAACCGAACTTCGATTCGGTTCGGTCCGATTCTTACCGTTTGCTCACCCCTACTCGAAAAAAAAACAAAGGAAATAAAGTTTATGCTTTTTAATGGTAGAGAAAATGCCTCCTCCTCCACTTTTCTTATCAAAGATCTCAACTAAAATTCTACCAAAACTAATATGAAAGGTCAGTTTCATTCACTTCAAACTAATATAGTACAAGTATTTTGAAATATTAATGGACATAAATGGACTTAGGAAGGTTTAACCTCGACAAATATACTATAAAATTTAGAAAGAGGAAATGAATTTCCATTAAGAAAATGTAGATTAGCCCTTTTTACCCAACCAAGTTTCATATTATAGGCATAATCAGTGTTTTGAAAATCGGACCGGACCGGCCGGTTGAAGCGCTAACTTGTCCTCAATCCGGTCCGGTTTATCCCTAAAAACCAGTTCTTAAATTAACCAGTGTGAACCGGTAAAATCAGTCCCAAAATCGATAAAACCAGTGAACCAGTGGTTCACTTAAATTTTTTTTTTTTTTTTCTAAAATTTAGAGTTTTTTTGGTTATTATTATTTATTTGAACTCTTGTTCAACATTTAATAGGATTACTTTTATATATTTTAATTGAAATAACATTCATTATTTTAGTGTTTTAACAATCAATGAGGAACAAAATAATGCAATATTACACTTTTTTTTTCGCATAAAAAAGTACATAGTCATTTCTCATCATTGTGAATAATATTATTTTTTGTATGAAATTATGCAAATCTTAATTACCATATAAACATCAACTTACAACAATAGAACGCAAATGAATAATCCAAAACTTTGAAAATAAGATGAATTTCTAATTTTGTTGTCTTGTTTTGAATGTATATTTTTTAGGGATACTTGAGATTTATATTTTTGACATTGATCTTAATGTTTAAGACATTTTGATTATTTGCATGAAACAAAAAAAAAAATTATATTGACAAAGAATGATTTTTTTTAATTATAATTGTATTTTAGAAAATCTAAAAATATATATATAAATATTACATAATAATAAAGTCACACCGGTTATACCGATCGAACCAGTGGTCGACCCGATCTAACCGATCGAACCAGTAACCAGTAGAGTTTTCGGTTCAATGACCGGTCCAATTTTGAAAACACTGGGTATAATGAACTTATGAACTAGAATAAACAAGTTATTTATCAATCAAATTTTAAGTGTAGGGTTGTTTTATCAATTAAGAAAGTGTATATTCTTGTATTAAATTATATAAGGAAGGAGATGTCCAAAAAGAATTATAGTGTACGGTTGTTTTTAATAAAAATTTCTTTTATGATCCAAATATGTAATCTCCGAACCTATTACGAAGGAAAATTTAAATCGATAATCCAAAATATAAGTTGCAGCAAATGAAAATAGAGATTTGTTTTGTATAGATCCACATATTTGTTTAGAAGACCTTGACGAAGAAACATGATGTTGAGACTTGAGAGCAATGTTTTCATAATTGGACCAGACAGTGAACCGGTGAGTCAACTGGCCACTGGTTCTACTAGTCGAACTGGTTGAACCGCTAGTTGGACCGGATGACGTCATAATGATATAATAAATATACTTAATTTTAAAGTATATGTAATATGCATAAAATTTAAACATCATCCTACAATTGATTTCAAATATACAAAATCTTATATTATATTTAATTTATATCATATAATAATTATCTAACTTATATCATAAAGGTAATGTGATAATTCTTGTTTGAACATGTTGTAATGAATTTATAATGTCATCATAACATGAGTCTATTTTGATTTGTGAGATAACATTTTTAGTATGAAAATAACTTGGAAAAGTTTAGAATGGATTTGGATTTTTTTTTAAATGGTTGATTATATATATTAAAATTTTAGTTAAATTATTACTTTGTAATGATGTCACACACAAACCAGTGGTTAAAACGGTTGAATTTATCTAATCAATTACCAGTAATGTTGTTGGTTCGATGTCCGGTCCGATTTTTAAAACACCGCCAATGATCGATTTTGGTATGAAATGTGTCATTCTGAAAAGTATGGTATGAAATGTATAAAGTAGGTAAAAGTTTGGTATGAAAAGTGCAATTCCCTCATTTTTATAATTAATACTTCCATTGGTATAGTTGATTAGACAATTTGACTGAATTTATAAAATTTATAGTACATAATTTATTTAATATATTCTACTTATAAGTTGATAATATTAGATGACACAACATGTATTAATATTTAAAAGGTTTAATACACCATGTGAATAATTTAACAAGATAAGTCACTTGAAAATTTAAATTTTTTGATCAGATACTGTAGTCCATGGACTAAAATAACGGAATGGAGGAATTAATTATATTATTATGACGTCATATATGTTCATCCAGTGGCCCAACTAATCTAACTAGTAAAATCGGTGATCAATGGACTCACCGGTTCATTGTCCGGTCATGTGTTGAAAAACATGTGTTTTTAAGGGAAACAAACTCTTTTAAAAATTGTAAGTTAGGGCATCTCCTATGTATAAGGGGGAAAGTGGATTGGGGGGTTTTTGGATTGAGAGGGAAAAAAATTATCAACTTTAATGTACCAAGGGGTGAAAATGCAAAATCCCCTTCCCCTTGGCATTTAACCGCTTGAAGCGGTGAGGCAAGCCAACTGTGGCTTGCCTCACCGCTTGCGAGCGGTCACTCGCCTGGGCGGGCGAGTGCGTTGCACTCGCCCGCCCAGCCAACAGGTGGCCGACACTTGTCGGCCACCTGCTATTCCTTTCTTTTTTTTTTTTGTTTTTTTTTCTTTTATTTAATTAGGTTGTATTTATGTATTAAACCTTAGTTTGTATTTAATTTGTGTATTAAATCCTACAACTAGAATAATTTGTTTTTATTAATAAAACTAAACTCTTATTTAATCTTAGTTTTATTTAATTTGTGTATTATTTTTAAAAAGTTAATTTTATTATAAAATGTACTTTTATTTAATAAAATCAAATTTAATGTAACTATTATGTTGGAAAATTTAATGTCAATATTAAATTATTTTTATAATTTTCAAATCATGTCAATCAAGTATTTAGTACCAATTTGAAAATCTCTTTAAAAGTTAATTATTAGAAACTCAAATTTAATTTAATTAATAAAATTGAAACCTTAATAGAACTTTTTCTTTTTTATAATAAACCTTAAACGAACTTAATGAACATTACATATGACTCGTTAAAATAAAAAACAACATAACCCTAAAATTATTATTATTATTGTCAATCTTAAATTATATCTTATTGTTATTAATTATTTATTTATTTCACATACGAGTTAATTTTTATTATTATTAGTATTGCTATTATTATTATTCTTATTATTAAGTGAGAGTGGGGGAATTGAGAATTTTAATTAAATGGAATTGATAGATTGATACATTGAAGATGACTTATGAAAATGAAAGGGGAAGCTGGACTTGGATTCAGAGGGGAAGCTGGACTGAGTGAGGGGAAGCTGGACTTGGACTGATCTATACATAGGAGATGCCCTTATATAGGGTGGTTAAAAAGATTGCAATCAACAATATTAGTTAAGAATGAGACATCTTGCCCTTAGATAAATTCAAACGGCGCATCCGATTAAATATTTTGCAAATTTCGACCGTGAACCATCCAAATATGTCAATATGCAACATTTGAAATGGTTATTTCCAATCTAGTTCTATTCTCGGTCCATTAGTGGTTAAGAATGTTTTCAAAATATAAATTTGAAAATATGAATTTCATTTGTTCAAATTCTCGGAATTATCTACCATGATGGTAGTATTATTTAATTTTTGGGCTCATAACTTATTTAAGTGACTCCAAGATTTCTGGAATTACGCAAAAAATGAAGCTTACACTCATACAATATGAAAATAAAAACAAAAAGAACTCCCGAAGTACCTAAAGAAAAATTTAAACACTTTTTTTTTAATTGAGTACATGCGCTGTGCTCTAAATACAAGTGTTTTGAAAATTGGACCGGACCGGCTGGTTGAACTGCTAACCGGTCCTCAATTCGGTCCGGTTCACCCCTAAAAACCAGTCTCCTAAATAATCAGTTTGAACCGGTAAAATCAGCTCCAAAATCGATAAAATCAGTTTTTAAATTAGAGATTTTTTGTTATTGTTTTTTATTTGAACACTTGTTTAATATTTAATAGAATTACATTTATATACTTTAATTGGAATAACATTCATTATTTTAGCGTTTTCACAATCAATGCAATAATACATTTTCTTTTACATAAAGAAGTACATAACCATTTTCTCATCATTGTGAATAATATTATTTTGTGTATGAAATTATGCAAATCAATTACCATATAAACATCAACTTACAGCAATCGAACCCAAATGAACAAGCCAAAACTTTGGAAATGAGATGAACTTTTAATTTTGTTATCTTATTTTGAATGTATGTGTAGGAATACTTGAGATTTATATTTTTGACATTGATCTTAATTATTAAGACAATTTTATTATTTACATGAAACAATAAAAATTTATATTGACAAAGAATGATAATTTATTGAATTATAATTGTACTTTAGATAATATATATATATATATATATATATATATATATATTACATAATAATAAAGTCACACCAGTTATACCGATCGAACCAGTGATTGACCCGAGCTAACCAATAGAACCAGTAACCAGTAAGACTTCCGGTTCAATAACCGATCCGATTTTAAAAACACTGCTAAATACAATATGAAAATAAAAACAAAAAGAACTCCCGAAGTACCTAAAGAAAAATTTTAACACTTTTTTTTTAATTGAGTACATGCGCTGTGCTCTAAATACAATATGAAAATAAAAACAAATACCTAAAGAAAAATTTAAACACTTTTTTATTTTATTTGAGCGCATGCGCTGTGCTCTAAGTTGGGACTATTATTTATCCAAATAATCTATCTATACTACTAATAAAAGAAAGGCTTTTTCCTTTCAAAGAACGACGGTTTTTTAAAAAAATTTACACAATTTGTCCATAAAATTTGGAATACAGAAACTATAGAGTTCAGATCCAAAGGCAAAAATGTCAAGAAATAAAAAAATCGAACAGTTGTTATACCAAAAAAGTATTTTCTATATTTAACCTTGGTACATAATAATCATGTATTCAGTAGGAGTATTCTTAAGATAGGAACCCATTGAGTTGTGTACATGTAAGGAACCCTCTAATCAGTAGACACATGTCATTATTATTCAAGGCAACCTGATTAATAGGTGATAATTTAAATAATACAAAAAAGAAAAAAAATTGGAAATAAGGTCTTCATCCCTACCAAACCACCAACCCATTTCAACCGTAAACCCCCACCCCACCCCACCCTTCCCTTGCCTCTCCCCTGCCCCTTACCGCTTAGCCATGTTTCCATGTGCGGACTACAAATCTAAACAAGGCAATTGGAAATTGAGAAAAATGGAAAACAGATTTCATCATCTTCTACCGTGGTACACTATCACATAATTTGGGTTTTGTACATTTATTTATCATTGCAGAGGCTACATCTTGTAACCAATAATAGTAGCATGCCTAGAAAAACCATCTTCTCTCCAATTTATAAAGGATTATGTCATAAGAGACGGTTAATTTGACAACATTTTAGTCTATTACAATTTCATGAGAAAAATTTCATAAAAAGGGCAAAGAAGAAAGCAGAAGATTGATAGAGAGAAACGTAGCTTTGATGTGAATTAGAAAATTAATATTTTTTAATTTGACAGCATATATATACTTCTATGAACATATAATTTAAATGGGTGGTAATTTCCGAACAAATTAATTTTCCAGTTTCCAGGTCATCCAAATAATAATCTTCGAAATTGAGATTCCAGCAAAATATTATATGTTGGATCACCATAGATTGTTGAAAAGAGAAGAGGATTGCAAATAATATCTATTTGGAACTTTTTTATGAAATTTAATTGAACAAGAAACAAGATAACAATGCTCAATTTTGACAAAAACCGCCATAGCTAGAGCTTCAAAGTACCGAAAATTCAACCACAAAATTCTCTTTTAATACACAACCAAATAACATATATTATACATCAAATTAAAGCTTGAAACGATAGGAACAAAACCCCTAGTTTGTCAAATTTAATCGAAACCAAAAACCACATGAAATCGAGCATTCATATTTCTGGCTATTTTAAACAATATAGAATAACGAAGATAAAAATGATTTTTTTTTTAACTAGAAAGGTAATTGTGTAATTGAAAAGGTAGTGGAAAGGTAAATGTGTAGCTTAATTAATATTTGGTTAATTTAAAAAATTCAAAATCTACTCAACTCAATCACCTACGCAATAGGTAGTCTGTCCAATTTTTTAAAGGCTGAGATTGAAATCTCATTTCTCATTTTCAATCCAATGATAAAAATAGGAGTTCCTTATGTGTACCCAACACAACATGTACTAACCTAAGACATCCCCTATTCAGTATTAGGGATAATATTGTACTAAATTCATTCCAACTTCTAACCCACTCACCTGCACATCCGGAGTTTAAGGAAAATTTGAATTCATCCCAATTCCCAACTTCCATTAGCCACCAAACCACCTCTCTCTCTCTCTGCAATATGTATTTTGATTGCTTATTATCACTCTCAACTTCAATTATTTGGTCTTCATATTTAACTTTATAGTTTCTTTTTTCATGCCCAAATCAAGTTTTTGGAAGGAACCATAAGATGAAGGCAAATAATTTGTGTCTCTTTTTTGCTTTGCAATAAGTGGTTCGGTCTCGGGGAATTCAACAAGAAGAATTATATGGGTTAGTATGAAATATTTACATCCGAAATCCTCATTATTTTAATTTTCACTAATTGGGTACTCCATTTGCTTATGTTTATGTTTGTTTAGCTTTTCTTATTTCTACAATCCAATTTTATGTTTTCCAAATGTTGATGTAGTTTGGTGCTCTACTTTCTCTTGCTTTAACCGTGAGTGCTATTTTGTAAATTTGTGATCATTTGTTAACTATCCCATCTACTTTCACATTATTTATCTAAAATCATGATAAAACCGCATAAAGAAAAATTGGAAAACTGCCCACTTTCAATTTCAACTCTACAATTATCCATTTTCATTTCTATTGCATTATAAAAAAAATTGTCAGTCACTTCCATAATCTTAGGATTGATAATCGTACAATTGTAGTGATCTAATCTTCCTTTATAGCATTGTCTCTATTATGAATTTCTTATGTATTTTTTTCTCTTGACAAATTTGCAGGTGATTTTGAGACAGAGGATATCATGCCACAACCCATATTTGTGTGGACTTATTTAATATGTCTTCCTTTCCTCGAGATTAATTATTGGTAATACATCTAAATTTTTTTTTTTTTTTCTCTAGAGGTATGACTGACTTTAGATGCAACTTTTTTTGAATAAAATTACTTTAAATGTATTTAATTTTTGTTGGGTTGTAAGATCAAGTAATTTTTGGTGTATTGCAATCAAGTTATTATCGACTGGGTCCTTTATTTTATGTTAGACAATTTCTAAGTAGAATTATATATATCTTTAATCACACGTTATAATTATATAAAAATTATGCACACGGGTACGCATGCAGCATTGTTAGTATTAAAAAAAAATCATTTTCCATTCAGGACCTGTGCTACGTTTAGGAATGGGCTTCAAAAAGTATATTGGGCCTTTTATTGCTTTTAGATCTCCATCAACAAGCGACATCAGTGGGTTGGCCGGTTGGATAAGGGTCGATCGAGGTCCAACTTTATTTATATTGGACTAATTCGGATCTAGCTCATCTAATATTCTCTAGATTATCGGATTTTATTCAAATTTGGTCGAATATTGTTTTTCCCCAAATATAATAGAATTTTCACGAACAAAATTCATGCCAATATTTTTTTTACAAGAAGGTTATTAATGCTATAATTTCATCTAATGCAGTACACATGTTCAAATTTGCTTAATTATATTCATGTTTTTAGAGATAATATGTATACATATCAACTTAGGATTTTCTTAAATTTATGGTAAAATATTATTAAAATTAGATATCATAATAAAATATTGTCCATATTTTATATAGAAGAAAATTGTTTATTATCGAATATAAATCTATAATGAACAAGTCGGACTTAGATCCATTTTCGGATCTTGGTAAACAAATCAAATTTATGAAAACTGGCATCGGACAAGAATCCGAATAAATCAAATTGAGTTCGAAAAGAAGTCCGCTCCATTAACCGCCCTACCATCACCAGCTAATAACTTTAGCCATATGACATTAACTTAAATCGCTTGATTTTGAGAACGCGATTTGTTCCAAAAATCTTTGATATTTTTCAAATATCTCTATGTAGTGGTATAAATTTTTTTTCAGGTGTTAGATTATACATGAAATTTGGCAGAAGAAAATATGGAGTCCCTCTCTACAAAAGTTTTAGTTCCATCAATTCCCACAAAATTTCCTGCAACTTACTCGATGAAACCACTTAAAATCAAAAGATTAGGGACTAATTTTCGGAATACCTCACTCATTATCAATTCCAAGAAGTCAAATTATCAAGGTACGGTACTATGAAGTTTCAGTTTTATTTATGGAATTTTATTGATTCAAGGTTCATAATTCTGTATCCATGCAAGAAAGACAGGAAAAAAATTGAAATTATTGGTTTCTTATGTAAATAAATTTTTTTTTTTTTTTTTTGGTTCTATTAAAGTTTTCAGAATTTCAGAACAATCGAAATCTTAAGTTCCGAGAAGGCCAGGTCACTTTAAATAAAGAAAAGCTGTTGGAATTGAGTGTGTAAATTATATTTGATAATTTGTGCATTTTGCACAACTAATTTGCAAGCATTATGTTGAAAAATATTTTGAAGATTGTAATAAATATTTAGCTCTACGAGTAATCAGGAATATTAGGTAAATTGAGAAACAATAGTGATGGTATACATATGCAGTTTTAGGCCGAGTTTAATTATGAGATTGATCAAATTATAGGGAGTCTTCGATATGTTCTTTTCTAGTTGTAGGACGAGTTTATGAGAATGATCAAATTATTTGGCCTTTTTAAGGTTTCAGACTTTGAGTGAGACTGAACCGAAACCTGTTTTTGATGAAAAACACATCGATTCAGGGAAATATGTGCGACCGAACGAGGTTCTGTGGTTTGAAAGTACGAAAATGTGCTTGGATGTATATTTAGAGGTGGGTCTTTTATTAACATGTAGGGACAAAGTAATATTCTAATATAAAAGTATAATGGAATGTGTTTAGTTGGGTGTTTGAGAAACACGTGGGATTGTATGTTTCTCGTCATAAAAATGTAGATTTGAAGTTTTGGACTTCAAATAGAGCTCTGAAACTACCGAGTGAGAATACATCCAAACAAGGCCATAGTTTCCGATAGTTGAAATTATCACATATATGGCTTTCTTTTCTTTGGCTTGATTGGAATTATATGTTAGATTTTCATTAGTAGTACTTCCACTGAAACAATGCCAAATTTCTCCTTTAGATTTTCAAGAATATGTAAAACCCTCACGACTCTTACAAGCCACGGAAGTGAAAGTTTGTACAGATGCCTCAGCTGAACCTAGCAAATACGAGTCATTGTACAATCTCAAGCTACAAACGAGTAAATTCTATGGATCAAGTCTAACTGACATGAACTCCGGAATTCTATTATGTTTGATTGATGAGAATGGATCCTCGATATTACAAAGATTACCTTCTACTTCAAATGGAACTGATAAATGGTCAGAAGATAAACTTGTCTCTGATACTCTGCACTTTCAAAGAGGCTTTATTGATGAGTTCTCGTTTGAAGGACCTAGACTTGGGAAAATTGTTGCTGCTTGGATCAGCTTGGAATCAGGTTAATCTATTATTCCATTTTTAAGTTTGTTATATAATATTTAGAGTTATAAAAGGTATTAGTTCACGTTTAGTTTAATTTTTTTTCATAGTGGTGCATGTCATTGTTATAAGAAAATTTGGTACACATAACCTCCTTGAGAAATTATTCCGAAGTCATTATGTTTGGATATGAAAATTCAACCAGATATAAATATCAGAACAATGTTCATTTCTACATTATAGTTTCAGTTGGATATCCTTATTTATTAGTCAAAGAAATAATATAGAATATGAGAAGTACATTTGGACATGACCATATTGAAATGACTATTTCTTGGACAGGTCAGTGGAGAGTGGGAGGCATAAATTTGACTGTTATTTATCACACTCAACTTTCATCAGCAGAAAATAACCAAGAAAACAAACAAAGAGTTGGTGTACAATACAAATTTGAGGTGGATGATATCTTGCTTGGGGAGAAAAGTGAAACTTCTATGATTGAATTCAGACCTTACTCGGTCACAGAGTCTTCAGACGACGAGTTTACCCCATTTAATGAAAAAACCTTAACCGGATCAAATGAAGAAAGCATGAAGGAATATGCCGACTTGAAATTCTCTTTGTTATTTTACGACTCGATTCTTATTCTATCCGGCTCCATGATTGCTTCTTTAGTGACAGAGGAGAAAAGTGCTCCGTACGCATTTTTAATTGGTGGAATGTTTGGATTTCTTTATTTATTACTATTGCAAAAATCGGTGGATGGATTGCCTGCAGAAGAACTCATTCCGAGTGAAGGGAAAGGGATTTTCGGTCGAATTTTCGGAAGATTAAAGGGCCCTATTTCAATCTTAGTAGTGGCCTTTGTGTTTGCTACTGTTATGATGAATTATGGTTCAAGAGAGAATGATGCAAAGTTGACACCAATTGACTTTGTGTTTGGGATGATTGGATTCCTTGTGTGTAAAGTGAGTGTTGTTTGGGCTGCATTTAAACCAATTCCATCTGGCTTAAGAGGTGGGAAATAGAGGGTTTTCATTTATTGTATTTGTGTATTGTATAATTTATATTGTACATTTTTTTTTTTTGGATACTGTACATATTCATATACAAAGAAGTAGAGCAGGGATTGAGAAAATTTTCATGTATAGAAAAATTGAAGAATGGCGATGAAATATTGAATAGCTATGAAACCGAGTTTAACTGAGATTATGATTGAACTTGATTGATTGTTTAATTACTCAAGTTTTAACTGAGAGCTAATATGATGTGTTTAGAGTGTCCACTTCTTTTATATTCTTTGAGTTAAACACAAATCAGGCTTCAAAAATCACTAAACAAAAGATATTGTTCAAGCTTGTCATTTGATATGTAAGAGGAAAGAAATCCCAATGAGCTTTCATATGTGTTCTTGTGAGTCAATTAGGTGAGAAGAACAAATGCAACAGCTGAAGTGACCATAACTATTCCAAAGGGAAGAGAAGAGTTTCTCAGCGTTATTTATATGATCAGTTCATACAAGTCCATGCACTGATCAAATAATACACGAAATCATCTGAACACACTCCACACAAAATCGACTCGATTATGTTTGATGTTTGTCGAAACCCAAATTTCCATCCTAGTTTCTTCAAGAATCATATCATATGAAAGACACGCAATGATACTTGATCTGGATATGCAAAATTTAACATTCAAAGACATGAAGATATCAGTAACTAATACAACCAATTCATAAAGACACCTCAATACTCCCCATGGTTAAGAAAAGCGTAAAATATCATCAAAACATTGTTGTTTAACAGTTAGTTTTCGACCAATAATAATACTCATCTAACGAATCTAACCATGTAATAGCTACTTCAGCACAACCAACGTACTATTGAGATAACATTACTCATCTTACAACTCTTTCAATAATTCCTGTAATGTGATATGGGTATGAGAACTTGATAGTATAGTCCTCCTACAATAAAGGGACAAAATACAACAAAAAAGACGGAAAAATGGGAAAGAAAATACCAAATCTTCTGCTTCAGTGATAAGAGCTGCGACAGCACTGCCAGCTATACTGCCTCTTTTGCAGTATAAACATGAGTTTCAGGATAAGAGCTCATAAAGCAATATGTTTCTTCTCTCTTTCTACCATCCCATCACCAATATTTTTCAGTATATATTTAAACCTTTTAAGCAGCTATCAACATTAACCCTGATTCAATGAAGCAACTCTTCCCGGCTAAATCAGAGAAAGTAATCAGGTGTTCTTCGAGTCACATCTGGCTCACCACGCCTAGGAGCTGGCTCAAACTGCAATAATAACACAAAACTCAATATCCACCCGAGGAACTTTAATAAAGGCAAGCATGTGTTATGCTATTGTTTACGCACATATAAATGGATAACCAGGTTTTGCACACACTCACACACATTCACACAAACACAGACATTTATGATCTATAAGTCCTTTCACTCAAAAGCTCCCCTTCGGAAGCAGCTGAAAGACTAAGGTTTGATGAGCCTAAGTTTCATGGTCAGGATCAATGCAATGGCAATTAAAGAAGAAGCATCTTAAAGGGGATTCAAGAATATTGACTTCAAGGGGGACGCCTTCAAAGACATACGACTTTGCCCTTCGCAAAAGCAAATATTAATAGTACTTAAATGAAGACGAAATCAATGTGTGTGTGTGTAGAGAGCGAAGGAGAGACCTGAATGAAAGTATGGCCTTGGCAGTCATCGACTTCCAGAATAGATGCCATATTTCCACATCGATAACAATAATTAGGAGCACTAAAGATTGTAACCACCTTTTGTTCCTGCGAAAAGCAATGCACAGTTTTAATCTACTCATAAACTAAAACCCATGGTATAAGAGAAGATTGTTGAATTACATGAGCCCAGTTAAATCCCTCCATAACTAGTTGATGGGCTCTAGCAATAAGCTTCAAACTGTTTGTATGGTTAAACTGCTCTGATATGTCCTGTTTAATCGGTAAAACTTAGTTTTCCTCTTCAATAAAAATCAGAAAGGAGTGTAATAACTAACAAGTTAGAAAAATACTTGGCCAAACGTATATCCAGCGCCCCTGGGAGAGATACCCCAACCACATCGATCATCGGGATCAGACCATAAAAGATCGCACATGGGACCCTCATGAGGAACTTCTTGAACTCGGTCAAAATTACGAATATTGTCCAGAGTTTCAATGGACGGTGACAATCCACCGTGCAGACAAAAGATCTCTGACTCAACCTACAGTAGTTATAAAGTGAAATAATGAATCAAATTGTGATAATTAAAGCCAAAACTGGAAAAACAATGGAGTCTTCTATTTCGAAGTCGTGTGCAGAAACCCTTCATTATTGTATGAAAATAGCAAGTGGACAGAATAGCTTAATCCGTTTTACATTCAGCTAATCTTATTCCTTGCATAAGATAATGAAGTACATATTAACAGGCCCATTATGTTATGGGAGAAAATGCATGCAAGACTTGGAAAGCAGATAAAATTATGTGATTAACAAGGCAGTATCTAGGAATCATGATATCCTATCATTCTAGTCTTACAATTGATTTTCATTTGTTTAACATTACAAACAAAATAGCTGCGGACATTTTAAATTTAAAGAATTAACTAACCAATGCTGTGAGAGGAAAATAGTCGAACAAATCAGTAAAGGTCTTCCACACATTGGCGCTACCATACCTGCATAATGCAACAAAATACAAACTCCAAAAAATCATCAACTATAAGATACAATCATCCCCCTTTAATCAGTTGAACAGAGAGGTGTAAATTTATATTATTTTAAAGCAAATTCCTCAGTAATAAGTAGACGTTCAATTGGTGAGCCATTTTGCACTCCAGAGGATCACCAACATGTTAGCGCTGTATCAGGGAAGCTGAATTTGAATGGAACACCGTGCAAATGCTGGAACAACTCACTTTCCATACCTCCACAAATCAAACCAATTAACGACCAAATATTTGATTGTTGGTCACAAAAATTACAAGCTAATTCTTCAAGTGCAAGATATAGCACAGACAAAAATGCATATGCCCAAAACAAAAGAACTGTTGCCAGTGGTGGGGGTAATGCAGGATCAAATGCCATTTCAAGAGTACCGAGTTCAAGAGAGAGCCAAAGGGGAAGTCATGTAGACTTAAAGTGTGCTACAGCTTGATCCTACTTTTTCCATGCTCTACATAGACACTTTTACATCAGAAATTATGGCCATGAAAGGAATATAAAGAACTCACTTTCTTAGGCATTCATCATAAAATCCATAAACCTGAGTAATCTGCAAGAAATGGAATAGCTCTTTTAAAAACTAGAATCAAAACCGATGAAGCAAAATCCAAAAACACAATGATGAATAGTTTAGTCACTTTGTAGTTAAAATGAGTCTAAGCATAACAAATAGCACAGGCTAGTGAGAAAAGAGAATCCTTCCATAATGAGCCTCTGATAATGCAAATACAACCCACCAATGAATTTTAAATGGCAAGACAAGAAACCACCGAAACAAACTTATGGTGCAAAAGAAGATATCATCCATATAAGTTTACCTGGCGACTTTCATGATTTCCTCGTAGAATAGTAATCCGTTGTGGATACCGCACTTTAAGAGCTACCAAAAACTGAAAATAATGTATATACTCATCAGAAAAAGAACGGAACCCAAATCATACATAGCATAGTAAACACATTTATAAGGTGATATATATCCAAATATGTATATTGTGGATAGATTACCCTTTACAGCTTTATATTGCTGAAAATATAAAGATATTGGATTTATTATTTACATTGATATGTGACAAATATTGTTTGCACCATATTACACGTTCAGTTTCTTTTAGAACATAATACAGGTGTCATTACCCAGACTCAATAATTTTTTAAAAACAACAAATTGCAAGGCTCTTACAATTATTATTACTATAGCATCAAACTCCACCACAAGATATCAGTTGCATATACATGTTTCCTTGACATCAGTAAATTGATGAAAGTAAAACATATATGCGGCCTCCTAACATCCCAAGAGAAAATTCCCAGCCAAAAGAAGAGTATGTCTCACGAGTGATAAGCAAAGATAAAAAGTTGTTTAACTACACAAACAAAATATTAGACCATGAAAAGTGCAAACTCACCGTTACTGTCTCCACAGAGTAGTATCCTCGATCAACATAATCTCCCATGAATAAGTAATTTGTGTCTGGACACTGCCGTACCATGGAAAAACTTTAATAAACACATATGGTTCCACTGAAGTTAACATCTTCTTGACTAAGCATAAACAAAATGTAACACACTAGAACCTATTAGCCACAGAAAAGCAGATCATCGTATACCTTCCCACCGATCCGAAAAAGCTCTGCAAGATCATGGAACTGCCCATGTATATCACCACATATGGTCACTGGGCTTCTCACAGGCTGCCAAAAGGAACAAGAGAATCATTGAGCTATTTTTCAACATCAAATGTAACGGCAAAACACTTTTCACAGATCAAATACATACGGTGATCACCAAGCAGATCACAATTAACAAAAATGTAACTAGTTTCGTGTAAAGCCCAGTGAATATTTGGAATGATAACCATCCTCTGTCCACCAAGGCAGTAAATAGATGTGTCTCAGATTTTAACAAAATAGAATCGGCAATGCACATAGTTCCAAAGTTTGAGCGACAGAAGGGAACCCTGAAAATGAAATCGGATATATTCTGCCTGATATCACAGTCTCCAGAGAAAGTAAGTTTCATTTCAGGACTATTTGGGGTATTTATCAAGCCACAAGACATGTGTACCACGTGAAGAGTAAAACATAAATTCAATAAACAGAAATAAGCAGGTAATCATATTTATAGTCTGCAGTAACATCAAAACAAAATAACAGACCTGCACGTTGCTCTCTCCCATTAGAATCTCCTTGGCCTTCTCACATAAAACTCTTACCTAAACTCAAAAAGAGAATGTTGCTGATAAATAGCACAATGTAAAAAGATGTATAAATTACAAGCTACATGGATATAGTAAGTTGCAATGAACTAGCACAAGGCATAAAGGGGATTATTTATGAAAACTTTCCCCTATTCTCATAACCAAAAGGAAGTTTTAAAATACAGGGATGACACAACCCCGAAATATTATTTAGATAAAGCTCTTTATTCAAAATATGCACTGAAAATAAGATTGTCACAAAGAGTTTCAAGTATACATCAACACCGAAAGCGCAAAGATATTTCATAGTTGTAAGTTGAACAATTATTTGGCAGGAAAAACAAAGGCAAAGAAGGCCATAAAAGTGTCTAAAACGGAAATTTAAAATTCTGAATATCTAAACTGTCAGATATAAAAGCAAAAATGGTTGGATATACAGTTAGGCCATTACATATAGACAAGGAATTTTAAGTGACACCATAGAACAAGTCATATTAACATCATATACATTAGATGCTCGTACTGGAAACAACAAAGTAAAAGTGTTCTCTACGTTCATAGGACTAAAAAATTAAAAGTTTTTTTCCTCTCTTTTTCCGAGAACCCAACGGCTGCAATAAAATAATATACCTATATATTGATATATGCTCTTACAAAACGGAAAGAGTGTTCTATCTGATTTTAAAAAGTAAACTCATATACACTGAGCTCTTAAAAAAAAATATTTTGCAACTAAGAAAATAGGGCACAGCAGCCTCCCGAATGAAATCCTAGAATTCGATTACTTCAGATTTCTAAAAATGAGACTTTTGGGGAAAAATGAGTGAGCCTTCATTATCATACTGTAGGTCCGAGAAAACAGTTTCCGGGAAACCAAAGAAGCAGCTCAAAATAACTTGATATAAAATATTCCCAATGGATCTGTAAATTAAATCCGCGGATCAAATTCATCACTCCATCACTAATCTTAAAGTCAAAATATAAAGCAGCAAAATGAATCAAATGTGTGATCGGAAATATAAGAAGTGAAATAAAAAAAGAAACCTCTTGTTCGGACAAGGGTTTGCACTGCATGAGCTGAGCGATTTGCTCATCGAGATTTCCATTAGCTCCACTAGACACCACCGTCGCATCCATCGGATATGGAAAAAACCCTAGATTTTGGGATCCTCCGGTGCGATTATTTCTTCTCACACGGCGTTGTTTTCTTGTCGCCTTTTCAGCTTGGCCACATAGGATTAGGAAGAGTTAAGAGGAGGAGAGCAGAAAATAAATTATGGTGATTAAATCAACTAAATTAATAAAATTATTGCCCAAACTCATCCAACAATTATAAAAGCAAGTGTAATGACTATTGACTGAACTCTCCTGGTATATTCGTACTATTTTAAAGACTTGTCATGTAATCAAGGTGTTGGGAATTATGAAATGACTGAAAAGCCCTCCTCTTTCTTTTATCAAATTACTTAATGATGCTTAAAAATAAATACTTCTACTTCATAAAAAAATTAAATTATTAAAGCCTTAAAAAAGGGCTAAATTTAGTTTAACCCCAAATTATGGGGTTGCAGTGTAACATGTAATTGTCATAATTCCTTATATAACTTAAATTTAATTGATTCGCCCGTCCTAATAAAATTAAGTTATTGTTTAAACCAATTGATAAATATTTTGAAGCTATACTCAAGTTAAGATTTGAACGCTGCCCAAACCCCTAAAATATAAGAAGTAATAATTACTCATTAAGTCAACGTTTAAAAATTTAACATCGTTAAGTTCTTTGGATAAAATACAAAAGAGCCCCTAATATATTTAATAATATTACAATTTTTACTCGCATATCTTACAATTTTCCGTATAATACCGTCATTGTGGAGGAAAACCGCATATTCTCAATAATTGATTTTTAAAAAAGCTTACGTAAGAAAAATTAAAGAAATTAATGATATTTCACATTTTCACTTCAAGTCACTAATTAGTAACTCTCGTGATTGCTTACGAAAAAATATATTTTGGTAGCATAAAATTACTTGCTAAAATTCAATTTTATAGTAGCAAAAAATTGTTAATTGAAATTATTTAAGTAAAGTATATGGATTATTTATTTTGGTGAGCTCAAGTAACTCTAATGAAATAGATGTGGTCCAATGGTAAAATATGTGGTACATGTGAGTAGAACTGAAAATCAAATTAAAATTACTCGATATTTGGTTCGAGCTTCTTTGAGTTCGGTTAATTATACAAATTAAAGGAGCTTGAACAATATTTCTTGTTTGGTACCTTTTGAAGCTTGATTCAAGCTCGTCTAGATAAGCTAAAAGCTGGCAAAACACATGTAAACTTATTAAGTTTCGATAATCAGCTCTCATTTGATAAAAGTTCGTTCAAGATCGTTTCATTAAAAATAAAATCAAACTCAAACACAACTTCGAGCTTGAAATAAAATTCAGACCAACCTTGAACAATATGTTATTCGAAAATATTTTGGATCGTTTATACCCTTATATGCGTATAAAAATAGAGTATCATTGAATATATTATGAGCTCTTTTGTATTTTACCCAAAAATAATGGTGGTAAGATTTTAAATGTTGTTTCATGGCTTGGGGGTGGTTATTATCTTTGATATTTTAGGGGTATGTGTAACATTTCATACATTAGGATCGTAAGGGTTACAACCCATATATAATTTAGGAGAGTACATTGTGCTTAGCCAAAAAAGATATTACACTTCTCATTTTGCATTTTGCAATTTTTTATTTCCTCACTTTAAGTAATCTTTCAAAATTAATATTCATGTTATGAGATTAAGAATAGTGAACGACTCCAAGATGTTCCCTCCACTGAACCATTAGTGTAATTATTTTAAAAACTTACTGTAAAAGATGAAGTGTACTATAAATAGATATATTTAAAAGTAGATTGAGAATAACCTATGAATGTACTTCTTCTTTCACCAAAAAAAAAAAAAAATGTACCGAAATCTTATTTTATATCTAATATTCATCGATTATCTTATTCGGATCAAACTAAAAATAATCCAATAACGTAAATCATCATATTTTTTCGTCTAATAAATTTATGAAATTAAACCGATACTTTTTTTTACTCGCTTTCAAATTTATATCAATGAAGCATTAACTATATTAATAATAGATAATCGTACAAGATTTAGAGGAGTCAACTTTATTATTTATATATAATTTCGTTTATAAGTTTTTTATTTTTATGGGTTAGCCTTTTAATTCAAAGTCAAAAAGGTTACAATGGTTTAAAGTAATTTTGTTAATGGCTTCTAACATATCGTGATTGCACAATGCACACTTTACTCCCCAAAATATTGATTTGCGTCACTTTGCACCTCTCCTCTCTCAACTTGCCACAGGCGTATAAGCTAAGTGCCCCATATTTTAATATATATTAGTTTACGTATTTTTTGCGTGTATTAAATTTTTTAAACACAAAAAATAAATAAAATTTCTTAGAAAAAAGCAAAAATTAATTTTTATTTAAATGATGTAGTGAGATAAGTGAGGAAGTAAAAAATTACATAGTTAAGATAATTTAAATATTAAGGGCAAAATAAAAATATCAAAAAAATTGGTGTAGCATGACTTTTTTATTTTATTTTTAAATATAGTATAGACATATATTTTTAAAAGAATAGCAACTTTGTTCATGAATTTCTCAAGTATTGGAGTTTGAAATGGTTTTAGTATAAAATTATTAGCAAGCAATGTTTTCTGAACCGGACCGTACAATGAATCGGTGAGTCAATTGGCCACTGAATTTATTGGTCGGACTGGATGACATTATAATAAATATATTTAATTTTAAAGTATATACAGTATGCATAAAATTTAAACATTATCCTAAAATTAATTACAAATATACAAAAACTTAGAATATATTTAAATTAAACCATATAATATTTATCTAACTTATATCATAAAGGTAATATGCATGAATAAACTCATAAAAATATAAAAGTGTTAGTTTAATAAATTTTAAAATACAATTATTTATACAAGTCCACTAGTATAAAATCAAAATTGCATAATCTATCAATTTGACTTTCAAATTTTGACACTCTTATCCTAAAAATAATATAGTTGGAAAGAAATATCGTATAGAAAAACTTTAGTGAGAAATTATGTCATAAAACTAAAATTAATTTTAATTTTAATTGATAATGTGTAAAATATTAGTTGAGGTAATTAAGGTAATTATCATAATCTAATTTATAAATAAATTTGTTTACAAATAATTTATAAATTTTTATACTAAAAGTTCAACATAAATAATGTAATTCAAATGATAGGGATGTTATATTTTATTCAAGAGGTTAGGTGTTCAAATCACTTCTTCTACAAAAGTTTTCAGTGTATTTTTAATATTAAAAACAAATGGAAAGAAAAATCAGAACCGGTCCATATTGATTTTTAAGCTCACCAATTTTAGGGAATTAATCTGAACGGACATGCCTTTGGTTCGCAATTGGACCGGCCGGTCCGGGTTTAATAACATTGTTAATTATTTTTTTTGAAGCTAATAACATTGTTAATTAATGAGTAAGTATGCATGATTAAGTTATATCATTAACAAAAGTCATAAAGTTTCAAATCTATGTTGTATTATATTACATCTAAACAAAAAATTAAGGTAGTTTTTTTTTTTCCCAAATGTTTAACCTCTTTCGAGACACACATTAAGTGTGAACCTCTTTCAATAGAAATTCGAACATGGTATAAAATATTATTTGAAATAATAACTTGAAACTAAAAACATACATAAAAATTGATGGAAAATAGGGTATTTGTGCATTATAGTTAGAGGGACAGATTAATGCAAAAAGTAATTGTATGAGTAATAAAGCGCGAAATAACAAAATTAATATTATTTTTTTAATTTATTTTTTCAGAAACCTCCAACGAAAGTCAAAGAATAATAACTGAAAATACTCCTTAATAACTTTATGTTTCTTAGTCAAAGTTGATTTGACCCAAAATTGAAGCTGAAGTTTTTGAAGCTATAATTGTTGATTATCAAACTTAATAAATAAATTAATTAATAAGAAGTTGTATACTAGTTGATCATATCTAAATTATCTTGGGATAGTACATTATCCATTAAAGCATCAATAAAGTTTTTTTCTTTGAGAAGAAAGCAGCGTTGGAAATAATTAATTAGCACGCAGTAGTTCTCTACTTGGAGTCTATCTTTTTATTTTGTTTGGAAACCTTAATTAAAATATAGTATAAGACCATTTGTTACTCAATTTTATTTGAATAATCTAAAAACAGAAAATAACCTCTGGAAATAAATACATCAAACGTACGGAGCCCCTAAAAATATTCGGTCCCATCGTTTATTCAGCGCAGACGCGAACATGAAAAAGTTTATATATTAACGAGAGAATCATAGAAATTGCAAAGACTATTTTAGAGAGAGAAAATATAAAATCAACATTTTACCAGATATTTATGCACTTCGCCTCCGATCACATATCTTCTGCACAAAATTAGGGTTTCTTTGTCCGCTTGTTTCATTACATTGTATGTAAATGCATTATTACCTTCTATATTTTTATGAATTATACTAATTTTGGTTGTTTTTTTTTAAGAATCAACTTAATTTATTTTTGTTGTTGTAGTCGTTGCTGCATTTATTTGCGTCTTTGTTTATGGAGTTCGATTTTTATGTTCACGTGTTGCTGATTTTTTTGTTTTTGTCTGTTTTTTGGTTTGGATGGGGAATGCTTTGATCAGGATATTTAAACGCGAGGCTTGGCAGAAATTTATAACTGAAGAAGGTCGGATGGTTTTGGAATTTTTGTAGGACGTGTGTAGTAGGATTTTTCTTTTTTTTCTTTTTTGTAAATAGGTTGTGGCTTTGAAGGTGTCATTTATTAAAAGGAAGTGAGAGAAATTTTTAGAAGGAAGAAGAAAGGTTTGATTTACACTTTATTTGAATATGTCGTCCTATTCAGTCGAGAGGGCTCCTGCTGGTGGTAGTGGTGTAGGGGCTAATTCTCATTTCTCTCGGTCAAATTATGTTCCACCGCATCTTAGGAATAGGCCGACCCCAACAGAGCAGCCAGCGGCTCCGATTTCTTATGCTGGTGCTGCTTTGGGCAACGATCGCCAGGGATATGGGAGTCAGCCTGGGGGTGGGATTCGTAATGGTGTTCCTTGGAGTGATGTAAATGGAGGTGGCCGTGGGTGGAATACTAGGAACAATGGTTGGGACCGAGGGAGGGAAAGAGAGGTTAATCCTTTTCAAGAAGATGTAAATACAGAACCGGAACTTGGGACAGAGGAAAATACAGGGATCAATTTTGATGCTTATGAGGATATTCCGGTGGAGACCAGTGGGGATAATGTTCCCCCTCCTGTGAATACATTCGCGGACATTGATCTAGGCGATGCTTTAAATTTAAATATTAGGAGGTGCAAGTATGTGAAACCCACACCTGTTCAGCGACATGCCATACCAATAGCAATCTCTGGCAGGGATTTGATGGCTTGTGCGCAGACTGGTTCTGGTAAGACAGCTGCGTTTTGCTTTCCAATAATTAGTGGCATCATGAAAAGCAACATATCTGCTCAGAGAGAAACACGTATGCCACGAATGGCATTTCCACTTGCTCTCATCCTTTCTCCAACTAGGGAGCTCTCCATCCAAGTGAGTTTTTGTGAAAATATTTTGATCCATTTTTAGCATTTTATGCATGAGTATGCTACATTAGATATCTAACACCAACTTGCTGTGCAGATTCACGAAGAAGCTAAGAAATTTGCGTATCAAACTGGTGTCAGGGTGGTTGTTGCTTATGGTGGTGCACCCATAAATTTACAGGTCCTTCCCTTCCCCTTTCACAGTTCTCGGGATTTTGGTTCTATTGCTGCTTATATTCCTAAGCAAATCTCACTTATTAGATTATATACAGGTTATTTTCCCTTGTAAATAGTGCAAACAGATAATTTTTTTATGTGTGATTGCTTCTTTGATGCTTTCTGAATTTAGTTTGACTGTAAACATGGAGGTTTACTTTTTTGATAATTTCTTGAAGTTATGAATGAAAATTTTTAAAGGCTATTTATGCTTTATAGGATATTTAATTTTAAGTGGCTTTTCATACTAAATTTTAAACTTCTGTTTGTGACGGAATTAGAATGGCAACTTGTGTTTTTTATTCTTTCTATTTTCTTCACGTAGGCCTTGGTGATCAAACTATATACCAATTTGAGAGGTCCGTAATATCTTGTGAAATTTAAATTGGGAAAGATCCACCGTCATATGTTATCTTGATGCAGCTATAGTAGCCAGATGCATGTTTCAATTGTGTTTCACTGCATGTATTCCTTTCAAATCTCTTATAAGTCTTTTCTTTTTCAAACATGCTAAAATCTGAAAATTTGCTTTATTCATCCTTTATCTCTTGTGGCGTTATTTGATTTCAGATTTGTTGCATCCTTGTTCATATTGTAAAGTTTCTTGTTCATAAAGTTCAGCTTTGTCTTTTTTGTTGTAACCCTATGATTGTTTATTTTGGACAGCTTCGAGAACTTGAAAGAGGAGTGGACATACTTGTTGCAACTCCAGGACGGTTGGTGGATTTGTTAGAAAGAGCAAGAGTCTCATTGCAAATGATTAAGTATTTAGCCCTAGATGAAGCAGATAGAATGTTGGACATGGGTTTTGAACCTCAGATAAGAAGAATTGTACAACAAATGGACATGCCTCCCCCTGGTTTAAGACAAACAATGTTGTTTAGTGCCACTTTCCCAAAGGAGATTCAGGTTTGTTTTCTTTTACCAAAGGCTTCACTTCTACTTGAGCAAAGTCTACCTCAGTGTAATGACTTGAAATTCATGGAATTAGCAGCATTATGTTTTGTACTATAGTAATGGTTTATATCAGTACTTGAACATCAGCTCAATTTTTTTGCCTAGCTGAAGTAAAGCCCGGTGGTGGTATGGGACTTGGGAGGCAAAATATTATAATTATTAGAGTCGTTGGATACTAAGTTTACATGTTTTTTGATGTAAAGATGTTATTTCTGACTCTATCAGAATGATATATTACTAAATTAATCGTTTTTACTGAAAAGAGAATACACCTTATCTTTTGTTGTACATTTACATTTATTTATGATCGGGCCAAGTACCATTCAAACTGAAAGCACATTAAACAATAACATATCAATTTTGCCATTATCAGCCATTCTTACATTTTAAAATATTACTTGACAATATATGATGCACAAACAATTAAATACTTGTGAATAATGATCTAAACACAATCACACTTAAATCTATTCTTGATGATGTTCCCTTTATAGTTCCTTTTGTACTTTTGGGCTTCATACTGCTCGTGTTGCATGGGAATAATGATGAGAAAATATCTCTTCGTAAACTAAATGCCTTGATTTCATGAAACTTAAAAAACTTGTTATGCACTTCTCCGTAATGGACACCAGATTGGAAATCTTTTTCCCTCAACTGCTATACCCTAAAAGACTAGTAACCAGATAACTCATTTGCATTTTTTTTTTATCATCAATTTGTTATATTCTGCTACCTTTACTTGAGATGCAGAGGCTTGCTGCAGATTTTCTGTCAACTTATATATTTCTGGCTGTTGGACGAGTTGGATCTAGTACTGATTTAATTGTGCAAAGAGTTGAATATGTGCTTGAGACTGACAAAAGAAGTCACCTGATGGACCTCCTCCATGCACAGAGAGCAAATGGCGTTCAGGGCAAGGTAAGATTTTGACAACAGTATTTGTTTGAGTGTAGCTGGTTTCCATGTAGATCAGATATGTTGCTATTCCTACAAAAAAAAAATATTATAAAGAGTAGAATAGAGAGTGCTAAAAGGATTTTCCTTTCCTAGATGATTTATCCAATTTATCTCATTCTCATATATTTGGGATGATGATTTCAAATAGTGTCTCCGTCTCTCTCACTCTCTGTGTGTATATATATATGTGTGTGTGGATGCAACTTAAAACATGAGAACAGAACTTCTGAGGTGGTTATGTTGTGTCTAGTTAGCAGTGTCCAGGAGTTGGAGTTGTGCAAGGATCATCTTTTTTCGAAGGAGTATTGCTAACTCTATGTAATTTAATTTGATCAAAGAAAGTTAAATTGATCTTTGCTCTAGAACAAACAATAGTTCCATATCTTCTTTTATTGTTTGTAGAGTATCCTTTAGAAGGTAAGTCAGTTCCTATTGTCTCAACTTGAAATTGTTGTTATTTTATGTAAAAGATACTTGTAGAAATAATAGTTGGGAAAACCTTTTCCTGAACTTTTTGAATTTGTGGTAACATTTTCTTATTTCTTATATCTAGTGTGCCACCTCTTTTATAATAAATTTTATATTGGAAGCAATTTGTTATGCTATGTATCTTTGTCATCTTGTTCACTGATCTTTATTTTCCTGCTTCTGATTTGCAGCAAGCACTTACTCTGGTGTTTGTAGAAACAAAGAAGGGAGCTGATTCACTTGAACATTGGCTTTGCATGAATGGCTTCCCAGCCACTACCATTCATGGTGACAGAACACAACAGGTGTGTTTTAACTTTTGGATATTAGGACTGTGTTGATTTCTGGATGTTGAAGTCTTGCCTTTGATCTGAACTTAGGCATCTCTTATTTGTTATAGCACAAACAAAATTGACTAATTAAATAGAAGAGCATTAGTTAAGCTTCTGCCTAGTCTCTAAGCTTCTCAAGACTCGTACACATATATGGTTATATCTTGAAGTGTTGAGATTAAATTAAACTAAATATGACTTAATACTTTTTGTTAACACTTTTAGTCCTCTCTATCTTCCACCTTTTTGGTCCCAAATTAGATGGAAATGAAGCAATGAAACCAAAAGTTAGAAATTGGGACCCAACAATTCTGGATAGAGAGTGAACTATAGTTTCTAGGGTTAGTCACGTGGGACGACTAAAGATGCATTTTTTCCATCCTTATTTATTTGTATAGTTTACTCCTTTGTTGATGAATTTGAAAAAATCTGGCTACAGGAACGAGAATACGCTTTGAGATCTTTCAAAAGTGGCACAACACCAATTTTGGTTGCAACTGATGTGGCAGCACGTGGTCTTGACATTCCCCATGTTGCACATGTTGTCAACTTTGATCTTCCAAATGATATTGATGATTATGTCCACCGCATAGGCCGTACTGGCCGTGCAGGTAAATCCGGTTTAGCAACTGCCTTTTTTAATGAGAACAATTCCTCGTTGGCAAGGTCATTATCTGATCTAATGCAAGAAGCAAATCAAGAGGTTCCAGCTTGGCTTTCTCATTTTGCCGTTCGATCATCCAGTGGGGGGAGAAACCGCCGTGGGGGAGGTTCCGGAGGAAGATTTGGTGGTCGTGATTTTAGAAGAGATTCGTCCTTTAATAGAGGAGGAACGGACTTTTATGGTGGGCCCCACATCAATAGTGGATATGGAGGTCCATCCGGTGGGTACGGTGGAGGTTATGGTTCTAATGTGACTAGCGCATGGGACTAACCACGTAATGTTTTCTACCTTATGGTTATTGCGTATATAGTTCATAGTTTCGTAATTTGAATTGATTCCATTTTACTAGAATGTCTTTTTTTGTTCCTAGTCGGGGGGTTAGCAAAATAACTAGCACATTAGAATTTACGTTATGTTCTAATTCTCGTGTTTCTCTTTTCCTAATTTAGTTCTTCGTTTTGGCGGATTGTAGTGTTCAGTGGATGGGTAGAAATTGTGTTGGCATTCTGGGTAGTTTATTCTTTTCAAACTTTTGATTGTAAATTCCTTCTGCAGATCTCCATTAGCCAATATTTGAACGATTAAGCTTAGATCTTTATATTACTAGTATTAGGATTTGATATTATGATTCTATTTTTTCTTTTGTTGTGTCCCTTAATGACGAAATAATGTAATGTAAATATGAACTTCTTTTGATAAATAATGTAAATATGATCTTGACTATTGGTGAATTGTTTGTGTTTCATTAATTTTCAGTTACATTTTTTTCTTTTGTGGTAGTCTTCTATGCCCTTCTGCATATTACGGCCCTTACGGCTACGACTGTTAGATATTCGTTCATGGTCCTTGATTGTTGAATCTTTTGTTCTGGATGGATGTATTTTTCATTTATTTGCAATATTGCGGCTGAGAAATCTAGTTCACATGGTTTAAAATTATGTGGTTATATAACATTTTTGAAAGAATTATAAATCTCAAGGTATGTGTAGTTAAGTTGGGGGTAATTTTTTAAGGCTAAGTTGCGTTTTGCATTTCAAAAACTATCATTTGATCACTTCTACCTCATAATTTGAAAATATTGAAACAGCAATATAAGTCAACTAATATTTTCCATGGAAAAATGCGGCCTGCAATTTGTTTTTACATGATAAATATTTGTTATTTCTATATCCCTTTTTTTTTTTCAAATACATCTGCGTACTTAATTAAAATTTAAAGATTCAATAACTTATGAAAAAAATACTGTTTTCAAATCAATTTATTTTTCTTTTTCGTTTTCTGTTCCACTTTTAACTCTTTAACTTCATTCAAGCTGTATCTTCGTAAATCATAATGAGTCAAGTATTACATTACTAAATTATATTTTATCTATTTATTTTATATAAACAATTTTTTCTTGAAAGTCAAAGTAAGAACTCTAATTGGTCTGACCTTTTTTTTTTTTTTTTTTTTTATCTTTCTACATCTTAAATATTAGTATGTAGTATTTCTTTTAGGTAAATGTAATATTATGCGGTATAGCTAAACGATGAAGTGCGTAGTTGTTTAAGAATCCACTGCCGCGCACACGAACTTATTTGATGTATAAAAATTAAATTAAATTAAATTTTAGAATTGAGGTAAAGTTGAATTTATAATATCATTCTCCCGTATATTAGTATATAAATATTAATTTGAATATATCTCATTCGTTTTGTTGAATTATATCATTTATAAAATAAATGCAGAAAATAATCTCTTCACGCATTGACATATGTGTGCAGGTAGAGGGAGTAGTTAAAATCACAATTGTGACCATCTGCTGTGGATGTAGAAAGAAAGCAGCAACTCTTTGACATTCCAAAAGCAGCCAAAAGGGTAAGTGTGTTTTTGGTTATTGGTCACTATTTTTAACCTAAGTTATATATTTAAATAACAAAATAACAAAATAAAGAAATCATCATTTCGTATCCAACCTATTGTAGTTTCGCGTGGAAACATGTATACCGTATCCGTACGCGGTACGTCCACCCACCACAGTATTTTATGGAGTTATTTGCAAATTATTCACTTAATTGTAGTACTAATTAAAAAAAACCAATATATCATGAGTCTAAATGTTTTATCAATTTTTTTAATTTTGTGAACAGGGTTTACCTCGTTTGTTTGAAGCTTAATGCTAGTTTTCTTTTTCTGGGTTTCCCAAGGATTTAATATGTATATGGAAAAAGAAGATATATTTCACACACAAATGCATTTTAAAGATTACATGGGGGCATTGAAAATTAAATTAAACACTATGGAAAAAAATGTGAGTAACTCAGTATTTAATGCGGTAAGCTTTAAGACTGAGTCATGAATGAATTTATAAAAATGTTTACCAGAACACAAGAAAAAAATCATGATTAATTGGTTTAGGATGGTGACCATCATGAAAGAAATAATTTCAATGATTTTATTAAAAAATAATTAATGACAAATTATGGCCGGCATATATTAAGTGAGATGTCGTTTTTTTGTTTGTTTTGATAATTATATTAACTGAGATGTCAACAATTGGTCCCATATCTCCACTTTAATATGCAAACAGAAAGCAAGCTTTTCCATGGACAATAAATTACTAGCGGTTTGATTTGACCTATGAAAGTAATATTCTATGTGGGAAAACATCTCGTGAATACTTTTACAAGTGTAGTTCCTAGTTTTCCACCATCAATAAGAGAAAGGGATAATATTACTATTACTATTACTATTACTATTAGAATTTTTATAGGGGAAGAAATTATTTTGGTATTGCAAGAAATTAGTGTTTTCTTTGTTTTTCCTCCTTTTTTATTAACATAATACATGAAATCTTATTTCATTACTTCCTGTGGGTAAACTGTAGGAGTACGTATAAGTTGAATCTAGTTAAATAATATACTCTACAATTCAAGTTTGGTTGAATTGATATTTTTATTGAGTTTCGGATTGTATTTTAACTAATTAAAATAACAAAATGAGACGAATTTTGGTCAAAGCACACATGTGAAACTTTAGTATATTGATATTTTACTCAAATTGTGTTGTCGTTAATTTATTCAGACGTATCAAACTTAAAAACTTATCAAATTATATATGATTATGAATATTATTCAAACTTGTTTTCCTATATAAAAAGAATCAAGTTCGAAAGAACTGTTATGGAAACGATATAACTTAGTCACTATGAAAATATTATTTTGATAAACAAACTAGCAAGATTCGTGATGAATTGTGAGTGAACCATTCTTTGTGTTTGCGAAATGTTCGAGTTATTCTTTATCGAAGTGCATTTTAGCACAAATAAATTTATTTTGTGATTATATGAATGTGGTGTAAATATGTATGCAAACTCAAAATTTTCCAAACTTTCATCTTATATGTCATAGAAATTTTATTTTGTGATTTTAGGTAGAGACATTAATAGAGGAGGAAGGGTAGTCTCTATCAAATTTATTATGTTGCCTTTAAATTGGGACTTTGTAGGCGTGTAGCTTAGGTTTTGTAGACTTTCTCAAATAGTTATTTATATGATGAATTAAAGAATAAATTTTCATTTATTCAAATCTCAATTAATTCGGATGTTTTACCTCTAATATAATATAGGCAACGAACACCCTATACTTGGAGTAATTAACAATAACTCTAATGGCAAATCAAATACGTCAATATGGATTTATGCCCATCTAATCCAATGTTAATATTCAAAAGCGCAAATTCTGGACAACTAATTTCTTGATATCATTTTTTAAAAATTATGTAAAGTTTACTTTTTCCGACTATCATCTGAATTTCCGCCCGTAATCAAAATGAATAAAAAAATATTGAAAAAGAGGGAGTACTAAGAAATTGGATAGCAAGTTGGTCAATATATAGTTATTTTCATTAAATTATACTTCCAAAATAATATCTTTTTGTATCTACATTTAATCCAAAATTTATTAATGTGGAGAGAAGAAGAAAAAGGAAAATTCAACCAACCCCATTCCCACCTCCCTTTCTCTCTCAAACACACATTATCTTGACCCATTAATTAATGCGGACATTGAAAAATCTGAACAGCTTTCTTGTCTGCAGCTAGACTTGAAATTAATTTTTTTTTTCATACATTACATTACATAACAAAAATCTTAGGTGGTATTATAATATATTAATATTGAAGTAAATCCAAGTTTATGGACACTATAGACAATGGGTCCAGCTGTAATCTTCAATTAACCTTTTTAAGTCTACAAACAAAACTACACATTTGTTTTGTTTGTATTTGTGTATGTATATGTCAGTGTGTGTAATTTTAGTTTATTATTATAGAGAGAGAAAGTGCTCAAGTCCTAACTCCCAAGCATAATTTTTTTTGCTGTTTTGTTTTCTTGTTTGCACAGAGCTAATTGAAAAAGAAAAAAAAGGTACCCAGAAAAGGTAATTTCTTGAAGTTTGGGGGTTCAAAATTTCAACTTTGCCTGACATCAACAACTGGGTTGTATTCAGATTTCAAGATTTTTAAAAGCTTTCAGAGTTCTTGATCTGAATTTGTGAAGAAAAGGGTACCATTATATGTATATATATTTGTTTGTATGTACGTGAGACTCAAATTTTGAAATTTATGGAGCAAACAATTGAAAGGTCTCCAAATGCAAACAGGGGTTTCAGAGTTCAAGCTCCATTGGTGAGTCAAACTTGATTTTAACCTTTTTCGTCTGTTGAAATTTAGAAACCCATTTGTTTTCTGAAGATGCCCAGATGTAATACCTGGTGAATGTGCTGTTCTTGTATAAGATTTCTTGGTCTTTTAATTTTGAGGATTATTGGTTGTGGGTTTTCCTTTTTTGAATTTTTGCATAATTAATTGTTGGGTCTTTTCATAGTATTTTTTTAATTGTTGAAGAAAGCAAGCTCAACAAATTACAAAAGTGTGTTTTTTTTTTTTAAATTCTTGGACTTGAGCTATCTCTGATATTTCTCTGACTTATGTTTCTTTAGATGCATAATTTGTAGATTGATCTATTTCCGTGGAAATGACATTTCTTTATCTAATTACAATGTATAAGATTGGATGAACAAAGTACATTCACCATGTATGAAGTTTCCATTTTCTTCATTTTTTTTCTTTAAATCGAAATCTCGAAGAGCTTGAATGCACAGAGGAGATTGATTTGATGTACATTGTTTGTGTGGTTGATCTTTGTCATGTTACTATGCCTGTTGATCTTGTTAATGTGTACATTTCGAAATTGTCCATATGTACATTATATGCATGGACTATGGATATAATAATGATGAAATATTTTTGCAGGTAAATTCTGTATCATGCTATTGCAAGGTTGATTCAGGTTTAAAAACAGTAGTCGGAGCAAGAAAGTTCGTCCCGGGATCTAAACTTTGTATCCAACCAGATATAAATCCTCGTGCCCACAAGAACAAAAACTCTCGTAGGGAACGGACAAGAGTGCAGCCACCACTTCTACCCGGACTCCCAGATGATCTAGCAATCGCTTGTCTGATCCGGGTCCCGCGAGTCGAACATAATAAGCTCCGTTTAGTTTGCAAAAGATGGTACAAGCTTCTTTCCGGAAACTTCTTTTACTCTCTTCGGAAAAGTCTAGGTATGGTCGAAGAATGGGTATATGTAGTAAAACGAGATAGAGATGGGCGAATTTCATGGCATGCTTTTGACGCTACATACCAATTATGGCAACCTCTTCCACCTGTACCTGGCGAGTATAGCTCGGCTGTCGGATTCGGATGTGCGGTTCTTAGTGGTTGTCATTTGTATTTGTTCGGAGGAAAAGACCCGTTAAAGGGTTCTATGAGACGGGTGATTTTTTATAGTGCTCGAACTAATAAATGGCATAGGGCACCGGATATGCTTCGTAAACGACACTTTTTCGGTTCATGTGTTATTAACAATTGCCTTTATGTTGCGGGAGGAGAATGTGAAGGGATTCAAAGAACTTTACGCTCGGTTGAAGTTTACGATCCTAATAGAAACCGATGGAGTTTTATAGCCGATATGAGTACGGCTATGGTGCCGTTTATTGGAGTGGTTTATGACGGAAAGTGGTTTTTGAAAGGACTCGGTGCCCATAGGGAAGTTTTGAGTGAAGCTTATGAACCGGAGACGAACACGTGGGGCCCGATTAACGATGGGTTGGTTTCCGGTTGGCGGAACCCGAGTATTTCGATGAACGGACAACTTTATGCTTTAGATTGTAGAGACGGGTGTAAGTTGAGAGTTTACGATGAGGGTACGAATTCTTGGACCCGGTTCATAGATAGCAAGGTTCATCTTGGGAATTCACGAGCTTTAGAGGCTGCCTCTCTTGTGCCTCTTAACGGTAAACTTTGTATTATTCGGAATAATATGAGTATAAGTATGGTTGATATATCAAATTTTGATAAAAAAGTGGAGAATAATGATCATATTTGGGAGAATATTGCCAGTAAAGGTCATTTTAGGACTCTTTTTACAAATTTATGGTCAAGTATTGCAGGAAGAAATGGATTGAAGAGCCACATTGTGCATTGTCAAGTGCTGCAAGCATGAGATAGGCTATGCACTATCACTATCACTATCACTATTCGATTTCATTTACTTTGTTATGCCTATAGGTTGATTGATTGAATATGGCTTAGAAATAGAGAGCTTTGGGGTTAGATAATAATATGTATACATTCTTGAAAAAAGGTGAAAAAGCTTTTGAATTTGAGTACAATTTTGGTTATTTTAGTCTTTTTCTTGTTTTATGGGATGTTAGTGTAGCTTCGAGTCATTTTGGTTGTGTTCAAGTAGGATGTTGGGTAGCATTAGACAAGACAACATTTGTGTATACAAATACTTGTCTCTTAAACAAAGTCTTGCCGATAAAGAAAGAAGCTGAAATTCCCGAAATACCCTTCCGGGCGGAGTTGGAATGGGCCGGAGGGCCTCTCTTTCACAAAGTTGACTTCTTGTCTCTCAGAAGTTATAAACATTATTATTTGATTATTAATTATCGGATGACAGCATGGGCATTATCGGAATTTTATTCAACTTAACAAAAAACGAAAAATATGGATTTTTTATATCCCAAACGAGGTTTGAACAAATTCAAAGTATTTACATTTCTGATACAAAAATAAAAACATTACATTTGTCGGATGCATGAGTTTCGTCACTACCTTTTCTTTAAAACGAACGAATTAAAAGGAAAAACATATTTATTGAGAACATACTGTAATTATTACATTATTAGTGGCATCAGGATGATATAAATATTATTTAACAGTATTTTACATGAACATCCAATTCCGAATGTGCATTATAAAGAAAATCAAATTAACATCATTATTTCACATACAATAACGGTACAAAATAAAGAGTACTATCCTATGAAGTGGGTGAGCTTAAAAATTGAAGTACAGTAATTGTGGATTTTAAACAACAACATTTGGGTAAACTTTTTTAATATGAGTATTAATTATTTAAAGCAAAAGGTTTCAACAATGACGAAGATATTAAGGGTGTTGGATTTTCTATCTGAAAAAGGTACGGTATGTCGGTATCTTTGGGAAAAGTAAATACGTGAGATGCTTGGTTGTGATAAATGAATTTTAAACATCTAGCAATATTAATTGCATAAAAACTCAAAAATTATTTTTAATGTTATATTTTAAATCCTTGAATCAAGTCTATAAAACTTGTGCTTTAATAAGATAACTTAACTTTCAATGTTAGTGTGGTTTACATCTCTCAAGTGGTTTGTGAGCTATTGCATGAGGACGGAGTTTATCTTGTACATTTCGGTGGCTGCGGGTTCCATCGTCAACAAAAAAAGTACTACCACAAATCATGAGTCGGTCGAAAATACATTAGGTATAATGGAATTCAAAATCCTTGTAAGTATGGTGTAGTTAAGCCGAGTATTGTCAAATGACACTTTGTTCAAGTTTGACATTTTGTGTTTGAGCTTGATTTGATTGATAAAAGAACTTCTATCGAACGAGTTCGAGCCAAGTACAAGTAACTTGATTTTTTACATGTATATTATCAGTTTTATCTTATTGAGTTGATCTCGAGCCGAGGTTCAAAAGTAATCGAAAGAAAATTGAGGTTCAAATTGTTTGATTAGTGTGACGAACCAATTCCAATGAGTTTCTATCGAACGAACTCTAGTCAAGTATCTAGTAATTTTGTTTAATATTCAACCCTATTTTAAGAATGAGTTTGGTTAAGTGACTGAATTTAAAAAAAAAAAACTATATTTAGATATTAATCAAGCTAAATGAGTATATCATTAATCTACAGTATCTTATAACGACGTCTGATAACTAATATTTCAACTGATATTAGAAAAAAGAAATGAACAGTTCAAACTTGAAAAAATAACAGTTTTGGATAAAAAAGAATGTGCCTTTTCCCCCCAAAAAAAAAAAACTCGCGTTTATTCGAGCTTATGTTTTTCCCTAACTTAGAAGTAAAATTACAATAAAGTAAATTATTAAAAAAAAAATTAATACGGAGTAGTAAACTATTTTTGGTACTATAACGTTGTTTTAACAAATCACTAGAAAAAAATACTCTTTTTTCTTTTTTTGGTATTGACCTACTTATTTTAATCTGCTTATTTCGAGAAGAGTATAAGCACAAAAATTTTCAAATAAAATATTAGAAAGAGAAGTATTACAAATAGAATCTATTAGTTATTTAATTAAATTTTAGGTAAAATTGTAAAAAAGGTCCCAAACTAATTACTGATTTTGAATTTTCGTCCCGAACTATTTAACTTGGCGAATTTCGTCCCGTAATTTAATATTATTTTGGAATATCGTCCCAAACTAATTACTAATTTTGATTTTTCGTCCCAAACTATATCAACTCGCCAAATTTCGTCCCATAATTTACCATTTTGCCTGAATTTAGTCCCAATTTTAAATTTCTAATTTAATGAAAATGACGTTCAATCTTGTAATTAATTTGGGATGAACTCTGCAATATTATATAATTATTCATGTTAAAATTTACCATGTCATGACACTTAAGCAGCCATGTGATAATTCATCGGCAAATGCGCAATTCCGTCTTATAATTATGGTGGGATGATATTTAAAAAAATATTAAATTACGGGACGAAATTCGCCAAATTAATTAGTTTGGGACGAAAATCCAAAATCAGTGATTAGTTTGGGACGATTTTTGCAATTTTGCCTAAATTTTATTAAGACAAATTTGATGAGTGGGACTAAACCCAACCAATAGTAGACTTGACTAGGGTTTCTCCACAAAAGCCCGCCACGCTCTGCTTTCATTCCTTTCCTCTGTTGCGTTCTAAAAACAGACACTAAACTGCTCACGAGTTTTCAACGCCATCAAATCCTTCAGGAACCTCAATCTCATTCCTAAATGGTAAAATCACCTTTTTATTTTACATATTTGTACTGCGTTTTTTGTATTGTTTGTGCTTGTTGTTCGAATTGATTTGAGAATTCTCTGTTAAATTCATCCGAAGAAGATAGTTTGCCTGTTTACGCTGTTTTGTGTCTCTCATGTCCGAATTGATCTGTGAGTTTCCTATTAATTTTATCCCATGAAAAATTGCTGTGTTAATTTGAAAAATGCTATTTACTTTGAAGTTTTTTTAGGGTTGTAAATGTCCTCGTGACATTCTATTGTTGGTGGGGTTTCATTAAAACTGACATACATTTAAACTCAAAAGCATTTGTCCATGTTCTGTGATTGGTCACTCAAGTGTTAAGTGTTAACAATCATATGTCAAAAAACTTAGGCTTTGCCAAACTGGGTCTGGGCCTGAATTTCATGCCACAATTACTTTTGAGGGGTACTGGAAATACTTATAGGACTTTACTTAAAAGCGCGCTATACTTGAGGCTTGTTTACATATCTCTTATAAAGGCTAGAAACCGCTCATCTGACTTGTGACCATGTAGGAAATTTAATGTTAATTGGGGTATTCGAATGCTGTCTTATAACTGTTGAACCTCTCTCCTACTCTCAAAAAAAAGTTTGATTATGTGTTACATTTGTTTCCTACTGTTAAATGCTTGTTATATGTTTTTGAAAAAATGAAGTATTTCTGTTAATTAATTTAATTCCATATTTTTACTCAATTCTAATGACATGTTATATGTTTATCCCGGTATTTCTTGTTGTAATGATGGTAATACATCTTTCAGGCTTCTGCCAAGCAAAGGCCACAGGCTAAAAAGGCTGCTGCTGTAGAAGATGAGGGCATGGACCCAACGGTAGGTCTTATGTTTTTCAGTTCTTAATTTTGTGGTCTTTTTGTGTCATCTTTCATGTTATCGGTATAGTTCTTACAGGGGGTTTTGTGATCCTAAAAGGGAAGCTATTGTATATTCCCACTAAGTTCAATGTTTTGTGAGCAGCAATATTATGAAAATAGGTTGAAAGCTCTTGCAGCTCAGAAGGCAGCTGGGAACAATCCATACCCCCACAAATTTGAGGCTAACCTGTCTATTCCCGAATATGTGAAGAAATATGAAAGTTTAAACAGTGGGGATCATCTTGAGGATGTTGAAGAAAGAATAGCTGGTACGTGAGACTACTGTGATTCATGCAGTGTGTTATGAACCAAATGTAACTCATGGTTAATGGTGTGATGTTATCGTTGTCAGGTCGGCTCATGAACAAAAGATCGTCATCTTCAAAGCTATTTTTTTATGATCTACATGGCGGCGGGGCTAAAGTTCAAGTTATGACTGATGCTAGGTAATTGCATATTTTAATATTTTGCTTTTAGCAATATGATGTTTCGAAAACAATATCTTATTTGCAAAAGGTTGTTGGAGTTGTTACTTTGTCTTATATTACTTTCGTGGTTTCTTATATACTTCCACTTATATGTACCTTATTTTTCTGGCCGCAAAGACATAAATAGTTAGTAGTAATTTTTAACTTTACAAAAAATTGTCTTAGGTATAATAAGATGTTTGGTGCAGCAAAGCAAATGTGTCTTGAATGGTAATGGCATCATATAAGAGACCTGTTGAATATCAATAACGTGCTTGCTTATCTTAGTCAGTTCTACTTCCTGTAATTAAATGAAAATGCCATGATACCTGAATCATGAACTCAATTCCTCCGTTTCCCCACTTAAATGTATACATAACATCTTGATTTTTTTCGAAATATTTCTGTTTAGTTTATTCAACAAAAAAAAAGTAAATGATCTTAAGGTGAATTGCCTGTGGAAATGTGTAAACGAGTTCATATTTCTTGGTGTATTATTCTTAGACCACAATGAAAAAAGTTGGTTCGAACTTATGCTAATTGAGGGTTTCTATTAAATACTTTAATTTATTTATTCTAGGGCAGATTATGTAGAAAGCAACTGTTAGAGAAATTTAATAACTCAAATGCTGCATTCCTCTGTGATATGCTATAGGTCTTGTATTTTCTTCATGACATTTTCTTTTGTCACCATGAAACTTTAATATGTATGTGTAGGAGATCGGATTTGGAAGAAGAAGAGTTCACTAAATTTCATTCTTCAGTCAAGCGAGGAGATATTGTTGGAATCATTGGTTTTCCAGGTCCATTACTTTAATTTAAGCTATATCAATTTATAACAAGCAGCAAATAATAGTTCAGAATACCATCCATACTGAATTTCATTTCTTTAAATCCAAACTCAACTATCATAAGAGTTTGACTTCCTATAACCTAACTTTTTTCTGAAATTTTACTTGGTGGTATGCAATTGAATTAGGATTTTTGAAGTGTCTTTTGAGAGGTACATTTATTGTTTAATTCGAAGTACAGTTTACATGGTCCATCAAAATTGTTGAGGCCCTTGTGAAAGTACTTTTAGGCTTGTACCATGGGCATGGTTACTTATCCATGCATGGTGGGAAATGTAACTGTGGACCTAGCTTTCTTTGTTCTTCTCGGTCATCTTATGTTTGCTGTAATTTTCGACAGAGTGCTTTCATTACTGTAACAGGGTATAATCCCAAGTCAAATGGTTACATTAAACACATTCGGAACTTCCTCAATTTTCTTTTCACAAGTTTTCTACAATATAAAACCTCCTCTTTTTTGTATCTCATTTTGTAGGTAAAAGTAAGAGGGGAGAGTTGAGTATTTTTCCAAAAACATTTATAGTGCTTTCGCACTGTCTTCACATGATGCCACGGCAAAAAGCTGCTCCAGGCTCAGACAACACTAAGGTGATCCTTTTTTGTTTGCTGTATGTATTCACTATTCACACGGTTTTTTCTTTTTTATTGACATTTATTTACCTTGGACAGATAACTGATGTGTGGGTCCCAGGAAGTGGTAGAAATCCTGATGCTTACATATTGAAGGACCAGGTACTACATAGCTCTTCCTCAATCACTTACTAAGTTTCTCATGTCGCCTGCCTGTGTGAAGTGTTAGAATATGAAACAATTATGCTTGTTCTTGTGTTTGCATATTCATTTTGTTTGTGTATCATCTAAACACGATTGCTGTCTGTTTACGTGTCTAGTCATCTATCTACACTTCCATCCTTATCTATGAGAGTGCTGCAAATGAGTGTGATTAAGTCCGTGTAAATAAACGTCTTAAATTTCATGGCAGGAAACACGGTACAGGCAGCGATATTTGGATTTGATGCTGAACATGGAAGTGCGGGAAATTTTTAAGACCAGGTCAAAGATTATTTCTTACATCAGAAAGTTCCTTGACGAACAAGATTTTCTGGAGGTATGTGTGAGTCAGTATTGTATTTAATGTTAAACAATTTGTTGTTTCTCATTACCAGCTTGCTCTCATAATTCTTGTTTTGCAATTTCAATGTTCAATTTTTAAGGTTGAAACACCCATGATGAACATGATTGCTGGGGGAGCTGCTGCCCGGCCATTTGTGACACATCACAATGATCTCAATATGAGGCTTTTCATGCGCATTGCACCTGAATTATATCTAAAGGAACTCGTTGTCGGTGGCTTAGACCGTGTGTACGAAATTGGAAAACAATTTAGGAATGAGGGGATTGACTTAACACACAATCCTGAGTTTACTACTTGTGAGTTCTACATGGCTTTTGCTGATTACAATGACCTGATGAAGCTAACTGAAGATATGCTCAGTGGTAGGTGGCAATTCCAAGTTTTTACAAGATCAATTGATAATTTTGTTTTAGTTAGATTTTTTTTAATAAATTCCATGTCAATAGGTATGGTGAAGGAGCTTACAGGTGGCTATAAAATTAAATATCATGCCAATGGGTTGAACAGTGACCCCATTGAGATAGACTTTACTCCTCCATTCAGGTTTCTGGGCTCATGTATTCATTTGATATACTCCACCTGTGTGATGATGCCATTTAAGAAGTCTCATCTCGTTTTACTGTTGCAGGCGAATTGACATGATAGGTGAGTTGGAGAAGATTGCAAACCTGAGCATACCCAAGGATCTCTCCAGTGAGGAAACAAACAAATATTTGATTGATGCATGCTTGAAGTATGAAATTAAATGCCCTCCTCCTCAAACAACAACTAGATTATTAGACAAAGTAAGATATTGAGTCTCTTAAATTCCTCTATGATATCATTCATTGTGATTGCCGTATTTGCAATGTCGAAGCGTACCTTGGCTGCTAGTTGTTTCTTATCTGCATCCTTTTGTGCATATTGATCATTCACACTATTAAACTTGTCTGCAAGCAGAATCCATAATTATTTTCTGGTTCTGCCTTCTCTATTTTGATTAGGTTGGTTTTATATTCTAGAAATCCACATGTCACTGTTAACACCCAAATCCAATTCTACGGCACACCATGCAGTTTCTAGAAAATGAACCCAAATATAATAAGTACATTTTAGATAACTCAACGGATTTATTTCTTGTGATGACTTTAGCTGGTTCCACTTCTGTTAATTTTTTCTTGAATAAGAGATCGCAGTGTTTCTCTTATGTTCTCTTGTTATGAGATGTTCATGCAATCTTGTCTTTCGCCTATGCTGATATTTTGACTATTGTTTGCAACTCATTTATTTTCAAGTAAAATCTGATTTGAACATATCAAGCTCAATATTATTAGAAATAGGATTGATTGTTCATTTATTTAATGAAACTACTCTCCCTCTCTGTCCCTCTCTCTCTCTCTCTCTGTTTCAGTCTTCCTCACTGTTATGAGATGTTATGGTTTGCAGCTTGTAGGGCACTTTCTTGAGGAGACATGCACGAATCCTACTTTTATCATCAACCATCCAGAGATCATGAGCCCACTAGCAAAGTGGCATAGGTCAAAACCAGGCCTAACTGAACGATTTGAGTTGTTCATCAACAAGCATGAAGTACGTGATTCATTGAGTTTATCTTATCTTAGTTTGAATCTTTATTTTTTTCTGACTCGTGCATCTTGCTATCGTGATTATGCCCATCACTGTTTTTGTTTCTTTAACTTAACAGCTTTGCAATGCATACACTGAGTTGAATGATCCAGTAGTGCAACGACAGCGTTTTGCTGACCAACTCAAAGTAAGTGAATAAATGGACTTTAAATGTAATGTTAACTGATGATATGCTGAAAATGTTTTATGCTAAAACAAGGATCGACAATCTGGTGATGATGAAGCAATGGCATTGGATGAAACATTTTGTACTGCTCTTGAATATGGATTACCTCCAACTGGTGGTTGGGGATTGGGCATCGATCGATTCACTATGTTATTAACTGACTCACAAAACATAAAGGTGAATTGATAAAAGTTTTTCTTTTTTGGGTGATAATTGGTAACAGTTTCGGTCTATAATTTGTAATGAATTTTTTTAATTTGCACTGCTTCGTATACTCATAAAATATGATTTTTCTGAAACTTCTAATTATTCTGTCTATGAACAGGAAGTTTTGCTTTTCCCAGCAATGAAACCACAAGATGATCCTTCGACTAAAGAAAGGTAAAAAGTTATGCTCTTAAGCGGCATATATTTATCTCCCATTTGGTTTAGCTAATTATATGTAGAAAGTATGTGTGTTAATAGGTCATGACCCTAGTTGGTTGGAACCAACCCAACCTTTTATCTTTGTTGTGTTGGGTTGGGTTGGGTTGATTTGAAAGATATGGGTATAAAAAGTTGGTCGAGTAATAAAAAATTCAATAAAGAAAATTAGCCCAACATACTTTTATCTTTTTAACTTTATGTAATTTCTAATAGTAGGTCTTAAATGTAACTAACTCTTGAATTAAAATTAAAATGTAGATCAGTAATCTTGAACTAATTATATTTGTCTATAACTATATATGAATATTTAAAACTGTGTTTCTTTTGTATGCTTCTTACCGTCTAATTACACTATGATTTCTGATTTTTAATTTTGTCTAATTTTATTCTACCATGTAGATCTCCTTCAATTTAATCCTCCCAACTTACTACCTTAATTTTGTAGGCCCTTTAATTTAATAATACTAGGTTGATTACTTTTACATGTATTAATGGCATTCATTTATCATTACTAATGGGATGTTTTGGTATCATCACTAATCCTAACTTTCTTCAATTATTTTACCAGCAACAAAAAGACCCAGGATGAACCTCCCTCGAAAGGTACTTGCATTTTATTGAGATTTTTATATTTTCCAACGAATACCTGGTGTTTTAGTTTAAATTTTACTAATTCTACCTTTTAATTTTACACATTCAGAGTTGGAAAAGATCGTGTCATTATCTTGAGAATGGTGGAATATTTGGCGCCAGATAAGAGAGTATTTCACTATTTCTCAATTTTGTGTGGAAAGAGAAACTGCATTACTATTGTATTTCGCATGTCCTCATTTGGACAAATATTATTCTGACCAGAGTCAGCTCCTTCAAATTTTTGTAATTCTGGGAAAAACTGTTAAACTTACAGTGAAATTTAAATGATGCAGAAGGTCGTCGACTTAACTTTGATACTTGTCCTTTTTGTTGATTTAAATTGTGTTACCTAAAAATTGACAAATAATATACTATTCATTAAAGAGTGCCAATGGATTTTTTTAGATGATCGATGTTTTTAGAGATTTCTGGAGATTCTAGTGTTAAAATTTGAATTCTGGACATAATTTTCGCTTAGAATTTGGATTGAAAAATCAATTTATTAATAGAAGTTGGATTCATGCCTAGTCAAAAAGTGGCATTTTTATATATAGTGATTTTTTTTTATGATATTATTTATGGTTCTGAATTAAGAGAGACTTTCCTTTTCAATTTTCTGGTAGATAAGTACAGTACATCTGTCATCTAAGAATTTGTTAGAATTGTTTATATATTTTATGGATCTTCATGTTTTGAACTTTCTTAGAATCCAAATGATTTTGAATACAAATCTAACTTAATTAATACATTTTGTTATATTCTGGCTTATTAAATTGAGTGTTGTAACAATACCAATCTTACAGAAGTTCGAGTTCTACATGGTATCATATGTACATAAAATAGTTTAAAAAATAAATTACCAATTACATTTTAGCCCATTTTTTTGTAATACACCACTGAAATTGGAAAGTACTAAGATATAAATCCTTGGTTATTCAGTTACAGAGTACATGCATGCACAGAAAATGAAAAGAGAATATGATTTGATATTGCTCAAGAGAAGACCCTTTATACATTTAGCTGCGTTTTGTACACGTGGAGAAAATACCATTAATGATAGTCTACACTCTACAGAGATAGACTCGTTAGTAGTCTTGCATCTTTTAATAAGAGAAAATATTAATAAATGAGACAAATTGTATTTATTATATTGGTTGGGGGGGGAAATTGCATAATTAGTTCACTGTGAATTTACAAATGGATCAATAAAAATAAAATAGAACGTAGTAAGAATTTTATTAGGTGACTGAGCATGAATATATATCTATCAACAATTCTTTGATGTAAATGCTTATAGTGATTACATCCACTTTCCCTATCCTTCATAAAATTTACAATGGTCAAGCGAGGTGGATGTCAATAGGTCAAAGTTTAGTACAATGGTGAGAATTTCTTGATGTAACATGGGAGGCTCCCTCTAGTCCTTTTCTTTTTTTCGATTTTTTAACCTTAATAAGACATTAAATGAAAGAAGACAGAAAATAGTACTAAAGAAAACCTTGATGACTACAATTTCGTTCAAGAACTATGAACACATTAATTATTTTGATACATTCTAAAAGATACATGTCAAACAGAGTCCAGAAGATAGAAAATTTAATTTCTGCAGCAAACTACTAACACTCTGATTACTTCACTAAATTTTAGTATTCATACTAAATGATTCTCGCAACCATCTTATATTATATTAAAAACCAACCGAACTAAGAAATAATTTCTAACAAAATAGATTTAAATGCTTGAACAAAAATCAAGACAATCTTACAACAGTAAAATTCCAAACTTGTTAAAAATGCATCCAGCCATACCAAAATCAAGGCTTGACGGTTCTAATCCAGTCTTAGATTAACATTCAGAAGATCAAAAGATAAGCAACAAATCTCAAACGTTTAACAAAATTAAGATTCAGTTCCAAAAGTCATGAAAGCATATTACCTTCACATTCTATCTTCTCTTCTCCGTGGAGCACAAGTAATAATTTCATCGACCCTAAGAATCATTTCAGCAGCTTCAGTTGCTGAGAGCAATACAGCCTGTTTCACTTTGAATGCTTCCGATATTCCAAGTTCACTCATATCTCCAACCTGAAGGTAAAAACGGCAGAATCCCATAATTAAGGAACAACAAATGGCCAAGTACCAAAAATTTTAATCCCATTTTGCATTAAGAACGAGAAATAGGATCAGGAAACCAAAATCTAAAAAAAAGAACACTGTAAAGCTGAGTTCCCATGCAAAATAAATCTTATAGTCCATTGACACTGAAACCGTAAAATGAAAGAGCCACTATTAGTGATTGGAAATTCTTAATGAAGTTTAGCTGCAATTTGTTATTAAGAAATCAAGAATTCACACTGAGAATAAGTAAAATCACATTCAGTTCCAATTCGGATCGTATCCTCGGCACTTTGGGCCCAAACTTTACAAAAATCACATTCTGTTTTGCACTTTTGGTCACAAGAGAAAAGAGGCAACAAAACCAAAAGTGAAATATTTTAAACTATTTACGGCTAAAAGTGCAATATTAAGTAGTCTGCGCCAAAAGCAGGACCAAAGCGCTGAGGATAGTCTACTGTGGAACTAAAATGCAATTCTGCTGCCACTTCAAATTTTTGCTCCTATATTCTTAATGGGATGTCTCAAAGGTGCCATTGTGACACCAAAAGTGTAAAAAGAACATGATTAACACATATTACAGATGGATCATTGTTCAACTGGATGACATAAGTAGAAATATGCCTCAATCAAACTAATTACTATCAAAAGAGCATAACTGGTATGGAAACCAAGGAAAAGAGCACAAGAGTAAAGCAATTTATCATTAAATTTCTGAAGAATGAGTTACTTACAGATCCAGAGATAACATCAATCCCGGCAGTGCTCCCCTCCTTATGGTGTTCTGCCCGAAGTTGAGCAATCAATTCTGCGCTGTCCAAACCAGCATTGTCTGCAATTGTAGTTGGAATGGCAATCAGTGCCCGTGAAAAAGCTTCAATGGCATGGGATCTTTTGCCAGGAGTCTTTCTGGCAAGCTCATCAACTGCCTTTGCCATCACCATTTCAGGCCATCCTCCTCCAAACAAAACCCTGCTGTCATTTACAGTCTGAGATAGCACGCACAGGGCATCATGCAGAGATCTTTCAGCTTCGTCCAACATATGAGGGCTGCCGATACAACAGAACTATTAGAATCACCAATTTTTTTTAATACTAAAAAGTGTAAACTGAAACTCACAATTCACATAAATAAAACTTATTACATTAACAATCATCAGTTACTTAGTTCACAAAATTATGATCCACAAAAGAGTGATATAACAGTCAGAGATGCATCAAGCTATTAAAGTGGAAAGCCACTGATGCAAACATTGCCAGATACCTTATTGATCACCAGCCTTTTAGGATTGATAATCAGTTTAGTGGCCTAAAAACATTAGACAGGCCAGGTAACAATCTATAGATACTCATAACATGATTATGCATCCTTAAAAACATATAGCTAGTCATGGAATTGAGTTTCCAATCATAACGTAATAACTGCGAAAAGCAAAACCAAGTATTGTCTTGAGAGCAAAAACACTGTATGTATGATGCACCTACACCGGTGCCAATGAGACTCAAATCATGGGGGAGTGAGAATTATATAACAAGTTCAGAAAAGGAAGAAACTTGATTAAGCCAAATGGAAATGCTTAGGGGATTTTTAATTGGGAAAACATTTTAGCTGATGTGGCTTAACAAATAAAATTAAATTTGCGATAGAACTGATCAAAGACATGACTAAAAGACCACAACTTGAACATGGCAACTGTCCAATGTGTATGGCTCCAAATACATTTTTCTCGCAATGGGAAAGTCCAAAATTGAAGAAACGTTAGATAGTAATTGCGAGATGAAGTACCTTGCACCTCTCAGCACGATTGTACATGCCTGGCCCATTGCAACACCAGAAAAGTGGATCAACTTGTCTTCACCAATCATAATTTCCTCAATAAGCTTGCAATGCCCAAGCTTAACAGACTCGGGATTATCAAAAGTTGATGCTATCTCGCCTCCAGTAACAAGACCCAGTCTCTCAATACCATCAAAATCAGCATGCTCTATTGCAAGTACTCCAGCATCAGCAAAAAGTTCTTCGGGGAAATTGTAAATCAACTGTCTGTTAACAAAGCAGTTTATCCCATGATTAATAATCTTTTGGACCTTCTCTCTCATCTTTTCCTTTTCAGCTACTTCAATCTCAGCGACCTTAGCCATAGAATCAACGCGAACACGTGCCCCGTAAATTTTTACTTTATCAGTATCCATTGCAGTATTTGCCACCAGAATCTTTGCATTCTCAATTCGTTTTGGCTGGCCAACACCGATTTTTTTGTCTAGAATAAATCTGAAAAAAAAGATGTCCACAAAAGAAAAAAATAAACTGCATGAGTAAGCTACCAATTAAACAAAACGAGAATCAATATGATATCTGTATAAAGATAAAGAAAAAACAGATAACTGAAGTATCAGAACAATGCATTTTTTTAGTATCTCATTCGCATATAATTTAGTTACATGTGATATATCTCTACACTAAATAGAAAGACAAAATCCCCTCAAGATCATCATCATTATATTAAGAGGGCAAGTATAAAGTTAGAACTAGCCTCTAGAGAGTATATGATCAGAGCATCATTTACTCTGATGATAAACCAGTTTTCATCCCTCGAATCCAACTAAAATTCAGGTTATATGCCGTAAAAAAGTTGCAAATCTAATTCCTCTCATTTATCATTCACATATAATTTAGTTACATGTGATATATCTCTACACTAAACAGAAAGGCAAAATCCCCTCAAGATCATCATCACTAAGCATATTAAGAGGACAAGTATACAATTAGAACTAGCTTCTAGAGAGTATTTGATCAGAGCATCATTTACTCTATGATATACCAGTAATTTTTCATCCCTCGAATTCCACCAAAATTCAGGTTTTTTGCCGTAAAAAAGAATCTAGTTCCTCTCATTTAACATTTGAAGAAAGCATCAGTTATTACAGGAGGCTCTACAGAATTAACCTAAAAGATGATTTCTCTTTTATTAATCAACAGAATAGAATTGCACCTTTCCGACATGAAACCTCAAACATGCAACATGAAACCTCAAACAAGGGGGAACGAGTAAAACAAAGATAGATCATAGATGCATGGTCAATACAAGAATTTTTATGTTATAAATGTGTACTGCCTTACCCCTCATCCAAAAATGAATCTGTCAAAGAACCTCCAGGCTTCTTTATAATTTGAATGGACTCCAAATTTGTGCTACCCTGTCATTTAAAACCTAGTGTTTAGATCTACCCAGAAAACCATTTCATAGTAAAATGATTAAGACAAGTCAAAGACCTAGTAATTAGACCAATCATACTCCAAGATACTAAATATAATGATATAGATGATAGGTGCAAAGTAGAAGAATGTCCATTAGCTCAATGCATTACAAATTACATCAATATGACCATGTAGATACAAACAATGCCCCAGAACTCACTCATAGACTAATTCAGCACAGACAGAATAACCGCAAATACACATCACAAATGAAGATGTTCCATTGACATGCCTGAATCAACTGTTTGTGGAAGATATGATAGAGGAATTGGACATCTAGGCTCTTAGGCGGCTTTTGAATCAGCCAGAAAAAAGAGGGGATTTTTCAATTTTATTGATTGAATAGAATTTATTCATAAAAATGTCGGTAAAACCATCCCTAAGGCAAATATAAATATTATATTCTAGCTTATGGCATCCCTACAATTGATGAGGACAGAGAGTCATCAATGAGGAAACTATACATACATAATACCAAGATTGCATGGAGGTTGCACGTAAGTGTACAACCGTTCATTTGTACATTTTAACCAAGAAATATTGAAGGAATGCCAAAATCATCCTTGCCCCCCACGTCCCAAGCTCACAAGATTTGAGAAAATGATTTTACCTTTAATCTCATAACCGCGTCAACAGCTAATTTTGCGAAATGTTCTTTGTCCTGTGATAGAATTTTGGAACTCAAAGTAGTCATTGCAATCTTCATCAAGTCTTCTTTGAATTTCTCTGGAACAAAAAAAAAACAAATTTATTACACGAACAGCAAAAACTGAATCACATACGATCTAGCAAAAATGAAGCCTAACTTAGTTAGTCACTCAATCACTGTTTCTTATATTAGACTACAAATACTACTTCAATATAACATTCTTAAATGGAAAGTTGTCTTGGATCAATTATGGAATGAGATAACTATTGTATTTACATCAGAACCAAAACTACTAGGTACTGCTATCAAAGGCAGTGAGAGGCAAACAAAAATAATCACCTGCATCCAGTTTATTATCAACAACCTTCTCCAACAAAGCATTTCTAGCACATTCAGCTGCCATACGATATCCTGATGAACATGTAGAAAAACACACAAATTATTCTGGAGAAAATTATTTAAGTAGGGATAACTTCACACATTTGGTTTCAAGAGACATGAATGGCATCCCTGATAGTAATGCAAGAGCAGCAAAATAGAAGATGTGATGTATTGGGTTAAAAGAACAATTATAACTATAATATTTTAGAAGTCACGAGACAAACCTGAAATGATAGTCATTGGATGAATCTTTACATTTACCAACTTCTCTGCCTCCCTCAAAAGCTCCCCAGCCAAAACAACAACTGAGGTTGTCCCATCACCAACTTCATCATCTTGTACTTTTGAAATGTCTAACAAGTAAAATTAAGGTTTGCCAATGGTTGCATTAATGATTAACTAATACCCTTCTATCTCCAATAAAATTACCTTCTGAGTAAACATGATTCTCACAAAACTGTACGCCAGATCATCTCGTGTTATTATAATTAGAAAAAGCCTCCACGAATTAACAAAAAGATGATTATGAACTGACAAATACTAAAGAGAAGAATTACATTGTTTGACATTCAACTTTTCATGGTTAGGTACAGAGCTGGGGCAGACAAGATTAGAACCATAGCGCATTTCAAGATAAACAATAGTCACCTACCTACAAGTTCACATCATTCTTGCATAAAATGATAGATCACATCCACATTTATCTCATAGCATTCAGCAATAGTTACAAGAACAATCTTGAAATAGTAATCAACAAGAACAGAAAGCAAAAGCTATGTCAACAGAAATAGATCAATCAGTCAATCGTACAGATACACTAGAATAACTATAACACCAAGGATACCAACAAGTACTTTGGCTGCAGGATTGTCAATGTGCAGGGACTTTAAGATGGTCGCCCCATCATTCGTAACGGTGACACTATGCCCTCTTCCAGTTGATTGCAAAATTTTATCCTACAAAAAGAGGTTATATATTAGAACTGAGGACGAACAAAAAGAATATATTCTGTACTGAATGCAATGAGATTTAGAGAAATAGCTCTTTTACCATCCCCTTAGGTCCCAAGGTTGTCTTAACCAAGTCAGCAATGGCCATTGCCCCAATAAAGGATGCCTAATATAGAAAGGCAAAACCTAATTGTCAGTACATAAAAAAAATCAGACGTATGCAACCGTACACTTTAGCTAGCTTCCTACTCTAGTCACAAAATGTACAACATGACGTGCACATAACATAAAAAATGCTTAGCAGTAACCGAACTTAGATAATACAATACTAACCATTCTGGCACGTTCACCCTTTTCTTCTGTAGCTTCATCTTTAAAAAGGCTGCCAGTCTAGATACTCAAAAACAAATAAAACTTTAGAAAATTTAAGAGATTAAAAATAAAACAGCAGTACCTGAGTCCTGAGTTTTTAAAAGTGCATTAAGCATTTCACTTACCGCCATGGGTTAGAAGTAGATAATGAAGCACTCACTCAAAAAAATGATTCTCTGCAAAAATCCAAAGATAATAATTCCATCATGGCATATCTAGTTGGAATCTCAGTCTATCTGGTTCAAATATGTGCACTATGGTACAACAGGTTACAGACACGGTTAACTCATAATCTTAAAACAGAGGTCTTTATACATTTAAGAACTGAGAATCTTCATGTGGATATAATTTTTTTTCCATAAATGTGAAGCTAACAAGCCAAAGTAACTTTAGTTGCATGAAGACAACTCCGAATTACACGGTTCCCGATTTACTCATTAAATCTCCTAGAAGGAGAAATCGTAACATTTAATATGATATTCTAAACTACTAAAATACTATAGAACTTACTAACTATCACAAATTTAGAAATCACAGAAACAGTGATTTTGAACCAGAAAGGAAAACAAATTGAAAATGAGTAAAATGCATACCTGAAGTAACAACCAGCAGAAGATCTGTGCCGCGGATGAGAAATAGTTGATTGGCGACGGCAATTACGACACGGTGATTTCAGGTGAGAAATTCCAGAGATCTCGAGAACGATTCAGTGAAATGATTTCAGTTTTTGGGGGGAAGGGTTTATTAGGGTTTTAGTGGGTCAGGAATTTGGGCCAAGCCTGCTAGCCATTTATTGGGTCTAAACGTTGGTATGCATAAGTAATCCACATACAGCAGGCCTGTTTCATAGTATGGGCCTTTTGAGCTTTTCTTCGAATTATCTGTAGATTTTTTTTTTTTTTTTTCAGTTGTTATAATCTAACAAATTGCTTGCGGGTTTACAATCCTACTAATTTAGGGAGATCTTGTCATGACGGTGAAGCTGGGAACTAAGATTTTAGAGATCAATTGTTCGACACCATGGTTTATTAAACCTTCTGAAAATAAAATAAAAATGCGCAAAATAAACATAAAAGACTTAAAAGTGACCTAAAAACGTCTTGACCTCACAAAGAAAATGAAAAATAGCTAGCTAGAAAATAAAACACCCATAATAATGAGCTAAGCCATCGATTTATATGTGTATTTTGATTGTAGTCAAATATATTATGTAATGTAATAATGTATTAACTGCTACACTCAATAACAATATTTGTCATATAATATTGTTGAGTAGTAATTGTGTGTAGTTTGAGTTTTGTTGGTTGCTTTGACGGCTTAAATTTCATCAACATTACACTAATTTTTTTTGAAAACGGTATATTCTACATCGACAAATGATAGTTTATTTAAATGTGACTGAAGGATTAATAAATAGGTATGAAGTAATATGATCTTCGTAAATCTATCTCTTTATTCTTAATGTCATGTCACTACCGCATGTTTAATCTTTAAATTGTATTGCCGTGATTAAAAGGTCGAAATTAATTGCTCTTTTAAGTAGATGAGAACAAGCAAGTGCTTTTACTTAAATACTCAATTGCTGCAAAATGAATAGAAGAAATATTAATTACTCAATCAAATGTCACTTATATATGTTTGTGATCTCTTGTAGAGTATTAAGGGGTACTGAACTTCTCATTGTTGTGTATGATAAAAAGACCCAAATCCCAGCTATCGAGCTCTTTCCTTATGGATCCGGTTTTATATCATTATTTCACTCATTTAATTTTGAAAAAGGAAGACTTGTGATCTCTTGTTTTAGAGATCACATGGGTTTTCTTTTGAAAATAAAATTCCCTTGTTCTTCTTATTATTGTTTTTGGTTCTTCTTTTTGTGCGTCAGAGATCTTAAGTTTAATTTGTCAAATATCATCAAAAGTGATGTTGGTAGGTAGATGTGAGTCTCTTGATTATGTTGAAGTCATTAGTCATATATTTATAGCTTGTTTGTTTTCTATGAAAAAGTTAATTTAACTTTATAAAAAAATATAATTTATATTATACACGATTCACGAGACTATTTACACGTTACTTGATAGATCTATACCAATTTTTATAAGAAAAAATAAATAAAATTGAATAATATGTGAATTTGACCAGTTAATACACATGCATATAAATGTCTAACTTCGATTGTAATTGTCAATGTGTATTTTTGGTATTTTATTTATTTAGCAAAAACTCCAATTTAATGAAAGATAAAATTCGTTATCATCATATACAAGCGTATGGGCAAGTGATTGTAGGGGGTACGGATCTATAACAAAGAAATATAAATTTGCTAATTAAATAACACAACACACAATTTAGAAATAACACAATAAAAAGTAACCATAAAGAAATCCCATCAAATCGAAATGAATCCTAAAGACTTAATCACATGCACTACGCATACATTCATGGATCTCTGTATATAGACAACTGTTCAGAAGCAAGAACCCATAATAGATTTGGTTTAAAGGACAGGGAAAGGGAACAAATTGTTAAAGTTAAAGAAAGCCTAGTGGGCAAGTTGAAGAAACGCCACAGTTAATAATAGCCCTGAAATCATCTCAATCCCTAACCAATTCTTCCTAACTTTTCCTCCATCACTCTTTTGAGCAGCGGCTGTTGTCCTCCCACTTGTTGAGTTTGCTTTGATTGAAACATGTTTAAAACAAAAGGGATAAAATGAGATACAATTGTAACAAGTCCATCAAACACATGTGATGTAGTATACGAACACAACTGTTACATGCGAGATGAGAATCCACTAAAATTATCACAAACTCAGCCCTTAATCACTATAATCCAACAACACATGTAACTGGTGAATTTTGCATCATTTTACTGATTTTCCCCGAGTCTATGATTTAATCCAGCCACCAAATAATTTCATTCAAAAACTATATTAACTTAAATACAATTATATAATTATATATTCACTATTTTTCTATAGCTACCACTAGACAGATTTCTGAGTTTATAGAGTCAAAGTCCATCAAAAAGATTTTTATGTTGTTACGTACACTTAGTTTTTGATCAGTTTTTCTTTTAACAATGGTATTTAAGTTTTAGGACGTGATCATTTAATATTTATGAGGTACTTAGATTCGAACCTGATCTAAACGCACAATGAAAGCTAATTTCTTATTTTTCATTTACTGATGATTTGATTTACACTTATTATCCAATTACGAATGATTTGTGTCACGACTCGACTGCAGCCGAAAAAATTGAAAAGAAAATCCCGTTACAAAACAGAGAGAGTACTGAAAAATAATTGCGTCAGCTGTGTTATCTTACCCACAGCAGGCGAAGGGACAGTAGCATTACTGTTCTTCCCACTATTAGCAAAATCATCAAACACCTTCCTATCAGGTGAATTCGGTGCCAAATGCAACAACGCTGTAAACAACCCAAACCAATGCCAATCAGTACAAAAATCAACATATAATTTTCACAAAACACTCAAACAATTCAAACTCACCATAGATCACACTTAAAAAAAAAAAAAAAAAATTAAACTACGGACTCGATTGCGCAACTCACCTGGACAATCAGAGATATTAGCCGGCGCGTTACAACGACTCGGTAAACTCAGTGCACGAGTCGCGTTAATTTGAAGGCCGAGGCTCGGATCGTTCCGATCCTTCACCAACAAACAAATACATTCAGGACTCTTCTGTAACACTTGTTTAAATCCAGTACAACAGTCAGTTGGAGGTGCGTTTGATTCGCCGCTCACGTACGGAAGACATGTTGCCAATCCTACAAGTTGATCTGCACATTTTTCTTTATCTTTGTCCACATCACATCTTGCGGAACAGAACAACAGTGCGAGAATGAAAGGGAATAGTACTACAGAGTAAATGGGTTTGGAGTTCATTTTGGAAGAAAGAGAAAGAGGTTGTGGAGAAATTACTCAGTTTTGGAGAGGTGCTCATGCTTTTTATGCCTTTTCCAGTATGGGGATTTTGGAGATAATTGAAAATGAGAGATTGGGTGGATGGGACCGTGGGAGTTGGAAAAATTAATTCATTTGGTTAATAATTAATGGTTATGAGAGATGGGTCAAGTCACATTTTATGGATACTTATGTGCTGCCAACGTATCAATAGAAATTGAGGAAATTATGTGCCTCGACAGGGGTGTTGGATGACTTGGATGACCGATAAGTATGTATGAGATGATAATTTTTTGTCCTTTTATGCACATGTGTTAATTTTTTAATCCATTATGAATATAATTTACCGGTGTAGGATGAATGTAACCATAAATTATTATGGATCAAAATTTTGAAGTGGTACGTGATTATACAACAAAATCTAATCTCCACAGTTTACTTATAAATTGAATTAGTTATGAAAAAATATAATAATTATATCTCACCATAAAATGCAAAAATATCTAATCATCTAAAATATTAAAAACAATTTCTCTATTAACTTTGAAAATTAGCAATAATTCCCCTATTCACTTAAAAATTGACAAATTTGACTAGGATATTTCAAATGAGTACAGTGAGGAAATTATAAAATACCGATACATGAGTTTTTTGGTTAATAATATAAAATATAGAGTGATTTTTAATAGACTTAAAGTCTTGCAAGATTGGATTGAAAAAAAGAAAACAGAGCCATGTTTTATATAACTCTCAATTGTATATACAAAGTACAAAGTAGGGAGCCTTATATAGGCAAATAATGTAACGGTACAAAAGAATAAAAAAAGAAAGGGAAAGAATTAGTGCAGACTATATGCAACTACTAGAAATAAGAAAGGTAAAGAAAGAAAGTAAATAAATCAGTGACTTCAATAATTTTGTTGATAACAATAAAACGAGGCTTTGCCACACATGGGGTGATTTTGCATTTAGCTCTTTTTGAGTGCAAATCATTATTCAAATTCATTTTAGTTAAAAAGGGAACAAAACATCCTTAACCACCGGGTCATCCTACCGGAGTTTGATTTGGTTAATTTTCTTATAATCGAAGTTAATATAATACAAATTTTAATCGAACAAAAAATAGTCAAATAAGTGTTTTAATATTCTACCATACATTTGATTTTTTTTAACTGTAGAAAGAGCTTCTCTATTTAAGTTATTAAATAATAAATGTTGATCGTGTTTGAGTCTTAATAGAATTTCATTGCTATCAAATAATAAACATATTCCACTTTTTATTTGTTGTATATAACAAATGAAGTTTAAATGATATTTTGTAGATCATATTGGATTCAGACAACTCAACTATTTTTTACCAAAAATACAATTTTCCAACACAAAAATATATAGTAGTGAATTCTTGCCTGGTTTTTAGTGTTAGGAAGTGGGTATTGGGTTTAAACAAAGAAAATGACGTTTGTAAGTAGTATCAAAACCCGTGATAAATGAATCTTATAACAACTCATCTTACATACATTTTTGTGTTGTGCATGGCCCGTGATAGATTTCTGAGTGTCCGTGGTTGTATTATGATTTGTTTAATAATGATTTTAATCGTGGATTACAATAACAAAAAATTTTACTCCCTCCATTTTAAAAAAAAAAAACATTAATTTTACATTGAAATCCTAAAGCGACAAATAAAAGTAAACAAGAAAATTTTGTCAAAACAACAAATAAAAAAAAACGAAGAGAGTAGTATTAAAAACAGAACCCACCCCACTCTATTGCAAAATGTAAATGGAGCCCTATTTAAGGTATAAAATTGGGCCCATGTATAATAATATATATCAAAATGTTTTTTTTTTTTAGTTTTATTCCAAAAATACGAATTCATTATATTCTAATTACTATATTTTTTGAGATAGATTAAATAAAAAGTTCATAATTTCTCATGTAATATTGTTGATTGTAAATATGTTCCTATAAGATTTGATTTAAGGTAAAACAAATTCTACTATTTTTAATATGCATGTAAGTACGTACATAAACAAATATGTGAAACGTGTCGACACACTTATTTCACTGGTATACTTGGAATTATAACAAAGGACACTATATCTCGATCATGTTATAAATATTAGTCAAGTTCACTTGATAGTTGATACACCCACATGTATACACACATAGCTTATTGAGTTGATTATGCATTACTTTAAAAAACTATGGAATGTAAAGTGAATTGAGTCTAAAATCAATTTTTTTTAACTTAAATCTAATATTGAGTAGTTTAATTTGAACTTCTTCATATTTATTAGAGTCGTTCTTCCATTTTAATTGTCATGTGAGCTCCTTTTATCAAAACTTTATTATTATATATAGATTTTAGCTAATAATTGATATTAAAACAAGTCGAATCTCATACTGTACTATGCTAATATACGTTGTTGTATAATCATATCCACTATACTTTTAATATTTTTCTTCGCTGTAAGTTGGTTTTCAAAATCGAGAATTTAATGCATACATATTTATGAATATCTATGTCAAATTAATTAAGTGATTTTATCAATTTATCTATCCTAAAAAAATACATTTAACCTAGTGAAAACACTTTTGTATCTTGAAAAATTAGCAAAAATAATTTTGTATAAGATTTCTTTATACAATTGGGACCGTCTTTAGTATGATCTATTTTGTTCAACTTATAAGTCTAAACACAACCTATTAGGGATATGTATCATAGATCAAAAAGTTTTGTTTCGTATGTATGTTTTGGTCAACAAAATATTATAATTTTCTCGAAAAGTTTACGAAAACGTTCCAGGGACAGTAGGAATAATTAGTATTTATTTTAGAAAATTAATAAAAGGAGAAAGTCTCAGGTAAACATATAGTTTAAGAAATACATCTTATTTTCGTTTTCGTTGATTGATAAACACAAAAATTTCGATGTTTTCAACCAAAAAATAAAAAATAAAAATGACTATCATTTGGAGTATTAAGGGTGAGTTTGCCTAGCGATTCAAAAATCAATTATACGAGAATTAATTTTACTAAAATATATTTTGGCAATAATTGATTATGATAAAATTCAATTATAAAATAATTACTTTTGGATAATTGTTTTTGCAAAAGTAACACTTTAGTTACTTCTAAAATAAGTTGATTTTTAGCTTCTGAAAATTTCAAAATTGATTATGATAGTGAGGACCAAACACCATTAAAATCACGATTGACTAAAAGCAATTTCTATAATTGGGGCCAAACACTTCAAAAATCACAATGAATGTCTAGAAGTGCTTTTAAAAGCTCTCACCGCTAAGCCAAACTCACACTAAATATATATAAAAGGACATTTTCAGCTATAAAAAAATTGAAGTTAGTGGAAATTCAAGAACGTAGCTGTCTGTCGTTGCGTGTGTAGGCAGAAAGGAGTCCGAATCATTCATAAATTTTATTGAATGTACACCTACCAGATAGTCCAACCTTAATATGGTCATATCAATCTAATTCATTAATTACTAGAGGAGTGCGAATCATGACTTGTAGAAAAATGACTCGTTAGATGTGCAGCTTAAATTGATTTAGGTGTGGTTCTGACTTTTTCTTCTTCTACTTTAACTATGATTTTTCAGTATTTACATTTTCCAACATAAATTGGCTTTTGCTTTTTAAAATGGCTAGTGAAATTGTCAGAGCAATTGCTGCCAGAGCAAGTTTAATATATTTTCAAAAATGCCCTTCTCATTAAATGTTCTTAAATATTTATGTTTGCTAAATTTTAAATGATAGTGCGTAACTAAGTGTGTACCTATAATTAATCTTTTTAAACATAGCAATTGCATCTTCTGCTAAAAAAAAACCTGCATCTCGATCCTCTCCTTCACCATAATTTTTTCTTTTGAAATCACACTCTATATGTCACCATACCAATTAATACTGTAGCTCTCCACCAATATTAGCACTTAATTAACTGGTAATTAAACAATTGTTGTGGAATCTAGTTTAAGGATCGTTTTTAAATTTACTTTGTTTGGCTTCTTTCATCTTTGTCATAAGAGTTAAACAGCAAATAAAAAACCTAAAACTTTAAGCCTTGAGGGAATGGGAATCAAAAGAAAAAGGAGAAAAAGAAAACAATTAAAAATTAAATTGAAAACTGAAAAGTATGATTTGGGTTTTCCAGAAAAGAAAAACTTTTACATGTTGAATATTTAAGGAATTGAACTATAATTTAAGATTCAATGATAACTGACTGAGTTGAGTTTGAGTTAATGTCTTTATCGATCGGAAGAGTTATGAACTCTAGTAAAATCAAGATTCAATCTTCATCATATAAAATTTCTCCTTTCCACAACATTTTGTAAACTAATTTTATTCTTTAGTTCAGAATTTTTTCTAAATTATTTAGCATTAAAGAACTCGAGAACATTTTTTCCAATCTTAATTAACAGCAATTTTTCCCCCTCTGCCCCCTTCGTTCAAGAGATGCTGAACCATTGCTTGTACTCATATATCAAAAACAGTATAAAGTGAAATTTAAAAATGAAGTAGCTTTTTTTTTTCCAGTTGGCTTGATGAGTGAAGTGTTAAGGGCATTTCCAACCCGGGCTGGGGGTGGGTCGATTTGGGCCAGCCCGCCAGCTGCGGGTTGGAGAGGACACTGGGCGGTCCATTTGGACCGCCCGCTATCAGCGCGTCCCAGCCACAATCCTTCAGGTGGCGCCACTTGATGGATTTCCTTTTTTATTTTTTTATTTTTATTTTTTTAATGTTAAAAATTATTGTAACAATTGAGATTTGAACACAAAACCTTTATAGTGAAAGGTGACTTCCTTACCATTTGAGCTACATCACTTTTGTTGAACTTTTAGTACAAATTAAAATTTATAAATTATAGAAACTTGTAGCCAAATTTATTTATAAATTAGATAATTAACTCAAATAAATATTTTACACATTATGAATGAAAATGAACTCAAATAAAATTAGATAATTAACTCAAATAAATATTTTAAAATCATATATTTGTCTATGAAATAATATTACTTATTTTTAAAATAATAATAATAATTATTATTATTATTATTGGTACTACTACTATTATTATTATTATTATTATTATTATTATTATTATTATTATTATAGATAATATAGGTGAGAGTGGGGAAGGCTTTTTTTTGAATTAATTGGAGGAGATAGCCCTACCGGTTGGAGATGATACTCAGGGGGGTGCAGATTCCCCGGGTGAAGATTGACACCCCAGGGCTGTAAATAGCCCTACGGGTTGGAGATGGCCTAAGATGGGTGGAAGAATTTAGTACACTATATAATGGTGGGATGGTGACCATTACGTATTTAGGAGAAGGGAGAAGCAACAGTGTTGATAAAAACAACCAATTAATTAGTGCATTGTCATTTAAAACATAGCAATTAAGGAACATTTAATGAAGAGGGCAATTCTGGAAATATGATAATTTTGCTCTGACAGCAACAATTGCTGCTCTGGCAATATCGCTAGCCTTTTAAAATATACTCTGTTAAGAAATATATATATATATATATATATATATATATATATATATAAATCCTATGTTAAGGGTGCTTTTCAGATTAATGACAATGTTGTGATTAATGGGAGCCTGATTTGGACATTTATTAAAAAAAAAAAAGAAAAAAAAAGGTTTACGAACACTTCTTAAATTTTTGTCAACTTAACCTTTTTTTGTTTGGTATGGGAGTTTGCCAACACTCTCAATTTGTGAAAGAACACTAATGCCTTATTTAAAAGCGAAAGCATTAACTTTCGTGCATAAATTCTTAGCCACAAAGAGGCTTATAGATAAGTACCTAGCTTTCAGATTTTGTATTCGTTATAATTGGAAATTAATCGTTTCCTTTAAGAAGGAAATTTTAGAGGTAACTTTCTCCTCTCTTATACTAGTAAAAAAAGAAAAAGAAAAAATTTACTACTACCATTTTTCAGCATCATTAATTAAAGTATTATGATATTCTTTTATTTAATTTGACACTAGTAAAAAATAGCTAAAAAAAAAACAATTAAAATACTAAGAAGCAAGAACAACATCACGTTATATGTTTGCATTCCATACTAACCCAAACATATTATCAAGTTTTTAACTTCAATAAACTATCAATTTACTAGTATATTATAAATATTAAGTAACACAAAAAAAAAAAAAAAAATTTAAGTAACTGTGAGCTTTTTTGTCTTGTTTGTCAAAAAACATTTTGATATCTCTGAAAAGCCAACCAAACAACTTTTTTCATTTAGAAATAAACTCACATTCTCTCAATTTTAAAAAATAAACTCATTTTAAAAACTTCTCATAGCTCTTAGAAAAATTTAAACAAATTTTACTTAGACTTGACATAAAATAATATTATCTTGAACTACTTATATACCTATCTTTTATGCTATTTTACACAATATCTAAAGAACTTACTCATTTTTGAAACTTAAACCCACTAATTTTTCATCTAAAAAAGTACGAATTATGAAAATATAGGAATAGTCTATAAAGTCAATTTATTTCAAGAAAAAAAAAAGAATACATAAAAATTGGGCTCCAAACCAAACCGTTACAAGGAAATCAAGAGCAGCAGCTTAAGTACCCAATTTTCTTTCAGTTTATATAATGACATTAATGCAACATGTTGTTTATAAGGGGATAACTTGTAAATTATTAGCTAATCCACCATGATAATAGATACTGGGATGTTAATCTAGCTAGAAATTTGCTTATTACGTAGCCAATCAAGCCCAGGTTACATTTTGAATTACAGTTTTAATATATCCACAATTCGTGTGGAACGACCCAAGTCCTAATTAATATTAAATATTACCTGAAACGTTATCTATCATAAAATTATGTATAGTTTATTTGTATGATAAAAGGGCCAAATTTGTGTGTATTCAGTTAAATATTGATTTTTTTAACTCCATCAAAGTATTGTTAATGCAATAATCTATTGAAATAATTAGACAAGTGAATATAATAATAAATTAAGAAGCCACATAACAATCTTCGTTATTTCCGATTAGACTTATTTAATAATTAAGGTGTGAACACGATTAAAATGAATTACATGAATTAAATTACTCAAAACTTAAATGAGTGAAAATTGGACCGTATGTTCTTTTCTTTTTAAAAAAAAAGGAACTAAAGCCCAAGACCAAGGTCATATATGGGTCAAGGATGGAACAAATTTTTAATTACTTTACCTGAATAATGAAAATAAGGAAACCCTAAAAAGAAATAGTCACTAGCAAATAGGATTTTTCTCACTAGCGAACAACCATGGCGGAACAGGTAACCCTCTATTTCCTCACGCACAATCTTTATCTGTTTATGGTTACGTATTTACGCTCCAATCATTTTATTTTGGGAATACTTGATGCATGTGATATTTTTTTTTTTTTTGGGGATTTTCAGACTGAGAAGGCGTTTCTGAAGCAGCCGAAGGTGTTCCTTAGGTAATATTTTATATTCGTTCGTTTGTGTACTTAGAATTATAACTGTAATTTTGAATTCTGTTGAAGTAAAATATGGACTCTGCAGCTCGAAGAAGTCAGGGAAGGGTAAGACACCAGGAAAGGGAGGTAACCGGTACTGGAAGAGCATCGGATTAGGGTTTAAAACACCCCGCGAGGCCATTGAAGGTCTGACTTTTTAATCGTATTTGTTTCTCTCTTTTCTTTTTTCTGCTAAACTGTTTTGTAGTTGCTGAAATGTTATGGTTGTAATTCTTGTTAAGTCAATCTAGTGAGTAATTGTGATTTGTGATTAGTCGTGAATGTGATATGATCAATGTGCTAGAGGATAATGAGTTTAGACCACATACCTGGTCCGGTTCAAATCCTTTATGCAATATATTTTTTAATGTGATTTGTAGATTTTCAAGTAGGAATTGGTTGTTGAGGTTCTGTGTGTGCCGTAATTTTCGTGAGGAAATATTGTTCTTAATAATATTTTTTCACTAAATAGAGACTGTCTCGCTTAGGTATTTATTGAAGTTCCTAGATGATTTAGTTATTTGGATGTTAACTGAGTATTTTTCTTGCTTTCTTTTTAAAAGCATACATTTTTTTATATTACGCAGTAGCTGAAATTGCAGTAATTGAGTGTTCTCATCTTTATGGGCTTGCCTTTGAACTTTGTGATATCAGTCCCATGGGAGTGGAGTTTCATGTTTTTACTCACATTACATCGATACGATATAGTTTATATGATTAGCATGAGGAAATGCTTGTAGAGTTCTGAAAAGTTGAATTTGATTAATCTACTGTTGACTACCAAATAGGGTGGTAAAAGGGGATGATCCTTACATTTTCGAGTAAGTTTTGTCTGTTCTAAAGCCAGTGCAACCTTATATTTCCACCCTGACCTCCGTGTTCCATCTGCCTGTCAGAATCACATGGATATATTGGGGTTTTGTGCTCATACCTTGAATTCCTCTTTGAATATTCTTAAACACCAACTAGAAATTATGATATGTAATATTAATTACTTGAATTAAGTATTATTTCAGTGCTTCTAGCGCTTGATCTTTCCACTGTGCTTAGATTTGTGGGGTGGTTCTTATGTTTTTGCATGGTAAAAGTTGAAAGAATATTTTTTGTTATCCGGGATATTTTTCTGGTGCCCCTGAAGTATATTTGCTAAATTTCCTTGGTATTGCCATAATTTATTCTTACCACATTCTTCCTCATCCCCGTATAGTATTATTCCCCTCGACAGAATGTATCTCACAAGTCCCTTCTGTAGTATGTCATATCCATTTCAACAACTGATGTATGCCTGTTTCTATAATTATCACTGATACCCCATATTTTGCTCTTGCTCTTGATTTCCCTTCGCTTTTAATTTTTATTAAGTTGATTAGTTATTTAGGAATCTATGATTCATACAAGAAAATTTTCATCGTTTATACACAAGCCAAATTTTAAGTTAATTATTCAAAATCTTTTCCAGGCATTACACCACAGAAAGAAACTAGATAATTTGTGCATACCGGGTATTAGACTTCTACAATTAAGAACTGCCTTGTTTTTCAACTATCACTGATGTTATACTGTTATGTTTGGTGTAAATGGCTAATCATTTGTCTTCAGACAACGGAAGTAACACAATTAAGGTCTAATATTCTATGATTTACAAATTTGTAGCTCATATGATATTTTTGTATCTATCTTAGTATTTCTGTAGCTCAAATTTCTTGCTTCCCTTATGTCCAGCTACATATATTGACAAGAAATGCCCATTCACTGGGAGTGTATCCATCAGAGGCCGTATCATTGCTGGAACCTGCCACAGTGCTAAGATGGTGAGAACAATCATTGTTCGCCGAAACTACTTGCATTGGGTAAAGAAGTACCAAAGGTGCGACTTCCATAGTCCCATTTTGACGATGTTATTATTACATTCTTGGTTTTATGTTTTCTTTAATTAGCTAATTTGTAGTGTTAATTAGATATGAAAAGAGGCATTCAAATATACCAGCGCACATTTCACCATGCTTTCGTGTGAAAGAGGGTGACCATGTCATCATCGGCCAGTGCAGGTTGGTATCAACATTTCCATCACTTTGTCTTCTTGGATTAAGCGATTAAATGAAAAGGAATAAAAAGATAAAGCTCAATGTTCCGTCAGATTCTAGAAACACATTTTCCTTGGTATTTTGTTCGCCAAAATTCAAGAATCAAACTTAATCTTAGTTGATTGATAACGTTTAGTATGATTTTGTTAATGCTCTCTTTATGACACTGCGCAGGCCTTTGTCAAAAACTGTGAGGTTTAATGTTCTTAAGGTGATACCAGCTGGTTCGTCCGGTCGCGGCAAAAAGGCATTTACAGGAATGTGATTTATGCAATCCCAATTTCTTTTCTTTTATGCATTACAAGCCTTTTCTTTCTTCAATTACACTCTTCTCTCGAGGGATTAATTTTGTTCTTTTGTGTACTTGACTTATTTATATTTCCATACTCAATTATTAGCAGTCCTAGACATCTTTTCAACAGGGCCAGCCCGACTTATCAGGGGGCCTAGGCGAAATGTAAAATCGGGGCTCTATTCTTAAAAATGATTATTATCAAAAAAAATACTTTCAAATTTGTAAAAGTATTTATGACGTATTTACATGATTTTTCTCTAACTTATTAGATATAGATAAATAAAATGACTAATCAACTTAATTTTTTCTTTCTTCAAATTGTAGTATGTTTTTATAGCATAATCTAAAACCCTTCACCGAGTAAATCAAATACTATAAGTATTGTGAAATGGAAGTTATACCTCTATATAAACTAATCTGCATTAATAGAGTTAACTCTTTATTTGTCAAAATCATTAAATAGATAAAACATAAAAGTAGAATATTTATGTTTTTGCAACTTTGTTACAAGAGGGGTTCATCATTAAAACAAGCGGGTTGTATCAATTTTCGATATCCAAAGTGGTTCGATAATTTTAGAATTGGTACCATGTGCCAACTGAACAATTTGGTTCGGTAACAAAAAATTTGAAACTGCAATTTTGGGTTTTTTGGAATTCGTAGCTTTATTCAAACTCAATTAATCAAGCTAAATATGAATCCTAATTTTTAACTTGATCATGTATACCAAAATAAGAAAAAGAAAAAAGAAATTTGCACCTCCATATAACTCTATCATCTCCAATGAATTTGATGTAATGTTGTAAAGTTACAAGTATCATATTTTTTTGGTAAATATCAATAATGGTTTTTCTTATCATTAATTTTTTACAGAGTCTTTTTTTATATTATTTTCCACGTTAGTCTCTAATATAAATTATTTTTTTACTTAAGTCATTTTCAGGAAGTTCAAGGTGAACTAAAGAGTCAAAATAATTTTATGATGGACTAAATTGATAAATAAACAGTTTTATGAGGGACTATAATGATACAAAATTATTTTATGAGGAACTAAAGTGTAACATTATAAGTAAAAGATCCTTTGTAAATGACCAAATGAAATAAATAATTCATAGTGTGGATTAATGTAGGAAAAAAACACAAGAGGGAGGGCCACTCTGTAAAAAGATAATAATAATAATAATAATGGTGTTATTTTTAAATATCATATAAATATATTTATAGTGCAAACTTTTTAGTCCATGATTATTAAATTCAGTTTTTTACTTAGGTAACTTAATATATTCAGTACCAATATTCATAATAATTTTTATTATAATTTAAGTTCTATTTGCAACTAATTTTTTCTTGGTTCGTGCAAAATATATTAATATATTAATATGCCACTCCAAAAATTCAACGGGATTTTTTTTTTCTTTTCTTTTCATTTTTCTAGTTTGATTAGGACTTATATCATGATTGTTTACTAATAATCATTTTTGATAGCTTATGAAATTTATTTTTATCAACTTCTAATTTAAGTTTTCGTCAAATAAAAGAGATTGAGTCGTATAAATCAATTTTTTAGAGAGTGGAAATGTACAACTAAAAGCAGCATAAAACCACAAGTTAGTAGTAGTACCTTCTGTTCATCCAGCTCAAAACCCTCAACGAGATACCGTTTCTTTCTGGTTGTACCCCCGCGTTCTTCTTCATACAAATACGTATACTTTCACCCTATATACGCTGAATTTCAGGTGTGCTTCTACGTTTTGTTGTTAGGGCAGTGATTGCGAAAGTTTCCATGAAAGCATTTATGCTGTTTGATGTCTTGTTCTGAATTGTTGATTTCTCAGTGGAGTACATAGGAATATTTTGACCTAATTTTTCAGTGCTAAACATTGTGCTAGCTCTTGCATATGGCTTTGACTCTTAATGTTTTTGATTCAGATACTTAGAAAAGCTGTTCTTCTTGTTCACGTTTTGTTCTTCATTCTCTGCATTCAAACATCATTACTTAAACTAAAAATAGCATCATTATGCCCTTGATTGAGTTCAACAAAGAGATTAAGAGGGAACACAGTTAGTTTTCATTCCTGATTCTACATTTGCTAACTTTGTTGTACATGTTAAGTAGCTGACTTTGGAATTCAGCAGATAAGTTACGTATTTTGGTGTCTATTACACCAGTGACCAAACATTGTTTGTTTCGAAAGTTATTTTTGTTAATCACGACTCCTATGCATAACCATTTGTTCAAGAAATTTAAGTGATTGATGGAGCATGCTTGCAGAGCACGATGGGCACTGAAGTTGAGCAAGCAGCTGGTAGTATTCAGGACACTGTAACAACTCCTCCTTCCACAGCATCAACAAGCGGCCCAAAGACGTCCATGTTCGCCAAAAAATCAGGATTTGTCATCCCAAAAAATAAGCTATTAGGTTCATTTGTTCCTGTAGTTAGAGGCACTAAAAAGGGAGATGGCGATTCAGTTAAAGAGGAAGCCCCTATTCAGGTGCAGAGAAAAACCAAATGGGGACCTGATCTAACACTGGATACCACTGTTCGGAAAGCGAGAACATTGGCGTATCAGGTATGTCAGATTCTGGTTTCCTTTTTTAATATTTGGTTATCATGGGGTTGTATGTATACATGCTTTCTTTACTTCTTCCTGAGCCATAGTGTTTTGTTTTCAAAGATTTTTATGGTTAAGTAGGATTCTAATTAATAGATCTAGGTGGAGACACTTATAAAACCTAGTATGTGGAAGGAATTTTATTGCTCAGTAGCAATTAAGGATTCTTTTTCGCATTGGGTGCAAAGATGTCAGTGTCTTCTTTGTGAATGGCTCGCATCAACTTCACATCCCAGGCGACACTAAGTGATGATATTACTGCCTTTTTGGTGGTACGTATTTTGGACAGACTCGGATCAATCAAATTTCAGAACAACTGACTTTAGGGACACTGGAAATTGATGACAATCAAGACTCTTTATCTACGTCAGAATTTCACGATAGGAAGTCTGATGATCATCAGTTTAGTGCTGAGGTCAGTTGATTTTTGTTCTCCCTTTTGTCTGTACATTTTACTTCGTATTCATGGTCCTTACACTGAGAGATATATATGATAGATATCGGAACAGCTGGGACTTGAAAGTCGTGAAATTATTGGTATGTCAAAAAACAGATTCCACAGATATATCTGTAGTTTTTCCAGTATTGTCTACATAAATTGTTTATTTTTTATTTTATTTCAAGGTGAAATACTAAAATTAAATCCAAGCTATAAGGCTCCTGCAGATTACAAACCTATACTAAAAGAGGCGAAAGTTCCAATTCCTGTAAGTGGATATTTATACTTGCATTGCTTTTTATTTCCTTCTGACATACTATGTGTTATCATGAGCGCACTCCAAGCATGGCCAGCTGTAAGGTTTTGGACATGTCATTACTTGGTTTTGGGATGGAATCATGTCTCTGTTATATGATTGCAAAAGAAAAAAAAAAGGTTTTATTCTTTACTCAAATAACGTCTACTTTGAAGATGGATCATTCAAGGCACTCGTAGTGTTTCTGGAAAGCACTACTATACATTTGTTTTCCCGTAGTTTAATTAGTTCAAAAGAGATGTATTCTTACTAATTTCAGGGATTTAAGCTATGATTGGTTTAATGTTTTCACGATTTAAACAGGGAAACAAAATCTTCTGCTTTATGAACCCTATTTTACCCATAAGTCAAATATGTGAGCATTTGTGAAAATTATAAAGAATGTATAGTCACTGTATGCTTTTCCTTTCTTCTAGGTATTGTCAGTTTAAAGAGATTAAAAAGTCACGATCATGATGTTATCCAAATAATTTACCATCATAAGAAACTGAGTGTTAAAATTTTGGCGGGAAGCTTATAAAGATTTGGGCATTGGACTAGCAGGATAATGTTTAAACAATGCGTTTGGAAGTTGTTCTTATTATGTATTAGTTGAGATCAACACATGTTGGAATCCCAATTTATTCTGAATTTCACATATAGAGAATGTAAAATATATCCATGTTGCAGAGATAATCGATGCATAGAAAAAGGGATACTGTAGTAAATCCTTCAATATAAGGTTCTATATCTGATGTTATGAATTCTTATGGGAGCCTGTGTAAATTTGTGTGTGCAGATCAAAGAGTATCCTGGGTACAATTTTATTGGTTTAGTATTTGGCACTGCAAGCGATAATCAAAAACGACTGGAAAAGGTATCTTCCGTTCATTACTTATTTGCGCCTATCTATATTTGAGTTAATCAATATTACTACCCAAAATATGCAGAAGTCTGAAAATAAATGTTATTCTTGCTTTGTCATGGTAACTATGCCAATTAGGAAACAGGAGCAAAAATACGTGTCTATGGCACAAAGGCAAATATGGGAGGGAAGGTAATCAAAATATTCTTTTTTTTAACCATTTCCTCAGTCAATGTCCTCAATGTGGCATCATTTTCGTATTCGGCAACTAATTTTTTCCTATAATTTTCAGTTTGAAATAACTCCAACAGATGGAAAGGAAACAGTCAATGCTTATGAAGATCTATATGTACATGTATCAGCTGACACGTTTGAGAAAGTTGATGCTGCTGTGGCTTTGATTGAACTATTAGTCACTCCAGTTTCAGTAAGTTCTAGACCACAAACCAAAAGATTTAGCTTTTCTAGACTTTTACTTTGTGTTCTTATTGGTATAGTCACGTTGCTGCTTTATATTAGGTGAACCCCGTGTCTTCTTCATCATCGACCATGGTTTCTGGTGTTAATATGAATAATCAACCGAGTCAAAGCACACCTAGCTCCATTGTAGCACCGATAAACCAAGGAATGGCTCAGCCATATACCGGAACTTTACCACCTCTACAAGGTCAAATTCCACAATATCCTCAACCGTGGTTATATCCACAGTCTGGACTACTCTCCCCTGCAGTTTCTTCTGCACCATTACTCACTAACCCTGTCCAAGTATCTTCCTCACCTTTTCAACCCTCAACCACCCCTTCGTTAATTGGTCCACGACCAGTCATGGCACCGAGTTTCAGTTCGGTATGGGAAAATCCTTCTCTTCTTCATTCCAGACCTCAATTTCCGCATTCTTTACACTCACCACACTTGCAGCAGGTGCCTCTGCTAGGCCAAAGTAGTGGACCAAGAAATACTCTTGGGCCTCCACATAATGTAAGGCCATTCATGTCGGCATTGCCTCAGCCATCTACTTTTGAATCCAATAGATGGCCGCAGTCACCAATGAGTACTTCAGCATCTCAAGGTCTAACCAACTTCATGCCAATGGCTTCACAAAACACAGCCTTCCCTGGAGCATCTGCATCCGCACCTTTTGCGATTCAACCTCCACAAGTAGCAATTCCAAGACCCCAGCAACCGAATTCAGGTGATTTTACATTCCAGCCTCACCGCCCACCTAATGCAGCAGCTTCTCAGGTGGCCTGGCAAAGCAGTCAACATGCTCATCATAATATAACACCTCAAAATCAATCTGGGCAGGCACCACCTCAGCCTCCATTGATGAGGCCCATGAATTCTTCTCCCGTTTTCCCGAGGCCTCATATGAATCAACCAATGCAACAAATTTATACAAATTTTGCTGGGAATCCAATGGGCCCTCCACCTCCACCAAGACATCCGGCAGTTCAAGGTCATAACTTTCTTCCGCCTCACCCTATGAATAATTCTGCTGGCCCTTTTCCTCCCAGACCAGGAAGTCAGATGCATCTTCAACAAAATCATCCGTTTGGAGCAAATCGACCACAAATGTTTCCTACTCCACATCAACATTTTGGGAATCATCCCATAAGGCCATTTGGTAGCTCTTCTGGTGGTCAACAAGTATATGATCCTTTCTCTCCTACTTCAACGACTTTCAATCCTCGAATGAGCGGTAATGCAGCAAAGCTACAAAACGAAAACGACCCTGAGTATGATGATTTGATGGCTTCTGTTGGAGTTCAGTGATTTATAAATAAATGCACTATTTTTGAAGTTGAGGATGGATGGTTCATCTATGACTGATATCTGTTGTACATCCGGAGATTCTTTTATAACTCTTGGATTGTACCAATTGAGATAGCAAAGTTGTTATCAGGTGATTGTAATTGTTAATCTGTACTGTTACGTTTAACGTATAGAGTGTGAAGAGAGAGTACTCTCCAGAAGGGAACTTTTTACGGATTTAGAAATTATGCTTGTTAAATGTGGTGACCTTTTAACACACACTTGAGCTTACTTAAGTCTGTCTGAAAAAGAATGTTATTTCTGCTAGGAATTTGATTATATTGCTTAGTTTTAACGTTTCACATTTGGAAAAAATAAAATTTCTAAACTGAGGAATGTTGATTATAAAAGTATTGGAACCCGAGAATCAAAATTGAAATTATGAATTATGATTTCTTTCCTTTAATGCGTGCGCATTGCACGTCGGAAGGATTCAATAGGAGAGTACACAACAAATAGCGTGCTCTGGTTGGTTAAGTTAAATTTGGCAAATACTCTCATATGCAGATACTCATGCAGTTACAGATAGGGCTGTGCAAGGGAGTGGATTTTAATACGAATTCGATCCACATTAACTGATTGTTTAGCTCGTCATCCAAGTCGATAATTAATTCTTTCTATTCTGAAGCTCTGTGCAATAAATCAAATAATTAATTCTTTCTATTCTGAAGCTCTGTGCAATAAATCAAATATTTACGGAATTAATCAATTCACAACATTATCCCATTAACATAGAAGAGTAATTTGCAAATAACTTTCGAAATAAGATGCTATGTTGATAACTACTTAGATTGGGTATGTAAAATGCAGCAATTTCAAAATAGGAAATTAAGTTTGAAAACTATGAGCCAGCAACATAAGTGTTTCTATCGTGGTAATAATATAATATATACAATACGAAGATATTTAAATTTCAAACAGAAGGACCAGATCTAAGCACCCTTTCAAGTCTCTCGGCCTTGGCATAATCATTTTCTGATAGAGGGCCAGCCGGAAAAGGAGTGATCTCCACCGTTAAGTGAGGGGTCGGGAGCTCATCAAATAAAGCGCGGACATTATTACAACATACGCTTTCTCCATGAGCATTTTCTCTCCTAATTTGACACCCCTAGAGGAAGAAAAAATGATATAAGTAAATACGAAGATCTAATAACTTGATATCCAAACCAAATCTTTTATGGTGGAGCAATGATGTAAAGAATGATTGACACAAACCAATGAAAGTATAATGTGTTTTAGCATAATTTAGATTTAAGGATTTGAAGCTAAGCATCTCTTATCCATAACAACAATCAGGAAAATTTGTGTTTCTGGATCGCCCTCAGGGGTACCATCACCATTTTTGACTCATACTTTACTTTTGATCTTAATTTTCTAATATATCTTGCAATTTTGTTCCCATATTCTTTCCTTCCAATTTGGGACAAAAAACTGAAATAGTCCATTGGGACCAAAAGTGCTAAACAGAGATCATCATATAGAACCTAAAGTACAATTTTGTCAAGTGCGAAAACAACATTGAAAATTTGAGACCAAAATTGCAATGTTATAAAATATGGGACTAAAAACGCTTAGGTCCAATACTGAGACACTAAAGATGCAATTTTTCCTAACGAATCCACAACACTTGTTTAGATCATTTTGATTTCCATATAGATTTCAAATCTTCAAGTAAGCATTCTATACTATTCTTAAAATCTTTTTCAAAATAAAATCCGTCACTCCAAGTTATTACCTTGTGTGATGTGGCATCTCTAAATTGATCATCATCTGATAGTAAGGATGCAATGGCTTTAAGTAGACGTCTTCCTTCGGATTTAGAGGGGATTCTGTAATTTCGCCTAAGGGTACCTTTTGTTGTAGGGTGCCATTTGCTCACTAGTTTTCTTCTGTCAGCTGCCTCTTTTTCTGTAAAAAGAAGATAACAACTTGGATCATGAATCTTCAAACATTAGAATTTGAAACCAAGAGAAAGTAATCCTAAAGATGATAAATTTTTGTATTTCCAGAGAGCAAGATTATCTTGAAGCAAAAAAAGTGAGCTGTTGTAGTAGTCACAAGACAATTGTGTGCGCAGCAAGCAGTGAAATACACTCCCATTAAATGAACTAATAGTACATTCTAATATTCCAATCAGTCGTTCCTTTCAAGCATGACAATGAAAACGATTCTTGATTTTTCTTTCCACTTTTGGATACAAGTTCCCTCAAAATTACCACAAATGGATGGTCATGAAAATCTAAAACAGTTCTTGTGCAGGAGAGAAATCAAGAAAACAGGAGATTATTAATTGTCTATTGTACGTTAAGTCTGTTCCGGTATAGCATAAATCAGAATAAAAAGAGTAGCTTTCGACATTTTTTAAGCAAACAAGTTCATTTTACCCGAACTAATCATGCTAGAGATCAATCCGTTTCTTTGTTTCTCCTCCCATAATCAAGAGGTTATTGGCTTGACAAAAATATGGTTCAAGCAACTTACTAAAATACAGAATGACAATAATGAGGTCTTATTTCAGTATTAAATATAGTCCAAAATTTCTTAAGAAAGTTGATTGAATATGTTCTACACTCTAACAAGTGGCCTTCTATCAACAACTAAACACACTTTTCTTCTATAAGCAAAATCTTACTACGAGACGTGGAGAAAATAAAGTTGAGCATTGCTCACTCAAGAGCAAACCAAGTAAAAACAGCACATCTGAAATCTTGCAAAACTCAATGATCAAATAATGATTTCCATATACACCATAAGAATAAACAAACTGACAAATTTAAAGAATTAGAAAAAAATTAAATCCTACAAACCTGGTTTGCTTAGCTGATCAAACCACTTAGAGAACCCCAAATCATCAGCTCCAGTTTCCAAATCTAATCAACACACCAGAAAAAAAAAAAAAAAAAAAAACTTCTTTCATATTTCAGAATAACATAGTACAAGAAGAAAATACTTACCTTTCAAGAACCCACAAAAAATAGTAATCTAAATTTCGTAATATTTGATAAAATGGATACATAATAAATGCTACCTGATAAAAGTGGATTAGTAGGAGATCCAACCAAACCAGCTTTTAAAAGAGCATAGAAAATGCAAAGGCGTCCAGCCCACAAAAATGGGGCCTCAAGCAATGTTGCACGAGGTGTTGTTATTGGTCTATTTTTAGTATTGCCATTACTGTATAATGAAGTGTTTCTTGATTTAGTGTTTCCAAGATTAAATCTTTTGTCAAGAACAGGCAAAAACAGAGTTTTGGGCAAAGAAAACACAGATTCTTGGTTCAGATTCTTGGAGTAGTGATAATTGAAGGCGGCGTTGGTGCTTTGAAGAAGCATTTCTGTGTATACTTTTTTAGATTTCTACTTTCTTTAGTATTTTGTTTGTATTTGCTCATGAATATCGAGCAGGAGGTGTTGTATAATGGTGCCACGACGTCGTTCCATGGGGGTTCATTATGTAATCATATCTTCACTCTTAATATATTCAATGTGGGGTAATAAGATAACGGATAAGGTTCGAATTTTTGTATTTTGATATGGACTTTTCACGTGGAACCTTTTAAAATATTCAATTTTTATTTGGTTAATATAGAAATGTTCAAAAGATTACTCGGATTTTAATTCGTATTCAACCATGTATAACTTTTATTTGTATAACAATCAGTCGGAAATTTCCAACGCAAATTTTAAGAATATCAAAACAAATTTCAACAATATATTAGTAATTTAGCAACATATTGATGGGTTGCAAAATCAAATGGAGTAAAGAGACGAAAGAATAGCTAAAGACGAAACCACCCAAAATTTGATCAAATAAACCTTACCTCGTCAAATCTTTGTTGATTTCAACCTCACTACTTCAGAATGTTTCATGTATAATAAAAGAGATAACCTCAAACTTTAACTACCAAGATCATGATAAAATTACATAATGTACAAGCTGAATGAATATCTAGCTTGCTTAACACCAAAACTTCCAAGAACAAATGATCGACATCATTCAAATCTTCACTAATCGAACATCGCTTTGCCCAAATGCTGTTCCACAACCGGGACACTTGCGATGCCGTATTTCCAAATTCTTTTGGATGCATTGATTGCAAAATAGATGGAAGCATTTCAAAATTACAACCTGCCAAACAGAACCTCAATTAGCCAGCGCAATAAAATTTGTAACTTTTAAGTACAAAAGTTCAAGACCAAATCAGATACACCAAGAATTCACTCAGTTCATGAAGCCATCGAGAGGAATTAGTTCTCCTAGGTCAGAAAGGACAAATTTCAAGAACGTAGAATGATCAAAGGCAATTTGGACATAAACAATAGTTATGATAGAGTAGAATCAATAGATTGATATGATGCTTATATATATATATATATATATATTTCCTTACAAGAGGAAACTATATTTAGCATGCTCCTTAAGGAATTCATAAGTCAACAAGGATATTAATGTCATACCTCTTTAGGCCGATCAAAGCACACGCCACACTTAAGAACACCCTTACAATCTTTTATCTCTTCTTGGAGTTTCTGTATTGCTTCCTCCCCGGTTTCAGAAATCAGCTTATCAACTGTTCTATTCAGCTCCATCATTTCTTCATCAAGCTTCCTTCTCTCGTTTCTGTAATAAAACCATGTTAAGAAATATTATGGTCTCTGATATAGAATTTCGAACCAGCAAGCTCATAAATCTAATACATGAGCTTCAAATGTTTATGGTCACATTATTTTATACGTGGATGGTATCTAAATACGTGAAAATAAATAATTTGGGATGATCCAATACAATAGCAGACAAAAATGATCCAATAAACAGGCTACCTTTCACTATCTAACTCCTTTTGAATATCGTCTATTTTTCGCTGGATCTGCTCATGTTCCTTCTCAGATGACAATACAGAGGATTTCAGCATCTTCAGTTCCTTTTCAGCATCTCCTAATTCCCACTTCATCGCTTCAAGGCTTACGCTCATGTGCCTGTCTTCTTGAATATAACTTAAAGCTTCTAGGTGGTGAATTTTCATCTGCAGGTCTTATCTTGATTTGGATGGGGTAATTGGAGAAAAACAAGATTGCTTAGTGTAGAGAACAAATTTACCTGCTCCTCACTTTGAGCGATTCTTGACTTCAAAGATTCAAGTGATCCATTAAGCTGTTGAAGTTGCTTTGCTAACGCCTGCTTCTCAGAGATTAATTTGTTTTGTGATTGCTTTGCTTTCACACTATCAGACACAAGCTGCAAAATGGAAAGCCAAAAATATCAGGAACAAGGTTTCATCACTTACCAAGTATAAGTGGATTGTATATTAGAAGCTATCAAATGAAGGAATGATAATGATACTCAAACGACAAAAGATACTTAAAATGAGACCTTAATATTATATTCATCCCTTTCAGTCACTTGCTGCAACAGATGCTGGTTTTGTGTCTGCATGTCTTCATAAGCTTGACCAATAGTCTGTGGGTAGAATTGCAAAATTAAAAAAAAGCACCAAGGAAAGGGGAAAAAATGGAAAGCTCACATATTCGAAATATTAACCAAACTCAAGTAAAAGAGTCCACAGATGGCAATAATTTCGCACCTCCATTTCGGATATATAGGACTCTGTCTCTCCTTCTTTGATCTTTATTGCTTCTTTGAGCTCTAAAACATCTCTGTATGTAAAATAACAAAATACCTGTCAAACTGAGAGAACTTGCAAAAGAGCATGAAGATTCAAACCGAGAAAGTTGAAATTGAAAGCAAAATATACTTTGCTTGAACTTTTACCCTGTGTTGTTCTTAATTTTCATTTTTTCGATGTTGTGGGAGGGGGAGCGGCATCCAAGAAGTGGGTTGGGCTGGGAGGGTGGTAAGAGACTTACTATTATGGTTACATACTAAGATGATTCAGCAACGGAACCTAATCATCTAGTTTGACAAATTAAATTGCACGTATGAACATTTTCAACATCAATTTTTGCATATTGAAATAAGGAGAAATATTTCATTTAATCATTCATGTTGCATTTCTCTTTCAGAAAAAAAAGATGATAGAACTGACTAGGACAAAAGAAAACTACTTCTGGCAATGATGCCTCGGGGTGCGGGTCCAGCCACTTTCTTAATAACTAGGCGATAGGCTTATATGAATAAAAATTCTTCCAATTCCTCCCACATAGGAGGCATCAGTAATCATTTGAATAAAGTTGTACACAGGTAGCAAATTTATTTTACATCAACTAAAGTCTAAAGCATAGAATTAAACATTGGCCCTGTTTGGATCCATTTTGGCTGAAGTGTTTCATATTTTCACTGGACCAACCATTGTTTGGAACGGTTTTCACGGACCCAAACTCACAAAACATTGTTTCAGCTCAAAATAATACAGTAATATTTTCAACCAAATCAATCATCATACAATATAATACTATCATTTAATTATTTAGAAAACATGATTTGACATCTGCCACCTACATTCTCACCCCAGAGCTCCAACATCCAAAATACATCCAAACCACAACCCATATTTTCAAACCCAACTCACCATCTATTTAACATTATTTTACATTCAAAAGATTCTAACCAAAATGCATCCAGATCATGTTTCAATTGTTTTGCTCAAATTTTAAGAAAATCTTCAAAATACGTAACCAAATTTTTTTCACCCAAACCAAATGAAATTGGTCCAAAATACATCCAAACAAGGCCATTATGGTTGGCTTATCTCACTTTCATCTGAAACAGTAACTTCCCAATGAACGTGTAGATATAGAAAGCATAGTGAAAAGAGGAACCTGTCAGAAGCATCTAGCTCGGCCCTTAGTTCAAAGATTTCGGCTTCAGCAACAGAGAGCCTCTGCTGGCATGCTGCCTCAGCTTCATAAGCTGATTTTACTCTTAATTCCAAGCTATGTTCATTTAGAGCATTCCTTAAAGTCTCAGCTTGCAATCGAGCTCTATGTTCTGATTCTTTAATCTCCGTCAAGCCTCTTCCTCAAAAAAAATTGAAAAAATCTATGTCAAGAAATGTAGATTCACATGCAAAGTGAGATTATGTGTGTATATACACTGAAAGTTTCTAGACATGCACATACAACTGTAGACATAAATATCTGTGTATATGTATACATTTAATAAGCCTGTCTTGAAATGACTATCTTTCCCGTATTTATTCATCTAATGCCTGGAAATAATCTATATAACTACCTGTTATCATAAATATGCTGACCCAGCATATCCACGAAAATTTCCAGTTCTTGTTTTTCCTTCTGCATCTTTTCAGTCTGCACAATCCAGTTCTCTCAAGTCAATGAAGTATGGTTATAGATTTCCAAGAATACAAAATAGTTGACGGGGGAAGAAAAAAAATACGATGATCTTTAAAGACTTGATCTCCCCCATCTGCCGTGCACATTCATCAGCCAAAGTCTTTGATTCAGTAGTCTGCCAGTAAGAATCGGTTCTCTCAATTAATAATCGTGAATGAAGTTCACTTGTAAACAATACTAACAAAGATAGGACAGTAAAAACATGGTAAAAAATGAACATAGGACTTTCTTGCTACTCCCAGGAATCCAAAAAGATCTTGATCCAAAAAACTTTTTGGGCATTGTAATAATGCTGCCGCTAAAACCTCAGAGAATTAGGAGTTTGATGCTAAAATATGGATCAGTAAATAAAATAAATACAAATGATGTAGTCAATGTCACAGTTAACTCAAAAGGATTTACTAGACAAAGGAACAAGATTGCATAAGTTTGACAATCACCAATTTAAGAACTTGTAGATGAGCAAGCATACAGTTTTGAGTTCAAGAATAAAATTTGTTGAAACAGAGTTGCAACAAACCATGAGCTTTGATATAAGCCACCCTTTTCCACATTTCTGAATATACACTCTAAAATTCGATTCACATGGTTATTTTCTTTCTTTATTTAAGTTTATGGTGTTGCTGGTAACAACATTAAGTTGGATATTTATTAGAAAAACTTCATAAAACGAGTTAATTTATGTGGCCCTTTATTTGACATAGTCTACATGATTGCTCTCTATTTGCAGAAGCTAGCTACATACACCAAATAAACACAGCTAAACTATTTGCCCCAATAAGAACATGCCGGTCTAAGACAGCAAAGCAATATAGATTGGAGCAAGGGAAAACCTTTATGTCTAGTAAGGCACTGAATGATTGCGCTTTCTCGTGCAATGAGACGGCCTCTTCAGCTGTTGTCTTCCACTTGTTCAACTGGCTTTCCATCATGCCCATTTCTTTTGACAAAGCTGATGACATTACCTGAAACTCTTCTTTGACATCTTCTTTTCCTGAAAAGGAGACGACTTTTAAACCAGATTGTAAGCATCCACATCTACAAAGTGTAAGTAATAGTTGATCAACCTGAATCTTGCATAGTTTCTTCCACTTTTATCTCCAATTCATTCTTCTCAATGACACAAGTTTGCAGTTGATTCTGTAGTTCTTCAACCTTTGACTCAGAACTATCAATTGCACTCCTTGCAGCATCTAGGGACTCTGCCTTTGCAATCAAGTCTTTCTCCCTTCGCATGATGAAAGGCCTTTCAGCCTATAATGTTGCTTTTAGCAAACATCGTATAGTTGAAACTATTATAAAATTTTAATATGAACTAGCTTACTTGCAACGATTCTGTTAACATTTTATAGCGTTCTGCCTCGGCATTCCAGTGCTGGAGCTGATCATTCAGTAAGGAGAAAGGGCGAGATGCATAAACATGCCTGTCCTCCTTCAATTCATTCTGAATAAACAAAGTGTTTGCATGTCACCGATTGGCACCATTAAAAAATCTATGTACAGGTTATAAGAGTTTCTTTTTTAAACCTGAAGATCCTGGAGCTGCTTGGACAAGGTTAGATTATCTTCACGTGCGTCTTGAAGCTCGGAAAAGCGGTCTTCTGCCAGTACCTGCATCGTGTTTAACTTTAAGAAACCATGCTCATAATCTATCACACAATTATGAGAGGGCAAGAGCAGATTGGATTCAGTCAAAGGATGAAAACCTTAATCTCCTCAATAGATTCTTTTAGTTCTCGTAAACGCTTTGACCTATCGGCTGGTTTTTCAGGAGACACAGTTCCATTCTCAACATTAGGAACTATAACTGGAACAGGAATGGGAACCTGCATTCCGGAAAGTCCAGCTTTCTGCATTTTTAGATTAATTAGTTTTCTTCTACTTTCTTCAAGTTCCGCCATGCTTTCCTCCAGCTCCCCTACAAACACAACAAAGTACTACATTAAAACAAAAAAAAAAACCCTTAGATATCTTAGAGTTCAGCTATTACACTTGATATGCATATTTGTCCATACATACAAAACCAATACTCCAGAAGTTGGAGCTATAAATGCACTATCTTCAAGACCATTGATACAAAGATATAAGCAAATAGAGTACACTACCAGCAAGTCGTTTTATCTCTAACTGATCAACTGAATGGTTGTCAATGTAAGTTTGAATCTCATCAGCAAATTGTTTGTGTTTGATGTTAAGAACACCAACAACCTCATGCAATTGACTAGCTTCCTCAGTTATCAAATCCTCAAGCTTATGCAACTGGATAATAGCATCTGAAAATAACAGAACATCACACATGGGTTATATACTTTCTTGCACAATATAAAACACTGAAGTGCTTTTGCGGCCATGTATGTGAGCACACATATTTATGCAACAATTGACAAGAGGAACAAAGATTAAATTATCAGTCTGCTTGTCTTGGACTCTAATAACCTTCTGAAGATGGTTTCCCCAGCAGAACCTGAGCTATGTCCTGAAATTTAGCTCTCTGAGAATCAATAGCATCTTCTAGTAATTTCATCAACTCCCTTGTAGATGTTTGGCGCGATTCAAGAGCTTCTTTGATATAACCAATTGACCCATCAGTTTCACTGGTTTCAATAGCATCTGCTTCTAATAGCCTACAAAGAAATATATCCTCCGCAGGACATGATGGTATAGAGCCTAAGGGGAAGTCAGTACTTTGAAAATAGAAGTAAGATACTGTTCAATCAGGAACCAGCAAAACCCAAATATTACCTCGAGAAGATTCTACTCTATCCAAACTTTGTAACGCACATTGGCCAGTCCCAGCTTGTGCGCCAAGTAAAATTATATCGTCAATCAACTACACAAATTCATATATTTAATTAATAAAGAATGCTATTATAACATACCATACAATTTTACAAAGAAAAGAAAATGCAGGAAAGAGATTTGAAATGGGTAACCTGGTTCCAGACTCCGTTCACTTTTATCAACATCTCATCATACGAAACTTGCTTCTCTTTTAATTCTTTGATTTTAGATTCAAGATCATGTAAATCTTGCTTCTGTGTTTCTAATTGCTGAACAAGTTTCTGGTTCTGGTACTGAAGAACTGCCGCATCAACCTGTCAAAGAATAGTTTGACGAATTGGTGTTTAGTCTACAGCAAATCCAAATCAATTTAGAGAATTTACTCAGAAGATATCTTATTGATTGATCATTTCAGGAGCCACTTAGACGGATATTCATGTCTGAGTTACAAAACAAACTCACAGGAGGCAATATAAACAACAGTTTTAGGTATGAGCTGAACAGCAGAATTTTTTGTATACAACAGAACCACGAAATTGGAATAATATAAAATTGTTCAAATTTCTCCATAATTTCTATTTTGAAAGAGCTTTATTTAGCTAATTTAATTAATACCGACACTGTCTAAATAGGCTTAGAAAAACTAAAGAGAAAATACAGTGTGTCTGGTAATCAAAGATAAAGCATGGAGGTTCAAGGGAGACCTCGAGAAGTGTCTGCAATAGTAAGAACTCACTAACAGACTGCATAAGGATTTTAATTATGCTTATAGGCAAATAAGTTGATCTCCATAACACAGGTCAATGCTTAAGAAGGTTGAAATTTAATTTGGCTTTGGTATAGGCATAGAGATCCATGTTTTACATGCTGGGCAGTTAATAACACAAACCTGATAGGCAATTACATTGGAACCATGGCCCTTGAAATAACAGGATCTAAAACTTTATCATACAATCCACATCATCTTAAGTACCCGTATTTGGCCTTCACAACAGTAATTCAAAAACTTTATTAGTGGCCATGATAAATCTATACTCACTATCATAGTTGTTAATAGCAAAAAGCGACGCGAAGCAACAAGGCCTCGCCTTGCTTTGGAACGAAGCGAGGTCCCGAATGAAGCACTCATGTACAATTTAATATATATCAATTATAATTATATATTCTCCAAAAATAAACTATAATCATATAACATAAATGAACAAATATAAAGACAATCAATATATAATAAAATTGACAAAATAAAAGGGAAAGTTTAGTAAAATTATATAAAAAAAAAAGAGAAAGAAGTCTGCAAACCCTAATCTTCCTTATCTCATTTTACCCCGCAAACGCTAATCTTCCTTTTTTATTTACTGGAAAAAATCAATAAATCGAGGCCTTGTTAAAAAAGGCAACTTTTTTTTTTTTAATTTCCTAAACCCATCACCTTCAATTTCTGGAAAAAGCACCGTTTTGCTGCGCTATGAAGCGCCGTAACGCCGGGAAAAGCGCCGCTTTTCCCAAACCCTAAAAATAAGGCGAGGCGAGGCAAGGGGAGGGCGAGTCGCCCTGAATCGCGCTATATCAAGTGCTTCAATCGCTTTTAACAACTGTGCTCACTGTGTAAAGAAATGGCACGTGAAACGAATTTGTTGGTTGCAAGTTATTCCATCTTATGACATGTAATCTACAGGACAAATATGATCTTGAGTCTTGACCGGGCACTTTAAACAATTCCATAAAAAAGCATTTGAGATGAGACAAATTACGGAGCCATAATGACATAAATTCTTCAAATTAAGTAATTCATCTCCTTTTTTGGAAGTAACTTAGAAGCATTTAACAAGGAATCTCTTTTGAAACCATATCATCTCATCAACAAAAGAGTCAGTATCTCTTACTCTAAAATGTGAACTTTGAATTCTCATACCAATGATGTAACCTAGACAGTCATACAAGCTTTGTACTTGCTTAGTGGATTGTATGTTATATGACAGTAAAAAGTAATCCTCAAAGCTTCATACAGTGAATGAGAACTAAAGGTCCCATTTTCTTCAATAACTTATATTTCATAAATAGGATTCAAATTACATAGAAGGGTTTCACACGTGAAATCCGTAGATGCTTATTTCCCTGCTTTACTATATTTTTCAAAAGCGACTAAATCCACAAACAATTTACTTAATCAAGGACATCTATTTAATTCAAAAGCACCATGTAGTTCTACTCCAATACTTACAGAAAATCATAACCACATTATTAATAACAATAACTTTATATTTTTACTGGGCATCCATTTTCGTTGTAATTATACTCCAATACTTACAGAACTCAATACCACATCTTAATAACAATAACTTCATCATTTTATGAGGTCTATCTTCTTTGTAATTTCAGTCTAGTATATCATTACCACGTCCCATTTTCAACAAATCCCCAAATAAATCACATTTAGAAACAATTCAAACTTCAATAATGGCTGTCATGTCAGCTCATGTTCCCATCCCAGTAGATCATAATTCAAGAAACCCCCAAAAACACCTTAAAAACCCTAATCCACATTTAAATCTTAGATTAAAATCCAAAATCAAGGTTCTACTTAAAAACAAAAAAAAAAAAAAAAACATTTCAATATCCCAAAACAGACACAACTAAAATTAGAAATACAAAACAATACTGATAATCGCATAACAGAGATTACAGGTAAAATCGACGAAATTAGCAAACATATTACAGGTTTATTGTCATCAGATGGAGGAGAAGAAGAACTGCGAGCCATTGAAGAGTTGTTGTTGTTGTTGTTGTGGTGACGGCGCTTTTGCTGTGGTTCTTCTTCTTCTGGTTCCATTTAAATAAAAATATATGTAATCGCCTCAACCATTACATGAACAATTTGATTACCCTATTTTATGTTCCTAAATACTATATATATATTATTTTGCTGCGCGTAGAATTCAACAGTTAGTGAATGGAATTGGAATGTCTAATTGTAGCCTAGACTGTTGGGGAAGAAGACTGAATAAGTAGAGTGAAAAGACAACTTTAGCAGAAGAACTTGTTTTCTGAAATAAGTTCCATTTCTTTACAGCGATAATTGCAAATATGTATTGTCTTAGGAAGAATTCAAGAAATTATAAACAATTTTTGTGAGTGTGCGTGTGTGTGTGTGTGAGAGAGAAAGAGAGTTGAAGTTGATCAGAACTCAGAACCTTCTATGGTCCAAGAGTATGGGCTGGAAAATGGGCCAACAGAGTTTTTTGAAATGAGGTTGACGAGGAATTATATTTGGGCTGGGCTTATTTGATTTAATACAATTCCAGTTCATCAATTTAACCAAAAAGGAAAAGAAAGAGGAAATACCACTCAAATTCTAAATCCAATAGACGCTTTGTTTAGTAATTAGAATTATGGTTCCAATTAGAGTTGATAATAGATCACAACTCATGCGTCAAACTCGACTCAGTCTGACCTTATTTCTTATACTTTTTCTGGGAAATTCTATTAGAAATCGAGTTTGGTTGAATTTAAAGTATTCATATGATAGGTGTGCAATACATTTATATTTGGGATTTGATGTAATTTTTAGGAGAGTGATAATTGATCAATGACAAAATAAATGCAATAACTTTGTCTTGTAGTTGGATGATACTTTTTTTCCCTTCTCAAGTGAACAAAATCTAAATTAAAGAGTATCAACGTTTAGCTGGATCAAATTAAAAGTAAATAAGATATCTAATATTTTTTATTAATTTTACGGGATTGAATCCTAGGCCTCAACATTTTAAGTCCCGCATTCATGGATTAGAATTTCATTTTGATAGTATGTTTGGTATGTTTATATTAAGAACTTTTCTATGTGATACATTTGGAGAAAATGTATACCCAAGAAACTTGTTCAAGTATAAAATATTCTATATTTTATTTTCACTCCGATTGATCAAAAAAACATAATTTTTTTGGTGTTTTTGGTGAAAAGGTATGAATTTTTTTATTCATGCCTGCACGCTTCATTGGCCACAATACCAATCATCTCATTCCATTTAATATATATTAGACAAAAAAAAAATGCAAAACTAAAACGGTTATATGGGACATAAGGTGCAATTTTACAAAGTGGGAGACTAAAAATGTAACTTTTTAAGCTGGGACCAAATGGGCAATTTCAAATTAAAAGACCAAAAGTTTTGAGGATTATATGGAATTAAATATACAATTTTATGATAGTTAATTCCACAAGGACAACGAAATTCAAAAAACCTATATTGAGAATAAAAGTTAATATTTCCACTAATAGAAAAACAAATGGAAAATATAGGAAGAAATTGCATCGCCAATAGTTGGGAATTGCTAATTGAACAAAATTAAGAATGTAAGTTAATAATATATTCTAATCTGACTAACTACCAAAGAAGCTAAAACATCTGTATACATTTTCTGATCTTTTGTTATATAATATGTGAGGCTAAATCATACTAACTATTCTTCAGACTGAAAATTGTTTACATTTTGGTTCCCATAAATAATATAGGACACCAAAATTTAGTTCCGTCTAGAACTTCAGAATAATAGGTTCTATTAAACATCTTTCAACTGTAATTTAATTATCAAATTATCGAGATGCATGATTAAATAATGTCTGACTTCTTACATAATCAATTCAATCATCTTTTGACACACTCCATCAGTTTTAATATATGTGCTAGGGGGATGACCAATCTACGTAATTATTTCTACACAAAAGATAAATACTAATAGTAAATATTTAATAACTATGCTAGGAGAAAATATATGTGTTATTCACATTTTCCTTTTTCAAGTATTACCAAGAAATTCTTATTTGTAGCAAGATTTTTTGTGTGAATTATCAATTTTGAGTAGGAAGAGCGATGTTTAATTTATTACATGTTTAGTGTACGAATAAATCAGGAATGAGCGGTGATGATTAGCGGAGTTGTAGATGATCTAGGGACATAATGTTCTTTTCTAAAATGTTGCAGAGAGTTTTTAAATTTTTCTCTTTTTTGATTTACACATATGCTAATTGAAAAAATATTACCGATTTACACATATGCTAATTGAAAAAATATTAATCGTAGTGATACCCACCTTCAAAATGTGTACCACACACTCACTAATTGGACATTTGGACTGAGGAGATTCACTTTCAAAGTTTCGTGGTGCACTGGAAATATTGACCGTTCACGTTAAAGAAAATTAGAAGGGGTTATTTCAATTATTTGTGATATGTATACCTTGTGAATGAATACTAAATGTTATAAATCCGGATGCCTGGAAATTGTTAACTCAGACTTGATCGCACAAATCCAAATTCAAATTTTAAAGATGTCCCGTGAATCTTTCCTACTACAAACGCATAAATAACTTTGTCTTCTTAACTCAATTATTTATTCTTCTAAAAAAAATTATTTAATTAATCTGTTTTCTTTATCAAAGTTCATATCATGGTAAATATATATATATAGTTTCCGATATCAACGTGAGGTCCCAAGTACCGTACAATAATTAAGGTGGCCACTTTTTTTTTCACCATAAAGAAAAATAAAAAGGAAAAAATAATGATGATAATAAGAAGAAGGAAAAATAAATCACCTATAATCACTTTTCTTAAGTGTAGATAGATGTACAAACAAGCACAAAAGGGCTAATTACCCCCAAGCTAAAAACAAATCTAGTCAAACCAAACATACCAAACCACTTGTTTTCTTCTTTCGTCTCCCTTTTGCTTATGCCACACGAGGCATTTTACTTTGCTAATCCAACATTACTACAACCTTAATTAATCAAACATAATGGTAAAGGACAACCACTAAAGTATACCACATCTAATTTGTACATTCACCTAACCAATTAAACCAAATATATTTTTCACCTTCTACCTTTCTATGTCCATATGAGCAAATGATTTCCCAATTTGAAGAAAACTCATTGCTTCTCCTATCTTACTATTGTCTTTCTTTTGTGCCTCAACGTCATCATCATCGTCGTTTTCCTCATCTTGCATTACAAACTTCGTTAGCGTTTGGTACTCAATTTTTTCAGGATACAACTTAATCATGACCAGGTAAAATATCATCGAAAAAATTATCACCCCTATAACATACCAACTAAATTGAATATTTACTAGCGATTTGGCACGTTCTAGAGCCTCATCCCCATGGCACCGAACTACTTTATGACCTTCCTCCAAGTTCATGAAACAATCATTAGGGATTAGACTCGGGGTCCATAACATGAACCCCATGACCATAAGCCAAACCCCTTGGAACATTATACTAATTGACCTAACATAACTATTCAAGAAACTCTTGGGATAATTAATACCTAAAACCGTAGTAGAAAGTGAGATGAAAATCGCAATTTGGAGTAGCCAATGGTATTGGCCCTCAACCCCCATGTGATCTGTAGAGTGGAGGTGGAAGAGGAGGAGTTGTTGCCCGAAGGCCACCGCACCTAGGAAGTTGGTTAGCCCATACTGTGCGGGCGGGGCAAATTTATCAAGTATGATTGAGAAGAATGCGTATGTAAAAAAAGTTAAGGAAATATTTGAATGTTCAAAGTTGTGGAGATGGTTTGAAGGGATGGACCCATCCGAGTCGAAGGGTTGGTGTCTGTCGGGTCCGATAAAAAGCTCCATGGCTATAGACATGGTGCAACTTGCCATGATCAAATAGAGCTCCATATACTTGATTCTTGAAGTGGGAAACCATGGCGAAGAAGTGTACAATTTTGGATTAATAGAATGGAGTTTGACGTTGTTGAAAAGGTGCCACAATCCAATTATAAAGAAGCCAAATCCAGGTGCAACATGACCTATAAGAGTGCCCATGTTTTTTATTTTGGATTAATGGAATGGAGTTTGTAAATATTTTGCTTTATGTTTGGAGGGTGGGAACAATGAAATTAGGAGGGAAAATTGAAGTGGATAGAAATGGATAGGGTGAGGGGATCTTATATGTAGGAAATGTGGTAAAAAAAATGAATATTTTATTCGATCTAGAGGGTTCTAAAAGGATTGGAATTAAGTTTGACAATTTGGTGAGAATTAATTAATTTTGATTAATTGAGTTACTTTTCTAGGCTATGGGACGATGCTTGGGGAAGAAGATAGAGAAGAGTTGACCATAGACTGAAATTAGATGTTTAGCTATGGGATGACGTGCGCATTTTTTTCTTAGAAGAAGGAAGTTAACTGGAATTTGGCTTGTCAATGGAATTCTTCTGGAGAAAGTCATAATCAATCCAATTAATTAATGCCAATTGCCAAACAAGATCCAACAGTTGATCAGGTGGGTTGGCTGGGGTGAGGGTGGGCTGGATTGGAAGCTTCAATGTGAAATTCTAAAGTCAACCTTAAATAAATTTTGGTTGAACAAAAAGATGTATTCTAGAAATTATTTGTCAATGTTCCTCAAGCTAAATTCAGGCAAAGTGAAAATTATGCTTTTGGTTTAATAGTTTTGTATTTAATAAGGATCTATTATCTGAGTTCTTAATAGTCAAACAAACAATTTTTCAATCCCCTTTCAAATAGATTTTATTTGTTTGGACACTCAAAAACTAGTAATTTTAAGCCTTGCATATATTATCAATAATTACATGCATCAGAAATTCTTTCAATAATTATTCAAACTCAAAGATTATAAAAAATAAAATACTACTACCTCCATTTTTTTATTTGTCGCTTTGGCAAAAAAATTGTTTACTTTTATTTGTCATTTTTGAATTTCAAAGTAAAATTTATGTTCTTTTACCAATTTTACCCTTCTTACTAATACTTATCATTAATGTTCATTAATGCTAAGATTACTTGATTAATTAAAAGGGTATTTTGAAATTTTTTACTTAAAAAAGTGTTATTTATGATATTTCTTAATCCATGTGCACTCTTCCCAAACGGCAAATAAAAAAAAAAAAGGGAAAGAGTATATCTTTGACACTAAAAACTAGCCTGAAATCTCAACTTTACTAGTGACTAGCACTAAGTTACCAACCAATTGACAGTTTTCCTCCTTTGTTTGAAGGTTGGACATGCAAGTATATCTAAATTATTTGTTTCTATTTGATTTAAATATTCATCATTCTTTAAACGCTTCGAACGTTTAACTAGAAAAACGTGAAACAGATGAAAGTATTTTGGTGATTGTCAATCAATTTAACTGACGTTTGATTAATTAAACAATAGTATAATTTCTTAATTTAATCAACCAACCGAAACCAGCATACATATCTTCATAACCACAAAATTAATTATCTCTTATCCAATCATGTGTCTATTATACATATTAAATTATATAGTCAATTTACAACGATATGATTATGGAATTAACTTTCTTTAGTGTTTGCAACTTGGGTTGGGTGCTCTAATAAAAACCACATACAGATACAGTGTGGTAAAGAAAAGACCAATTAAGTCAAGTGCACCCTTAAATAAAGAGATAAAATTAAACATGACTTTAAATTCATCTCTATGTCCACTTATAATGTCATGCAATGTGAAAAAGTTAGATAATAGTGGTTAGGGATATGCACATATTTAATAAAGTTGCACCAAATTTTACCAAATTTTATTTTTCTTTTTCCCAAATTTAGAGGTTTGGTATACAGATCGAGAAGAATTGTATAAATTCTGATATAGTTCTGAATTTAGAAATCTCATATATAAATAAATAAATCCATTAATTTGCAATTGGACTTTATAACTATATATTTATCTAGCCTGTAATTATTATATATGCATGGTCCATTATCACTTCTGCTTTTGCTGCCTTCAACTCTAAAACAAAATATGTTCAATGATCAGAATCCAACGTCATGACAAAATTTATTTTAATTTGTTTAAAAGCATAAATAAATAGAAAGATCTTAATCAAATTTGTTTGTTATTCAATTCCTTTTTTCTTTTTAAATCAAAATATATATTGCCTTTTGTTCACAAAGCTATTTATGAAAATCATTAATTATTTTATTTCTCTTAAACAAACTATCACCAACTCATTCTATTAAGAAATATGTCAGTTTCGCCTACTAAGAAATCAACAATTAAAGGAATATAACATGAAATTTAATATATTGTATTGTGAGTTGAGACCATACAATATCGATTATGTTGTTATGATATTCAAAAGTTTGGTTTAATATCGAATATCTAAAACTGCACTAATTGGATTGATATAAGTTTCAGCTAAAAAAAAATCGTAAAGTTGTACCCTATGCACGTTAATACTGATATGACCTCTAAACATTGTTTTATTGTTTTATGATAATTAACCTCTAAATATTGTTATTACGTTCACAACAAAAAATTCTTATACAAACTTGATTTAATTAATTTCAATCAAATCACATCATAAAAAATATATATTCATTCTGGTGAATGATAACGATCAATCAAAGATATTATATAGCCAAAAATAAATTACACTTACTATATAAATATTTTGGGTCTGTTTGTTTGGTGTTTGATAAAGTAGTTTGGGAGAGTAGTGGATGTTTGTGAAATAATCTCGATTTGCATAATGTTGTTTGTCTGAGTTTTGAGAGAGTGGTTTGAGAAATAAAGTGGGTATAGATCATTTTGAAAGAGTTAGGTTGTAGGTGTATGATGTGTAAATTTTATGTCAAATCATGTTTGTTATGTGAGATAAATTGTGTAAGAGATAAGTTACTTTATGTCAAATCATAGTAGAGTTTATACAGGTTTTGTTTAGAGATAAGAAAATTGTTGTTTGTTTGGATTTTGAGAGAGTAGTTTGAGAAAATTGAGAGATAAAAAATTTATTTCAGAAAATAGATAACATGTTTGTTTGATATTTCCCAAACACGAATTTTTTTTTAAAAACGCCAAACAAACAAGCCCTTAAGATTCGATCAAGTTGAAGATAGTCACTTTAACACTTCAAAATTTTAAGAATAGGAAAAGTAATCCACGCCATCATTTTAAGAATAGAAAAAGTAAGATCACATGAATTTTGTCATGCTTGACGTGTAAACATCTAGCTTCCGTATACGTACACGTCACGCTTAATTTAATATCAATGTGGCTGTTTAATTATTTAATAAATAATAAGATACGCCATGATTTTCTACATAATTTATTTGTAAAGTAAACCTGAGGCGCCACAAATCATTTTCTAGAAAAGCAGAATGATTGATTGGATTGGAAAATTTATGATCCAAATTCAATTCAAATTGCATTTAGTTTATGAACATGCTATGTGTAATACGATTATTATAAAAATATGTAAACCTTTTTAAACGAGTGTCGACCCAAAGTTTGTGCATATGTAATCATTTAAAATTAACCTAGCCAACGTAATAGTTATAAAAGAAAAAGTTTGTAGATAAGCACAATTGATTGAACATATTTATATTTGACTTTTCCTAAGACGATGGTCAAAAAATCTAAAGTGAACATAATTGAACATCCAACCCACCTAAATTGGGTCAATTAATGAGAATAAATAATGAAATATGGGAACACATATTCAAAGGCCCTTAAAAACATGGGAAAACCCCGTTCAATAAATGGAGTAACGGACCACGAAAATGGTATTGTAAATTTGTAATATTGCCAAATTTATTTATTATAGAAACAAAAAATTGAGTCGGGCCACCTTGTCAATTGACTTGGGTATTAAATTACAAATCAAATATTTGGAAAATATGGGCCTTCAATTTACCTACGGCCCAAGATCCACCTTATTGGCTTGATTCTACAAATCCAGGCCGGATGATATATGTTGAATTTAAATTGGGGTAGCCTCCAATCATCTCTTCCAATACGGAAAAATATTTGATCAATAGTCATAACATAAGTAGGATAACTCACATTTTAGCCCCCAAAATTTATAATTTTGGCACTTTTTTTTGTTTGTACTTCAATCAAGAATTAAAGAATTTCATCAGTACTTTTCAAGTAAATCATAGGTCTAAAGCACAATACAAAACAAGTCTTATTCCTATACCTATCGTATTTTCTAAACTAAAACCTCCTCAACATCAAAGCATAATGCCTATATTAGTGATCTCAATTCTAGTAAAACACAACCAAAATTGTCAATCTGATGAAACAAGAGTCGAGATAGAATTCATCGTAAAGACATCTTCACCGGGCTTGATGCAGAAGAATCTCATCTATTCCCAAAAGCTTTATGTACACTAGTTTGATTAAGGCTTCAAGATATATGGCTAATCATTCATCTTTAATGCCTTGAGAGAAAAAAAAGGACCCCGGCACTTCTGAAGTTGATGATAAAGCTGATACACATTTGAACTTGTGTTGCTTGTATTTATCCCTAGTTGCAACCAAAGAACTCCCTCTTCTACTCAATTGCAAGTCATGAAGAATGCACACACATTCTTTCAAATCTGCCGCTGTGTATCCTGACTGAGTTTGTAGAGCGAAAGTCCAAGGATGTGATTTAGGTTGGAATGTAAATCTTGCGAGAAACACAACAGATGCAGCTACCAAGGAAGGCAAGAACTTTACACATCCATAATCCAACAAACTTAACTCTGCTAGGTAGTAACCCAAGAACTCCAAATCCAAACTCGAGCTCTCAAAATCTTCTTGAGCAATCATGGTAAATCTCCTAAGAAATGTTTTCACTGTGGGATTGCCCATCTCAAATCTAAGAGATTTGAGTACATCCGCTTCCATCTTCACTACATCTTGCTTAGAATACGCGTTATCAGTGATGTAACAAAAATCACTCACATCTGGAGGACTAATCTCTTCATATTTCGAGGCAATGAGCATTGAAGAAACACCAAGAAGCTTAAGTTGTTGCCTATTAATAACATTTGCAGATAAGTATCTATCAATGTAGGAAACTGTTAGATACAGAGAGTCTGAAAGAAGCTTGTATTCCTCTGCCACCTCGACTAACCAATCGATTAAAATCCCTCTCATTTTTGCAGTCACATCATTCTGAATCTTTTCTAAGTAATCTGGCGATGGCCTTCTCTTAGCCTCCATCTGAATAAGAACCATGAATTAAAATTTTCATAAGTTTCCACCAAAACACTGAAAAACTTTCTGATTTTGATTAATTTCTATTTCACCATGTTTCTTTGATTTAATTACCAACAAGTTTCTGAATATGAAGCTAACAAAAACATACCATAAAAATGAAATTTTAATATATGCCAAAAACCCAAATCTATTACCACCCAAGCTAATAACTAATCGATATACCAATGCTTAAATCAAATCAACTGAAATAAATTAATGTTAAGCAGATTTAGAAAACCTACCTCCATAGTATGAAAATATTGATATATATCAGAAGCATAGGGTCCACACATCTGCGGGTCATCTTCACGAATCTTGGGTTCCTTTTTAACCTCCCTCACAATCTTCGCTTTCCTTTCTTTGGATTTAATTTTCTGCTTCTCATGTTGGTGTTTTTTTCCAATCGGATCCGAACTATTCGACTCGACGAGTAACCAGGATCGAACTAATTTGACCCAATTGCGGAATCTGGTGGGTTTTATATTTATAGTATATTTCGAAAATAACTAGCATAAAAACGAGGATCCCATAAACGATAATTAATATAACCATGCATAAGAAAGAAATAGAAAACTTACAAAAAGCTTCCAGCTCTTCGTTCTTTTGGTTGAACTTTTGGCTTCATGCTTTTCTAGACTTTGATGAACAAACGACTTAGATATTTTTCACCATTGATATCAACCACGTTCTCATTCTACTAGGTGTGTAGGCACCAACTTAAGAGAATCAAACTTTCTTTCACGTTTTAAAATTCAAGAGTTTTAAGATCAAAAATCTCTTTTGTTTCTTGAAGGGATGACTTTTGTATGTTTTGGGTTGAAGAACTTTTTCTTCTTTTTATTGAGTGTAATTTTAGTGATTTCACAAATCAATAAAAATAATATATCATCTAATATGTATATATAGATAGTTATGGAAAGAGTTAAACTCCTACCATGACTCAGATTTCTACTAGAAAAAGAAATCTTCTCTTTTTTACCTTAAGAGAGTTATAAATTAAATACAATAGAACTCTTATAAGTAATTAAAACATACATAATAGATTTATATATAATTTCAAAAATTACATATAAAATATATAAGTTTTCCTTTTGTTTATTACATAAACATATCATATATATTTACTTAGTAAATAATAAAGTTTTACCATTAGAAATTTCGTAAGTGTCAATATTTTCTTTTTCTTAAATTTAATATTCAATTTTCATTAGATTCAATTCTATAATTAAATACTTCTACCATCCAATTAGTTTGGAGTTTCTATTTTGGAAAACTATTTCCAAAATGCAACGTGAATGAATTTATTTTAATTATTTAAGTTCAAATGTAGACCCAAAGGTTGTGTATATATAAATCATTTATAATTAACCTAGCCAACGTAATAGTTATAAAAGAAAAAGTTTGTAGACTTAATTGAACATATTTATATTTGACTTTTCCTAAGACGATGGTCAAAAAATCTAAAGTGAACATAATTGAACATCCAACCCAGCTAAAGTGGGCCAATTAATGAGAATAAATAATGAAATAATGAAATCTAGGAACACATATTCAAAGGCCCTTAAAAACACCACGAAAATGGTATTGTAAATTTGTAATATTGCCGAATTTATTACTTCCTTTGTCCCAATTATTTTTATTCCTTGGTACAGTTGATCAGTTAACTTAACTAAATTTATAAAAATTATAATAAATAATTTAACTAATATATTTAATTAATAAGTTAATAATATCTAAATATCAAATGACACCATATATATTTATATTTAAAAGGTTTAGTACTCAATAAATTTGAATAATTTAATATGATAAATCACTTAAAAAATTGAAATGTTTGATCGGATATTATAGCAAAGTAAACAAAATAAATGAAACTGTGGGAGTATTATGAAACTAAAAATAGAGTCGGGCCACCTTGTCAATTGACTTGGGTATTAAATTACAAATCAAATATTTGGAAAATATGGGCCTTCAGTTTACCTACGGCCCAAGATCCACCTTATTGGCTTGATCAACAAATCCAGGCCGGATGATATATGTTGAATTTAAATTGGGATAGCCTCCAATCATCTCTTCCAATACGGAATTTTTTTTTATCAAAAGTCATAAGTAGGATAATTCACATTTTATCCCCCAAAATTTATAATTTTGGCACTTCTTTTGTTTGTACAGAATCAAGAATTTCATCATTACTTTTCAAGTAAATCATAGGCCTAAAGCACAATACAAAACACATCATATTCCTATACCTATCGTATTTTCTAAAGGAAAACCTCCTCAACATCAAAGCATAATGCCTATGTTAGTGATCTCAATTCTAGTAAAACACAACCAAAATTGTCAATCTGATGAAACAAGAGTCGAGATAGACTTCATCGTAAAGACATCTTCACCTTGCTTGATGCAGAAGAATCTCATCTATTCCCAAAAGCTTTATGTACACTAGGTTGATTAAGGCTTCAAGATATATGGCTAATCATTCATCTTTAATGCCTTGAAAGAAAGAAAAAAAGGACTCCGGCACTTCTGAAGGTGATGATAAAGCTGATACACATTTGAACTTGTGTTGCTTGTATTTATCCCTAGTTGCAACCAAAGAACTCCCTCTTCTACTCAATTGCAAGTCATGAAGAATGCACACACATTCTTTCAAATCTGCCGCTGTGTATCCTGACTGAGTTTGTAGAGCGAAAGTCCAAGGATGTGATTTAGGTTGGAGTGTAAATCTTGCGAGAAACACAACAGATGCAGCTACCAAGGAAGGCAAGAACTTTACACATTCATAATCCAACAAACTTAACTCTGCTAGGTAGCAACCCAAAAACTCCAAATCCAAACTCGAGCTCTCAAAATCTTCCTGAGCAATCATGGTAAATCTCCTAAGAAATGTTTTCACTGTGGGATTGCCCATCTCAAATCTAAGAGATTTGAGTACATCCGCTTCCATCTTCACTACATCTTGCTTAGAATATGTGTAATCAGTGATGTAACAAAAATCACTCACATCTGGAGGACTAATCTCTTCATATTTCGAGGCAATGAGCATTGAAGAAACACCAAGAAGCTGGAGTTTTTGCCTATTAATAACATTTGCAGATAAGTATCTGTCAATGTAGGAGACTGTTAGATACAGAGAGTCTGAAAGAAGCTTGTATTCCTCTGCCACCTCGACTAACCAATCGATTAAAATCCCTCTCATGTTTGCAGTCACGTCATTCTGAATCTTTTCTATGTAATCTGGTGATGGCCTTCTCTTAGCCTCCATCTGAACAAAGAACCATGAATTAAAATTTTCATAAGTTTCCACCATAACACTGAAAAACTTTCTGATTTTGATTAATTTCTATTTCATCATGTTTCTTTGATTTAATTATCTACAAGTTTCTAAATATTAAACTAACAAAAACATACCATAAAAATGAAATTTTAATATGCCAAAAACCCAAATCTATTACCACCCATACTAATAATTAATCGATATACCAATGCTTAAATCATATCAATTGAAATAAATTAATGCCAAGCAGATTTTTTAGAAAACCTACCTCCATAGTATGAAGATATTGATATATATCAGAAGCATAGGGTCCACACATCTGCGGGTCATCTTCACGAATCTTGGGTTCCTTTTTAACCTCCTTCGCTTTCCCTTCCTTCACATTTCTAATGGGTTTAATTTTCTGCTTCTCAATCTCGTTCTTCACTACATTTTGAATATCACCCAAAACTACTCTCTTTTTCTTCTGGGCAGCCATTGTTTCCGGTTCTGATGCAGCGGCTCTCTTCTTCGCAGCCAAGCGCGTGATTCTCACACAGTTTTCTTGGTCCGCCATTGTTAAGAGTATTTTTTACGAATGGAGAAACCAAGAAAACTAGAGAGGAAGAGAGATTGTTTGTGAGTGGGGGAAGAGGAGAAATGGATAGTGTATATAAGGTGGGAATGTTAAAATGAGTGCCGCCATTAACATTTACAGAAGCGGTTCGAAATTTTTTTGAGAAGGCGGGCTCGCGGAGGCGTTGTGTTTTTTGTTTGGTGAAAACAAAAAATTGAAACGAAATAAGGGTTTTGGGAAAAGTTTCGAAATTTTCATAATTTTGGCACTTAGCCAACTAATTATACATCTTTTGCCCTAATTAACTTCCTGAAATTTAAACAGTAGTCGCGTTTTGCACCCTGATCAACATCTAAATAATTTTTAAGGGCATACATGTCATTTTAATGTTGATGTCAAAATTTATTTTCACCTTTTCAACCGTGGACGAGTTCCACCTCGTTGTCCTTCTGTTCGCTAGTTCTCGTACTAAAAATTGTTTTGATTATAATTTTTTGCCTTTTCTTTTTATATACTATAAGTTTTAGACCAACAATTTTATACTTCACATCTATAAGCAAAAATACGAGGTAAAGAAATTGTTAATTGATTAATTTAAGACACAATGCATTAAACATAACAATATGGCAATATTCCAAACCAAATTTACATGCATTCTTTCACTTCTGAAAATGTTTGGAGTAGACATCAAGGTTGTTTTCACTTTTCACAACACTAGTACTGCATTGCATTCTTTCTCATCAAGCATAGAGTTTCCTACGGTTCTAAGTTAAATATTTGTGAATAATATTATATTCCACGTTGATAATCAAACAATTTTGTGAAAAGGAGAGTAATTTTTCAAGAATTTACATAATTTTATTGAAAAGATCATTATAAAAAATTGAATACGTACAACCCCAAGACTTGAAACAATTTAACTAATGATAGTCATTTGATCCTCTCTCGACTCTTCAATTTTAAATCCTAATTTATTGACATTTTGATTTTGACTCTTCTGGATAGACGTGTTTACAAAATTATATTAAAATGTTTGGAGTAATTAAGCCGCAAAAGGTTTGTTTTCGTAATTGTTTGTCTCACTTTTCATAAAATATTTTCGTACACACTGAAAAGTTAGACAAATATATTCTTTTTATTTTAAAAAAATAATTTTTTTTTTCTTACTTAATTTTTTTAAAAAAAATCAAATTTATTTCACAAACCAATGCGCGAGATAAACAAAACGTTCACTCTTCACATGATTCCTTTAACATACAGCTTATATAAATCGATTTTCTTCATAAAATATGGGAGAATTTTCAAAAGTTAATTCCTCCTATTGTCTTCAAACTTTTGAGGCGTGCTGCAGACAGCAATTATATATTATTTTGACAAGGATAGGAAAACTTGTGATCTTAATAATGAAGGCTAGTACCATACTCTATTAATTATTATAATGTTATTAGAGTTTACAAACTGGATGTATGTTTTACTAAAAATCTAAATATATATTTATTTTAAATTAGTCATAAAATTATTTAATTTAAAATTAACTTGATCGTTAAATAAGTCGAATTCAGATTGATTATAATTGAACGAAACATAAAACTCAGATAACATGATTTTTATATTTTGTCATTTTCAAGCTTCTCAAGTCAAATTCGAAAATAATTAAAATTAGCAACAATATATGTTTTACGAGAAGATTCGCTTTAATTAGATTGATTTTCATCGATATAATCATGTACCAAACTCACGTAATAACAAAATAAATATATTATACCTTTTTTTTACATGATCATTTTTTAGGAGTTATATTCAATCTATCAAACAAATATATTATATGCACTTATCAAGTGAATACTTTGTGCCGTTATAGGATTTTGGTGTCGGTAATGTACTTTATGTTATTATAACTAAAACAAAATGACCATGTGTCCCACTTTGAACTCTTTTCAGATTCTGGGCAGGCAAGCATCCACTAAAAGAATCACGTTACCTAATTGGTTAACAAAAATCAGAATAAGGTGATAATAATTTCCAAGAAAGAAAGTTGCTTTGTACCAAATGAAATGGACCTTATTTTCTACACTCTGTAGATCACAAACTTCAAATTCAAGTTTCAAAAAGCAAAGACTTGGTCATTTTGCTATAAAACACACACACACTTCACTTCAATATATATGCATTCTATTCTATTACTATAGTATCCATTTAGAAGCACAAGAAATTCTACAACCATGACTAGATTTCTCTCAAATCCATTAGTTTGCACTATTACCCTCTCCCTCCTATTTTCTTCGACATATTGTCAATCGACCAACAAAGTCGATGACTTTTTGGTCGAATTGGATAACAATTCGATGAAAGAAAAACTAAGTCATTTTCGTGTATACTGGCACGACATCCTCAGTAGTCGTGTCCCAACATCAGTTCAAGTCGTAAAGCCACCCCCAAACGTGCCCAACGGCTTCGGAGTGGTCAATATGATCGACAATCCCTTAACGCTAGGGCCCGATTTGAGTTCGAAAGGCGTTGGAAAAGCTCAAGGTTTTTATGCATTAGCTTCACAAGAAGAGGTTGCCTTATTAATGGCCATGAACTTTGTTTTCACCGAAGGAAAGTACAATGGCAGCACGATTACGATACTAGGGAGAAATGCGGTTATGAACAAAGTAAGGGAGATGCCGGTGATTGGTGGAAGCGGGCTTTTCCGATTTGCTAGTGGTTATGCACAAGCCCGAACACACACGTTTGATCTGAAAAGTGGTGATGCCACGGTTGAGTATTCCGTCTATGTCAAGCATTATTGATATGTTTATCATCTTAATTAGATAATAATTTATGAAGAGTTCCAGGCTTTCAATAATGTAGCAAATTTAGGAATAAATATTTTGTTCTTACTCTTTTCCACTTATTATTCTTGCTAATTTTACCTTTGATACAAAGTTTTAGATAAAATTTAAAAAGATTAACGTGTTCAATACTTTTAAAATTCAAGATTTTGCTACGGAATTTTTCATCGCCAAAGATAATAACAGCTCGTCGCTCAGACTGTCCGCGTTGCTAATTGTCTTCAGGTGCAGTTCTCTTTATTTCGTCCCCAATTCTCACCTTAATGGGAAAATTGCAACATTGTGTCCCCAATTGGTTTGCTATGGTGCACGTATGAAATAGAAAGAGACATGCAATTACCAGTAGTAAGTGGCTTTGTTATTTCCTCCAATCCTTTAGAAGTGACGATGAAGGCTAGGACGTTTCAGAATTGAAAGTTCAGAATAATTATCAAAAAAAAAAAAAAAAAGGTTGAAGAGCTTGAAATCAGATAGAGATAAAGAAAATACACTATTTATACATTGAAGCCGTGAGAGGAGAAGAGACTGAATATTAATAATACATTTTGGTGATTTATATGTATAGTAAAAGGTTGGACTTTGTGGTCAATGGGGGAAAAAAGGAAAAACGATTATCAAACCTATGGTTCGCTATTGGGTAGCCTGCTGAGAATAGAGTGTTCTGGTTTGTGTTCACATTCAAAATCAAGATGAACAAAAGCCCTTTCAACTTCAGCAAGTTTTTCGATCTTTATTTGTAGAGTTTCCCCTATGCTGTGAGCTTCTTTCAAGGGCAAATCTTCAGGGAGTTCAATATCAACCTGGTTAAAAATTATGGAATTACAATTAATAAACTTTACTTTATGCTTGGTTTGAATTCCAGCGAGAAGTATGATAAGGAAAATGAACAAAAGTTAAAGCGTGTAGTTCTACTAAAAAACCAAAAGCATGTAGTTCTACTGAAAGAATATTTTACCTAGAGCTTTACTTACTAAAAACCAAGATCAACAACCAAATATAGCTTCATTAATTGTTTTCCAATAAAAAGCGGAACTTCTACTAATGCCAGTTATGGATGACTAACCTCAACAAAATACAAAACACCAAAAGTGTATGCACGGACTGTGTCAATGCGCTTGACTTGAGGGTGCCGTATCACAAGATATGTCAATTTTTGTAATACTTCAGGAGGAGCTGATTGTCCCACTAGCGACACTGAATCAAAAGAAAAACAAACTTTTGTATAGGAATGCTAATCAAAACAAACTACTTGATATTGAACTCCAGTTAGATCCTTAAGAGCGATTAATTCGACATTGCATCGGTGGATTTAATTTACTGGCCATGAGAGGAAAAAAGGCAATGTGTCATTCATTATGGCCAGGAGGACTGAATCAACTGAGGTAGCATCTAACAAACCCATTATTGGCTTTGATCTGATATACATATTTAACAAGTTTGATCAAAATATCATCGTTTGATAGTTTTTGAATCTCGGTTCAAACTCGACTTGATACATCAAAAAATCACAAAAATATCAAGCTACTCGAGCTCGACTCGTGTTAGCCTCGATTGATGCTTGGTTGAGCTCGAGCCCTTGAGAAAACCAAGCTCAAAATACAAATCAGCTCGATAAAAATGAAACAACCAAGCTTGAACCAACATATAGTTCGACTAAACTCGACTATATGGACCCTACTTAGGCAAGAACAACTACGGAGAGTTACAAAAGTTAAAGTGAAAACTTCCTATTCATTTTGGAAACATCTTAAACTATAAAATACTCTGCAGTTCCCAAGAACCATCATAAACAAGAGGAAAAGGAAACAAGGGGGTTGTTAACATGGTTAGATAGTCGAATATTTGTTTTCCATAAAATCTGGTATCTTTGTTACCCTATACTCACATTTAGACAAGATTATAACTATTTAGTTCTTGATTTCCAAATTTACCTAGACCAATTAAAAAGACTTGAAGTAAAAAAAGAACATCGTTGAAATGAAATTGGCACCTGCATTTTCAAAAACTGTTTTAGACCAATTCATAATCGTATAAAGTGCAAGGATAATAGCGCCAGCTGGATCAATCCACCAGAAAAATTTATCACCAAGAACAGCAGCAACTAATCCTACCACATTTGTCACCACATCGAAATAATGATCCTGAAAAAGTGCCAGAATATGTTAATATGCAGTCTAAATAAGATTTCTTATCCTAAATATAGATAGATAAGATAGATTCATATACCTTCGCATAGGCACGAACAATTTCATTTTTAGAACTTTTGCAGTAAAACCACAGAGCAAGTTTTACTACAGTAGCGGTGATCATGATTGAGTACAACCAAAATAACTGATCTGAAGTCATTTTTTCAGAATGTTCATTTTCAACCAGCTGTTCTACTGCCTGGATTAATACTTGAAAGCCTGTAGGATATAAATGCCAAATCACCTTTTATTTTTTTAGGGGTAGCTCCTTCAGTCATGAATTACTGAACTTCCAAAAGCTAAAGTAGATTGCATCATCATCACTTTAATGACGGTTTCACAAGAATAGCACATATCAAGGAAAAGCTTAACCTGACTTAGGATCTACAAGCCTTTTGATTGCTAAATGAGAACATAAAAATCCATATAGAGTTCACCTACCTACTTCTGTTTAGTATCCTAAAATGCATATATATGTTTTGACAGCATATATGGACCGATACCACATATTATTAAATTCTGGAGGCAATCGTGTAGGCAGGTTCTTGTAACTTGATACAAACTTTTTCACTTAAAGAAGAAATGTTTTCACTTATAATAATTTTAGAACTTGCTTAATAGCGACTACACTGAGAGAATTAATTATGTCATATAAATTTGGACTACTTGTGAAAAGTTTCTAAGCAGAAATGAGGCAAAATTCACCGTTTGTTGTTGGCCTCTTATCATAGTATTAGAGTTGTCATAATTATAATCTTAGTACCTAAATGCGGCAGGTTATTACTTATTTATGGGCCGATTTGATTTATTTAAAGAGATAAATGTTGATAACATACATAATCTCACCTAATCTTTGGGAACGACCATGTGCCCTGTTTCATAGAAGAAATTGACATAGTTCCTCCAGGACATTAGCATGTAAACACAATTACCAATAGTTCCTCAAAACTACTACATGAAAACCTTCATTACTTATGGTTTAGAAAACTGCAAGTCCAGTAAAACCTTAAGACTACCCTACCTGGAGGCTAACAAATGAAAAAGTTCACTTAATAATTAAATCACTCGTGCAATAATTTTTTTTTAAATAACGAATTTTGAATGAGAAGTACATACCAAGTGTAGCCATGATAGCGGCAAAGACAATAATGCCAACTGGCTGCACTCTCAACTTCCCGATTGGATATCTGTAAATATTAACATTTTTCATCGATAGGTGGGTAAACCAAAGTATGCCCCCAGCCATTAGATCAAGTAAAGAATCCAGGGTTGACGCAGCAATGGCTAGTGACCCACTCTTTATTGTAGCATATATCTACAAAGTACAAAACCACCATTCATTAAATCTTTCATCAACACACAATAACATAACTCTTTTTCTCTATGTATGGTCAATAGCTAAATTAACTTCAATCATAAATTATTAGCTTACGGATGAAGAAAATATTTAAGCTGAGATAACAGTATATCCACCTTTAGTGCCAGCAGTAAAATATTAGCATAATTGGAAATCATCATAGCTCTCTCTTGTTGTGCATGCTCTTCTACGTCTTCATCAAATATAACATCTTCAGATATCACTATAGAATCTACCTCCTCAAACGATTTTAAGGTCGCAAATTGTCTTTCATAATATTCCTTTTCTCCTATAAAAAAAAATAATAATAATAATTAAATTCTGAGGGCATTCGGATCATTATTCAAAAATTAACTCATCAATGATCAAAATTCTCAAAAATACAATTCAAATTTATGAAATTTCACTTCACATGACACGTGAAAAATTAAATTATTTTTCATAAAAACCTCGAATAACTCAAAATATGGAAGAATTTGATAAAAATACCTAGGGTTAAGCCATGCATTTTGGAATGATCAATGAAAGACGTCGATTCGGGGTCAACTGCTGTCCGGACTTTGTCGGGCAACTGGGAAATGAAATCGGAACGGAGTGAGTTAACCGAGTAACGGCGGCTGAGCTTACGACTGAGTCTGCGGATGAGCCGCCCACTGCCACCAGTATTCCACCGTTCCAAGAGTGGGGATTTGCCATCACTGCTGTTATCAGTACCGCTATTGGTTTCTGCTTCCATCTTTTTTGTTGGTTTCACAACTATTCGGTTGTATTTTAGGCACTGAAAGTCTGAAACGTGTCATCGTCTCTGTTTTTTTAGCAATATTGTATTTTAATATCTTATCTAGTTCCTGTTGACTTTATAATTCTATTTAGGGTAAATTACGAATACCCTCATATAAGGTCTAATTACTAAAATCACCCTCACGTATTGGGTATTACAAAAATCCCTCTCATGTTTGTCACCTTCTTATAATTAATCCCTTGCTCCTAAATTATTTCATTTTTGCCCTTGTGTGTTATTTTTTTTGTTTGTAATGTCTTATAAATGTTAAAACTTTGGATCTAATTATTATATCTTATAAATTAGAAAGAGATAATTATATATTTACTACCAGAATAATTGATAAAATTTATAATTGCCCATAAGTTATAATAAATATTGTAAAAATAAAAGGTATTTATATATTTATTAGCAATTTAAATTGTGAAATATTAAATTAAATAGAATTTTAATTATATATTTATAAATATGAATTGTTTACACATTAGTTAAATGAATTTATTTTATAAATTAGTAAATTTAATCAATTATATTGTATTATAAATAAGATATTTTAATTTATTAAAGTTTATATTGTATTATAAATTGAAATATTAATTGAAATTTATGAAAAATTATAAATTATATCAATTATTTTGTGATAAATATATAATTATTATTTTTATATTTTACAAGATATAACAATTAACACATAAATTTTAAAATTTATGACATAGTATAAACATTAGAAATAACTTCCAAGGGCAAAATTGGAACATTTTAGGTATAAGGGGTTTATTGTAAGAAGGTGACGAACCTGAGGGGGATTTCTGTAATACCCAATACGTGAGGGGGATTTTTGTAATTAGGCCTTACCTGAGGGGGATATTCGTAATTAACCCTTCTATTTAATAGATCTATTTGTTTGTTTATACATATATGTTGAAGTATCTTTCTAATTCAGATCAAAAAGAAAGAAAAAAAAGGTATCTTTCTAATTATTAAAAAAAAAAAAAAGGATTTTCTACAAAGGAGCGGCATGGAATGCAACACAAGTTACACAACTAGGAATATGGAAAAGAGGGAAGGGTAAGGCCGAGATGTGGTGGTGTGTTCTTGGGGTTGGGGATGTGACACTTGAAATGAGTCGAGCGGTACCGAATAATATAATTAATATTGAAGTTTGTTTTAAAATTAGTATCGAGCTTTAAAATGTATTTGAGTTTGATTTGATTGATTAACAAGCTGAGTTTGAATGAGTATAATAGAGTTGAATATGAATCAAGCTCGAGTAATTTGATATACTGAGAAAAAAATTGTCATTTCTTAACTAATTGAGTTGTTCTTCAATCGAGCTTCAAAACTTAGCAAAAGAAAAAAAATATTATTAATTTTTATTTGATATGTACAAAAATTTAGGTTCAACATAATTTTTATTGATCGTCTTCAACTCAAATCGAACAACTAAATTTTCAAGGCTCATTGAATGAGAGAACTTTGCTTAAAATAATTAATGCTCTCTTTCTACCTCTTCTTTTATTTTTTGTTGACTTTTATTATACTATGATGTTGATGATTCATCTACATAATAATGAAATGTGACCAATTACATAATAATTAATCCCAGATACTCCACCAGCATAAATACTAATATATCAAACTTGAATGCAATATAAGCAGTTCTTGTAAGATGCAACCATAAACATGCCTCCTATGTGGAAAGGGACGCATGCTACATTTTTCCGACTAATTTTATGTTACTATACTTGAGTTAGTTTATGAACTCTATTTATAATAATTGTTAAATAAGTGAAGGTATGATAAGCTTCAATTAAGTCGAGCTCGGATAATTTAATATGTCTATATATAATGCATAGTTTACATCACGCATTCAAGCTGATATTTCAAAGGAACATTTAATTTAACATGTCTATATATAATGCATATTTTGCATTCAAGCTGATATTTCAAAGTAACATTACAATTAAAATTATACGATTGTTTATCGATTGAATTAAAAAAAAAAAAAAAAAAATGCACTATTGAACAACATGACAATAGAATTATAAAAGTGCAAAATTCAATTCTGTCATCGAATTTGAATCTTCATGAGTTGATAACGAAGATGCCAATAAATATGCTTTTGTTTTCATTCTGAATTTCTTTTTTCAAACTTGACCTTATAAATGAAATTTGGATCTACACTAATTTTTTTTCTTTCTAAAATCATGTGTTGACCTTTCATTTCAAATGTGGTTCGATTATTAAGGCCTATATATACATTGATTGACTTATGGCATGGACTGCAACATCACAAAAGTTGAACTTGCCTTGAGCAAATTGACGTTTCTTTCCAGTTTCTACTACCTCCCCTTTGCTTTTCTGTTTGGCTTATGATGTTGTGTTAATAACTCGTATAGTTAAATATTTAATGTTCATTAATGATTAAATAAACCTTTTTACTTTCTTTTTGGGGGAATGAATAAATGATTGTGTAATGCTTGCCTATAAGGTAACAAACACAACACACGAGATTGGCTGTTTATTAAGTGAGTTGCCACGCGACTATAGAAGAAAAAGGATGAGTCTCTTGAATACATCATGTGCAGATGTGCTAGGTCAACAATTATAAATACAGATCGAGGATTTAATTGTTAATCTTTCGCATTACTTAGCAAGCTCGCAACATTATTTACCTCCAAAGTTCCATTCATATGACTCTATTGCTCGGCTTGTTACAAGAAAGAATACTCAGCAATCGACTTTACAAGAACGTAGGTCAGGCATGAAGAACTCAAGGATCAGCAAACTAGGTAAGAACTAAGGAGAAAATTAGGGCACAATCTGAGTTCGCTTTAGTTCGATTATTAGCTTGTTTATTCAAGATGCTTCGGCCATTTACTTCCCTTTAGCTTATCAAAGATAGATATAATTTCATCAATTTCAAATGCTAAAACTTCATTTTAACCTTAAATCGATAAACTAAAATATAAGTATCCCAAGAAATTTCATTCAGGAAGAAGATTAGATTCAAGAGTGGATACTTTTGTTGGATCTGTCGAATTTGAGTCCACATCAACAGTCGATATTGAAGATGCCACAAGAGATGCTTTTGTCGGGTTGCTTTGTTTCCTCTTATTTTCAGTACGGTTCTTCTTACTTCTAGCTCGATCGGCTTTAGAGACAATTTCAGACACCGTAAAACCTGCTACTTCAAACTTGTGTGATCTTTGAGGAAGCAAAGCATTTCGAACTATTACATCAATTCCATCGTATGTCCAAACGCCTAACCGGGCCTCTCCTTTGAGTCCAATGGAAAACCAACCAAGACCTGCAGCAGCAATATCCACAGAACTCGAATCCCACCAGTTACCACTAACACAAAATTCCCTTTTCACCCATTTTCCGAGCTCCTCTACTCTACCCTCTCCAATCGGAGGCTGCAAAAAGGAAATGTAACAATAAGAAAATTATATATTAAGACAAAACTTCCAAGGAACGGGCATTAAATCAAGGGGAAAAAAAAGGTACATTACACAAGCGGATCCTGAGGTAAGGTCAAATTATAATGAAAACCCCTTCACGTTTGGAAATTTACACAAATCACCTCTGAGGTCTGAAACTCACCTACAATCTTACCGTTTCAAAAACCCTAAAGGTTTAGGTGGAAGTACATAAACACCCTCACTCTTATTCAGAAAAAAGTGAGGTATGAATTTTCACTACATTACAACCTTACCGCTACAAAACCCTAAAGGTTAAGCTGGAAGTACATAAACACCCTCATTCTTATTCAGAAAAAAATGAAAAGCAAAGAAAATTTGATTGTTGATTAATTTTATACACCTCTAACTACACGTTACTAAGACACCCTTGCATGACAAACTTATAAAAGTTACCTTTAAGGTATTCCAGTCCACAAAATTGAGTCAAAATTTGAGAATGTTGACCGAGAGTATTTTTGGAAATTCAACTTGACTTTTCGATAGCATCATCAATAACTGTTAAAGGTTAACAAGATAAGGCTGTAAATGCAGTGAAATTGCAATACTTCATAGGTGGTTTGGGTAAATTTCCAAACATGAGGGAGATCGATGGGGGTTGTTCTTGTAATTTACCCAAAAATAAATAAATAAAAAGCCCATTTAGATTTAGTCGCCTCATCATGGATGGCAGAGCAAGAAAAAATGAGAGGACTTGCCAGTTCACACAACATCAATAAGTTGGGAAGCATAATAATTAACAATTGGCTCTAACATACTTGCAACTGACGACCAAAATGTTCTTCAACCATCATGCAAGCACTCTCTGTCTTTCCCATATGCAAAGGAATCAGAGGCGAAGCCCATACTGTAACATATATAGAATCTGCCGATGATTCTTCTATATCCAACCTCAACAATCCACCAATATGAACTGTACTTCCTGCCTGTCAACATCACATATACAAGATCAACCAACACATGCTTTGCTCAAATTAATCAGTCAAAGGTAACACCAAAAAACAACAGAAATTCATAAGAAGAACTTATATGAATTAAGATAACTAACTTTAATTCTATAAGTCCTTGGCTTCAACTCTTTCTTAATATGAGTTAGCTTTTGCTCCTCATTGGTCAACCTAGTCGAAATCTGATGAGGATGCAAAAGCCCCGGAGTATCAAACAACTTAGCTTTACCCGGAAGCACTCCCTCTACCCTCAAAATTCCGAGTGTGGTACCAGCCACTGGTGCTTCAGTCAAATGTGTCGCATTCGTGCCAACACACTTCCCTATTGCATTAATCAATGTACTCTTTCCAGCATTTTGAGCCCCCACTACCCAAACATTTCCTCGTTGACCAGAAAGCTTAACCACATCGTCTACTAAAGTCTTCAGACCCCAGTCTTTCACAGCACTGATTAAGTGTACACTGGTCAACTTTCCTGCCCCACCTTCTCTAGCTCGTGTCCGAACCCAATGCTCAAGCCCAGTCGGGGATATGTCGCTAGGCAAAAGATCAATCTTCGTCACCACTAAAAGTACCCTCGGTACATTACCCGACTTCCCTTCTTTCCACGACTGTTCATTCTCGTAAATAATCTTCGAGACCAAATTCGCCGCCTTCTTAGGAAAAGAACCGTCAAAATCCGTAGCATCCACCACCAACAAAACAACAGTTCTTGCACCACTTATAGACATCAACCTCTTCCCAACAGTGTGATCGAAATCAAAATCCGGAAGCAAGTTCTCGACACTTGGGAACTTCACCTTTGAATGATACCTCAAATTGTGACACCTTGTACAGACAATGGGCTTCTCACTGCCCTTTTTCTCATCATGGGTTTCAAGATCTTTTTCTCCTCTCTGAGACATTTTATCAGACATCTTATCTTCATTTTCAAAATCCTCAAGTCTTTGGACATCTACCATATCATTTACGATACCCCTTTTGAGGGAGTCTGAAATTTCAGACTCATCTAAAATGGGAATCATTTTCTTGAATTTCTTGTAATTGGGGTCTTTGTTTGAGGGCTTAACATAAAACCCAGGTTGCTTACGGTCAAAATCTTGCATCGTGATACCACAACCTGGGCATATGGGGAAGACTCTTGCAGCTGATTCTTCATAATTTCCGTCCCTTGTCAATGGAAAAATTGATAAAGATCGTTCTTTTACGGGTTGCGAAGAGAAAGGTTTGGTGAAAAAGTGAAACGGTGACGTTTTATCAGGGTTTTGGGAAGAGGGGGAGTGGAGAGAGTTGGATACAGGAGTTGTGTATGTATAGATAGTGGGAGAAAATGGGGATAAAATCTTTTTGAGCTTCGATCGTGAGAGAATTCTCTCTATCATTTTCTTTTCTTTTTCCTATGATTTCTGTCTGATTTTAAGTTATTTGCTATGGAGGGAAATTGTGATCAAATTGTATGAGACTGCTGCAATTTCTCAAAAAGATTTGAGGCAAAGTCGCTGGACTTCACTTTAACTAGTTCCGAGTAAATCGCATTGAGTTAGTTGTTGGCTTATAATTGGCATGTAACTATAGATTTAGAACTTATCAAAAAAAAAAAAAAAAACCGATTTAGGAAAAAAAAATTAGTCTTTTTATATTTTTGGGAAAGTGATGATCGAAAATTAATAGTTTTACTCGACGATTTCATTTTCCCTTCGAATTTGAGGTTTTAATTAATTGTTCATACTTAAAAAACTTATAATTTATAAATGCTCCTCCATTATTTTCTCTATAAATATTATTGATTTGACATGTATCATTTTTTTTTTTACTGGAGGCAACATTTCAACTAAATTCATTTGTTTTTTCTAAGCAATTATAGTGTATTATTTATGTTGTCTTTCTTCAATTTATTGAATTTATGTCAAATTGTTAAGCACATCATTATGTATTTCTAACTACATACAAATTAAAGAACACCTAAAGAAACAAGCATGTCAAAACGAGCCCTAAAAACAATCTATTCTCCTATGCTTACTCTTTCCATATACGTCCAGCCACTTTCAGCTTCAGTTCCTGCCTATTACCTCCGGAGAAAAACAAAGCTAAGTTTCTTTGAATAATTAGTCCATCCATACTGTCTCTAACTTTCAAATGACTATCGCGAATGCTCCTCGGAACTCCTTGCCACGTCATCTTTCTTCCGTTTCCTCCGACTTCTAAAGTATAACTGAACATTCTAGCATCTTGGTCGTCGCCCATGAAACGAATGAATGCCATGTAAACCGGTGCCATTCCTATATTGAACGCCTCAAAGTGCAAGCAAAATTGGTAGCCATAACAATTGAAAATCTGCAACCAGAACCAAACTATTTAATACTTGGGTTATGATCTGCAAAATTTTCTGAGTGTAGAGAGAGAGAGAGCACTTACGGTGAGCATCCATGTAGCATTTTCGACATTATGGGGATTGGACTTGACATATCTATGGTTAAAAGTAGACCCTTTATGCATATCAACCTTGTGATCGTTCATGAGGTGAGCCATAAGGAACGGAATATCACCCGTGATGGGGCATTCTGCCCCAGCATACGGACAATTGTAGGGCCGAAACCTGCAATTTTGCTCGTGCCTCAGCCTATCATTGTAAGGGAATATGTCTTGACAGCCTAGAACTTGGTATCTACACGGCAGCTCAAGTGATTCAGCAACTCGTTCCAATGCCAAGCATCTTATATTCCCAAGATCATGCCGACATATTGGGCAACAACGTACCTTCGACTGGCACTTCGAGCATAAAGTATGGCCATTTGGACACTAGAATGGAAAACAATGATATCATATAGTCAATGTTAGCAACATTTAACGTTAATAGATACACTAAGGTTATGATTGGTTCGTGTATATCAATGAGTAAAATGATAAGGAAGAAAAAAAATAGAGCTCAATGTTCTATTATTTGATACAAGGAAAACAATTTCCCTAATGTTTTCCTCACTGAATTCCAAGAACCAACAACCTAAATAATGAGGAAAATGAAGCTCAATTCTTGTATTTGATGCAAGGAAAACATGACATGCATTTTACTCAAAAAAATGAGGACAAAGAATAGCTGAACGTTTAAGTTAGTTAGAGTTAAGGGTAATTAAATCATTGAACTATATTTACTTTATTGTATAAATACATACTATGGTTATGATATTGAATACAACAATTATAAGGAAGGGAATATTGCACTGTGCCCCTTAGCTTTAAGCAATTTTACAATACCTCCTAGCCATTTTGCACTTGCCCCCCTCAACATCTTAGATTTTTGAAGTACAAAACCTCAGCGGTGTGAACATATAACGATGATGATTATAGACTAACAATCATGTAAAAGAAAATCCCACCTTAACCACCTAACCTTTTGAACATATTTATTTGCTATAGCGACCATTTAACGATCATATACTGTAAACTCCAAAAGTGTTAAAAAGGGCTAGGGACTAAATTGCAAAATAGCCAAATGTATGGGGACAAAGTGCGATTTCAACACCCTAAAAAGCTATTAATCTAGGAATCACCGAGACATAGTTAATGAAATCCATCGAAGCAAAGCCTGCATTTATAGAAGTAGAAAAGCTTTATAAACATAAGTTGAAATACAAGAGAATTTACCTGGTGAATAGGAGGATACATCACATTTAAACAAACAGGGCATTCAAGTAGTTCATGCACAACAGTATTAGATGATATGTCACGCTTCAGACTCGAAATCTTTCTATAAGGAGATGCTCTGAATCCAACACTTTCAGGGGCAATACCGTAATCTGCATCGTGGGACTCATTTATGCCCTCATAATTGCTACCTCCAGGTGTCATCATTTTCCTTCCAAATGGTAGTATCTCGAATTCCTGTCAACATAGCCAATGTGCAAAAAAGTTAATTCAGCAAACATAATCAATTTTATTTGAAATGAGTAAAGGACACTCATTCAAAATCAATATCGTTATACGAAATTTTATACAACCAAGAAGATAAATACAAAAATCGGAAATAGCCAGGACACGACAGTTTAGGTTATTTTTGTTCAACATAATCAGTACTTTGATTTAGATAAATCTCTATACTAGAATTCTTGGTAAGCTCAAAATCATCGAAATTAACTGTTTTAGACGACATTTTAGTGCTTCTATGTTGATGACTTCATCCATACATTTTTGTGTTATTTAATGTTTTCTTATAATATAAAGTAAATACCACATATCGTAAAGATACTACTGTTAACATATAGGGAGGAATACATAATAAAAAATGTATTGATCTTCATAGCCATATAAACGAATAAAAATTTAATGCTCTTCAGAGTCATGTATACTAAACGATAAGATAAAAAGAACGTGTGCTTGTATAAGAATTTCTAAGTATCCTTTAATTATTAGAATCTAGCAGCTAAATTTCATTACAAAGATATGATGCACGCCAAACAAACTTGGAAGAGATACACGTGTTGATTTTTATACAAATGGCAACCGAAAGTACCAAAAGACATGCACAACTTCATCTAAGTTGAACCTTTTTTTGTATCTTGATCTAGTTACATGGTGAGAACATAACAAGATTAAATTTAGAATCAAGGAGCCATGTGAAGAAGTAACCAATCCAAATAAGGAATCTAAATGAGGTAAGAATTCGATTATTGTAAACAAGCAGTTATTTGTCCGAATAAAATACATCTACATGAAGCTAAGACACGAAAATAAAATATACTATATAAAAGCTCAAAAATAATTCTTTACATACCTAATCACTTTTTATGAAAATACAAATCCAAGTGACTCAAAAACACATCTCAATGAGAAGTTATGGCCATAAAAAGGTACAAAATAAGATAAATGGTAAAGAGTATAGAAAGAAGATAAAAACTTAACACCAAGAGAGGAATCAAATTATGATTAGATCTCTTAATTTCTTTACTCTTCAGTATCTTTCTTATTTCTTTTTAGGCCAATGTGATAAATCAAATAATAAATTTTCCAGTAGGATTCAAAAAATAATCTTCCAAAAGAGTGACAAAATTTAAGAACAATGACCACATACATAACAATTCAAATCATAAGCACCATATATAAATTGATGCCACACTTGTTGCATATATACACAAGGCTTTTCCAGCATTTATTCAAATTAAAAGAACAGTTATTCAAATATCACATCTCTACGCCTAAATCTTCCTTATCCACACCAATTTGGACCAACAGTTTTTTTTTGGAAAAAAAAAATCTAAATAGTGATCCACACAAATTCCAAGAGAACTAAAAATCAGAACTTTATTTCTCAAAACTTCAACCAAGTTCACCTTTTTTAGCAAATACTGAACCTACTCAAAATTCTTGCATTTTCCTCCAAATAAACAACAACCCAGTAAAAATATTAAAAATAATAAAGAAAATAAATTATCAGATTTAATTTTCTTTATTATTCTTTCAAAATGGAAAAAAAAATTGCGCATTTAAACAAAAAGAGAGTGAGAACAGAGACTAACCGAAGAAAAAGCAGAAGAGGATTTTGCAGGCAAGCAAAAGGCGAGAATTAAAATGGTTGAATCAAGAAGCCATGTTCGTAATAATCAATAATTGGATTCTGAGAATTCGCATTTAGATTTAGTGTAACAAGACAAAGAACAGGGGGAGTTGTGTTGAGGTGGAATTCAATCCGTAAAACCCGTTTGTTTTTCCTACTTAACAACGAACGTGTTTCTCTAACTTTACGGCTCCAACCCAATTTATACATACATTGCACTGTCTATGACTGTATGTGTATATGTCTCTCTCCCTGAATTGTAAGTGTAAATAAAATGCAACGAACCTTATATTATTCCTAATTGATGGAAAGCCCCATTTATTATTAGAAAAATGCATCGACCCCAAAAAAAAGATGTTCTTTCCTAGAAGGCTTTTTTTTTTTTAGTAAAATCCCGTTTAATAACAAGTCAATTTCGATTTTTTAAGTTTATATGAGTGTAATTGTTAATTTCTTTGAGCGAGCAGTTGTGTTTTCGTATTTTAGTCCAAAGAAAAAAAAAATTATTGGCATTTTTGTTATTTTTTCTATATATCATAAAAAATACTCGCACTTAGAGTAAAATAAAATAAAATGTTGCCTCAAAGAGTTAAATGCAGTTAACTTGCTAATACAGGGGATTTTCAAGAATTACACATTTGCATTTTACACTCTTACTCGAATATTCGTTTAAAGTTTGACTAGTAGATTTTCTTCTTCTTTCTCATTTTTTGTGTATTTGTATATATACCTAATAATAAAAGTGATTTTTTGGCTATTTATTTTGATAATATTTAATTGAATAATGAACTGTGCAGTAAAACTAAACAATTCTATAGGCCCGTGAAATAAAACATATATATGTAAACAAATGGTTTCATATTTACTGCATTTAGGGTGAGTTTGGCCAAGCGATTCGAAAAGCAATTATAGGAGAATTAATTTTACTAAAATTGATTTTGATAATAATTGATTATAATAAAAATTAATTATAGAATAATTGATTTTGTATAATAGCTTTTGCAAAAGTAACACTTTAGCAGCTTCTAAAATAAGTTGATTTTTTGCTTCTCGAGGTCTCAAAAGCGATTATGATCTTGGGGGCCAAACACCATGAAAATCACGATTGAGCAAAATCAATTTTCATAATTTGGGCCAAACACTTCAAAAATCACAATAGAGATCTAAAAGTGATTTTATGAGGTTCAACCGCTAGGCCAAACTCACCCTTAGTGTCTAATAATAACCCGATATCTCGTGAAAATCAAATAAAGTTTTAGAGTTCATCAATCAATTACAGGAGTATAAAGTAAATATGCCCAACATTTCTTTCCAACCAAAGTACATTTATTAAAAATTTGATTTTAGGCAAGAATAAGAAACAAACCTGAATTGCTAGTAAGTTGGGAACTTTGGATCCACATCATTTGCCCATGACTCGAGCCCCCCAGACCTTCTCTTGCTGTCTAAGAAACCATAAAGATAATTAATTGAAACAATTTCGATAATACTAATCAATGAATAATAGTATCTCAATATTTTGTAATAAAACATTTCTAGAGTATGTATTTTTAATGGAGTTATTTAAAAAGGGTATAAAGATTATTCCACAAATTATTGATTAAAACATTTAAATTATAATTTTAGTGAACAACAAAGTTTTCTTCTACACATAAACATGAACGTATAGATGAATTCTTTTTTACATTTCCATGAATTGATTATTTATAAAATACTATACACAGTTCATTATTCAATTAAATATTCAATTATTCAATTAAATATTATCAAAATCAATATTATCAAAATAAATTAAATATTATCAAAATAAATAGCCTTATTATAACAAGCAAAAAAGGCATACTATGCAGCCTCTCTCGATCGCTATCATTTTCTAATCCAACTTTGCAACAAAATGTCGGCAGATTATTATTATTATAAGTATAAAAGTCCACAAATTCGAACTGTTACAGATAGGACGAATTTACTTGATAGTTAAATAAAAATGTCCTTTTTTGCCCTTTTTTCTTTTCTTTTCTTTTCTTTTCCCCACAGTATGTTATATTATAACCTCTATTTAATTACATCAGTAAATCTCGGTGAAAGCAAATTACACTTACTAGAAAAAGGCCCATACTGGTGGAAAGTTGGAGCCGAAACAAGTGGAGATGAACTTGTAAGTGAAAGAAGAACATTAAAATTATTTATCCAAACACAATAATGTAACTATAAATTTCACGAGACTCATGTTTATATCCAAATACAATAAACTTTGAAACTATAAAAGACAATGATTTAATACAAATTACCTACTTTTCTTTATGTAAAAGAAATTAATTTGACAGTATTACATATTTTTCCCTTTAATATCCAAATTGATCAATTCAAATGGACTTTCAACTTTTCAAAACCTAAAACACAACATCTAACTTAATCCAACTGAAATTTTACCGAATCCACCCAAACATCATTTGTGTACCAAAATCGAAGCAAAATCTAGTTGTTTATAGGAATTTTGATTTGCATCAGAGTTGATCGGATTAATTCAATCACTTCACATAATTACTATATAGTCTTTCTTACGAGAATCACATAGCAATTGTATTATATTTTCATATAAATGATTTGGATTCGTTCAGATCAAATTTGAACTTTGATCAAGCATGTTGGAAAATATTCAGTTCATACACGAACAAATTGGATCATTTTTCATTGTTACATCAAACACTATATCGAGTCAAATCTGTTATATTGGTATCAAAGTAAATTAATTACATTAAACTAGAGAAAATGCTAGTATTAAACTAGAGAAAATAATCACATTAGTGGGAGTTGAACCCATGACTTTTTGGTCATTAGCCTCATCATTCTTAACCACTTGGCTAAGGCCTCACCGACGATAAATTAGATCCTTAAAGCTCGAATTTTGATTCCCACCCTAACTTCTTTTTTTTAATTGATTCCCACCCCACCTTAGGCACACACGTGTCCTGCAAAAAAGGATTTTATCATAGCAATTGCACCTTCACTCCCTCACCACGCAAAATTGTACAACCATTTGTGGAATAACTCCATGCCTGCATTTACCAACCAATTGCAATGTTATATCTAGTTATAGAAATTATCCCCTATTTGTAGAGACAAGATCACAATCGAGAATCAAATAAATTGTTCCTTCTTTCGTACGAGAAAAAGAATAAATTGTAGACAAAGCATTTCCCACTTTGATGAATTGGGGACGAGTTAATATCGCTTTTAGAATTTCAAATAACAATTAGACCATGTTCGAATTTATTATTTTTGATAAATTATACCAATAATCAAGAAGAGATTATAATACTATGATTGGATATAACAATTGTCACACACACACAAACTTATTATTTTCCCTCTCTTTTTTCCTCGGGCTCCATTACCAGGCCCAAAAAGTACATAAAACAGAAGGAAAGGAACACAATAAGATAGATTGGTAATTCTTCAATATTTCATCCTATAAAGGAAAATGCTTCGGAAATCCGAAAATCAGAATCAACTTTCGTGTGAACATGACGTACAAATATATGAACTCAAATAGTACTTTGGTTGTCTCTAGATATTTGGTTGTCCATCGCTGTAAGAAAAAGAAATCGATGAACAATTGCGGCAATGCTAGTTTTGTCGTCATTGACATATAAATAAATCGATATTAATTCAAATTTAAAATATTTTTTATAAATAAAATATTGAGAAAAAATATTTAATTAGAAAAGTTACAGTAATGTCAAGATTATTAGTGAAAACTTAAATAGTTGTAGATTTATCAGTAATAATATATATTTTTTTTTAACAGAACTCAAGTAAAAACAATTAGAGACAACATAAATAAATTTCTGCATAACTATAGTTGTAAAATTTTTTGGACGAAACTATTTTTTCCTACTAAATACATGTTAGTTAAGAGTGACAGACAATTTTGATATTATTTTTTATATTACTGCTACACAATATTTTTATAGCGTGTAGATATAGGGTGAGCTTGTCAGACATCTAAGGTTGTAGGTGGATATGTTTTGGCCAAGTTTTACGGGTTTGGCAAGTTCAGGTAAAAATCATTTCAAATGAGTTATCGACAAACTCATCACAAACTTATTCACAAATCTATCTTCAAGCTATTAAAACCTATAAAACATTGATTTGACACCTACCATTTATTTTTTCACCAAAACTCTCTAAAAGATACATTAATTTGAAAGAAAGATTCACCGAAATCATTGAAACCAATTTTTTAAAATTGAGACAAGTGAAACCGAATCAAAACCCATCCAAATAGACCTTAAAGTAATTCAAATAGACCCTAAAGTAAGTAATTTTAAAATTTTACATAGGAAGTTAGGAACGTATTTTAATACAATAATTACGAGTTGAAATTTTCATTATTTCAACTTATCTACTAAACTGGAAATGTGTCCAATATGTTGTAATTATATGGATGGATACCTAATTAAAATGTTGGAATCCATAGATAAAATTATATATATATATAGATAAATTGGGGAAATTAATTTTTAATAAAGATAATTGTATGTGGGCTTGTCCCTCATTGGTCCAAGACTATTAAAGGCCTTGTGAGGAAGTTGAAGAGTTACAAACTCTTCATATGTCCCACATTGACTTTTATTAATAGTGTGTACTAGTATATATGAACTTAAGTGTTTAGACTTGGTATAAGTCTTTACAAAGGGGATCATATGAATACACCACACGCGCGCCGCCGCCCGCCCGACCCGACTCGGATCGGAACTGGGCTGGGCTGGGCTCGGCTCGGCTCGGCTCGGCCGTTTGGGCGAATTGTCTCGTCTCGGACTTATCTTTTTGAATGAATTAATTTAAAATTCGAAATTGTAGTCTCAAGATTAATTCTGCAACAGTTACGGGAATTAAATTGAGAAAAACATTTCAGACGTTTCTCTTCACATTTAATGGGCAGTTTCTTTTTCAGAATTAATGGAAAAACGTTTCAGACGTTTTAAAATTTAATTGGGCCGTTTCTTATTCTTATTTAATGGCCAGTATTAAATTCTGAGGCTCCCCCAGCACCTATATATATGGCTGCATTTCTGATTTCAGAAACACACCAACAGAAAACAACAATCTGTTCTCTCTCACTCGAAATCCCCTTTAAAAGAAAAATATTCCTGGGTTATTTTTGCCTCTGAGTGTTCTTCGAGGTGTAATTTCTGCTACTGTGCAGTGGAGGAATTCTTGAACCAAATTATCCTGGAAGAAGTGTTCGTGATTCCCAATTGCACCGGAAGTGGGTCGATAATTTCTTCAAGGCAAGCAGAAACATTTCTGCGATTTGGTTGGATCAATTCTGTTATTATACAGAATTGTGAGATAAGCTAATTTTAATTTATCTGTTCGATTTTTATAACTGATTATATTTTCGTTTACTGTTCAAATTGGTTTGTTTGTTTCAGTTTCAATTTGTATTCAGATTTTGATAATATTAAAACCGGTTTTACCCAACACAATAAAAACTGAAATTTCTTTTAAATTATCGTCTTTCATATTTTTCTAACAAATTATCTATTTCTTTTCTTGATAATTTGTTCAATAAATAATCAGCACGCAGAACTATCCGTGATCGATAATATAGTCTGAATAATTATTTATTTGGTTGTATAAAAGAATCTGATATGTAGTTAGGGCTGTAATCGAGCCGAGTAGTACCGAACGACACAATGTTCAAGCTTGGTTTGATTTTTATCGAGCTTGAAATTTTGTGTTTGAGCTTGGTTTGATTTTCAATCGAGCCGAGCTCAAACGAGCTTTTATCGAACGAGCTCGAGCCGATTATCGAGTAGCTTGATATTTTACATGTATTTTTTTAATTTTTAACTTATCGAGTCGAGCTCGAGCCGAGCTTCAAAATTTATCGAACGAAAAAAGATGTTCAAGCTTGTTTGATTAGTGTGACGAACCGAGCTCAAACGAGCTTTTATTGAACGAGCTCGAATCGAGTATCGAGTAGCTTGGTTTGATTTTCAGCCCTATATGTAGTACGGGTATCCTCAAAATTAGCGATACAATTTTTAATCATTTTTTTTGCATGTTTAATTAGTTTATCCTCATAATTCCAAAATGTTTTCGAAGGAATTTAGTCTATCACAACAATTGATTTTATTCTAACTATTTTCGAGAATTAATTATAAGGAATTGTGGTCTCCCAAAAGTTACGTTTGTTGCTTTTAAAAGGAAAACTTTTGTAGTTTATAAAACAATTTTGATACCCAAACATAATTTAATTCACAATTGATCAGAAGTGCTTTTTAAATATAAATAGTCAAAGTTTCTTTAAATTTATTATATATATATATACAGAACTAGATTTTGAGAGTTCTCGTCATTGACCAAACTTACGATTTCCGAATTAACAAGATATCGTTGTTTTATTGTTTTAAGTCCCTAATCAACTCATTTAGGGCTGGCCTTCTTTCTTTACAAGAAAGCTATGCTCAACAATTGAGTTTTCTCCTCTGCATCATATGCACTATTCCAACAACTACAGCATGAAGCTTGCAACATCATCTAACCATCAATATAAGTGGCGACTTTTTAACCCACGCCAATCTTACAAATTTCATGTCTCAATTAAGTAAATAAGGGGAACCCCGTAAAGCAAGGAAAAAAAATAGTGTAATTCTTGGTATTGAGCATTTGAGGATTTGGATGTAGTTGGTTTTTGTTCTGAACATTGGATGTTGTTGGTTTTTTGTTTCTTGCCATTGTGATGGCATTTTCATTGATGAAGGGTAATCTCGTTTGAATATTTAGTCATTGTTCAATGCGGCTCTTATCGTTGATTACAGCTTCTCAGTGTAGAATCCAAGTTGGTCAGATTAAATTGGATTCAACTTTGAGAAATCTAACCCTATGCTCCAAGGAATTTGATCAGGTTATGCCGGTGTTTCGATTGGCTTAGACCTTTATGATGCTAAAGTTTATATTGTCGTTTGATTATAGTAGATCGTGCAAATAGTAACAACGTAGTGTAGTAATGGCTCTTACCTACCTCCTAATGAGTAATAAATGCCAACTATTTATAGATTTTTATAGTGGATATTGGGTCGGATATCTTTGGGTCGAACCTTACTTTATTCGACCAATTGTAACATATGTATTGAAGGACAATCCTGATCTGATTGTTTCGATCGATTATCGAACCACACAGGTTGATATAAGTGAAGGAACTCGTGATTTTGGTTGATGCTCACGAATTAGATCTAGATTAAGAGGCTTTGGTCGAAGGCCATGATCGATTATATTGTAACAATAACGACATAGTAAAGATTTTTATTCAAGGAAACATTTCTTTTCAGTAAAAAAAAACAAAATTCAAGTTTATATGGACATCAGAAACAGCATGGGTTTTTCACATTTCTTTTCAGGAGAAAAAACAAAATTAAAGTTCCCATATGGTCTACATCATTATCAAATCAGAAACCATGTGTTTTTCACATCAGAAACACCATGTGTTTTCACAAAAACACAAAATCAAAGTTCACATAGGGACTTTATCAGAAATACCGTGTCGGATTATCATTGCCTATGTGCCTCCCTGATGTGGATATCATAGTCCGCCTTCGTGGGATACAAGTTCCCACACCGGCCACAAACCGCATAAGTCTTCTTATCATTCATATCTCGGTGGACTCCTCCGTTGTTTCAAGTATAGCCTTCGGTGATTTATATACTCTGTGACAATTTATACACAAGAACTACAGAAAAAAATAAAATAAATTAAATGCCTTCTTTATGATAACAATCTAATAATAATAATAATTATTAACTATATAAAAAAAAAAAACAGGATGTGAGCAAGACCAATAATGCACCAAAATTTTCTTTTTCTCCAATAAAAAAACTAAAATTGAGTAAAACTAACACATATGAAGAAACGAGGGAACACCCTACATACAAAATCTATTTGACAGCCAACTTTTATAAAAACTACCTGGTGAATTGCCTGGTTATGCTTGCGAATCGAATTCAACGAGTCAAATCTTCTGGGACAATTTCTACAATGGAACTGCAGAAAAAAGACTTAAAAAGAAATGAGTAATTCTAGCCCATATTTTAAAATTTTAATTCGAATACCTGCTGCATTGTATCCTTGGTAGATTGGGCAGCTTCAGCCTTATCCATCAGCTTGTGAAATTCTAGCCTTATCTTTTTCATGCTGTTTAATAAAGGGATCAAAAAATGTGTTTTGGAGTTTTAATAAATATAAATGTAGGTTCAGTTCAGAGAACTTGAGTGCCAAGTGATCTAATTATCTTCTTTTGCCGTTGTACTAAAAGCTAGGACTGATTGTACAATATAGATGCAACTCAAATCTTTAAACTCTTATGGCAGCTCAAGAGCCATGTGATGATAAGTCCTGGCAATTGTTGCCGTCTCCTAGTTGAACATAATATTGCTAACTTGTGATAGTCAAATTTCAATAGATCAAGATGTGAATACACTTGATAAAAATCCCTTTCATTTCTCTCCAACTTTCCATATATGTGTTCTTGATTTCGCGAGTCATATGTTGCATTTTAACACTAATCCCAGAAGTATGATGCACTCTAATGCTAAAACTTTAAGCATTAATAGATTTTATTCTCAGGAAACTTATTCAACAGTGACTGTCATACGCAATAATACGATAAAGATCCTTCATAGCACAACTGAGCATGCAACAAAGACAACCCAACCTCAAATAGTACTTCCATAAAATTAAAGTACGTCTATTTTTTTTTCTTTTTTTTACAGAGTGAGGTTGTAGGTGTAAGATGTGAAAGACTTTATGTCAAATCATGTTTATTATGTGAGATAAATGGTGTAAGAGATATGTTACTTTATATCAAATCAGAGTAGAATTTGTATAAATTTTGTTTGGAGATAAGAAAATTGTTGTTTGTTTGATTTTTGAGATGGTAGATTGAAAAAATTGAGAGATAAAAAATTTATTTGAGAAAATAGAAAATAAGTTTGTTTGATGAAATGGGAGATTTATTTATACTAGTTGTCAGCCCTAAGGGATGGCCAAGATTAATCCTATCTAATGGATAAGATTTGCTATCTATAAGGTTCCTGCACCTAGATTATTCAACAAACTTTCTACTACAACCTTCTACACAATTCTATTAAGTATTTACATTATTCTATAATCTTCTATTCTAGGATGACCTAGAATATACCGCAACCTTGCCCCCAAGTGTCGAACCTTCCGGAATGCTCCGCACATGCATAGACTTTTCTGGACTCATCCGGAACTGTGTAGAACTTTCCGAAGATTTCTAGAAACCTCCACACCCATGCTTGTTTGCTCCATTGGCTTGCTCCATGAGATGAGTCGGCTTGGCTGGATTGTCCTATAAGTTGCTAAATAGGTTGGTCCGCCCTTCTAGCAACTCGTGCAACGCGCTTGTTGCGCATATCTTGTATTTGGCCGTCCATGGCACCTGTCTGGGAGCCCAGTCCATGTTGTTGGGCCAGCCCGACCAATTTCCTATCTGTCGGTGTCGACCTTCGGGCCACACTCATGCTCTCATGAGTTGTGTCCCGTCCGTGCTAAGTCTCGCCCCTACTTGGCTATGTACGCCTCCTGCCTCCAAATCCTTCGATCGGAGTAAGTCTTGTCCCAGGCTCTCCGAACCATGCTCTCGTCCAATGGGTCCCTATGTTGAGTCATTTCGTCCCTGCAAAATGTCAGGTTGTGACAAGTTGGAGCGTTATTTGCATCCAATTTCTAATGAAAGTCAATACGAGTCAAATTAATTATGTTGAAGTAAGAAAAATGGTTTTAGAAGCAAATAATCTACAAATATACAACAAACTAGCCCAGAAAATCAAGAATTCTTATAGGATTTCAAATAAGTGTTGACACTGACAAATATATGAGTGATGTAGATTCAAACTCCACATGAAAAAATTATATTGATCGGTTGTACCATTTGTACTTGATGACATGGTATATCAATTGCATTAAATAATTTCTCAAGGGGAAAGGTAAATGAGAGGTAGTAGTGTAGGGTGGGCGTTGGTTTAGCGGGTTATTTTTTAATTCTTTTGGAAAAATTGTTTTTCATTTTTAGAATTTTTAGTTTTTTATAATTGGACAAATTTGGGTGTATGTGGACGGGTTTTGACCCGATCTGGCGGGTTTCGCGAGACCGAGCCATAACCCTTTCTAATGAGTTTTCGCCAAATAAATAAAACTATCAAAAACCTAATCAGTAACTCACACACATACTCTTCAAACCTATAAAACATTGATTTGACATCTGCCACCTACTTTTTTCCCCAAATCTCACTTAAAAAGACATTGATTTGACACCTATCACCTACTTTTTTCCCTAAACCCCAACATCCAAACCCAATCCAAGTGGAGTTTCAACTTATTCAAACCACAAAACCCAAGAGCCAAAACCCATCCAAATGAAGTCTCAAAGGTTTCATCGAAACCACCAAAATCAATTTTTTTAAACCGAGACCCGCGAAATCGAGTCAAAACCCATCCAAATAGATCTTTTGATTCTAGAATTCGACATGTACAAAGCACATGATCTCAGGGCCGCCTCATGTTCGCAAGTACAAAATAAAACAAATATCTATTTATAGGAACGTAGGTGAGAAAAAAGGTAAAGAGAGGACTATTAGGGCCCATTTGGATGGAAAGATTTGGGTTGGGTGGATTTGAAATCCCTTGTCAAATCCATCATGCTATTTGGATACAAAATTAAATCCATTCATTTGAAATCTTGGATTTTATTCCAATGGATTTCAGCTCAATTTTAAGTGGATTTGAAAATTCTCCTAAACTAGTCATTTGAAATCCACTTAAAAAAATGTCCACATTGTATACTTTCAAAAATTGTAATTTAATCCCAGATTTTCAAAGAACCTAGAATTGCAATTCAGTCCAGAATTTTCAAAAAATTAAAATTTGCAATTCAGTTCGTATTTTCAGAAATTCGAATTGCATTTTTGGTCCCTCAATTTTGGAAATTGCAATTTTGACCCCAAATTATGAAGAACCCAGATTTACAATTCAGTCCAGAATTTTCATAAATGAAAATCTTCAATTCGGACCTTGATTTTCAGGAATCGAATACCTCAAATTTTGGATATTGCAATTTTAACCCTAGATTTTCGAAAATCAAGAATTGCAATTCAGTCCAGAATTTTAAGAAAAAATAAAAATTTCAATTCGGCCCCTGATTTTCAGAAATTCAAATTTGCACTTTTTGGTCCCTCGATTTTCGAAATTACAATTTGACCCCAGATTTTTGAAAAACCAAGAATTGCGATTCAGTTCAGAATGTCTCATAAAATTAAAAAAAATTCAATTCAGCATCAAAATTTCAGAAATCCGAATTTATACTTTTGGTCCCTCAATTTTTAGAAATTACAATTTGACCTTAAATTTTTGAAAAACCCAGAATTACAATTCGGTTAATTTTAGAAGATTAAAATTTTCAATTCGACCCCTGATTTTCAGAAATACAAATTTTCACTTTTGGTCTTTTAATTTTTAGAAATTACAATTTGACCCCATATTTTCAAAAAATCCAAAACTGCAATTCAGTCCATAGTTTTAATAAGATTAAAATTTTGAATTCGGCACCTGATTTTCAAAAATTTAAATTTGCACTTTAGTCCCTTATTTTTTAAAAATTACCATTTGACCCCAGATTTTCAAGAACCCCAAAGTTTCAATTCAGTCCAGAATTTTCAGAAAATTAAGATTTTCAATTCGGCCCCAGATTTTCTGAAATCCGAATTTTCACTTTCGGTCCCTCAATTTTCAAAAATTATAATTTTGCCCCAAATCAATTTATGCGATTTTATCCCGATATCAACAACAAGAATTAACTCATAGAGCAAATTATAAGCCACGATTGGGAATTTCAAATAACACAAATGATATATACTAAACAATGGATTTCAAATGAATGGATTTGAAATCTTTGGTAAAAAAATTTATCCAAATAAAAGGTGCAAATGAATGGATTTCAAATCATTGGAATCTCAAATCCATTCATCCAAATGGCCCTTAGCGGAATTCAAATTTTTCTAAAACTATTAATATTCTTTTGTAAAAATACCAAGTGTACGTTCTCATTCAATTAAGTAAAAACATATAACTTGTGAAGAGTTTACAAATATTTTACTCTTGAAGTATATTAGCTCTCTACCGTGTCATTTTTACATACTTAGGCAGAAGCCGTCTTCAAATAAAATTTGGTTTTGAAAATTTGGAAAGAAAACATAATAAAATGTTCTAACATTCCAAGATTGCCAACCTCACTCATTTTTTATTTATTTTTAAAATGAAACGTTTTCATCATATATATATATATATATATATATATTTCTTTATAAATATATAAATATAGAGATTGAGAGAACAAAAATTAGAAATAAGTAAGATCGTTTTACAGAAGTCTATTAACGGGAATGATCAACTACGTACTTGTGTTCATGGGCGGACACAAGTAGGGCTAGTGTTTACATACCCCTTTCACGGTGAAACGTAAGATCGTTTTGAATAAACTGAGTTTCACCCCCTTTTTTTTATATATATTTACCTTGATTTCAAAATACAAATGTAAATTAATATGATAATTTAATTCAAAACTCGATAAGACTCACCTATGATTCCTTGTCCATAGCAGTACCATGTTACGTTGTCTGAATTTATTTATAAAACAATATAGGATAGTATATTGGGCCGGCCAGTCTATATCAAATTTCTATTTCTAGTTAAAAGATAAATAATTGGGAAAATTGCTTTTTTTTTTTTTTTTATCGTAGGGTAAACTGATTTGCACTTTTGGTACCACTGGATATGAAAATGCAAATTTGGTACCATAGGTTTTCATTACAATTTTGGTACCAAACCCAATTTTTCTACAAAGTTAATGGCAATTTACCCCCTACTAAATGCATAATGTTGAATTTAAAATTCTAATTCATGCTGATCATTTATAATGAGATTTGAGTAACCGAGTGACGATCTGATATTTTTTCCAGCAAAAAAAAATGAAAGAGAAAAAGATTTGTTGACATAAAAACTGGAAAGTTTGAATCTTTTGACGGAATATTAGGGTTTGGAGATGGGTTGGTGCTGCAATCGAACGAATTGAAAACGGGGGTCTATGGCTTGTGGAGAGTAATTTCGAATTGAATTGATGAAAAGACAATGTGCAATTCTTGGATTGGTCTAATGGCGATTCTTGGATGATGGATCCCGGCGATTCTGAAGGTTGGAGATGGAAGTTGCTGGGCCTTGGATTCAGAAATTGGAAGTTGCCGGGCCGTTAATTAAATAAATTGAAACTGCTGGGCCGTGTTTGATTCAATGAGCCAAACAATTTTAAAGTTGCACTCTCTCAAGTTATTTGGCCCATGAAAAGCTAAATTTTAAATCTAAAATTCTAAATCATATTTCAATACTGCATCTTTAATTAGCAATGGCAAGTGTTAAAGATGAGACTCCATGATTAGGAGGTCATATGTTCTTTATTTTTTATAAAAAAGGTCATGGGTTCAACTCTCATGAATATGGATATTTTCTCTAATTTCATATTAGTCTCTCTAATTTAATAATAACTATGTGAGTATTTTCTCTAATTTCATACTAGTCTCTCTAATAGTTTCTATTCAATATAGCGTATGATGTAACAATATATTCACCGTCTCAAAAAAAAATTAGCAATGCAAGTATGATTACTGTTCTGTTTGGTGTAAATGAATTATGTTAGCAATGCAAGTATTGACTATTATATATTGATACACAAAAGGTGACATTTTGTTATTAGATTGTCAAAAAAAAAAAAAAAAGCGTCACTAATTATATATAAATAATGACAACTTAATTTTGTTTATGATAATTAACTTTTTTTTAGATGGTGAATATATTATTACATCAAACATTATATCGAATTGAAACTATTATAATGATATCAAATTAAACTAATTACTAGTATTAAACTAGAGAAAATATCTACATTCGTAATATTTAAACCCATAACCTCATAATTATAAAGCCTCATCGTTAATCACTGGGCTAGGGTCTGATTGGCCACTTATATGAACAAAAGATTTCCATTTGGTAGTAATTTTTCACCTTGAACTAATCTCGAGTTGGGACAAACAAATAATTTCCTTAGACTCACATAAAAGGAAAACCATTATCTGGAATGAGCTTATTGAAGAGTTAAAAAGGATATAAACCAATTTTTACTTTATCGTTAAACATAGGATGCCTTTACAATTTTACACTCGATCACTGTCTCGGCATGCGTTTGACGGATTGAGACAGCCTCCTAGAAATACAAAAAAGAACAAAAAAATAAAGGAAGAATAATCAATAAAGATGTAAAAACCAATTCTCCTTGTGGCAGAAAATGCTCTTGGCATTTTGACATGATTACCCCACAAATTAATGTCTACGATGATTGAGTTTTTCCCTTCTTATCAACTTGTCTACCTCTTATGTTTGTTTTTATTTTTAATTTTAATTACCATTTTCTGTCTTTAATTCTTTCATTGTTGTGTGTGGACAAGAAATGTGTATTAGTAGGATTTGATAGTAAACGATAATCTATAGGAGTTCCATTCATTTTATTTAACAAATTATTTATTGATGTTACTCATTATATGAGTTATGAGTACTTTCATACATGTATTTTATAAAATACCCAATTATCTTAGTTAAAGAATTTAATTGCTAGCCCAAAAAGTTACAAAATCTCTATTCTAGCTGAAAGATTAGATTGTCAAATTATTTTAGTTACAAGACTCGATTGCTAGCCCAAAAAGTTAAAAGACTATTTTACTAGCGAAATTTAGTTACGGGATTATTTTTTTATATGATATGATTTATTTGTGCATGAGTGATAGTTGAGTTGAGTTAGAACTTAGAACAGGAAAACGTGCAATGACTATTATTGGTGCATGGGTGCAAATGGAATTCGTCCTAGCTAGCTATTTGAACGAGAGAGGAGATGAGAAGATAATAAACTAACTAAATTTGTTAAAGTAGTCTGATTATATATATATTTTGACGTAACATGTACACAAAATTAACATTATAACATGAAAATATCAAGAATAACTTGACAGTTTGTCCAGACAAAATGGGTTGTCTAATTAAATTCTAGACTCTTCGCATTTTTAATTCCTCAAATGCTCAAACTCTATCATACTATTTATCTAAATAAAAAATCACAGTATTTTTTCAAAATTAATAATATTAGAAAGATCACATAAATATATTATATATCTTTAACAAATAAATATTAAAAAATTGCATGTCATGCACTACATGCATATATGTCTTCCCGTTGACTAGAGATATTGACCGATCTAGCATGAGAAAATTATTTTGTTCTTTATTGGATGTTAAAGGGGAACAATGGGAGTGGAAAGAGGAGGTGGTGGTGGAAATAACATCATGCCAAAGTTCTATTATTAAATTTACTTAGATTGATAATAATAATTATTGGGGAGTGGGACACTGGACCCTTTATATCAAGTATGACCCAAAATTTAATCATAGTTTTACGCTAGGTAGCCACCGTCACTCTTTCCACCTTTTTTAATTGGACTCGTTTCGTTTCAAAATTTCGTTTTAAAAATTTTCTCCATTTGTGCTAAGCAATTTTGTGTATATTTTAACACCAAAGTTTCAATAATTTATAAGAAAATTAAATAAGAATTATCTAACAACCACTATGGGTTGTTCGATGAGTGAAGACCAAATTATTTCATTTGTACGTAAGTTCGAATTCTGCAATAAATAATATTTTTTGGTGAAGAAACTGTAAATTCATAGTAAGATATCAGAGAAATCTGTCATTTACGAACTGCGATAACATGTATTCTTTTAACAAAAAGAAAATAATACATTGAGATATACTTATATTATTTTTTAGAAAGTACTAATTGAGAATTCATATTTATGTACCGTTATTAATTCGCATTAGTTTACATTTGTTAGAAATGAATTAGAAAAAGAACTACTCTTTGGGACGTGTTGTTTTAATTTTCTACATGGAATACTAAATTTTTCATAAGAAAATCGGAATTTTTTTTTTTGTAATAAGATGTCAAAGCCTTGTAACTCTGTAATGGAAATTTCTAACATATATTATGCATGTATTTGAATTAGAAATAAATTTATAATTCTTGTGATTAAAAATGCTATCACATAATTTACAGTACTCTAATAAGCAGTAATAACTTTATCTTATACTTTTTGATTTACAATAACTTTTTAGTTTGATGAATTAAACGAGTCTCCTAAATAATGTTGCTGTCATTTGCCACCGGTTAAATTTTGAGTGCCCCAACCAATTTAATAAACTATTCATTATTTACATTAACTCAAAGTATAAATGCTAAATCCATCTTACCCCACTAACAGATTTATCTTTGTCGAGTTTGGTAGTCATGCCTAGTCTTTATCAATTGGATCACCACCTATCTCTTTTATGATATACTTGTACCATTGTCTAGTAAGATTGAACCAATTATATTCTTTAGTACTAAGAAAAAACAATTGATTTATTTGGCATTCATCCAAATAATGCTATTACTAAATTACTTGTTTGTGCCATCTCCTATCATATTAACACACATAAGAAAGTACTTTGTGTAATTTAGGTAAAATTCTGTACATTTTATTTTGAGTTATATGATGATAATATCATTGTATCAAAAAATCGAATTGTATTTATTCGAGTACTATTAAATGACAATAATAAAAAATTATCAGAACTAGTATTATACTAATAGAAATTATATTCACTAGTAGGATTCGAACTCAAAGCCTTTTAGTCATTTATTGAAGAATTTTTGCACATCAATCTTGGACTTTCCCTTCTATAATAAAAAAAACTTGCCCGTGGCCCGCCTCCCCAGAAGTTGAGGGATGAGTGCACTTTGATCGGTTTTTCGGTGATTTTTGAAGAGTAGGAGTACGAGTAGGAGCATCATGTAAGAGGTTTAATGCAATAATTAAAAAGCTTTTGAAGTATTAAGTGCAACAAATTTAAAATATCAAGATTTGGACTTAACCCTAAAATTACACTTCTGCCCTAGTTGAGATTGGAGATGGGAATTTTATGATTAGCCAAGGGGACAAAAAGTAAAATGTCAAAACATAATGACGATTTTTTTCTTCCCGCTTTTTTCCTGCTTTTTTATCTTCATCAACTATTCATTTTCCCTATTTTCCACTACCATTCTTGACTTTCATCAAACAAGAAACCAACCTTCACACACACGCTCTAATCACCTTTATTTAAGCCCCTTTTGTATGCACAAATCTAGCAAATAATGCTATACCCAAATTCAAAAAAGTTATATACTAATATAAATTATATATTTTGAGGGGAGAATGAGATGACCCACAAAAGAGGCCCCAATGCTTTGGACAATTTGCAATCTATGACTTGATCAAAATCTCTCACAAAAAATGGCCAAACTTCACTCACTTACACTCTGTCTCTCTCCTCAAAATGTTTCATTCATAATCATCCAACATTCTTTTTTTTCTCTCTGGCATTTTTACAGTCACCTTCCATGGACAAGCATCTTCCGCAACAGCTGCCCTTGGCCAAGTGCGGCCGACAAAGAAACAGTGAATGGTATGCTATCAGCGCTGTTTATGAGTGCATTTCATAAAAGAGATGGGGTTATTTTTTTTTTTTGTAAGAATTGTTTTTTAAATGTTCTTTTGTGAGTGTAATTCTGTTTGTTTGTTGTTTTTGGTATATAAACTGTTTCATGGTGCTTGTTATCAAGAAAAAAATAGTTCGAATTTTTCGATTTTGGTTTAGCGCTTGTTTTCCATCTCTGTTTTTTTTCTTTTTCATGCTGTTTAATAAAGGGATCAAAAAAGGTGTTTTGGAGTTTTAATAAATATAAATGTAGGCTCAGTTCAGAGAACTTGAGTGCCAAGTGATCTAATTATCTTCTTTTGCCGTTGTACTAAAAGCTAGGACTGATTGTACAATATAGATGCAACTTAAATCTTTAAACTCTTATGGCAGCTCAAGAGCCATGTGATGATAAGACCTGGCAATTGTTGCAGTCTCCTAGTTGAACATAATATTGCTAACTTGTGATAGTCAAATTTCAATAGATCAAGATGTGAATACACTTGATAAAAATCCCTTTCATTTGTCTCCAACTTTCCATATATGTGTTCTTGATTTCGCGAGTCATATGTTGCATTTTAACACTAATCCCAGAAGTATGATGCACTCTAATGCTAAAACTTTAAGCATTAATAGATTTTACGAGTGCCATTTGTGTGTTGTTTTTCTTCTTTATTCACTATTCTTTTTTTCTTTTTTTGGTAATTGGGTTGCTAGAACTCCATGTACATAATTGAAAAATGTATGATTTGTTGTTATGTTCAATTTCTTTTATAGGGTGTTTCGAGATGTTCCAAGTGATATAACTATTGAAGTAGATGGGATTGCGTTCTCATTGCATAAGGTAAGGCTCCAATTCATGGTTACATTTTTTGGTATATTCTTGTGTTTTAGTTTGGAACTTTAAAACGGAAGGGACATAAATGTCCAAGATGATTGTTTTACAGTATAGTTTCTGTTGTTTTCTTCTGCTTTAGCTATATATAGCTGCACAAAAATGTAGATTGACCCTTTATTCTTATAATGGGCAATATATATTCTCTTTGAGTATTCTTAATAAAATTAGTGTGTCTAAATGCAGTTCCCTCTTGTCTCAAGAAGTGGGCGAATCCGAAAGTTGGTTGCAGAACACAGGGACTCTTCCATATCAAAAATCGAGCTTCTTAGTCTACCCGGAGGTTCCGAGTCTTTTGAGCTAGCCGCCCAATTCTGCTACGGTGTCAACTTCGAGATAACGGCTTCAAATGTCGCTCAACTATGTTGTGTCTCCGATTACTTAGAAATGACCGAAGAATACTCAAAAAACAATCTTAGCACCCGATCAGAAGAATATCTCGATAGTATCGTGTGCAAAAACTTAGAAATGTGTGTAGAAGTCCTTCAACAATGTGAAAACCTACTTCCACTTGCCGATGAACTCGCAATCGTCAACCGTTGCATTGATTCCATTGCATCCAAAGCTTGTGTAGAGCAAATCGCGTCAAGTTTTTCACGTTTGGAGTATAGTAGTTCGGGAAGACTTCATATGAGTAAACAAACAAATTGTGAAGGAGATTGGTGGATTGAAGATCTTTCAGTTCTTCGTATTGACTTGTATCAAAGAGTCATATTAGCAATGAAATGCCGTGGAGTTAGGCCCGAAAGTATCGGTGCTTCACTCGTTAACTATGCTCAAAAGGAGTTACTAAAGAATTCTAGCTTATGGAATCAATCCAATCAACCGAAAGTCGATCTTGGATCCCTCTCTAGCGACCATGAAAGGGTAGTAGTTGAGACGATTATTAGTCTCCTCCCGGTTGAGAAAATCGCGGTTCCTATAAATTTTCTTTTCGGTTTATTAAAAAGTGCGGTGCTTCTTGATTGTTCAGTTGGAAGTAGGGTTGATCTCGAGAGAAGAATAGGGTCCCAATTAGACATAGCTACACTTGACGATCTTTTGATACCTTCGTTTCATCATGCTGGAGATACATTGTTTGATGTGGATACGGTGCATAGGATATTGGTGAACTTTTCTCAGCAAGAAGATAGTGAAGAAGATATGGATGATGGTTCGGTTTTTGAATCGGATAGTCCTCGTTCACCTTCACAGACGGCATTGTTTAAAGTGTCTAAACTTGTGGACAATTATTTGGCCGAGATTGCACCCGATGCTAACCTTAAGCTTAACAAATTTGTAGCTATTGCAGAAAGTTTACCTGCACATGCGCGTACCGTCCATGATGGGTTATATCGAGCCATCGATGTCTACCTCAAAGTAAGTAATATAATCCCATTTCATTTCTATGAGAATCTGATGTTTTATATCTCTTGTATAACTGAATTCAAAGTGATGTAGTTGTAAATTGTTCATGTTTGAATTGAGTTGAGCTCTACCTTGTCTGCATACAACAAATGATTACGAAACCTGAGAATAATTTTAGTTCAAGCTTTCCAACATACAAGACAGTAAAGTTTTAAAAGGTTTAAAATGATGAGAGAATGCTGAATGTATATTAGTGAGCTTATTAGGGTGGTATTTAAATTTGAGTGAAAATAAAAAAAAAATACCCCCTATGCTTTGTCTAATTAGCAAAAAGCCTCTGTTATTTTATTACCAAGAATGCTATTTTTTATTAAGAAAATACCCTCTCCCAAGCATGAGTACATATTTTACGGAAAAAATAACAATTCCACCCCATAAAAAAATGCAAAAACACCCCTATTAACCTAAAAAACTGACAATGACCCCCCTGTTAACTTTGAAAATTGGCAATAACACCCCTGTTCACTTAAAAGATTGGCAATAGCCTCCCTATTGATTTATGAAGGAGTTTCAAATGGGCCTTTTTGCTAGTAAAAGAAGAACACGGTTGGGGGGGGGGGGGGGGGGGGGGTGTTGCTTATAAAAATAACACAGGGGAGGTTTCCCAATTAGGCAAGTAGCTTACCGTTTTCATATTCATCGTAATTCTATTATTTTAGTATTACTTTCGAAAAGTGAATTTCCGATATTACCCTTCAAGAAAAAATTTATACTCATCACATAGCCAAAAACCAGCACATACTAATTACCAAAACCATGTTTGCAGGCTCATCAAGGATTAACAGATCAAGACAGAAGAAAACTATCAAAATTGATTGATTTTCAAAAACTATCACAAGAAGCCGGTGCACATGCAGCACAAAACGAACGACTTCCTCTCCAATCAATAGTACAAGTTCTCTACTACGAGCAACTAAGGCTTCGCAATGCTTTATATTGTTCGCACCCCGATGATGATCCTCCTAAGCCTATGCACCAATCATGGCGTATAAGTAGTGGAGCTCTAAGTGCTGCAATGTCCCCTAGAGATAACTATGCTTCTCTGAGACGTGAAAATCGAGAATTGAAGCTTGAGCTAGCAAGGTTAAGAATGAGATTAAACGATTTGGAGAAGGAACATGTTTGTATGAAGAGGGATATGGAGAGGTCCGGCTCAAGAAAATTTATGAATTCGTTTTCAAAGAAGATTAGTAAGTTGAATATCTTTGGAAATGGTTCTTCGAGGGAGTCGAGTTCTCCTTCAAAGCAGTCTCAGATAACTGAGTCTAAGCTAACAGAAAGGACATGACAAGTATGTATATATACTCTGTTAAGGTTTTCTTTTTAAAATCTTGGACTTGTAGTGATTTTAAGGCGATTGTTTGTATATCTTTCTTTTGTCAGAAAACTTTGCTCATATTCCGTTCTCTTTTGTTTTCCTATTATTAACTATGTGCATTATTTGTTGGGATTTGTGCGCTTTACCAAATAGAAATATTGAAAGGTAAAAGGAAAAAAATGAAGAGGAGATAGGACTTGGTTATTACTTAAGCTAAATTTATATTTTCTTAATGTCAGTAACTGTGATCTTGTTTTCATACCTTAATTCTAAACTAAAAACTTGAATTACTTTTGAAATATTATCAATACCATTATTTTAAGATGAGATCTGATAAATACTTTAATGTAGATGGTTAAGTTTTTACATACCAAATCTAAGTTCAATGAAGAAAATTTGAGCACATAAACGATTATATTGTTTTATGAAACTTGTTGTAGACAGAGATAACGACAGAGATTTGAAGATGGAGATTTCAGGGGAGTCCAATTTCAATGGGAAATGCAACCAGGAGATGATGATAGAGATTTGAAGATGGAGATTTCAGTGGAGTCGAATTTCAATGGGAAATGTAACCACAACCCAAACTTCCAATGAATTTGATACGATTTGACATGATCAAAATTGATTCGATTCAAGACAGTTCTAGATTCGTTTGATGGTCAGATAAAATTTACAATCAAGTCCAAATTACATTTAGCCACACCGCTACCAGGGATATTTTAATGATTAATTATTCAGCATGAAGCCTCCTATACATACAAATTTTAACAGCTTGTTTTCTACTTGGGGGGTATATATCTAATAGTATAGGGAATTCTATGAATTAAACATTTCACATGATAGTTTTGTGCAATTTATACATGACAGATGAGATGATAGTGTCTTCCATTTTCCTCTAATATCTGTAATAATAATTGTTTAATGTGAAGTAGAATGTTAGCTAGATTGTGTATAGGTCGCTGAGATGGGAGATTCCCCTTCATTTACCAACTTTGCTCAACCATTATTCATAGACTAGACTATCAGATTGTTATTGGGTTTATTCCTGTAGCTCTCCATATATAAACAAACATAGATCATATGGACCAAATTTTGAAAAGCTTTTACATGCATCAAATCAATGGATGAATCACATTTGTATGTAATTAGCTCCTTTTTCTTCACTCTAATATTAGCCCTATGCTCCTCCTACTTTGTATGGTTTCTCACCTCAAACAGCAACAAAAATCTACCATCCTTACCACCAAAGCTCCCATTTATTTGCCTCGTTTTTCTTTTAGATCTTTATCCAACAAACACGGACCACCAATGTTTCTTCAACTTGGCTCCATACGGGCGCTCGTAGTTTAATTTCATCGGCATAGATAGCTAAGGAAGTTTTAAAAACTCACGACGCCTTCTTTGTTGATAGACCTACACCAAAGGCGTGTAAACAAGTTTTTCGCCACTCAAAAGACGTGTTATTTAGTTCCTATGGAGATCATTGGCGAAAGTTAAGAGGCATACTTGTACATCAACTCCTCAATAGCAGTGAAGTCGCTTACTTCGATTATTGAAGAAGATACGACTCTTCCACTGAAAATATCACTAATCATTCTTCATCACCGATTAACTTGAAAGACATGTTTATGATGTTTACGAGTGATGTAATTTGTCGGTCAGCATTCGGTGAGAAGCTAAGTGAAAAAGAGCATGGAAAAAGATTTTTAAAAGGGATAGGATTGGTTATCAATGTGACAATAGGGGAATTCATTCCTTGGCTTTCTTGGATGAATCGGTTAAATGGTTTTGTCGCTGTAGTTGGCATGATTGTTAAAATCAGGGATGAGGTATTGGGCACATTCATTCAAGAGCATTTGGATAGTGAAACTTGTGGAAATTTGATATATACTTGGCTTCATATATGCTAAAAGCATTAATACTGGTAAGTAATTTTATTCTTAAGTTATAGTTAGATGTTGAAGGGTCCAAGTTGCTTTTATTATAAATGGTGGAAATTCTTTTGAATCTTAACTTATAGCAAGTGTAATGTGGTATGTTTTCTTATTACAACATGGATGTTAGGGCAGCTGCATGTGAAACTTCAGCAGTAGCTCTGGAATGGGCAATGACAGAGCTTATAAGACATCCCACTATTATGAGAAAACTAATAGATGAAGAAAGAGGAAATTCGAAAGGTGAACAAATTAAAACACAACAGCTCATGATTATGTATTATTTGAAAGCGGTTATAAAGGAACCACTTCGTTATCACCCTCCAATCCCACTTTATAGTTGCGATTGCGAGTCTAGAGAAGATGTTGATTTAATGAAATATAAAATTGAAGCTAAGACATGGGTCATAATTAGCGCATGGGCGATTGTTAGAGACCCTGCTTTCTGGGATGAGCCAGAAGAGTTTATGCCTGAAAGGTTCTTGTAGACTTCAAGGGATTTGAATTCCAGTTCATCCCGTTTGGAGCTGAACGAAGGAGTTGTCCGGGGGGATTTCTTTTGCAATTGCATCTACCGAGCAATAGATTAGAGCATGTCTTGAAAAATCTCATTCACGAGTTTGATTGGGAATTGCCTGATGCTGCGAAAGGAGAAGACTTAAACGTGACTCAAAGACCGGGTCTTTTGGTTGGAAAGAAAAATCCTCTTATTGTGGTTGCAACTAATATCCAAAAGACTTTAATTACAAAATAAGACAACAAGAAGAAATATAAATGCGTCCTCAAATACCCATAGAAGGTATACACACATCAATAAAGATTTTAGGATACAGAAACTTATTACAAATACAAGATAGTAAAGAAGTATATACCTCCTCTTCTTTAAGCTTACGATTTGGAATAGAAAACAAAAGCTACATTCAATATAATAAATGGAACTAAGAACTGGAAAAACTTAATAATGAAGGCTTTCGTTTTGTCCTGTTTGTTGCGGTTGGGATCAAGTTGCAGCTTTGTAGGAGCATATTCGTTTTTAATGTTTGATTTATCGACATCTCCCACATACAAACTCCCCAAAATGTGCCACGCCTCGTGGCTATGGCCCACATCATCGAACTCAACAGTTACGTCCTTCCCTTCAAATGAGAAAACAACAATGTACAATATATTTTAAACGGAAAGTAAAACCGACAAAGTTATATAAGTATATGTTACCTGATCAATATCCTATCAAGTCTGGAAATGTGGTATAAAAATTACCTGTTGATTTCAATATAATTTCATCGCCACCGGGATGTTCTTCCAAGAATTTTGTTGCGTCATATACCTATTCAAAAGAACTCAAATCAGTTAGAACGTTGGAAGTTCTTGAAATTACGTTCATTAATATTAAAATAATAAAGTAAAGAAAATATTGGTTTTTTTCTCAAAAGACTATTTTGCCCTTGATACGGGTTTAAATTAGTATGCGGTACAAGTTTATTTCTAACGTGTCGCAGGTCGTGAGGACCTTTCAACTTCCTGCTATTACTGTAAATACTCTTTTCTCATTCAGAAGAAAGATAAGTTCACTATTTTACGTTCTGACATTATCTCATTCCTTTAAACTCTCGAACTCTTATACTGACTTGATCGTTGAAATGATTGAATAGGGAACACTCATGACTTCCCTAACTATTCACTATGTGCCGAGTAGGTAAGTTTGCAAATTATATTATACTCTCAGTTATCGCTAGTGAAGGAGCAAAGACATAGATGTTCACAATTCGTATCCAAACATTTTTAAACTTCATCATAAGATATGTCAGAGAAAACCAAACCGAACTTTTATAATCCGAAAATGGAGCACGGAGAGAGTTTTAGCACACCATCAAAATTGGGATTAGTTATAAGATCACCAAGGTTACAATACTTTCAGGAGTAGATGTAGCAACAAGCGAAATTAATGTAAAGGCCGCTATAAGCTTTACATTCAGTTAGTTATGATGATTATACTGAAAACTGGAAAAACTTGATAATTAAGAGAAAATCAGGTAATTCATGTGTAATTCTTCTCGATGTAATGAAAATAGCTCATGTAAATCAAACATGATTCTCCGATGTCATACACTAGATGGGATAAAAAGTGAAACATGAAACAACTATAGATTGATACATACATACATACATATATATATATATATATATATATACATATATATACTGCATATACATACTTACATACATATAAATGCTTGATCGATTGGTCACAAAAGAATCAAACTTCATCAGAAGCTCCAAAAATACTGAAAATCAATTAGGCAATCTTCAGGTTGAACACAAAGACCGATGCATACTTGACAAACAAATGTTGTCAGAAAGTATTAGCATCGAGGCCACCAGTACTTCTAGAGCAGACAATTTAGGCAGAAATCCTCCATAAAATGCACGGACACATGGATTGGCTAAGGTCACCTAAATGAACTGGGCTTCTAAAAGCTAGCTTAAAAGGTGATGATTGCCCAATAGACTATATAGGGATTAATTAGTCTTGATATCCAATGACTGCAAGTGAGCATGTTGTATTGTATCACAATCTAACAAAACTAAGTTAAGATTGAATCACATTCAAGTCAAATAGTAAAAACTTGTACCAAGAAAAAAAAACTCGGAACTGCAATTTAACACATGACATACCACATCAACAAGAAGAAACGAAAAACCCAGTTCAAATACTGATCAAAATTGGATCTTTAACACATTTCATACAGCCAAACACAAAAAAGAGGACACCCATTAAAGTATACAAAAAAGGGTAAAAAATTCAGCCCAACTATCATCAGAATTTCAAATACCTTCCCAAAAATGACAACCCAACAGTCGTCCCTGCTGTTGTGTTGAGCAACTTCATCCAAAGTAAAAAGTTTACTCATTTTCTTAATTGGTTTAATTACTATACTTGAAATGGGCAGAGCTATAATTGACTAGACTCAAGTGAAGAGTGTGGGTTGGGGTGAGGGGATAAGGGTTCTTGAATGTGTGGTCTTTAGAACATGGAGAGTGTGGCATGCATTGCGATTATATAAACCTCAAATTTTCTTGTATTATTGATACATGTGTTGCACGTGTCTGGTTCAGCTTAGTTGAAAGGGAATTAGTGAAAAGAACAACCCAATTTATTATTATTATGGTCTTTATTTAGTTTCTTTTATTATGGAGTATAATCTTACTATTAATTGTGCCTGGTATTTGAGTCGAGTCTTGTGACTCGAGTTGAGTTTGATATTTTATATTAAACCTGAATATTTTACTAGTGAAGGTCAAACTTAATTTTGATAAGCTTTATCATACTCTATTTGGTCTTTAAAATTTTAGATATTGTTTACATAAACTTTATATTATGCTCTACAAAATTAAAAATTATATTATTTTATGTACAATTTTTTTTTTCTTTTCTTAAGACAGTTTGGTTGTAAATGAACTGAAAATTTGTTTCCATAAGAAAAATATATAAAAATTAAAATTTTCAATGGTTGCCTCGTGGTACATGCGCCCAGCTATTTGTGGCTACAAATCAAATATACTTCATTTGTATATTAGATAAAAACAGTCAATTCCCTTGGGGCCCATTTGGATGGGTGAATTTGAAACGAAGAGGGATTTCAAATGAATGGATTTGAAATTTCAATGATTTGAAATTCATTCATTTGCAATCTCTTGTTTGGATAAATTTTTTTTACAAAGGATTTCAAATCCATTCATTTGAAATCCATTGTTTGGTATATATCATTTGTGTTATTCGAAATTCTCAATCATGCCTTATAATTGGCTCTATCAATTAATTCTTGTTGTTGATATCGGGATAAAATCACATAAATCGATTTGGGGCAAAATTATAATTTTTGAAAATTGAGGGACCAAAAGGGCAAATTCGGATTTCAGAAAATTTGGGGCCGAATTGAAAATCTTAATTTTCTGAAAATTTTGGATTGGATTGGAACTTAGGGTTTTTGGGAAATCTGGGGTCAAATGACAATTTTTGAAAATTAAGGGACCAAAAGTGCAAATTTGGATTTTATAAAATCAGGTGCCAAATTGAAAATTTTAATCTTTTGAAAATTATGGACTGAATTGCAGTTCTTATTTTTTCGAAAATATGGGGTCAAATTGCAATTTTTTAAAATTAAGGGACCAAAAGTGAAATTTTGGATTTCTGAAAATCAGGGGCCGAAATGAAAATTTAAATCTTCCGAAATAAACTGAATTGTAATTCTGGGGTTTTCAAATATTTAGGGTCAAATTGTAATTTCTAAAAATTGAGGGACCAAAAGTGTAAATTTGGATTTCTGAAAATCTGGGGCCAAATTGAATTTTTTTTAATTTTATGAGAATTCTGAACTGAAACGCAATTATTGGTTTTTAAAAAATCCGGGGTCAAATTGTAATTTCCAAAAATTGAGGGACCAAAAGTACAAATTTGAATTTCTGAAAATCAGGGGCCGAATTGAAAATTTATTTTGCTTAAAATACTGGACTGAATTGCAATTCTTGATTTTTTTAAAAATCTAGTGTAAAAATTGCAATATTAAAAAATTGAGGGACCAAAAGTGCAAATTTTGTTCCTGAAAATCTGGGTTCGAATTGAAATTTGAATTTATTAAATTCTGGACTGAACTGTAAATTTGGATTCTTAAAAAATATGGGATCAAAATTGCAATTTTTGAAAATATAGTGACCAAAAGTGCAATTCGAATTTCTGAAAATAGTAGCCGAATTGCAAATTTTAATTTTTTGAAAATTCTGGACTGAATTGCATTCTTGGTTTTTTGAAAATTTGAGATCAAATTGTAATTTTTGAAAATATGCAATGTGAATCTTTTTTTAAGTGGATTTCAAATGACTAGTTTTAGGAGGAATTTCAAATCCACTTAAAATTGGATTGAAATCCATTGGACTAAAATCCAGGATTTCAAATGAATGGATTTAATTTTGTATCAAAATAGCACGATGAATTTGACAAGGGATTTCAAATCCACCCAACTCAAATCCATCAATCCAAATGGGTCCTTGAGGTTTCTGCATCTAGTCTTTCTGTTTATAACCTTCACCTCCAATTAGTGAATGCAATGCAATAATTGAAAGAGAATTTGGTTGGCCAATTTTTTTGATTTTTTTGCATATTAATTATTGATACTAAATTGTGAAACTCAAGTCCTTTTCATGATGAAATTAGATTAGACTCTAAAGTTGGGCTTTAATGGCTCTTGAGAGCGGGCTAATAAAGGCTTTGATGACGATGAAATTCACTAATCTAGTCTATATTGGTCATAAAATGGATTCACTAATCCACATTTTTTGTATGTGGTGTTCTCTTTAGTAGAATGTACTTTCATGCTGAATTTCACCAAAAATAAATAGAAGGTTTTTTATTTTTTCAGTGGGTAAATAATCTGGCTCAAACTTGAATCGCCCTCAAATCATAGAAATTTGTAAATTATCTAAACTTAATTCAAGTCCAAACCTGACTTAATTTATTTGAATAGAGTACACCTACTATTTGATTAATGTCTCTAAAAATATGGCCACCTTGAAATTGAGCAAGTTATTGTTTGATTTAATAGTTAAGACCAAGTTAAATCCAAAAAAAGGCATGGAATTAATCAAATAGTAGGTTTCTCCAACAAAAATAAATTAGAAATTGCATCCTCAAACACCACAACAGTTCAAATAAAACAGTATGTGCCTTCAATTACATAATGTAAGGTGAAGAAAAACACAATCTTAGTCCCTAAGAAATTTATTACAAAATAAAACACAATTAAATCATAATTTAAGCTGACGATTTGGTGTAGACTCGGATTCCGAGAGCCACCCCAAGAATAATCAAGGGAACTAAGAATTGAAGGATTTTGATTATGAACTCTGACGTTTTGTTCTGATTGTTATTCGCCAACTTCGGAGGGGCGTACTGATTCTTGGTCGGAATGGTTGAAGAATTAATGTCGCCTACATAGAATTCCTCCATCATTGCATTAGCTGTGGCACTGTGGGCAACATCCTCAAAATCATCAGTTGCATCCTTGCCTGAAAAGAAGAAACGGTTACAGTCGAGAAAATTAAAATAACACGGGTGTTTTTAACAATTAGAATGAACCAAAAGTGGTGCATTGCAAATAATTCTTTTTATAACGCGATATTACCTGTTGCATTCACCAAGACTTCGTCTCCACCGGGATGGTCTTCCAAGAACTTAGTCACGTCATAAACCTATTCAAAGTGAGGATACCTAGGAATAAGTAACGTATGATGATATGATGTATAATCTGACCATAGCGTAAAATGCAGCTATAAGATTAAATGGTTAGTTAAACTAATCATACCTAAAACAGTAGAACTAGGTTTAACACGGTTAAATATTATGATTTTACTTGGAAGAGTAAATATTATCAGTATGAAACTTCGTGCAATTCTTCTCAACTAAAAACTCGTATGAAGCCAACAAGATTAACTAGACGTCATACATAAAGGGGAATAGAATGAAAACAAGACAACTATTGAAATACAAGTCAAATACTCAATTCAATTTGGCAAAGGCAAAACCAAATCGTCATAGCAATAAAAATATAAAGAATATATATTAGTACTTAAAGGAAAAAAGTATCATTATGTCGCTCATTATTATGTTAATAATTAACAAAATGAAAGATAGGTATTCCCGACATAGCCTCACGATGAATCTTTGCCATAATTCCATAGTATCCGATATTAATTCCCCTTATATCGAAACAAGACATATCAAAGGGTACTAAAAGAACTTGTCCGTGTATTCTTTCACATGACATCAATAGAAAATCATAAGGTTGAACATAAAACAGTCAATGCAGAGCAAAGCAAAACTTCTCCAAAATCTCATCATTGAAAGAGTCTAAAGGAGTCTTTCCTCAATTCCATAGAATCCCACATGAACTTTCCCGCTATTGAATCACGAAACAACAAGTGCAATCTTAGGATTGATTGGAAAAAAAGAGTCACATGTAGAACAAAGCAAAATTTTTGAAACCTCAGCACTTAATTTAATGACAATGATTTAGAAAAAAACATGGTACATTTAAATGTACTTGAGAATCAATTCCACGTTGTTCTAAAAAAAAAAGAATCAATTTCAAGTGCCCATAAATTTCAGTCTTCTTTATTTGTAACAACAAAATATCAAATTGCATACTTTTTTTTTTTTATGGGTGTTAATACTTTTTTTTTTTTTTTTTTTCTGAATTAGAATGCTGAAGCCAAGATCTAATGAAAGCATACCAGTATATTCACACAAGGATCAAATTGAATTTCACACAGGATACAATCACAATCAAACAAGCCAAATCAAATAGTCAAAAACAAGATATGAAAAAGAAAAAAAAAGGAACGATTGAAAATCCAACTAAACTGATCATAAACTACACATACAACAAAGATACCAAGAAGCCAATTCAAGACTGATATAAATCGAAGTTGACAGATCCGCAACCCATAAGCAAAAAACAGAGTCGACCCCTTACTTAAACCGAAAAGGGTATGAATTTTTCGGCAAAAATCATGAAAATAATCTATTACCTTGCCATTAATCAAGAGCCAACAGTCCTTGTTGGTGTTGTGCTCAGAAATCTCAGCTAAAGTAAAGAGTTTAGCCATTTCAGAAAAGGATTGCCGAAAAGGGAATTTAGAAAAAGAAAAGTAGAATTGAATACGAATAGACTCTTCTTCAAGGCCTACAAAAAGGGCTTGAAGAGTGTGGTGACGGTAGGTGGGAAGGGGGTAAGTCAATTAAGGCAGATTGTATATTCAAGTGGTTGGTCAGAAAAAGGCATAAGTTGGGTTGTCAACATTTCAAAAAATAGGTGAGAATGGGAAAAATTGCATTTTTGGGACACTTTTTTCTCTTGCATACAAAAATAGTCATTTATGTTTTCCTTGTTTGCAAATTTAGGATGTTTTCCTGCGATTTCGGAACACTCTATTCCCCGGCATGTAAAAATAGTTCTTTATGTTTTCTCCAACTACAATTTATGGACATTTACTCGTGATTTTGGTACACTTTTTTCTCCGCAAGTAAAAATAGTCATTAATGTTTTGCATTTATTTTTTCGATAATTTTGCTAGTTATTTTAAGTGATGTGGAATTTGATATGGAAATGGGTGCATAAAATTTGTGTTTCGTAGGATGACACGGATGTGAGACGTACGTGTCTTATTTCAGCGACTTTTTTTTTTTCCGAAATGTACCAAACTCACTGGTAATTATTGTCTTAAACTTTTAGTCGGAGAAAACGTAAAAGACTATTTTTGCATGCCGTAGAAAAAAGTGCCCCAAAATTATTGGTAAATATCCTATATTTGCAGAAGGAGAAAACATAACGGACTATTTTTGCATGTCGGAGGAAAAAGTGTCGCAACATCGCAACTTGGCAAAACACAAAGGACTAAGAATGCATTTTTTTGGGTGAGAATGCTTCGATGCGCAGGTGATGCAATTTTCAAATTTACTTAATCCTAGTACTATAGTTCATGGTAAGATTTTGTAAAATTTAGTGTTGTGTATAAATTTTGATTCTCCCTTTAAGTTTTGTGGTATTGTTGTAATGTCATGTGGGCCTCTTTTCATTTTTGTCTATATATTTTTGAAGAGTTTCCTTTTTTTGCCTGAAAATATCTAGTAAATTATGGATGTCATTAATTCGGATTCGGTTATGGTCATTAATAAAAAAAGGACTTGACTCTTCACTGATAGAGCTCTAATCTAAAATAAATTAATTTTACTCTAATTATAATGAATGTAATTTCTTTTATCTTTCAAACGTTTAGGAGATCCATATAAGATATTGTTAAAAGGAAGAGACGTTGTTTGAAATAAATAAAAAAATTTATGTAACTAAAAAGTTCCATGCCATATTTATCTCTTTCCATCCGTAGATTATTTAAGGGCATCTCCTATGTATAAGGGGGAAAATGGATTGGGGGGTTTTTGGATTGAGAGGGGAAAAATTATGAACTTTAATGTGTAGAGGGGATAAAATGCAAAAACACCTTGAAGCTATGCACCCACCGCTTGAAGCGGTGAGGCAAGCCAACTATGGCTTGCCTCACCGCTCGCGGTGGGTCACTCGCCGGGCGGGCGAGTGCCGCCCAGCCAACAGGTGGCCGACACTTGTTGGCCACCTGTTGACCCACCTTTATTTTTTTTTTTGTTTTTTTTTGTTTTATTTATTTTATATAATAAAAACTATATTAATTTAAAAAAAAAAATTATACCTTATTTAATAAAATGTAAGCCTTATTTTATCTTACTTTTATTTAATTTGTGTAATATTTTTAAAAAGTTAATTTTATTATAAAAATGTAACTTTTATTTAATAAAATCAAATTTAATGTAAATCAAAGTATTTAATTGTTGTATATGTGCACCAATTTGAAAATCCCTTTAAAAGTTAATTATTAGAAACTCAAATTTAATTTAATTAATATAATTATTGGTTGTCAACTATTTAATTATTGTATTGTTGTGTTTTTTTTTTTTTTTAAATATTGGTTGTTATTGTTATTATTATTGTCATTCTTAAATTATATCTTATTGTTATTAATTATTTATTTATTTCACATACGAGTTAATTTTTATTATTATTAGTATTGCTATTATTAGGTTGTATTTATGTATTAAACCTTAGTTTTTATTTAATTTGTGTATTAAATCATACAACTAGAATAATTTGTATTGTCAACTATTTAATTATTGTATTGTATTGTTGTGTTTTTTTTTTTTATAAAAAATATTGGTTGTTATTGTTATTATTATTCTCAATCTTAAATTATATCTTATTGTTATTAATTATTTATTTATTTCACATACGAGTTAATTTTTATTATTATTAGTATTGCTATTATTATTATTCTTATTATTAAGTGAGAGTGGGGGAATTGAGAATTTTAATTAAATGGAATTGATAGATTGATACATTGAAGATGACTTATGAAAATGAAAGGGGAAGCTGGACTTGGATTCAGAGGGGAAGCTGGACTGAGTGAGGGGAAGCTGGACTTGGACTGATCTATACATAGGAGATGCCCTAAACAACTTAACAATGAACAATTATATATTTTATCAGTGTGATTAAAGGACATGAATATTGAGTCCTCACTGAGAGAATTCGAAAATACTACATAATCAGAAAATATATTGACAAAAAAAAAAAAAGGTAACATGGAATTAAATTAGTCTTAATATTGTATAATATTGTATAACTCCATGCATCCCACGAGGTACAAGGCGAAGGTCAGGACAAAAGATTGTGGCTGGAAGTATTGTAGATTGAATAAATATTAAATTCCCTCGCGAATTGAATTTTCATCAACTACTTTTGCTAAAACTTCTCCCCTGGGATGTTTTGCCCATGCTACAAAATTAAGGATGACAAATGAACGGGTCGGATCGAGGCTGAATGAACTAAGAACAGATTGCGCGCGTCTAACACGAGTCATTTATTATGGATTAATAAAAGGGCTGCGTTAAGAATGGGCCAGATCAAAATTGAGTTGGATTAGGTCGGCCTATTTTGTATATTTGGTTGCGTGTTTTACTAATTATAATTTAAGAAAAATACACCAAATTTTGGAGTATTATTTTAATATTCAGGTGTTGAGTTTAGTGTAATATTAAATAATATAAACAATATAAATAAAAGATGGTTGATCATTAAACACAAAAAATCTGGACACTTGTCAATATTTAGATTTAAATTTTCATAAGTTAGGAGAAAAAAAGAAAAAAGTTGAGTAATTAAATGTTAATTAGTTTATCATAGTGTGTTTTTTTTTTCACTTAACCATTTTTGACCAATTTACACACATTGTTAATAAATATAATTGTTAACTAAATTCAACTCTAATTCAATCGGACCAACTCATCATGAATATAAAAAATATGGGCTAAACGAGTTTGCGTAGGATCCGTTGCAAGCTAACCCGTAAATCATGGCCCATATGCAAACCTTTATGTAGATCTTGTTTATTGGGCTTTTGGGTGGCCTTCGACAGATCACTGAATTATTTGGGCTAATTTATAAAGACTTTATGATATGTAGAAGTATTACGATTATTATTATTATTATGTATGTCTAACTTCAAATTAAATATGAGACACTTATAAACTGTAAATAATAAAGTAACTAAACCAAATGTTCCGTTACAGCTTACAGCTAGAATAAAAATTGATGTTAAGCCTAAGAAATGATGATTTTATGGCACAATCATGACAGTAACTTTGGGATGTCAAAAGTTAATTTTTTCCTTGATGTAGAAGACAACTTTAATTATGAAATGCACACCAAAGATTGAGGAAGGGAGGCCTACAAACAAAATTAATAATTCATTTTTCACTGTTTGATGGATTGGATTCATTATCAAGCATCCTATGCGCCAACAAGATTGAAAGAGAATTTTCGATCATTGTATTAATGTATTTGTACCCACAAAACTCAAAAAATGTACAAATTGGAAAACAAATCAATCAAGTTCAATTCTCAGACAGCATATAATGAAGCATGAGAGGAAGACTAGTGAGTGTTTACAAAATTCACACCATTTGAGTTTGAGGAAAAAAGAAACCAGGAACAGAAAAAACAAATAACATATCATAAATTAGTTGGAGTCATACATACATATATATGCCAAAGAAATTGCAATTTCACTTGAATTCAATTTTCTAAAAATCTGTTCAATTTTTTTTGTTTGATTGTTCGACCTTAATAAACAAAATTATACATGTAAGAATATCGATTCGTTTAACAACCAAACAGAACTCAAATACAAATTTAAATTCAATACTAATGTATTAATTGACATTACTATCCAAAAGTGCACTTTAATTGGGGTATAGGTATAAGAATAGCCATTCACACTGTTAATTACTACTATATAGTCGTTAGTTACATGGCCTGATAAAAACAATCACCTTTCATGATCACTCATTATTAATTCTCTCCTAAATAAACAACTTTTTAAGTTTTCTATCACAACATGCAATGCAACGGTCAAAAGTTCACCTTTTCTTTTATTTGTAATAACTTTACTCAACAGCTTCAATCCCCTCCTCCTCCATTTATCATCTCTCCATTGGTCACTCCATTCCTCTACATTTTCCGAAGAATTATGTTACTATTAATCCTAAATTCGAGTTACTAGATCTTATATTTATAATTTAAATCTACAACAAAATTAGATTCTGCACATGGAGCATCACAATTTCAAGTGGTTCAACTTGTTCCTATTTTCAGCATTTTTTAGACTTGCCCTCAGTTACCAAGATGGTACGTTAATTATGATATTATTAATTATATTATATATAAGCTTCTTACAAAATTCATTTTTCGAATGTTCTTCACATTGTCTCCTTTTGAACAATTCATTTTTCTTATATATGTTCCTTGATTGCATCCTTAATGTTACAGGTTTCCTGAGTTTAACATGTGGTGGAACAACAAATTACGTCGATTCCTCAAACATTCCATGGACGCCCGACACTAATTACGTATCCACGGGCAATATAACTACCGTCACTTTCCCCGAGGGAACTTCCTCAACTCAACTCCCGGTCCGTTTCTTCCCCGATTCCTCAAAAAGAAAATGTTACAGACTCCCAATACAAAATACATCGTCATTGGTCCTAATCAGGACAAAATCCGTGTACAAAAATTACGACGGTCTTAAAACACCGCCTATGTTCTCTATATCCATTGGCACAGCTACGGTCACTACGATAAATCTCACTAGTTTTGATCCATGGATCGAGGAATTTGTGTGGCCGACCAATAAAGAAGTCTTACCTTTATGTTTTCACTCGATTGTCGGAGTCCCCGTTATTTCATCACTAGAACTGCGGCCACTTCCACAGGGTGCCTATGGTGGTGCATTTGGAGATTCTGTGGGGATGTTGCTAAGGAAGTCTTATCGTATTAATTGTGGTTATACTGATGGATCGTTGAGGTAAGAAATATTTTATGTTTGAATTTTTTACGGCAAAAAAAACATTTTACGTCCTTTAACTTTCTTAGGATGTGGGATCAGGAAAAGCAATTTTTTTAATTAATTTTTTTTTTCAATTTAATGCAAAGGTATCCTTTGGATGAATATGATCGAATATGGGATGCAGATGAAGATTTCTCTCCTTATCACGTGTCATCTAGTTTTGATATTCAGAGTAATTTCAATATATCAAACATAAAAGAAAATCCTCCGACGCCCGTTCTTCAGACTGCAAGAGTTTTGGCTAGACAGAACAATTTAATTTACAAGCTTCCATTAAATATTAAAAATCGAGGAGATTATTATATTGTTGTATACTTTGCTGGAATTTTGCCAGTTTCTCCAACATTTGATGTGTTGATTAATGGGGAAGTTGTTCAATCAAACTACACGGTTTCACGTTGGGAGGCTGATATGTTGTACTTTAATGTGAAAAGGATCGACCAATTGAATATCACTTTGAAGATGATTAAATATTATCCATTGGTTAATGCTCTTGAGGTTTATGAGATTCTTGATATTCCCTTGGAATCTTCTTCCACTACAGGTTTGGATTGCCTTGTTTTTTTATGTTAATTAAAATAATGCTGATAGAGAATCTAATTTTGTCATTTTTAATTAATTTGTCCAATCCTAATAAGTATTTTTTATTTTTATTTTTATTTTTTTAGTTTCGGCTCTTGGAGTTATTCAGGACTCGACAGGACTCGATTTGGGATGGCAAGACGACCCTTGCTCGCCTATACCTTGGGAACACATTGATTGTGAAGGAAATCTTGTCACTTCATTGTATGATATATTTTAATTCTCTTTTCATACTAATTCACATTCAAAATATGTATGTATATTATTAATTCTGGATTTTCTCAGGAAGCTTTTTGATGTTAACTTAAGGACAATTAGTCCTACATTTGGCGATTTATTGGATCTTAAAACTCTGTAAGTATTTTATTAGATCAACAAATCTCAATTCATTTGCTAAAATTATTATTATTATTGCAATTTATTTTTGTCAACGTTTGTTTGTTTGTAGGGACTTACATAACACATCTTTAGCTGGAGAAATACAAAACTTGGGTGGATTGCTGCATCTTGAAAAACTGTATTACTACCTTATATATATAATTACAACCAACAAAATAAATTATAGGATTCTACTTTTCAAACAATTAATTGATGAACTTAATGTTGTAAATTACAGGAATTTGAGCTTCAACCAGATAACCTCCTTTGGTTCTGATTTGGAAGATTTGATCAACATTCAAGTTTTGTGAGTCTCATTAATCATCATATACTTCAAATAAGGATAATTATATTTGCCTAACTTTGCATTTACCCGGCTGTTTGACGTTCACACTTGCCCCTTCAGCTTTTTAACTTGTTGCAGTTCACCCACATACTTTAGTACTTTTATTTGCAAAGATAAATTAAAAACTTGATATTTATATATATATATGTAGGGACCTGCAAAATAACAGTTTGCAGGGAACAGTACCTGAGAGCTTGGGGGAGCTAAACGACCTTCATTTATTGTAAGTTTACAGAGAACAATAATAAGCTTCTCCTTCTACATTTAACAACCCTTTCAATTTTTATTTGAATTTTTTTTAAAGGAATTTGGAGAACAATAAGCTACAAGGCCCACTGCCACAAACATTGAACAGAGAAAATTTACAGATCAAGTATGTGAATCAACTTTACATTCTTTTCTGTTCCACATAGGCTAAACTCTACTTTGCCCCCTTCTAACTATCTTCATTGCACACTTTTGTCCTTTCAACTATCAATTGCATCACTTTGCCCCTCTCCAACTATCCTTAAAATATTAGTGCTCGGGAAAATTTCAATGCACGTTATGTTGTCGATAATATACTGAAACTAATGGTTTGATGCAATTGGAGGATAGAGTTGTTGGAGTTGGAAAAGTGGAATTTAGCCTTTCATATATTTGTAAACAAGTTTAATGGAATTGAGTTCAATAGACCTTATATCAATTGCTTGACCTGGATCTCGAATAGTTTGGTTCAAACAAGCCATAAATGTTGTTCAAACTTATTTTGTTATGCGTAACAAACAAAACTCTTAAGTAAATATTACTTCAAATATTCATTGTTATTCATTAATCCCATCTCAAATCTTTTTTTTATTTTTCGTGATCATGCAGGGCATCAGGGAATCTATGCCTTTCCTTCACATTAACATGCACAGAACTTTCAAGAAACCCATCACTTCAGGTTCCACAAGTCACTATCTTCACCCCAAAGAAACACAAAAACAGCCACATAGCAATTCTACTTGGTGCACTTGGAGCAACTGTCATTACTCTCTTTGTTATCACATTCTCAATCCTCTTGTACACCAAAAGAAACAAATCCAAGAACACATACAAACCAAGTATGAAAATATTCACAAAATAATCCAATTACATAAATTTCTTAAATAAGTAGTTTAGTTAATTGGATTCTCTTTTCATTACAATTTTTTAGGATCTGAGATGGACATGAGTGGCTGGAATTCAGCAAAAATCTTTACTTACAAAGAGATTAAGACAACTACAAATAACTTCAAAGAACCTATTGGTCGTGGTAGTTTTGGATGTGTGTATGTTGGAAAGCTTCGCGATGGAAAATTAGTTGCTGTTAAAGTGAGGTTTGATAAAACTCAGATGGGAGCTGATTCTTTCGTCAATGAGGTTTGACTTTTAATTTTGAAAATATATTGTTTACGTGGATTTCATGTGGATACCATGCTTAATCGTTACATGTTTGTATGTGAATAAACTTTGTTGATCATCATTTCTTTGATTTTTTTTTTTTTTTCAGGTGTCCCTTTTATCACAAATTCGTCATCAGAATCTTGTAACTATGGAGGGATTCTGCTGTGAATCAAAGCAACAAATTCTTGTTTATGAATATCTATCTGGTGGATCACTAGCTGATAATCTTTATGGTAATTTAGTTAGTTTTGTTGTCTTTAATTTCTTCACTTTGCTTTTCTTCAATCACTAAGCAATCAATCATTAATGCATAGGTGCCAAGAGCAAGAAATTGACACTCAGCTGGGTTCGCCGGTTAAAAATTGCTGTGGATGCTGCTAAAGGTAAATGTTTCTCCAATTTTATCTTGAGGTTATTTTTTGAATTTTGTTAGTACTAATTGACCGTGTGTTACGTAAAACATCCCCGAACACATCCAATTGAACATATTATTTATTTCAAAATTTCAGAGAGTTTAGTTGAGTTAAAGTAATTAAATAAAAGTATGACTCTATTTGAAGAAAAAGCTAATTTTCTTTGTATATTTTTGGTCTGAAAAAGGCTGGTGGTAATATTCAAACGAATTATTGTGTATATATAGTAGAATATGGACATTAAGAAGTGCTTTCACACAAAAAGGTGAATCTGCGATTAATCGCACATACGTGACTTTAATTGCGTAGAGTGGTTACATTGGTACGTTTCTTAAAATAGAGGATGATGTATGCATATTAAGTTATTAACCACACACATGGGTGTATATGCCAATTGAAAAAATATTTTATGAATTACCTTTAAACTTGATTTGATAGTTGTAAGAAATTATCTCAAATGAGCTGAGTTCTTGATCATTTTTATCTCATCTGGTTGAGCTTGAACCAATCTTAATGATGAATATATTCGAGTTTGGTATGTTGTATAACACGAACCCTACTCAGACAAGTTCTTATGCTTCGAACTCGAATCGGACATGAGGGAGCTCTAGTAGCTTGGTCTTTTCCATATAAACTTGGTCATTTTTAGCTTATCCAGCAAAGTTTCATCGAATTTCAAAAGTTGTTAAAGTTTGAGTTGTTTTGCAGCTTCTCGAATCTCAAGCAGTTTGTTAGATTTCCAGCCCTGTCTCAAAAACCTAAAATTCTGTTTCTTGATAATATTTGGAATAGGTTTGGATTACCTACACAACGGAAACGACCTACGTATAATACACCGTGATGTGAAGAGTAGCAATATTCTTTTGGACAAGGATATGAATGCTAAGGTCTGTGATTTTGGCCTTTCTAAACAAGTAACACAACCAGATGCATCACATGTAACTACTATAGTTAAAGGAACTGCAGGATATTTAGATCCAGAGTAAGTGTCGGACAACCTTTTTTCTTTGAAATACATTATTTATTATTAGCTTGTTTGGTTGTCGGGAAAAACAGCACAGTTTGTTTGGTTTTTATTTCCTCAACTCTTTTTATGTAATGTATTCTCCGACTCAGGTATTATATTACTCAACAATTGACGGAGAAAAGTGATGTCTATAGTTTTGGTGTGGTGCTTTTGGAGCTGATTTGTGGTAGAGAGCCACTCACTCATTCTGGCTCTCCAGATTCCTTTAATTTGGTCCTATGGGTGAGGAGCCTAAACTCTCTTGTTCAACAACAAAGTAATATTTAATACTCCGTATTTATTTTATTCTCTAAATCAGATACTGATAAGTTAATTGTTGTGTTTTCCATCTCAGGCAAAGCCCTACTTACAGGCAAATGCATTTGAGATTGTGGATGACAACATTAAGGGTACATTTGATGCCGAGAGCATGAGAAGAGCTTCTTTGATAGCTTGTAGATCAGTCGAGAGAGATGCTTTGCGCAGGCCAACTATTTCACAAGTACTGGCAGAGCTCAAAGAGGCCTACAGTATTCAGCTTGCCTATCTTGCATCTTCTGATCTTGTAAATTAATTAATTAATTAGTATTTTTTTTTTTTTTATGTATTTTGTGATTTTCACCATTGTGGAGGTATAATTATGTTATATGGGAGTATCAGAGATGTTGCTGGGATAATAGAATGGCCAAGTTATGTGATTCTGAACTATCAGTAAAAAATACTAGTTACTCTATATTTTCTTAAGAATCTAGTCTTATAATAAATAATAATAGTAGTACTATAGATTTTATTTTTAATAACCAATACTTATTTATTATATTATATTATATTATATTATATTATATTAGAAATGTGCATGCTTAAGTTGTGTATGTATCATAATCATACTGCAATGCATGATGCATGCAAAATGGAAATCAATTAGTATTTTGTTATGATTTATGAACAAGTGAAGCCTCAAATTGGAACTGAGAATGCTATCCAGTCTAAGAGTTCAACTCTATATTAACAAATTCAAAATCTGTGCAAGCTAACAATGGTGAAAATGTCCCACAAATGAACGGTACTGTTAGTCCACTGTTTCATACATAATATGAACATTTGATCCTAACTTTTTCTAAACGTTTTATGATTTTGGCCAATTGGTCCTATCGCCTCATTTAATCCAATTTGTGACCAGCAGTGCAAAAGTGAAACAATCATATGTGACTAAATTTACAAATCAATGACAATCTTATGGGACCAAAAGTACAAAAATTGGATAGAAACCAAGCGTGCAGAAAAAATGGGACCAAAAGCGTAACTTCATAAAAAATGCTAAGGGTTCAATCAGTGGACTAAATGCAATTGGGTGAAGGAAATGAGAGTTGCCATAGCATGATCCGTAGACAAGCTAGCTGCACATACTCATCAGCAGATACCTTTATTTATTTATTCAGTCATAACCTTAGAATACACAAAATACTCCATTTCATTCCCTGAACCTCTTCATCAAAATCAATTAATTTACATCAAACATTCAAGATAACAGATATTTCAATTTGTGAGTAAAAGGACTCTGAAGCCTGAACTTTTTTTTACTCTTTTAAGTTTCAGCTGAAAACTGGAAGAAACCCATATTGCATGAAATGCCAACATTCACATTATTAGCTGCACAATTTTGATTCAAATGTAATACAAATGTTTTTCCATAAATGATACAAAAATATAAAACAAACACTGTATGACATATCTATGCACTTCAAACTTTTTTCCTGTATTGTAAATGTGTTTCTATAACTTCCAAAAATGGTGAATCAAATGAAGTATTCACAATCGGCACGGTAAATAACGCATGTACCTGGCAAGCATTTTCAACCAAAGAAACTTTATACAAACAGGAAAAAGGAGCAAAATATTAGAGAGAGAGAGAGAGATGACAAAACTTACCTCAATCTCAGATATTGGGAAAATACAATCTCAGCCGCGGTTGTCAAAATAATGAAGTAAACATCAATGTATTTGGAGGGTCATAAAGGAAATTTCTTTGTAATTAGTAACGGTCAAGTTCCGCGGGGTATAGGTTTGCTATTTCGAAGCCAACAACTTCTAGTCCCCTGTCATTAGCAAGTAATTTCAGTATCTCATGTAAATATTTCGTGAGAGTTAAACCAATAACAAAAACTAGCACTTAAGCTTCCCCAGAAAAAAGGTAACACTGCATTTTAGTCCCATGGAATGGGACCCTCAACATTTTTGGTCCCGCGTTTGACAAAATCTTACTTTTGGTCCCAAAATTTAAAAATGTTTAGCATTTTGTATCCTATAGCTCCCTTCCCATCCAATTTGGAACCAAAAGTCCAGAACTGAGATAGTCCCATGGGACCACAAGTCAAAACTCAGATTATTATACGGGATCTTAAGTGCAACAATTAGATGTAAAGAAGAGCCATAGAACCAAAAGTGCAAAGCATTAAACCAAAAATGGGACTTTCTAAAGCTTGGGACCAAACGTGCTGAGGGTTCAATCTTGTCGGAGTAAATATACAATTTTGCAGGAAAAAAAAATAACACTAAAAAATAAATAGACCCCACCTTTAAATTGGTCTCCTTTATAGTGTCCAACGAATCAGAAAGTTCCATTTGTTTTGATGCTGTTGCAAACAGTGCCTACACATAAAAAATTTAGATCAGTTGCTCACAAATTATACTATAAAATGTTTTTATTCAATGTAAGAAACTCAAAATATCTTACTTTCCTTGTCTTCTGCAAGTCATACTCAATGGATTTTATCCGCTTTAGGGATTCGTGAAGTATGTCCTCTTTTTCTTGTGGAATTTTTGCAGGTTTTTTTAATAGTTCAGTTACAGCATTCTCTAAGTGCTGCAACTTCTGGCAACATGGGTGGAGAAGCTCCCCGGTATTTGGCTCTGCAATGTTCTCCTGTTGAGAATTTGAATTCGAAAAATATGTACTTCCATGGTTTTCTGCTATCATTTCTGTGTTCTCCGTCTTGAATAATATACTGACCAGCCAACCAAACATAAAAAATACGCATGCTAGTAGTCTGAATATTACATCAGACACTTTGGTAGAAACTGATTCCTTTGACAGACTTGTTTCTGGTATCAGCGTATTCGAAGCTATTGCAAGGTCCAAATAAAAATATTATCAATGATACAACACAAACATATACACTTGTTATCAGCTTGTGCACTTAGTTGTAGAAAATGCAGTATGCTGTTCATATTATTATTTAGTTTTGGCCAACAGCATATAGTTTCTAGCATGCAATTATTTTTAAAAGAAAATGAATAATCAATTTTTTGTTTGCGAAAACTCGAGGTCCATGTGAACATAAAACAACATTGTTGTTGATGCTCGATAAAAAAGAAAAAAAGGCCAGAAGTCCAAACTCAATTTAAAAATGTTAAACCCATTCTATACAACAAAATGTGCATTTTCGCTGCCATTATATTTAATTCATATCCGTACAGTATTCAATAGTAAGAATGGAAGTTAACTAAATAAGAGCGCAGCCGTAGCATGGCATATTGGCTACTTACTTGTTGGATGATGATTTTCAGCTCTAGCTGAAATATATGTTTCCGATCTCCTTACTGTCTCCTGAGTCAGCACAGTAAGAAAACGACAAGACGAGGTATTAAAATATTTACGAGGAAGTTCATTAAAAAAGGCAGATATATTTCATGCTTAGACTTGTGCAAGTTTATTTTCTTTTTCACATTTGATAAGAAAAGCTTTAAGCCCAACTTAGATCAAACTTGTGCTTCTACTCTGTAATATTTATTGGAACAAAAACATAGAAATTAAGTTTATCTTTCAATAACTAAAATAAGCCTTAGTCTACAGAACCTAATACAAATGTTTTAATTTCAAAAAGTGAAGTGAAGTGAAGTACAACTTCGTAAGAGCCATAAAGTAATCTATAGATCATCCTTGTTAATACAGCAGTTAGCAAAGTATAGATCACCTACTAAGAAATACAAAAGGATATAATTTTATAAAGTTAAGGAACCACAAATTTTTTATTAATTATAGTTTCGAACCTTCTAAATATCATATTTTGAATTTTACCCTAAAAAATAGAGAACACTCACGAGATAATAAATGCAAACATGCACTGTTATCAATTTCCAATTCAGAGTCAAGATCTTCTCAAAAGTATTTTAATTCAATTGATATTAAATTTTAGTAACATGCAAATGTACCTGGCATTACATGCATAAGTTGATGACTGTAAGTAGTCTCCTATTAAATACTTGACAAGCATGTTGATATTCACACCATGACACGAAATAACAGAATAGAATAGCAAATTTGCATATGAAAAGCTAAAGTTCAACAATAAGACAGTGTGACACACCAAACAATATAGGAAGCTTAGTAGACAATAAGACAGTGTGACACAACAAACAATATAGGAAGCTTAGTCAAACAATAAGACAGTGTGACACAACAAACAATATAGGAAGCTTAGCAAAAAATGATGTTTACAGTAGTTTGCATAACACTACTACGAATAAATTTATTTGCTGACAACTTCAGAGAGTTTTATACCTACTAAGTCAGTTCAAAATATATACTTTCTTTAAAATAGTCTTAAACCTTAAAAATCATTAAAAAAAAAATAGGAACTGATAACTTAAGGTCTCTTACATCACTACGAAGTGCGGTTGCTTCTATAGTACCACGAAAAGAGGTTCTTGAACCAGAAGCTGGAACAGTTTTACACCTTGGGTCCTGGCAGAGAAGAATAGTGTTATTCCAGAAACATCACAAAAAACCTGAAGCTGAATAAAAGTTAGTAATCAACTTCATCGGTATATTACCTTCAAATCGATTAGATTGACTTCAAAATCATCAATGCCAGAGAAGCTGACTGGAACAATTTCACTACTTAAGGCCTGTACTAAAAAATAGTCCCAATGTTACATATGGCTGTGTAAGAGGAAAAAAAAACATTGTCATCAATATACCACCTTAGAATCAACTAGCTTAATTTCTAAATCATCATTATCAGATGAGCTGGTAATCTTTCTTGGATCTATTGATTCACCATCACGTAAAGCATGTACCAGCTGCAAGTAGCAGTTGGATAACCCTGATTAATGCAAAAGATAGAAAATTGATGCAGAAACATATAAAAAGTACTTCATTCTTGGACATCAACTTGAATAAATGAAGAGATCTAGCAGTGACAAAATCAATACCTTCATCAGATGTGGATCATTCCAGGGTCCCTTGTCAGATCCAAGACACCCACCTTCATTTGGGCATGAGCAGGATCCACCCAAAAAATCTGGTAATTGACTGTTTTAAAGCAAATAGTTAAATCTACAATATAAAGCAAGATCTTTAAAAATTTTGTTGCTCCACCAAAAAGACAGATCCTCACCTAGCATCTATGAATTCCAATAGCTTATCCTGGTACGAAGTACCCAAAACCTGTACGAAGAATACTTTTGTTAATGGAAACAATATTTTGCTCCCAAATATATACACTTTTAAAAAGATGCAGATGATTTACATGTATTTTCGCAGTTGTCCTTGGATCAAGAAAGCCTTTTACCCAGTTCCATAGATACTTAAATCCACTACCAGCATTAACAATAAACATATGATGCAATGTCTGAAAACAATGAGAATACTTGATAAGTGGATCAAACCAAATAAAAGGATAATTAAACTTAATCACTTCTGGGAAAACAGAAGGGAGGCACCTCAGGATAGTTGTTTCCATCTATTCTCTGCATGCGCATTACAAGATCACGAGCAACCTTTCCAAAACTCATCCAATTCTGCATACAGAATATTAAGAAGACACTTTTTAATTGGCAAAAGACATTAATACGTGATATAACATTTAAAAAAAGAACAAAAACTTAAATTCTGGGTCAGAACAGACCAGCCCATGTACATCCAGGATTGTTATTGTTGAATCAATATGACGCTTGGCTGCAATTGAACATGCTGGGAATCTTTCTATGAAAGCTTTTTCAAAACCTTGAATATGATATTTGAGGAACCTATCTACAGTGGTTACACTCATAAGCTTGCTAGGTTCAACTTTGCCGAGTCTTTCAATGTATACAGGACGCCCTTCTTTATCTACACCATGGTAACCATGAGGATAATATCGCTGAACTTCTTCAAATTCATTATAAATGAAATCCTGAACATGTACAATTGTTATACCAGCAGTAAGAATCTCAAAATATACATTTATATGGTTAGCAAGCTGAACAAAATTTATCAATTTAGAATTTGGATATTTTTGCAGATGTGGTTGTTGAACCCTCTATAACAAAATTAGAACTGTATATACAGAAAACATATACATTAAAAGTCTGTGCTAATATCTTGAAATATCAAAATTTTAAGAGAACTTCCACAGAATTATCCAGCACAAAGCATGTTTCGAGGAAGTTAGCTGGTGCAGCAAAGCGAAAAAGAGAAAGAATAGTTTACTGGATCAAATCAACTGATTGTCATCAACAGAAAGTATATGAAAGTAGTTATTCACATGATTATCGAACATGAACAACTTCTAAGTTTAACAAACATCCAGTCTCCAGACATATGCAAATCAATTTTGAACTGTGATCAAGTCGACAATCATTTCACTCCCACTATGATTATTATTCTCATCTCAACAGCTTATTAGGGCACATTTATCAATACCATTTATGTCACAAGAAAAGAAATAAAGAACTTACAAGCTAATACTCTTATGATGGTGGCATAACATACCTGAATAATAGAGTTTACACCGTTCTCTTTCCTCCAGTTCAACATTTCTGCCCACATATTGACGGTTTTATCAAGGTCAAATTTCCTCGCCTTCAAAAATCTGCAAAACTATCCATTTCTTTATCTAGTGATGAAAATATGAGAACTCACTTATTTGAAATTTTTTAGTTGATATGTGTTATACTGATAGTTGATTAAAAGACAAATCAAAATAAATTCTTCACTGACGTAGTTAGAAAAGGCAGTTTCTACAGTAGTAACCAAACAACTGAGGTTGTTTGACAATGATAATAACCAAACAAAATTTACTGAGGGAACGATGCAATGTGATTAACATGGAACTTTAGATAGTCTCATACAGAAATATCAATTGTTATGTTGTATCCACTCGGATGATTTCGACACTTTGTTCTAGAACTTTAAAATGTAAGTGTAGACTCTTTGAACATCAAAAGTTTAAGGCAGAGATAACAAATAGAAAAACAGCATGCCCCGCTGAGAAAAATAGCTTCATGTGCAAAACTTGAGTTAAAAGAAGAGTTGAGAAAAACAATATGCAACCAATTATCAGCACAAGCTTGACACATGAGCACTTTGCAGTAATTCTGGATAAAGTAGATTGCACTAAAAGGGGTTATTAATGACTATTTTGGTCTGCCTCTAGAATATCATATATTTTAGTGTGGAGAGGCTATTGCATTAACATTTAGAGCAACGTACAAATGCACAGATAGTTTCACATGGATACCTGAGTAATTGACAAGTTTTTATATCAATTGTAAAGAGAGTAAAAATGTAAGAATCAAACAATCAACAAGTGAGAACCTAAATCCATGCTTCTAAAGACTAGTGAAGGTAAGCAATTTCTGCTTCTTATTTTCATGAAATGCACATCTATATATGCTATAGTTTTTTTTTTTTTAGAAAAAAGGTAGGGGAAAAGGTACCAGAGAACAAACAATATCAGCATCAACATCAAGTCTCTTCATATACGAAAAAAGCACTCCTTTATGTGAAATAGTAAATAACACTTCATTTAATAAATAAAGAAGAAAAACAAATATGAGATCTACTTTCTCAGTTAACCAATGCAAAAAGTTTCATATTTAAATCAAAAATAAAATCAAATTTAGATGACTACCTCAACATAATATGGTAATCATCGTGACGAGCTGGAAGCAGGTCTTTTTCAATCAAAACCCGACGAAATGCATTGACGGCCTTCTCTTCCTCCTCATCCCGAAACTCTCCCATAGAGATTGAGGCGAACTGGCAATGTGCCACACGCTTACTGTTTTTCCTTAAAGGTGTTATTCTCGTCGAAGCATTCATTGCCTTTCTCCTCAAAGATCTCATCCGACGTCGTCTCTTCTCATCCTCAGACATTAATTCATGATCAGATCTTTTCCCCCTTTCGTCTTCGCTACCCGTAACTATTTCTAATCAACGAAATAAACAGAAACAGTTCAAAACATAAACTAAATAAATAATGAACAAGTTCTAGTCTAAATCTTTGCAAGGATCAACGTCAAAGTACCTGGCATTTTTTTTCTTCTTCCAATGTTACAAATATTCTGCATCAATCAAGAATTTAAACCTGGTGAATTTCAAATAAAATGCGCAGATTCATTAATACCAAACGCGTAATAAATCTGAAGCAGATTTTTCCTATTTTAGCAATAAATATTCCAGATAAGCAGTTCAGATTCATTGTCCATTGAAACAGCCGAAAAAGGTAGATTTATAAAAATTCACTACATTTTCAGTCTTTATAAAAGGAAATCAAAATCTCATTTAATCAATACAATCTTAATACAGTGGATCATTTACCTTCCAAAAACAGCAGCAGCATTCAAATTCAAAATGAGTCGGTGATCAGCTGACGATCGGCTTTTCTCTCTCTGTGTCTACGTATAAGTATAAAATTATATATACAAATAAAGATACGTAAAAAATTGACGTAATCACTCTGTTTGTTCGTTTTCTCTTTCTAGAAACACAATTCTCGTGAAATCATCGACTCCTGCACGCACTGTTACATTTATACAAATACACATTTTATATGAGAGAGAGAGAGAGAGAATTTATATCGGGTGGGGTATTAAAGCTCTGAAGATGGAACGGCGTCGCTTTCAAGGATACTTGGTTGTAACGTACAGTGAAGGCATGGGGGAGGTGGGAGAAAGTTCCGTCACGCTGCTTTTCTAACGCCGGCGCTTTCGCGTGACTTTTTGCTTTCGGACGAAAATAATTTTATAATTAATAAAAATAAAAGGATGAATATACTATGCTATACTATACGGCTGTTGATAACGCCGTCAGTATTAACGGACAGGAAGGAAAGTTGAAATAGTGCTTCGATCTTTTGTTACAGAAGAAATGGCCTGTCACACCTAGTACACAAGTACAATATTTAATGAAACTTTACACTTTTTATTCAAAATAAATACCAGTATATATTTAATTTTAATTTATTTTTCTTCAAACAAAAAGTGGTTATTCTAGAGATATTGAAGGCATTATTCATTAAATGTGGAAATAGTATCCCTCCAAAGTGGGAAATTAATTGTTGGTCCAAAGGATTGTTTAACAAATCACAAATTAATAATATTTCCATGTATCAAAAGATAATTAATTGTTTTATTCTAGTGTTAGACAGACTTTAGTGAAAATTCGATCACATTAGTTTGTGAACATTAACCTTTGATTACAAGATTCTTCCCGATAAAGGGTAAAATGATGAAATCATATCAAAGTGGATATGCTATAGATTTTCTTATAATCTTATTTTTAATTATATATTTTATTTTATTATGTAAGTTCACAAATATTTTTATTCCATTATTATAAAAAAAAAAAAATTTATAAGGAATAGAAAGAAACATAATCGTGACCCTTTACTTCTCGAGAGAGCATCTTTAATGCATCAATTGAACCTATAAGTCATAGCATTTGAATGACTAAAGAATAAAAAAGATGAATAACATATAATATATATTCGGATTTAGTTGAAGAGTGTGTCGACATGAACACCAAGTTATTTATTATATTTAAATTAGCTTTAAAAGATTTATTCTTTCATATATATACATCAAAACCTTTTTCAAATCGACATATTTATTTCGAGTCACTAGGACAAACGGGTGTGCAAGATTTAATATTGAAGTATGTTCTAATTTTATAGAGATAGTGGAATAGTTTGGTCTCCACGAATATATTCCACCATTCTTGTGCCATGTGAAGGGAACAAATGATAGGTATTTTTGCTCTAATATTAAAATATCAATAAGTTAGGAGATTATCTGTTTAATTTTCCTTCTTTAATTAATACTTGGTTGACAAAACAAGAACCTAAATAAGTAGGTTTTAGGTTGGCATTTATAATTAAATTTTAAACGAAGGAAGTATAAAAATAGTAATTTTTTTTATAATGAGTAAATTTTTTGAGTTCGAACATAATCATTATATAATAAATAATTATACATGTAAAGAAGAAAATAATTTTCCAGCAAATATAAAATTCAAATTATATGCATAATAAATTTCAATGTCAATCAAGCAAGTAATTTTGCTTCCATTGATAAATTTTGTAATGATCTAGTTGTTGTAGCTATGATCGATTAAATCAGCTTTATTTGGAGCGGCAAAGCTAGCAAGCATGTGAAGAAATAAGTACTACGATGTTTTTTTATCTTAACATATGAGTGGCACTCATCACCTAACTTTATATATATCATTAATTAAGACTTGAAGATTGATTTATTTATACATAGTGATGATTAATCATGATTTGATCATGCATGTTGAAGTATCAGAAATAATAATATGTGCAATTAGTACAATCATTAGCTTATTTAAGAAAATCAAAGAATCTGTATAATCATGACCCCCACTAATCAAGAAGTACATATACTCAGAATTCAGTTAAATTACATATTAAAAATAATTAGGAAGATTTTAATCCTACGGCCTAACTTGCTTATTACTACAATTTATGTATTTACATAGGTATTTTGATCCATTGCAATTTTCTTCTGCCTAACCTAGTTAAATCTAGAATTTATATTTTTTATTATGTACAATTGTAGCATTGTAGGTAGGGTTGTCAATGGGTCGAATCTGGTTCGTCTAGATCCAGCTTTATTTAGACCGAATCGGATCTTGTTTGAATTGTGCTCAGATCTAAATTTTTATATTTCAATGGATCTTGATCGGATTTAACCGGATATCGAATATTTTACAGATCCAATAAAATTTTCATTTAAAAAATTACAATAATATTTTTCCTAAATCAAGTTTATTATCTTTACAAATTTATTTAGTTTTAACTCACATGTTCAAACATCATTTACTAATATTCATATTTTTAGATGAAAATATTGATTTAAATAAATTTATAAATGAGTTATAAATTACTATCTTCTTAAATTAAATTAACAGTTTACTTTTATAAAATAAAATATATCATTATTTTTATTTTTTATCGGATAAGGATATTTAACGGATTGAATCAACCAAAATCATATTCGTTCCATGTATTTCGAATTACGAATCTTAATAATCGGATCAGGTTCATCAAATCCCTTATCGAATAATTATCCTAATAAATTAAATCTGATTCTAAAAGATCCGAATTGAAATCCGTCCTATTGACAGCCCTACTTGTAGGCATAATAAATAAAGTACCTATATTTTACTCATTAAAGAAAAAGAAAAAAAAAATCTGCTAGTCAACCCACATTTGTCTAACAAAAATATTTAGGTAAAATTGTAGAAAACGTCCTAAACTAATCACTGATTTTGCATTTTCATCCCGAACTATTTAACTTGGCGAATTTCATCCCGTAATTTAATATGTTTTTGTAATATCGTCCCAAACTAATTACTAATTTTGATTTATCGTCCCAAACTTTATCAACTTGCCAAATTTCATCCCATAATTTACCATTTTGTATGAATTTAGTCCCAATATTAAAATTTTAATGAAAATGAAAATGACGTTCAATCTTGTAATTAATTTGGGACGAACTCTGCAATATTATATAATTATTCATGTTAAAATTTACCATGTCATGACACTTAAGCAGCCATGTGATAATTTATCGGCAAATGTGCAATTCCGTCTTATAATTATGGTGGGACGATATTCCAAAAAAATATTAAATTACGGGACGAAAATCCAAAATCAGTGATTAATTTGGGACCATTTTTGCAATTTTGCCAAATATTTATCAGCAGATACTTCCATTATGTGTGTATGATATTTTGTTGAACATTCTTTGACAACTTGATTTATAAAAAGGAAATAATACATATGTGTACTCTAAATAAATATAAATAACTAATACTATCAATTTGACAAAAAAAAAAATAAGAGACCATGAATGAATGAATTCTCTCGTCGGCTGATTCCTTTCATTTTTTCCACCAATGAACTTAGTCCATACCCAATCTCCAAAGAAAAAGAAAAAAAAGAAAAAAACTGTCTATACAACATATCATAATGCACAATAATTTAAATAGTACTTAGGTATTTTGTCTTCATTTTCAGTATGGTCCTAACATGAAACATGGAATTACGCAAGACATGCGCCCCAAAATAAGGTACAAAAGACATTTGACTTTTCAATGGGTTGGATCTTTTTCATAGATTACTAATATATAAAAGTATTGTAAATTTCATATCCACTATTTTATTTTGCATAATTTTTTAATTAATTAATAAATTATATAGTTCAAATTAGATTCAAATAGTAAATTGACCAACTAACACTCCGTAGTAAGCACATTCCTAGAAATTTCCCTACATATTTTTGGCTCGCTTAGGTTGAAATAACTAAGAATTAATTTTACGCCTTAATTAAGAACTTTCTAACCAATTTACAAATTAAACCCTATGGGCATGTTTGTCTTGCATATCCGAAAATTATTTCGTATTTAAAAAAAAATGAGACAAACATATATTCTATTTCCCGAAATAGATTTATCTTCTAAACAAATAACTGTTTTATTATTTCTAAATAAAATTAAACAAATTCTACTTTAATTTGATATAAAGTAATCTACCTCTTACACAAATTATCTCATATAACAAATACAAATTGACATAAAGTCTCACATCTTACACCTATAACTTAAATTCTTAAAAAAGTGCATATACCTATCTTATTTTCGAAACAACTTTCTCAAAACTCAAATAAATAATAATATTACGCAAATCAAAATTATACCATAAACTTTCACTGCCCTCCCAAGCTATTTTCCTAATTACCACACAAACATGCACTATTTGTCTAGTTTCTTGAAAGAATTTTAAAGATTCAAATGGAATTTCTCAGTTTTCGCACTTTTTGGAAAAGTAATCTTTTTGTTTTTCTTTATACATACGTATCCTTGAAAAAAATCCCATCTTTTAAATGAAATTATTTTTCGAAAAACTATCCATCCTCATGTAATATAAAAATTTAACACCACTTATCATCAAGCACTACTTAGCGACGGAATCTTAGAGCTATCTAAAAATCTTATCTTTTTAACCTTTTTCCTAAAACTTCAAGCTAAAAGCCTAAAAGTAAAAAGAGCAAAACATAACCAAAAAAGAGTACTAAAAACATGTAAACTTTTTTAAGAAAATGACTTAAATTTAAAAATAACACAATTCTCAAGAAACTAGAACTATTTCTTGTTTGAACTTTTAGAAAGTCTAAAGACACCCTAAAACTAAGAACTCATATATTATATGGCGTGCAATGTAAGCGAATAATACTTTCTAAAAATTAAACAAATAATGTCTTGATATCTGAGACAGTTCTAATTATGAGTTTAATCTAGTATCTCGATATCATACTCCTCTTGTCCTATTTTTCATGCACGAAAACAGAATCCCAATAATACACTCTTTCATGTAAACTATTAATTATCATCCACTACTTTAAACGCAAAGAAGTAAAGATATATAATATTTTAATTTTCTTAACTCTTACCTATTAATTATCGACCACTACTTTTAAGCGCAAAAAATTGAAGATACCTAAGAGTTCCATTTTTTCTTAACTCTTACCTAAAACTTCATGCTAAAAGTGAAAGGAACAAAAATATTGGGACGGAGAGAGTACTACAATATGCGAGCTACCATCTTAAATTGAAACTATTTATAATAAGATCCAATTAGGAAATGAAATCAAATCTCCATACCATCATTTCCTTTACTCAGTACCACCTTGGAACGTTTCACACCAAATCCTCCCCACGTTTTCTAATAGCTCCAACAACCCTACAAAAACAAGGCTCATGCAAACAAACAACGCAGCACAAAATTAATCCTAAATGGCAATAATATACAACTTGTAGAAGCTCATGACTCGTGGATAATCACGCTACTTTGATAAATATTGACTAGAGTATACACAAGAGACTAATATTCACAAAATTCCACAGCCTTGGGCCATAACAATGATAGTTACCCCTTAACATATGGGTAACAATACACTACTGATCTATGCAGGCTGAGACAAATACGGCCCCTCCTTAACTGAGCCTGAAACAATAAGGGCATAAAGACAAGGCAACAAAAGGAGAGATAAGACCCTATATACCTACCTCTTTTATCTGTCTCTACCTTCCCAAAAAATTTGACCCGCCCAGCATATCTTCACAATTGGTGAAGAACTCTTAAATTTGACTAACGTGTCACCTTCGTGCCCTTATAACCATGAGCTTCACTGAAAAAAATCCAAACCATAATCAACCTAGTGCAGTTGCTCACAATAGATAACACTGAATTCGAAAAGAAAATGCATGTATCATACTGTAACGGGGAAAAAAGGGAGATTGCTTTCTGATAAATCTTTTTAAAAATATAGCATACCATGGGGCATGTAAACAATATTAAGAAGCAGAAGTGTTCCATGAATGTCAATTACTGTTAGGTGTATGAGAGTAAATAAAAAGATGACTAACCTGTACATTAATGTCTCATGAGTATGTTGATCCAATATGAGCAGGATCAACCGTTGCTGTAACAATCTAGGGGATATGCTTCATTCCAATCTAGGTTCACTGGGCTTACCATGCAAATTGACATTCCCTGCTTGGACAAGCTGTGTCTGTTGATGAGAATGTAGCGACGTAGACAGCGGTTTCTGCTGTGGCTGTGCATTAGCATCATGCTTATTCGGGAGTAAGTCGGTTGATGGTCTTTGGCCGATCCCTTGGCCCGCTTGATTCTCAGACTCATTCGAGTTAGGGGGTGTAGTCACCAAGGAGCTCGAATTTGCTGCAGAAGCTAATGCTTTTGAATCCAATAACTGTTCCGAAGCTTGACGTTGAGGAGCGATGGAAGGAGAAACAATCTGTACTGCATTAGTTGCAATATTAGATGCCTGAGGCAATGCTGCCAGCGTATCCATTACCGCAGAGCTGCTGCATGTTGGTTGTAGATCAGTATCGGAATCTCTGGCATGTGGTTTATTTGACGGGTCAGAATTTATCTGGCGATTTGGTTGAACCACTCTCTGAAGAGCAGGTTGATTTTGATTCACTAACTTTTGATGAGATGGTGCCTGTTTGTGGCTTGAACTAGCCATGCCCAAAGATGGAACAGACTGATGGACAGCAGACAAACCAGGAGGAGCAATTGGCGGAACATGTCCTTGGCTGCTGTTATCAGAATGAGAAGTCATTTGATTCAAATGTTTTGATGACAACGATGATTGGCCAGAATACATCTTTTGCTGAGGCAAGGCCGGATTAGATGATTGAGAAGACACGTATTGTCTTGTTGGTTGAACAGCATGATTCGCTGTACCAGTATATAAGCCCTGGCCTTGAATTAAATGTGCTGGTTCTCCTTTATCCGAACCCTGATTCCCTGGATTTGTTGAAACTCCATTTAAAAGGGAGGTATCCATAGGGATGTTCTGATGCATCATCTGGTTCCCTCTCCCGACTCCCTTAGCAATCTTAGCATGCTGTTGAGCTTGTGACTGCTGTCTCTGCTGAGGATGTTGCCTATTAACCTGTGAAAACTGCTGCTGTTGCCTTTGCCGTTGCTTGCCTGTCGGCGGATTTGTTATCCCACTGCCACCAACTTGAGCATTCCGTACAACTCCCTGAGATGGTGCCGAATGTTTAGGCTGAGTCATTGAATTCATTGGAGAAGCTGGCGTTAGTGGTGAAACTGATATTGGTGAGCTTGTCTGTGGTTGAACTTGTGAACTATTTGGCATAGGAGATGATAAAGGAAGTTGAGGCTGTGACTGTGCATGTGGCATCAAAGAATTAGATGGAGCAAATTGTTGTGGTTTTTGCTGTTGTTGCTGCTGCAATAAACGATGTTGCAGCTGCCTCTCTTTAGCCAAGCGAATTGCATAAGCTTGTTGCTGGGGGTTGGGGGAATGATGTGCTGGTCCTTGATAATGTGGGTGATGAGGACTATGAACTTGAGGCTGCTGTGGAGATATTGGATGAGACATTTGGTTATGGACAGGGTATGACACTTGAGGAGTCTGGTTAGGAAAAGGGGAGCTTAACCCTCCAAAGTGAGACACTCCTTGGCTGTTTCCTGGAACCTGAAGGTCAGGCACCACCATTTGCCTCTGAGAATCCTGACCAACGGGGGGCTACAATACCAGAAAATCATAGATTATTAAAGATGAGGCAACATTCAAATTTGAAAACACATCGAAGAAAAATAAGACATCCTTGATAAAGCATTAAGGTTTGCCAACAGTTCAAGCATCTTTGAATTGACTGTGGGAGCTTGATTGATTATTAAGAATCATGAAGCTGACATGGAAGTATTCCGGTTCAATGTGACACTATGTTCCTTGAGCACTTAACTTAGACTAAGTATTGATTTTAATGCAATAGATAACTTCAACCTGTATAAAATCAATCTCAACTTGATGATAGTAGAACATGCTTTGTTCATGAAACTGCTGGATGAGCTGACATTGAGGACACAACTTCTTTTAAGTAATCATTACAAAAATAATGTAAGATGTCACATATGTAAGATGTCACATCAGATACTGAAAAGTGTATTAGCAATAAATGACCTTGTACAAAATGTTTGACCGAACTAAAGTACAAGCAACAATGAAATGGGCGGGTCAGAAACGGTGGTCCCTTTCTCACTCTAGCAAGAAGTATAAAGCTTATAATACATTAGTACCAAAGAATAGTCAAAGAACACCACCCTAACACCAAATTGCAACAATAAAACATTGCCGGAGGTGAGATTAAGAGCTGTGGACAGAAAAAAAGGGGGGAAAATATGACTCAACATTATAAGCATCATCTGAAAAAGCATCTATGGCTCCGAAGGGGGGTGAATGTAAACTAATGGAGTGCTCCTTATCTAAATATTCCTAGGCCATCACATGTTCAAAAAAATTGACAATGAAGTTCAATTAGCAGAAGAATGAGATTATAAAAGAGAAAGTATCATGTATGGCTTACCCGTATCATGTGCACAGCTTCACGAGGTCTCAACATTGAGCTTCCTTGACCAGAGCCTACTCCAGGGTGCATTGTTGCTGGCTGCATACCAGGGGAAACCATACTCACTGAATTTACCATAGATGATGAAGCAATTCCTTGGAGTCCAGGTCTCGCCATTGGCATGCTTCTATTAATGCCACACACCATGCCCATGCCATTGCCTCCAGGAAGAATACGAACACCACGGTCATTTCCTGGAAGAGATCCAGGAGCAGAGATATTGGGGTGTGATATATTTCTACCAGATATCATATGATTATACTGTTGCATCCTCTGCTGTTCATCAGCAGATAATGATGACGATCTAGGAACCACATATCTACCATCCCTACTGGAATACAAGTAAAAAGATGTCATATATAAGTCAACAACAATTGAATCAAAATTAAACAGTTAAGCCTAACAGCTCATTACCTGACAGAGGAATTCAGAGGGCCTGGCGACGATGGAAAATTATTGCCAAGCATCATATTTGCAGATCCTTGCAATGTAGAACTTGAACTAGATGCAGAAAGTAATGGAGTCACAGCACCCTGATTTGGATTTGCTAATCCGCTAGAATGTGGCCCTTGATAACCAAGAGAAAGTATATCAGGGCCAGGAATGGTGGCATCACACAGATCCAGAGGCCTTCAAGAAATAATGGTGGAATTTTGAGAAAAGAGAAAGAAATTAGCCACTTTACGATAGAAAGATCCGGAATTTATGACAATTAAAATCTTACGTTAAAATGGGCCCTCCACTCAGGTTATTTGGACATGCTTCCGAAAGAGCAATTGTGTGAGAGTTGTGAGGTGGCTGTAGTTGTTTTGGGTCCTGGTTAACATTCCCAAAAGAAGCCATGTTAAAAAATAAAAATCATAATCAATATAGGCTGAGAAAATTAAACAAAACAAACATCAACCAATAGTTTAAATGTCTCAGATTCATCATTACCGCAAGTTGGGGAAACTGAATAGAACTATTAGTTGTGACGGATAAAGATACGGATACGGCGATATGAATGGGTACGATACAGACACGGCGATACGGATTTTCAAGATTTATAGAATACTATACTGCTAAGATACACATGTTGTAATGTATACTTAGTTCACTTTTTATTCCATTTTGAAATGAACAATGTTTTCTCCCTCTCATTTGAGTGTTCAAGTAAACCCATAGTGTTAACACCAAATATAAAGTTTTTGGCCTTATAAAGTTTTTGGCCTTTCAGAAATTTCAAGAGTTTCATAAGGATCACTTTGATAATATATTTAGTACAGAAACTATTTGTAGAAATACATGCCCTTAAGTATCATGTTCATGTGCAATACGTTATCGGGTGTATCCAATAAGGCATTCGTTTTTTTCCTCTTATTTCTGGAGACGCCATTATGGCGTATCTGATACGTATCGAACAAGTATATAGGTATCCGATACTGCACGGTATATAATTTTGAAGTATCCGTGCAACCTAAGTTGTCATAGAAGCAAAGTAAGAGATTTACCTTAAAAAGTGCCATTTAGATTGAAATACCTATGGACTTGAGTTGACAATTTGAAAAGCATGGGAGTATTTGGAAAGTATCACATTATAGGAAAATAATTCAAACAAGACCACAAATTATTATAAGATAGCCCCATTAGAATTTAATTGAACTAGGCAAGTCATGTTAGAAAATTCCAATATGAGCACCATAATGGGTCTGTTTGTCTCGGATTTCTGAAAGTGATTTCAAAAATATATTGAGGTTTTAGAAAATTTATCGGTGTCGTGACGTTGTTTGTCTGGGTTTTGTGAAAGTGGTTTCAGAAATAAAATTTTGTCGGTTTTTTTTATAATTATGGAAGAAATAGAAATAATTTAAGAAATAGGTTATTTCATGTCAAATCAAAGTAGAGTTTGTGTCAGATTTTTGCAGAGATAAGAGAATTTTTTTAAGATGAGATTTGCTCGTGAAAATTGAGAGAGGATAAGTTTATTTTTTAAATCAAAATGTTGTTAGTTTGGCATTCCAGAGAGCACTAAATGCTCTCTGAAAAGCGCGTCAAACAAGCAAATGTGTTCAACTCCAAAGATCTCACCTCATATTTTCCCCACCATAATCTTAAAAATGAACTCTCATCTGCATAATGAATGCATAACTGTTTTTCCAAACCCCAGTAAACAAATGGCATTGCAACTGCAATTACAATTCCCCCTCATCGCAAAGACACAGGCCAAACAGACTCTCAAGGAGATTACTAAGGGTATGTTTGCAACAACTTATGAATAAGTTGAAGAAAGAAGCACCTTTGGAGGTGCTTATAGCTTATCAGCTTATTTTAAGAGAAGCAGAAGCTAAAACACCTCTTGCAAACATTACAAAACAGCTTCTGAGCAAAATAAGCTGAGAAATTGTTTTCAAAAGATATCAGGAAGAAGCAAAATATAACAAAGAACAAGCATATCAACATAGCAACATTTTATGAACCAAAAAATATAGATTACAAATATCATCATAAAGCTCTAATGCTGAAAGATGGAGTAGATCAGACCACAAGATTCAATAAGAATATCCAGCCATAGTATTACAAAAAGATTCCAAACAAGTGTAGGCAGAGTGGCAGACAATAATGAAAAAATGTTTAAACTAGGTTTAGACATGAGTATATGATTCAATAATATGTTGAATTACCTGAGTCTTCCGATAATGTTGTTTCTGTCCAATAGTTATGATCTTCTCAAAGTGAGATTTAAGGGTATCCTCTTCCATTGGCCCCTGCAAGCGTTGAAACAACTGTCTGGCGCTTCCCTGTATGACATGCAGAAGCAATATCCACGGAAAAAGGCTATCATATTGATGATAAGAAAGTAGGAGTTGGCTAGTAGTATGGTTTAAATTAATGAAAGTATTTTTTTTTTCCTTTGTGCCATGTTACAATAGTAAGAGGATTACATAAGTAAACAAGAAACCAAGGAAAAGCATAAGACCTTGGGAATGCCAGGTAATGTAGAAGGATAAGGTTGTGAAGACCCAGAATCTTCAGCACTATCAGCCCCATCAACTGATGTTCTATCCATCAAAAAATTATGGCGCTCCTTGCATTCTTTAGCTTTTCTGAATATGCACTGATACATAGAACAAAATAATCACATACTTAGCATGAATACTTTAAGACGAACAAAAGATTCTAAAAAACAAATCATAATTAGTTAAAAACCAAACAAAATATATGTATATAAACATTTCAAATTATCCTACCTTGAAATGCAAAGTGCTGTTAATAGCATCACTTACAAGCTCCCAGTTTGGCCCCAGGTCATGTGCCAGGACAACAAGTGCCTAAAAAGTTGACAAATAAGAAGTAAGAAAAAACAACCATATCTCAAGTTTCAGAAGACATATCTATCTATATGCCAATGTGTTAATATGTGTGCAATATTTATATATCAACCTGATCCTCAAAAAGCGACCATGCAGTTCCTGAACCTGGCTGCCCGGCAGGCATCTGATAGAAATCAATGTGCTTAGTAAAGAATTTGTACTATATTGGGAAATTTGAATAAGTGAAAAATTGGAAAGGGCAATCAGCAATGGCTATGTATTATTACCTTTAGCGCTTTAGGTTTTCTACCTCGATCTCGGCCACCAAGCATTTTAATAAATTTATTTGGATTAGACATGTTACTCATTTGGGAAGCTACTGGTGAAGGACCAGATCCACTAATTGGAGTAATATTGTCAAAAGAGTTATCCTGTGATTGCCGTATAATCTTCGGCTTCTTTGCCATGGGATGACCCAATAGACCTTCACATGAGATATGTTAAAACATAAGAAAACATAAAGAATGTATTATATCAAACAGCAGCACTAACTTTAACGAAAACAAGCCTTACCACTGCTACCATTTGATTCAAGTTGATGATTCTCTGGTCTCTTTCTGAAATGATCCCTCTGAAGCTGTAAAATGGAGTACACCACACTTATCCCCGGGTATGACGAACAGCAGAAGTGAAACATATATGCAGAATAGCAGTATTTCTTTTTCTTGCCCAGGCATATGAGTTGAATATATAGATGAACAACGAGTTCTAATAATAATTTTGGTTCATTATAGCTACAGCTTTCCAAACACTGAATTCTAAGTATTCCATGGTTCAAGACTATCTCAGATAGCAAAAGAAACATTCAAACTGTAAACATCAACTCGGTAAACTGCTGTGTATCTGCCGCTGACTTTTATGTTATATGCCAAAAAAAGAGAGATATAAGTTACCTGCTCATGCTGAAAACCGGAATCAACCTGCCATCTTTGTTCATATGCAGCATTCTGCAACAAATACCAATGAGTAAGTCTATAACTTGACAAGGATACGAATATCTCAATAACATGTTGGAAAGTGCATGCAATGTATACCAGATGTTTTGCTTTCTTCTTCTTCTTAGGTCTTGTCGACACTTCTACAGATTCAAATTGTAATTGCTTTTCAAAGTCCCCAGTTGACTCAACGTCTAAATTATTTGGAACAAGTGATCCACCATGTAGAGTACTCTGATCGTCCGGAAATGAATTTGTATCACCACTTGAAGCATCTGTTTGTTTAGGTACTTGAATGCATCCAGATGTTCCTGCACTAAAAGGGCTTATAACTCTCCTGGAAGCAGTCCGCACACGTTTTGTAGGGATTGAATTTGACGCATTAAGACTGTTTTCTGGCCGTTTTGCTAGTAAAGAAGAACGTTGGGTCACAACTATGTTTCCAGTGCACTGCATCGGTAACAAATCAGAGCCTAGTTCATATGACCTCGGACCATATGCATGAGTCAAGTGTTTTCGCTTCTTTTGGCCAAATCTTGAAGACCTGCTACCTTCATAAGCCACTGACATGTCATATGTACTTGTTTCCCCGTCATCCTCACCATATGCATTGTCTTGATATTCAAAATCTGCAGCATGAAGCAATCACGTCAACCAATAATTGATCACAAAGCAACACAGAAACAAGCAGCAGCTATATTAGAAGTACCTATGGCAGCATCACATACAGATGTCTCAACTTCCTCTTGTGCAATACTTTTAAACCTCTGACAAAGAATATGAATAATTTCAGAGAATCAATATAAGGCGGGTCAGACACCAGAAAGTTCACAAATAAAATATGAATTGAGTTTTAATTGTAATTCATTGCTTGGAAGACAAAACTGGTTATGATACTTAAAGTATGCGTTCTTTTACTTTTCTCTCTCGAAGTCTTCATTTATTGGATGTGTCTTCATCTTGTTTAGATGGAAGTGTGTTTTAAAATTTTGGAGTGGAAAACAATAATTCACATAAAAATTAAGTTCATCGCAGCAATTACATTCAGAGTTGTACAATCTTGAACCAGAAGTACGATGAATCATATACACTGCTTTCTACAATTCTGCTCACAAAACCCCTAGTGACAGCCGCTGAAGCAAAATTCCTTATCAAAGTGACTTATAAATAAAGATACAAATGGCATCCATATTCTCATGGAAAGCATAGACCTAAGGCTCAGAAAACAGATGCAGAACACCAGCTTGCTTTGTTCTTCCTTTGATAAATTTTTCATTATTATATGTCTTTAAATATGAGTGTTATTCAAATGAATTTTAGGGACATAATGCATACAGAAGGTATACTATTCACTTAGACAATGCATCCGGAATTGCCATAGACCACTCTGATTCGCTCCAGGCCCCAATAGGCAGCGTACACTCTAATGAAATTAACTAAAAGGGTAAAAAAAAAATGTGAGTTGCCAAACGTATGACATTTCTTTTGATTTTTAATGCATTTAGGTAAAAAGTTCGGATATGAACTGTTATATAGATAAGGACTGGACATATCGATATCCAGAATATATATATATGGACTTGTTTGTATTAACAGAATAATAAAAACGCACAGGAGACCCTATATCTATTGACACTTCATAATAAAAGTGACCAGGATATCAAAATTAACACGCAAATAAGTTAGCCCTTAACTCGGAGAAATAGAAAGATGAAGATAAACAACACAGTCTGTCATGGAAATGGCAAGAGTAATCAAATAAAACTGCATTTTACACCCTATATTAACCTAATAATAAAGGACAGAAATGGAACATATGATAAAAAAGAATGATCCAAAGCAAAACCTCTCCGCTGGATAAAGAGTATATTTATGTTCAAATAGCTTGAATAAAATACTTATTTGACAAAGTAAGGCCAAGTACAATCCCACATATCCTCACCCATTTAAAGCACCCAATAACACGAATTTTGCTATTTATTTGAGAGGGTGTTTAATAAACCATGACGCAAGCAATAAAATAAAGTAGCATATTTAGTAATTCACAGAAATTAAGCAACGTATTTACCTCACGCTGAGCCACATGAGATTCAATTGACTTTCTGTAGGTCTCCATAGCCCCAGGGGGAATTGTGTAGAAGAGAATTTCCTAAAATGATATTGGAAGAAACTAATAGATTAGTCAAACAGGCAAGTTCGTAGCTTTATGAAAAATTACCCTCAAGAGATTATTCATACAACACATAACATCTAGTTCATATTATCCACACACATGAAGCATAGCTAGATCGGATCATTTGGGAAGCAGATAAAGGGCGTTGGGATTTTGGGGCCCATGCAGGGGATCGAAAGCAGAATAATGTGAAACAAAATACATTATGATATTTGTTGATGATTCGTACTTCTGTCAAATTATCCTTCCATGACAGGTCCGGGATTCCCGAGTCAGATAGTCTATCTGGTGTTAGTGGCACCACGGCTTGGTCATGAAAAATGTTGGAGTTGTTATATTTCAGAAATCTCACTGCATAAGCCTGAACAGTAACTGCACCATCCTTTTGACTTTGTTGCTCTAGTTCTTTGCTTCTTTCCTGCGAAAACCATCAAATTTGTAAAATCTCATAATATGAAGAGCAAATTTCTGCCACTTTTCTGCCCGCCAAAGAAAGAGAGACCAAAGTTGTCTTTAGTTATGTAACACTAAGGAAAGATGGCTTTAGTAATGTAACAAAAAAACAGATGGCTAGTGACTTATTTGAAATATAACCCACCGGTAAATTCAGAAACCAGAGAGCAGGAGCTCTGAACTCTAAATGATAAAACTGGTGTCACCATTGTCAAATACATTCAAAGAAGTCGATCATTTGCACAATTGTGCATTGTTCGACTATGAGGAAAAAGGGTAATGCAGCATCCATACAACATTGAGAACAAAACCCACATAAGTTCTAAGGTACTAAAGTATTGTTTCAGTCACACTGATTACATAATATCGGTCTGGGCAACGTTATAACCCAGGCTTCAATTAAATGTTAAAAATGAAGAACAGAGTTGGAACTACAACCAACAGCTCATAATGGAATCAGAGGAATAAAACATTTAAAGTAAAGGAACCAAATCCACAAATGAAACCATGCAAAATTCTAAAACAGAATCAAATAACGAAAAGAGAAAGGATCAGAATAACAAATTGTGTACCTCAACTGAGTGCCAGAACTCCATCACAGCTTTTGCCAAGGCATGAGCAACTTCCTTCACCGCTCCACCAGAATGTTTTCCATGTTTTCTCAATTGACAAGTAAAAGCAGCCTGATGGCATATTTGGGCTGCAGAAGCTATTTTCCAAATGCGCTCCTGCATGCACAATGCAAAATAGGAAGCCTATTAAAAGAATAATCCAGATTACGTCCAGAAATGGAATACACCAAATATTTATTCCAGATGAATATATACAACAATATGCTCCAAAAGAAGAGGTAATGATCTTTACTGGAAACAAAAGGACTAAAAAATTTATAAAGTCAACCTGTGCAAAATCATTTGCCAGCCATGCCATTTCTTCAAGCACATAATTCCAATGAGATTTCTGACAAATATCTGTTGCATAAGTCGACATGGATAACTCCGCTATCCTCTTTCGCTTTGCCTATTGACCATACATATTACATTAGATCTTCGCCCCAACACAATACCTAAAAATACTCTTACAGCAAATAGAAGAGACTGTTTTAAACATGAATGCAAAATAATAACCTCTATGATTTGTGCTTCTTTCAAAATTGAATCTTCATCAACTTTATCCGTCAATTTCGAGTCGGAAACAGAAGTTTGTGCCTCAACAAAAACTGTAGAAACTCTAGACAATGATGCAGCATCATGGAGATCTGAAATTGTGGTATCAATAGAGTCATTATGCCTAACGTCGCAAGAAATTTCATTCTGGGGCGCAGGAGTCTGATCCAACAGTTCGATAGGTTTTGCCTCTGATTCTGATCCAGCGGGGCCACAATCTTCAACTCCTTTAATGATAGAATAATCTTTCACCTCGGTTTTCAAAGCGTATTCACTTTGCTGTAATTCTTCCTCGGGTTGGAGTGTAAAATGATTCTCCAGCTGGTTTTGACTGGCAGGCACACTCTCCAAATTGACAAGAGTATCACTATCTATAACCTCGGTCTCTTTCTTTTCTTTTATAGATTCACCCCCTTCTATTACTGGGTTCTTGTCTGATACTAAATTCTGATTCTTAATCGTCCCATTTGAGTCGAGATTTCTCATTTTGGTACATAATTCACTGTCATTATTTCCATCAATATTGAGGTTAGTTTGCGTGCAAGATGACTCAGAATCCAAACCCTTCATGCCACGTGAGGAATTGATGTTACGAGCAACATTCGTCATCCCTTCTCCTTTTTTACGGCTGAAACCATTCATCTGACAGGAACTAGATTGATTCTCAACTTTTGTGGCAGTGAAACTTGGCTGACACTCAATAACTGCAGAATTCATCTCTTCTGTTGCACGGATTGCCTCAGGTCCACCGGAATCTATTTCAATAGGAGTTTTTGCAGCACCTAATAGCGGTTGTGGGTTAAGTTGCTCATCCAAAGGAATTTCAGAACAAATAGCATCCGGAGCAGAAATAATTTCAATTGGGTCTTTGGTAGATTCAATGGCATTTGAACCGTCCAACTCCATATCCTGCTGACCATCTGTCAATACAGTCTTATGAAGGGCACCCTCTATTGAACTTGTCGGCTTCAAGTTCCGATAAGATGGTACATTCTGATTTTCAGCATCAGATACTAATCCTTTTACATCCCTGGGGCTATGAAGAGAAGGCAAAGAAGATCCATGATTTGGATTCACATCAGTTGAGCTTGACCTAGTTCCATCCCGATTCGGGCGAGACCTGTTCCTTCTCTTATATGCTTTTCTAGGGAGGCCAAAAGCAGCTGAATTTCCATGTTCACGAGCTTTATGACTTCCACCCATCTGGGATGACTGTTCAGATGGCAAAATGTTACTCCTATTTGGGTGTAATGAATTCCGATCACCTTCAGAAAATTCACGCTCAGCATCTAATAACAAGAGATTATCAGCACTATTAGGTTCAGAAGGAAGTTCCCCAGGTCTACCGCTGCTTTCCACAGAGTCCCCATGAGGTGACGCATTAAATGGAAAACTACCTTTTGCTTCGCTGCAGGTTCGGGGAACAAAAATAATAAATTTTTACAATTTGAAGCCAATTACATAACTAAATACCAAACAAGATGATGGAATATACCCGGCCACGAACTGATCGGGATGTTGATTTGTAAATGATGTTGACTGTACACTAAGTGAAGCAGTATTTCCAAACTTAAAGTCTAGGGGGTTTCCACCCTGCAACCAAAAATGAATCATGCACTGCAATATGTTCAATGTATGTTTGAAAAGTAATCATGGTACAACTCCATACTTTTTCAAGAAATTCCAACTCTCTTTTCCTTTTCTCCCGAACATCATACTCTTGCCTGTTATACAATTGTTCATGTCCATCAAAAGAATATAAGAACAAGAATGTGTAGTAAACCTATAAAAGCCGAGCAACATCTTTCTCTACCTCAGCTCTGCTTGAACCTTCTCAATTGCTGCTCGGCGCGGAGAAGTTTTGTTAACAATACCAACTCCTCCTTCAACAACTCCTCCCATAGAATCAACTTCGGCATTGACTACGAGCACATATTTTGAGCTACTCCATGCATTCGTCACTTCAACAGCTACTGATAATTCCCTCCATTAATTGAGTGGAAGTAAACTCCTACTAAACAAACAGAAAAAGTATTTGCTTACAATATAAGAACTACAACATAATGGAGAAATGACATGCTCATAGCAGGAAACTGACAAGCTTATCTTTCTCTGTCAGCTCAAAGGTATCAGAGAGTTAGATTTAAAATTCATATATATGTTCAATAGTGACTTTTTCCCTTTAAACAAGCTTGTTAGCTGGTTTGGTTACACAAGCTCCCCCTGGGGTGCTTGTATTCTTTATTTTTAATCAAAAAAAAAAATTGATCATGGAAGCCTAAAAACCATGAACATCATCAAAAGCATGTCAGACCTACAACCATTTTTGTTTGTCATGATCTGGCTTATTCCTGAATCAAGTCTGGTGAGATGACCTTTACACTGACAGTGCAACTTTCCACTGAAAAGTAACTTCTCCCAAGTAGCACACATAGGACTTCTCAGTCAAGTAGTCCACAAGCATAAATCAGAGTGAAACACATAACGGATATATAGAATTTGGCAGGGAAGAGGCCCCTTTTTTGGGTTTTTTTTTTTATTTTTGGGTGCAAATATCCTGAGGGCTAAAGCCAAAGCAATTTAGAGAGCCAGCAACCTCGAGAACAACTTTCTGATGTCCAAGGAACTTATTAAACATTGAGATTTGCTTATTTTATTAATTGCTGATTGCCAGCGTGAGCCTAGATCGTCAGCCACATTTCATGGCAATTATACTAATATTCCAACTCAGAGTAACAAATGAAGATAGAACTCTTAAGTGTTGATTAGTCCAGAACAACAATACAATCATCTTAACACTGCTTTACAAACCACAATTTCTGCGTTTACAATGTTAGCTAATTGTGCTCTAAAACGCATAATGAATTTTAAATAAAGTCTTATACAATTCCATTATATAACCATTGACAACGAGTAGGACTCCTGATTATGCATGATATCGAAGTTGCAAAGTAAATACATAAAGATACACAACCCAGAGAACACACCCCTTCAACACAGATATCACATAAGCACATCCGGCGGCAGAAACAAACAAATAACATAATAAAGCATGTATGGAATTTCTCACAGCCAAAAGGTGGGGCATAGAAAGACAATGATGTTTTCCCATTGATCAAAAGATTGATGCCAAAACATTTGTAAATTGCGACAAGATATGGAATCCAATGCGCAGGTTGCAATTGCATTGATACATTTCCTACTACGTAAAATGATTATACTGTGTACATCACTAAACTCATCTGACATGTGAGTATTAATTGGATGAGTTAGAATTGAAATAAATAGAGTATGTATCTTCGTCAGAAGCTGTATGTAACCTCAAGAACCTTCCTATCCATCCCAACATATTCACATTTCATTCACAACGACTGAAAGCTTCAGAAAAAAGCAATAAGAAAGCAGTATCATACGAAATTCCCAGATGTAACCAAATGCCAGTCACTGGAAAACCTCACATGCGCCATTTCAGGTCGGCACCAAACACCCTACTGCAGTTCAACCAAAATGCATGAAGAGAAACACGTAGACAACAACTAAACGCCCATTCCCCCTAAACTAAACCCCGAATTCAATCGAAAAAATTTCTAGGGTTAGAGCGAACTTGAGCAGAGCTCAAAATTCTAGGGCTTGTAGAGCTGGGAGCGTAGAAAATTACCTGAATTGAGATTACCAAGGAACGAATTTGCAATCTAGGGCTGAAAAACTTGATGCCTCTATGAATTTTAGTTGGCTCCTAGGGTTTTGCTTATGATGCACAAGGCACCTCAACTCACAGCAAGGGGAAAATGTTTTGCCCTAGAGTACGTAAAATAATCAGAGCATTCTTCCACCTATGATATGAATATGGAGATGGAAAAATACGTATAGATACGCGTATGTATGTTCTGTTGTGCGTGTGATTTTAATATGAAATGATGTTTCAGGTTCGTCCCCCTTCGTGCTCGTTGGTTGTCTTCACTTTCTCTCTCTAAAAAGGTTTGCAAAATATTTTTTCTCTCTCTAAAAAAATTTTAAAAAGTAAAAAACAATTTCGAGCGCTCTGTGTGTGTGTGTGTGAGAGAAAGAGAGAGAGAGAAAGTGGGCTGGAGCAGACAAATGGTAGAATAGGGCCAATTGCTAAATTCGGAACTTTTTAAACTTGGGCCTAGATTCTGTTTTTTAAGACTTCATATAAAAACTATTGAAATCTCTATATTAACTTTGGTTAGGAAAAAAAAAAAAAAAAGGTTGCTATACACTCACAGACAAAAGGTCAAAAACTACATCCTGAAATCCTAATTCGAATAGGGCAAGTAAGATTCCATTTTAAAGGACGAGATGACAGTTCATATACTTTTTTGTGTATTGAAATATTGATAGTAGATAACGCATATGTTCTTGCGAGTTCCGAAGATTTTGTTATTTATAGACCACACAGTTGGAGTAACTATACTATATATATCATTTATGAGATGATCATTTTTGTATTAATCAGTATGACTATAATAAATAACATTGGGTAACTGTTTGTAGAAGTTTTAATGGTGTTATTTCTTAATGATAGTTTTTACTATGTAATCTTTATGAGATAGTATGAGCGTAAACTTAATGAAATACGAGCTTACTTCAGGAATTATATTTGCTCTCAATAAAGATTATTTGGGGACTTTTAGTTGTTGTACATACAATGTTGTGCAAAAAATATTTATTTAATTTAGTTTATGAATATTACCAATTTACAGTGATGAAGAGATTGTGGAGTTAATTTTCCTTAAGCATGTGGATTAAATAAAATATTTTTCATGTAAGCACCACGTCATTCATGCAGTTAATGCATCAAATTATTTTTTCGTTTGGAGGCTTATTAAAATCTTTTTCATGTAAACACCACGTCATTCATGCAGTTAATGCATCAAATTATTTTTTCGTTTGGAGGCTTATTAAAATCTTTTTCATGTAAACACCACGTCATTCATGCAGTTAATGCATCAAATTATTTTTTCGTTTGGAGGCTTATTAAAATCTTTTTTCATGTAAGCACCACGTCATTCATCAGTTAATGCCTCAAATTATTTTTTCGTTTGGAGGCTTATTAAAATCTTTTTCATGTAAACACCACGTCATTCATGCAGTTAATGCATCAAATTATTTTTTCGTTTGGAGGCTTATTAAAATCTTTTTTTATGTAAGCACCACGTCATTCATCAGTTAATGCATCCAATTATTTTTTCGTTTGGAGACTTATTTCTTGAGTAATTATGGAAATGAGATCAAATTACAAACTAAACCAACTTAAGATTTTGTTTTATGTTCTCTCAAAAAAAAAAAAAAAAGATAAGATTTTGTTTTATGTTTTTTTTGTGTTTAGATATTAAAATGACTAGTATGCTATGATTATAGAGAAAATTGTCCGATAAGAAGAGATTTGGAATAATATGTTGGGTTAACTCCTGCGTGATTAGTGGGGTTTAAATCGTTAGAAGATGAGAGATAATATGGGGAAGTATGAAATATAAAAGTACATACTTCTTGTTGATTAAAGTTTTGTTTTCTCTTAAGACGATATGCTTATTTTCGGGGGAAATGTACGATACTATCATGTATTATGCGAAATATTTTTTTTTTGTTTTTCAAGGGTTTAACTCCTTTCGAGGCGAGTTGGGCACATAAAGCGGATACCTCTCCCAACAGGGATTCGAACACGAATCTGCTACTTTGTAGTGATTAGTCACTTTCACTAGACCAATCACCTATTGGTGTATTATGCGAAATGTGCGTCAAACTATCATGTGAATTTTTTCCCCATTAAACTCCCTTGTATTTTCAAAAACCATGCATAAAACAATCAATATCCGTTTGTTACTAATACCCAATGGGAAATTGATCTCAAATTTAGACATTGTGAAAATTAATCTTTTCTATCAATACAAACACTCGTTGATTAAAGATGTTGCTTTCTACTATAACATCGGCACCCAATGTAATTTGACTTGTTCAAGGACGAATATTCATTGAGGATAAATTTATTGTACATAATAAGTCTATCTCGAACAACGTTGATAATTTAATAATTTTGAGAACTCTCATACTGCTTGATCTCAGGTGACATATGACATAATTAAATATCATTTGATGTTTTATTAACAAATATATTAATTTCAAACATAAGAAGAAAAAAAATCAAAGTTAGTAAGTATTATTTTTACATAACACTATCATCTTATTGGGTTTCCTATTTAAGTGCTGGACCAGAATGACCCATACACATCACTGTGCCGCGACACAGCATTATGCACGCCACAAGCACGACCTATAACTATAAGGCTATAATAAAGTTCAATTGACTCGTACATTAGAAAAATGATGGTTGTAAATTTATAATTTTGGGACTTCCACAAAGCGCGAAAGAAAAATCTGTCTCATATGCTTTGTCTAACTCCAAAAATATATGTGTTATTTTAACTCCTTAAAACCCCCTTGTTTGGTTTTAATAACCACACTCGACTCAACTCTACCAAAATAAAATTTAACTTTTGACTTTTAGAGGAATGACAAAATTACCCCTATGTATTAGTATTTTTTTTATTTTTTTATTCCTTTTCAAAACTCAAGTATATATTATTTGAGTTGAGTTTGATAATTAAAATCAAACACATGAGGTTTTTTGGAATTTAAAATAACACGTGAGGGTTTTGAGAGTTAGACAAAGTATGGGGTTATTTTTGTATATCGTTTGTACAACTAAGTGTTAGAGGTAAAATTATCATATTAAAAGAAAAATGTGAATAAATACGTATAATTTCCATGTTTGAACCACACTATATTTTATGGGGTGTATTTGGCGTTGTCTTGATAACAAAAGTAAACTTTTTAAAGTTAAAATAACACATAATATTTTTAAGAGTTAAACAAAACATATAGGGTGTTTTTGTCTTTTGCTCATTCTACTAATTTTATAATACTGGGTCATTTAGAATTTATGTTTGAGTTTAGTTCCAATTATGTCAAAAATATTTATTTGTTTTACACTTAATCGTGAAACAATCTAGATTCAATTTTCAGGAACGATTTATTGAAAAGAAGAAAAAATCGTAAACATTATTTTGCTTTTCCGTATGAGACAATTGGCAATTAAAAAAATACTACTACTAATAATTTTACATTTCTTCTTGTTTTAACACCACATACAATCAAATCTATAAGTACATGATAAAATACAATTTAACTCCTTCAACAACAAGATATATATTATTTCTTCTCTTAGAACTATCTAATGTAACAAAACACCTTCTCGAATTGTCCAATATAAAACGACCACATGCTCCAACACACACAAAAAAAAAAAAAAAAAAAAAAAAAAAAAAAAAAAACCGTGAAATACTAAATTTTGTATATTAAAATGTCTTTAAAAAAATATATTTCACCCTACTTACTACAACTCTCTGTAAATCTGCACACGATTTCACATTTCAATATACGAAAAAAAAAGCTTCAAGACCCCCTTACAATGAATTAAGTTCATCTTGAATCTCCTTAGCATGTCTACTCATTCCACCAATCCTATAAGCTTTAATCATCGTTCGATAAGTAATCTTATCAGGCTTACAATCTCTCCTCTTCATCATCTCAACCACTCCTTTCATCTGAGCAAAACACCCCATCGTCCCGTACGCATCAATCAAGCAATTAAAAAACACGGTGTCAAGCATGACATCCGAGTTCTCCACAAACCGTAAAACCGCTCCTATTTTTTCGGCTTTTCCAGCATGACCATAAGCTCTTACGAGTGAACACAAAGTAACACAGTTTGGTTTTATCTTTTCAGACTGCATGAGTCGAAACAAAAACTCCATTTGCTTTATGTCCCCCGCTCTTCCAAAGGCGTCTATTACGATGTTGTACGTGACTAGGTTCCACGAGAAGTGATATTTTTGCATGTATTCCATTACGGCACTCATTTTTTGATAGTTTGAGGTTTTGCCGTAGGAGTCTAGGAGAATGTTGAATGTTTTGATGCTTGGCTCGATGCCGGAGGATTGGAACTTGTCGTAGCATTTCTCCATCATTTCGATTTGGCCACTGCCACCAAATGCTCGTAGGGTCGAGTTCATGGTCCATACGTCGGGTTCACAGTCTCGTAGCCTAAGCATTTGGACAAGTAGTGATTCCATCTCCGTGAACCTATAAGTAAAATAAAAACAAATAGTTTAACCGGTTATAGTTATAAAATCGAATCTAATATGCATTTTGAAGAAAGAAACAAAATCGAGTAATTGGCTCTTTGCACCCTCGAATTGCATATTCCTTGGCAAAACGTACCCTATTAGGGTGCAAAATGCCTATTGTTTTTAAAAAATAAATAAAAAACTGGTAATCAGTATGGTTCGATAAACTGGACCAGATTACAGATACTGAACCAAACAATGGCCAAGCAGCAAAACTAATACGGATTACCGAACCAAAGTTCCTGTATGGTAGGCACTAAATATGGAGCTTCCAATACCATCATTTGGCCAGTTTACCGAACCATGCACACCCCATAAAAATAGATAGAGATTGAACTAGAAAAGGATAAAAAGTTTATTACTTTTTCGCTTTTCCATAGGCATCAATGAGAGTATTGTACGTAATTGTGTTGGCCTTGATTCCCTGAACAGCCATATCTTTTAGCAGAGCTCCAACTTTCCCATATTCATAAAACTGGAGGCATGATTTAAGGAGGATTGAATATGTGTAAACATCAGGTCGACAGTTAATAGAGTTCTTCATTAATTCGAGAATTGAAAAAGCTTTGTCAAAAAGGCCACTTCGGCTATATGCAGACAAAAGAGCAGTATAGGCTTCATGGTCCACTATACACCCTTCATCAATCATTGCCTGAAATAAGGTGTGAGCTTTCTCTGGTTGTTTACATTTTCCAAGCATTACAATTAGCTTGATATATATACCGGAATTTGGCTTGTACCATAGTTGTTCGCGGAGGAGATAAAAAACCTGAAATAATATTGTGAAAAAGGGAAATATTCAATTAGCGAAGTTATTGTCATATTAATTGCTCAGAGCACTTGTATATAAATAAGTTAACTGTGATTATCCACTGTAAATTCAACAATATGAACGAATTCTCACTATCTAACTTGGTCTGCAATGCCTTTCATTGGTCCAATTGCTTGTAATGACTATGAGATTTCTAATGACACCATGTATAAGATTGTTTCACTTTTTGTTCATTTACATAGCCTGAAGAAACTGATTTGGCAAAAGCATATGCAAATTGATTTAAGGAAAACCTGAATTACGTTAATTGGGTCATCAATAAATTATTAGATCAACTTTCACTTGTCTTGTCCTTCTGCCACACATCAAAATGGATAATTCTCATCTAGATTGAGGGATTTGGAGCAATAAATTTCAAATCCATAACAAATGTTTGGATAATTTTTTAAGGATTTCATCCCTAAGTAGCTATTTTGTGCTATCCATTTAACAAAAATGATGAATTTGAAATCCACCCAACAATGGAGTCATCTGAAATCACTTCTCCAAAGTCTTCATCTTATCCATATCTATCAATCCAAATGCATTCTTTGTTTTTTAAATGAATACCAATTCTTGTTGAGAAACCAATTATTCAAGAAAAAATAATACCAGCCATTATCTCATGCACCTAATGCCACATTCAGTGGTGGAGAAGAGAAGACCCCAACAAGTTTCAGAAAACAATTGAATATAGTGTACAATGTTTGATACAAGCGAATTTGAACTCTACAACATTTCCAATTTCTCCCATCCTTTAATCAAAACCGCAGACCTTTCTCCTGGCCCTTTCAATAATGCGACATAATTGCCTCTATACCACACAACTAAATTTAAATTCAACTTTGCAGGAAAAATTATGCAATGCATATTTGTGCAACACGCAATCAAATGTTGGATTCCCCAAACTTATGTGACACAAAACACTACCTATTCATGAAAAATTGAAATTTCAGCACCATATCATTAGATACCTCTGCATAAGAATGACAGTAGTTTCCCCTAAATCTTACTAACAAGCTGCAAGCAAAATAGTATTACAATACAAACAAAAGCTAACAGAGTACATAAACAGAAATAGGTCTCAAACCACACCACCAAATATTACCACACTAGTAACATTCTCGAGTCTTGCTCTTTATTATATAAATGCTAAATATCACAATATTGTTTTTTAAAATAATGAATCTTTGAGCCCAAATTAGGGCACAAAATCAAAAACAAAAAAAGGGTAACTGTAAAAAGAGCAAACTACCTTGAGAGCAGATTCCCAGCGCAAGGCGGTGATACGTTCGTGAAGGGCTTCAAGAACAGTTCTGGGCAATAATTTCTTGGAATTATTCCCCTTTTTCTTTTCGATAACTGCTTTTGTTGCTTCTCTTCGCAGAATAATTGAAATGGCTTTCTGAGATGCTATTTTTCTGTTTGTTTCCTCTTTTCTCTCTTTAGCTTCTACCTCCTTCAGTTGCGCATGGTCCAGTACTCTTCTTTCAGTTATGTTATCGAGTGTAATTCTGTTGTTCGGGTCATATGATGTTTGTGGATCGGGTCTGGGGTTGTTTCGGGTTTGGGTTAGGCGGTTGAACGGCGGCGGGAAAGGGTTGGTGGGTCCGGCGAGGGATGCCATTGTGCACAGAGAAGGTGTGATATTGTTGTTCACAGAAAATAGATTAAATTTGTAAACTAAAATTCAGTGGATAATTTATTTTACCAAATACCGATTAAAATTTATATAATTGACGAATTTGAAATGACATTATAATTATGTTATCGTCCAATTATGAGTTCGGGATATATAATTTTGAAGAGGTTTGAAAATCACTTTTATGGTCTTCTTTTATCAAAAAATGTTTAATGATGCGTTTTCGTATTTAAGTTCTTTATTAGATTATCTTAAAAAAGTAAACTGGTGGCATTTTTTTAAAGAACTTAATGGAGAAGTTGAATACTAATAAATGGTGAAAACTCTAAAAAAAAAACTAAATGGTGGCATTTTTTCAAGAACCTAATGGAGAAGTTGAATACGAATAAATAGTGAAAACACTAAGCTAATAAAGAAATTTTAAGATGCAAATTCTCTTCACTTTCTATTCTCAATTACTTTTAAATGAATTTTCAAAAATATTTAGTCTAAGTGAAAGTTCACGCATTTGAAAACACCACCTAATAGCCGAGAAGGCATAAGTCCCATTACCTAGAGGTCATGGGTTCGAATCCTACCAAATATATGAATTCTTTCTTGATTTAATATTAACGTTATTAGTGACTATGTAAGTTAAACATTAATTTTACCAGTTATCAAATAGATCTGCCAATAAAATGACATGATCATAATTTCGCTCGAAATAAAAAGAATTACCAATGAGGTATAAATGCGAAGTTGAGACATTATTAAAGAGTTAATAAGTTCGCATCCTATCTTAAATGTCTTGTCTATATTATTAGTGAATATTTATATTTATTAGTTGAACAATATTTGACTTTATTAGTGATCAAATAAATTTGACAATATAATGATGTATCACTGTTAAACTATTTTTAAAGATTCTTGATTCTGGTGTAAATCTTTTGATCCTTAGAATTTACATCATTGCGATCGACTTCGCTTATGGATTAATAGCACAAGTAATAGGATTGTGCAAGTTTATGAACGAGATAGGTGTCCACAATATGATTTTTGAAAGTGATTGTCTCCTTGTTGTTTAGGCTATTTTATTTTGGGAAGAGAATATGAATTGATCTTAGAAAGTTGAATTTACTCATTAATTGATCAATGAATGTAAATGTAAGATATGAATATGAATATAGAAAAACAGAACTATTGTATTGAAGAATGGGAAAATTGCTTTTTTGGTACCATAGGATAGGCTGACTTGCATTTTTTGTACCATTGGATACGAAAATGCAAATTTGGTACCATAGGATATGTTTTTATTGCAATTTTGGTACCAAACCCAATTTTTCTACAAAGTTAATGGCAATTTACCCCCTATGAAATTCATAATGTTCAATTTATCCCTCTATAATTTGAAAAAAATCAATTTACCCCCTGTAAAATTTTAATGAAGCAATTTACCCCATTCAGCCGGAGATTGTAACTCACTTGCCGAAATTGAGAGTATGCATGCAAACTACTTTATTTAACATAGGGGGATAAATTGCCACATTTATCATAACACAATGGGTAAAAAATCACATTATCATAATAAAAGTAGATTAAGTGCCGCCTATAAAAATATCAGGGAGGCGATGTGAAATCTTTTCAAAATTTCAAGTGGTAAAATGCTTTTTTTAAAATCACGAGGGGTTAAATTGAACATTATGAATTTCATAGGGGGTAAATTGCCATTAACTTTGTAGAAAAATTGGGTTTGGTACCAAAATTGCAATGAAAACCTATCTACTGGTACCAAATTTGCATTTTCATATCCAATGGTACCAAAAGTACAAATCAGCCTATCCTATGGTACCAAAAAATCAATTTTTCCATTGAAGAATGAAAGATATGTTTACAGTGAAAAATGAATCTGAACTGTGTGTGTAAATTGTATCTCAAGCCCCTATTTATACATATTATTCCTAACGGCTAAAAACATAAAAATAAATAATACAAACAAGAAGAGTAAACCAAACACGCCCTTAACTTAAAAGGGGGAAATAACAGAACTAACTAAATCAATTGAGCTTATTCTGCCCTAATTTTGCAAACGTGAATTTGCATCTTCATCTTCAATTCCTTCCACTTTAATTCCATCCTTTTTCTTCAATTGAATCCTTATTGCTGAAATTATCATATAATACAATTGCTCGATCATTTTGAAAATACACAAGTTTTGTGCTTATTGGTTTAAGTGGCGCTTCAAGTTTGTTTCTCGTTGCGAATTGCGCAAATCATAATCTTGTAGCTTGGGCGTTCCATCGTAGTTCATCTTTGTATTTCTCTCTGGATTGCTTACCTATTACTATGTTTTGTGACGGAGGCTACCCTCTTGTAAATCGGTTAACTTCTATATATTTTATGTATTTGTTATTTATAAAAAAAAAGAAAAAAAAAGGATTGTGCTATGTAAGGTCAACTCCAACGATGTCAAGCGGAGCAAATGCAAGATAATCCTCCCACTTATGCAACTACTTAAAATTACCTTCTAAAATGTTTGTTGTATAGAACTCTCCAGTGTACTTCTAAAATTCATGCAATAAACCCGCATATGTACAACAGTCATTTACTTATAGAGCACATGGAAATGAAAATTAGGCTACGTACTTGCTTATGTCACACTAATAGGTTAGAGATTTAAACGAAATACTGGGTACATAAATTGTTTAGTATAAATCTTCACTACGAAATATTATTGGTTTGGACTTTGGATTATACATATATGATGCAGTCATTGTTGAAAACCTACCACAAATATATTTATGTGGTGTCTTCGAATGCTTAAATTTTTACTTTGGTCTTAAAAAATCACTTAAAATCAATTAAGAAAAAGAAATTATTGTATTTTCATTTAAAGAAAAAGAAAAGTGCTATAAGTTTGTATATGCAAACGAGGTGCCAGTGTATATGTGTGCTATATGTGAAGTTGGCATAACAAACAGATAAGAGGAAATGGAATGAGATGAGACTAATACTCCGTATTCCATCATTTGGAGACTTGTTTAACCATAATTGAATAAGATCAACTTTCAAATCGACACGTTGTAAAAATTCGAGAGTTTGATTATTTTATAATGAATCGTTAAGAGGAATACAACAAAAATGGTTTGACCAGCCCAAGCGACAAGTCTATCAAAGACTCTTATTGAAATAAAATGCTAATAGGTTATTCTTTCACTTTTCCGTAAATAAGAATTCTAAGCTCATAAAACATCAATTCTTTTCCTTTGGAAAAAACCTGGAGTAATTAATTTCTGTTTGGGAAATTATTAGATCAGAATACATGAGATTTATATAATTTGAATCATTTGATAAGATTAAGAATGTGTTTGAATGAGTATATTATAAATTTTGAATTTACTTAAACCTATGTGAGTTTATTGTACTCGATTAGTGGAGTTATGCGTGTTAACAAATGTAATAGGCCCAACCAAAAGGCCACTTGATAATTATTTGAGTTTAACAAAATAAATATATAAATAAAAAAATCCAACTAACAAAACTATGACCTCTATAATTTGGAACCTCAAATTTGCCATTAAACAGACCACGACTTAGTTCACAAAATTTGATCACTTTTCGGACACATGCTTTCAATATATTCCGTGGTGTATTTTTATCTTCCGAACAGACTTGATATAAAAAAAGGACATAAAATATTTCTCAAGTGATAAAAGCATGTCATTACTTAATAATAATTTATATGCCATTATATTTTCCAACTAGATTAACCAGGCCAGTCCAATATTTATTGGGCCCTAGATAACATTTGTGGCAATATATTTTAACAAAAAATTATACTATATCTTGTGTAAAATTTATTTTTGCTACTTTTATATAATAAAAATAACATTGATTAAGTCTTGATATTATGAATCTTGTAACATGTTTTCTCTAAATAGGATAATTAATTCGCTTAATATTTTTGCCACATAGTAATTTGTTTATTTAAAGTTTTGAGAAACTTTTTTTAACCTAAACAATCATTAATAAGTGTCTTGTTAATATTATTCTATAATAAGTTAATAATAAGTTACATAAATTTATTATATTATAATTAATATTTGGGCCGAGAAATTGTAGCCCAAAAAGAATTCTTTTGAGCCGCTCTAAACATGCTAACTTGCTAACTGCACTTCCCATAAATAAATGTCGGTAATTAGTAGGAGTATTATTATGTATTTATGGAAACACGTTTTTGAAATTAGTACTCCCAGTCTCTTCATATATTATTCTTTATCCGTATATATATGTATAGAGAGAGAGAGAATCAGAGAAAAACTTGAAACTGGGCACCATAGCAATAACAGTCAAGGTCGATTATCTGTATACAATTTGTATTAAATTTGTCTTATTTTTTCTTAAACTCGTCTTGAATTTCTTAGTTTCTTGAATTCTTCTTTAGGTTTCTTGTATCAAATTCCGAAAACAGAGATAGAAGATAATGGGGGAGGACCATTCTCATCAAGATTTGTATTGATAAAGGAGAACTTCAGACTTGGTGGCCTGGTAATAGTAATACTATAACTTTTTCCCTTTTTTCTTTCTTGGTGACGGTTCTTGATTCGCTTCTTCATTCCAAGAATTCATTTGTTTATGAAAGTATGTTCTTTTTTCTGCGGTTGTGTCAACAGTAACGTAAGATTGCTTTATATATAACTAAAGATTTGTTAAAATATTATTTATGTACTTTGTCTAAGTTTTATTGCTCTAAACTCTTCATTTATCTCACTGTCCAAATCCCATGTATGGTACTTTGTTTGGTTGATATTGTTTTACTTTGGAAGAAAAAGAAATTAATAGTTCCAAGATTCTTTCTATCTGCTGTCTTCCTTTCTTCTGTGTGTGTCTGAAATTGTTCCAAGATTGAGAAATAAATTATTTTTATTTAAGACTAAGGTATTGAATGAATTGATTCTTTTATTGCCTATTTTGCACTTGAAGCTTAAACAACTTGTTTAATGTTCATAATTTAATGGAAGCCAGTCAGATCCCTGATATTGATTGTCCTTTTTTTTTTTTTTTAATTTAATTTGGATGATCCTTTTATTGCCTATTTAACTTGTTAAGCTGTCTGATTTTAAGTTTTTTTTTCTTGACAAGGTCCCAGAAAGAACTCTTGCAAGAATCAACATCCAAGAAAGTTTCTGAATGTAACGCATATCAAAGATTCATTTATCCATCTGGTGTTGTTGCTTGTTCAGATTTGAAGGTTTGATCTCTTCAACTAATTTAATTATTTGTGTAATTAATTGGTTTGAAATCATGAAATTTATACTTTACAAGATACTACTACTGTTAATGTTTGAATGTGAAGACATGAAAGTTGAATCTTGCGAAAATGGATAAAAAACAACTCTATAAACTGCAAAACAACTACATTATATAACTATGCTAGATAGACTGTGTATATATTTCTTCTTTCTTTATAACTAGTTACAATGGAAAGATCTGTTAAGAACTTGAAAAATATGCCATCTTGAAATTGCACGACAACATGTATGGAAATACTTTCTGCTTAGGGATTAGTGTTAATAAAGCAGCTAAGTCTTCAAACATATGGGATTCAAAGTTTTTGACTGACACATGATATATCCTTTTCTTTTGTTTCCAGTAACTAAAACGGAATCTGGATGGATTATCTCGTACTAGTAGATGACAAAGATCTCTCTCTGTCATGTGAATAACAATCAATATAGGTAGATCACTTTTCTTGGTAACTTTTAATATGTCACCACTGTTATTATTATATCTTCATTTTAACACCTTAGTCGATTTGCTCAGCGTTTCATGGAAGGAGAGCATTAGTCGATTGAGAAGCAAAGAATGGCACTTTGAAATGGAGATGGCTGGACTACCTCAGGTTTATATTGGCAGCAGGTTTTCCCCATATTGAAATTTTGTGCTTACAGCCTAAATTGCTTATATGTGATTCAAAGTTTTTGACTGACTCATGATTATATTCTCTTCTTTTGTTTCCAGTAACTAGAACTGAAAATGGATGGATTATCTCGGACTAGTAGATCACAAAAAGATCTCTCTCTGTCATGTGCATAAAAAATCAATGTAGGTAGGTCATTTTTCTTGGTAACTTTTATACAAGAGTATTAATTATATAATATGTCACAACTGTTATTATAATATCTTCATACTTTTAATGCTTAAGTCAATTTGAGCCAGCATTTCATGGAAGGAGAGCATTGGTAGATTGAGAAGCAAAGAATGGCAAATATTACCATTTTAACCCTTTTTTATCCTCTTTACATGCTTTTTAACCCATTTTTTTCATCAATCAAGCTCTTTTTTTTAATCAAATTCTCTTTTTAACCAAAATGTGCCTCCAACTTTCCCAAAAATTCGTTTTTTTATTGATTTCTTCGATTTCTGAAAAAACTCTACCATTTTGATCAAATTCTCCTTTTTAATCCAAAATGTGCCTCCTACTTTTTCAAAAGACAATTTAACTCGTTTATTATTGATTTCTTCAATTTTTCAAAAAAACCTTTGATTCTTTTTTTTAAAAACTTTACCGTTTTAACCCTTTATCATGTTTTTTAACCCATTTTTTTATTATCAAAATGACCCAATTTTTCAGCTAATTTTTTATTTATCAAATTCTCCTTTTTAACTAAAAATTTGCCACCTACTTTCCAAAGAACTAGTATTTTTATTGATTTCTTCGATTTTTTTCAAAAACTACCATTTTTGATCAAATTCTCCTTTTTAAACCAAAATGTGCCTCCTACTATTTCAAAAGACAATTTTAAGTCCTTTTTTAATTGATTTCTTCAGTTTTTTTTAAAAATCTTCGATTTTTAAATAACTTTACAGTTTAACCCTTTTTTATCTTCCTTAACATGTTTTTCACCCGGGTAAACACCACTTTTGGTCCCTCTTATCATTAAATTTTTACGGAGTGGTCCCTCTTATGTTTTTTTCCCACTTTAGTCCCTACTATGAATTATTTGTTTCACTTTAGTCCTTTTCAAGTTGTCCAAGGCGATTCCGATAACATGTGATATGCTCATGAGGGCAATTTTGTCATTTCAAGTAAAGTAACAGGGATATTTTCGTCTTTCTAATTATTTAAAAAAAAACTAAATATATAATCTCTTCCAAACTAGGCTTTAATTCCAATTCAACTTAATCGTACATTTCGTTCCAAAGTAGAGTTTTTTCCTAAATTCTTTTTCAAACACCAAAATTGCTCACCTATTATACAATATCTCAAATAGTCTTAATAGTGAACGGACGAAAATGCCCTAAAAAATATTCATATGCAGGTCACGCGTTATCGGAACCACCTGATAAGGACTAAAGTGAAATACATAATTCATAGTAGGGACTAAAGTGAAACAAATAATTCATAGTAGGGACTAAAGTGGGAAAAAACACATAAGAGGGACCACTATGTAAAAAGTTAATGATAAGAGGGACCAAAAGTGGTATTTACCCTTTTCACCCTTTTTTAGGACCTAGTTTTTCATCAATATAGCTCGTTTTTTTATCAAATTCTCCTTTTTAACCAAAATGTGACTCCTATTTTCCAAAAAACTCTTGATTTCTTCGATTTTTTAAAAACTCTTACCTTTTTGATCAAATTCTCCTTTTTAATCCAATATGTGCCTCCTATTTTTTCAAAAGACATTTGAACTCATTTTTTTATTGATTTCTTCAATTTTTTTAAAAACTTTACCGTTTTAACCGTTTATCATGTTTTTAAATCCTTTTTTTTTTTTGTCAAAATGATCCAATTTTTCATCAATCTAGCTCATTTTTTGATCAAATTCTCTTTTTTAACCAAAAATTTGCCTCATAATTTCCAAATAACTCTTTTTTTATTGATTTCTTCGATTTATTTCAAAAACTTTACCGTTTTGATCAAACTCTTTTTTTTAAACCAAAATGTGCCTCCTACCTTTTCAAAATACAATTTTAACTCATTTTTTTGTTGATTTCTTCTATGTTTTAAAAAACCTTAGATTTTTAAAAAACTTTATCGTTTTACCCTTTTTTATCTTCCTTATCATGTTTTTAACCCCTTTTTTTAAATCAAAACAACCCAAAATTTTCATAAATTTAGCTCCTTTTTTTTTTTTTTTTTTTTTTTTTTTTAATATCAAATTCTCCTTTTTAACCAAAATGTGCCTCCTATTTTCCAAAAAACTCATTTTTTTAATTGATTTCTTCGATCTTTTTAAAAACTCTACCTTTTTTTTATCAAATTCTCCTTTTTAATCCAAAATGTGCCTCCTACTTTCTCAAAAGATAACCATTTTAAAAAACCAAACAATGTGTTATCTTTACCCTTCGATTTTTTTAAAAACTTTACCATTTTAACCCTTTATCATTTTTTTTTTATCAAAATGGTCCAATTTTTCATCAATGTAGCTCATTTTTTGATCAAATTCTCCGTTTTAACCAAAAATTTGCCTCCTATTTTCCAAAGAACTCATTTCTTTTTCAAAAACACTACCGTTTTGATCAAATTCTCATTTTTAAATCAAAATGTGCCTCCTACTTTTCAAAAGACAATTTTAACACCTTTTCTTTTTTTATTGATTTCTTCAATTTTTTTAAGAACCTTCGATTTTTTAAAAAATTACCGTTTTAACCCTTTTTTATCTTCCTTAACATGTTTTTAGCCCTTTTTTTAATCAAAATGACCCAATTTTTTTTTTTTTTTTTTATCAATTTAGCTCATTTTTTGATCAAATTCTCCTTTTTAAACCAAAATGTGCCTCCAACTTTTTCAAAAGACTATCTAACTCATTTTTTTAATATTAATTTATTCAATTTTTTAAAAACCCTTCGATTTTTTTTAAAAACTTTACCGTTCTAACACTTTATCATGTTTTTTAACCCATTTTTTTTATCACAAATGATCCAATTTTTTATATTATATGTAATATATGTGGTAAATAATATTTTATAGTTTTATTTATGCTTTTTAAAATAATAAAAAAATAGGAAGGTTGAAAGCAGCCTCCGCATGTTAAACGAGAGAGAGAGAGAGGGGGGGGGGGGGGATGGATATGTGTAGCCCGTAGGATTTTTTTTCATAAGAAAAATGGGCTGCAGCCCAAGTTTGGGAAATTGGATTAAGAAATGTGCAAATAAAGTCAAAGGTTTGGGAAATTTATTAGGCTGTTTGTCTCGCATCTCGGATATGGGAAATAATTTTCCTAAGGCCATCTATCTTTTTGATCAAATTCTCCTTTTTAATTCGAAATGTGCCTCCTACTTTTTCAAAAGACAATTTAATTCATTTTTTTTATTGATTTCTTCAAATTTTTAAAAACCCTTCGATTTTTTTAAGAACTTTACCGTTTTAACCCTTTATCATGTTTTTTAACCCATTTTTTTTTATCAAAATGACCCAATGTTTCATCAATCTTTCTTGGAGTTTTTCAAAAAAAATTAACTCATTTTTTGATCAAATTCTCCTTTTTAACCCAAAATGTGTCTCCTACGTTCCTAAAATATAATTTAACTCGTTTGTTTATTGATTTCTTCGATTTTTTCAAAAATTTACCGTTTTGACCCTTTTTTATTCTACTTAACATTTTTTTAACCCTCTTTTTTTTCTTTTTTTTTGTCAAAATGACCCTTAACTCATTCTTTTGATCAGAGACTCCTTTTTAACCCAAAATGTCCTACTTTCTGAAAAACAATTTAACACATTTTTTTTATTGATTTCTTCGATTTTTTCAAAATTCGTTTTATCCCTTTTTTATCCAATTAACATGTTTTTTAACCCAATTTTTCATCAATCTTTCTTCAATTTTTTTAAAAAACACTTATTTTTTGATCAAATTCTCATTTTTAGCCCAAAATGTGCCTCCTACTTCCCAAAAAAAAAATTTAACTCTTTTTTTTATTGATTTCTTCAATTTTTATAAAAACTTTACCATTATTACCCTTTTTTTCCTACTTCAACATGTTTTTGATCAAATTCTCTTTTTTTAATCCAAAATGTGCTTCCTAATTTCCCAAAAAGCAATTTCACTCATTTTTCATTGATTTTTTCGATTTTAATTTTTTTTTACGTTTAACCCTTTTTTACCCTAGTTAACATGTTTTTTAACCCATTATTTTTATAAAAAATGACCCCTTTTTCATCAATCTTTATTTGATTTTTCCAAAACTTTTAACTTATTTATTGATCAAATTCTCATTTTTAAGCTCAAAATGTGCTTCCTACTTTCCCAAAAAACAATTTAACTCTTTTTTTATTGATTTTTTCGAAAAAACTTTATCGTTTTAACCCTTTTTTTATCCTAGTTAACATGTTTTAACCCATTTTTTTATTTATCAAAATGACCCATTTTTCATCAATCTTTATTTGAATTTTCGAAAAACTTATAACTTATTTTTTGATTGAATTCTAATTTTTAAAACCAGAATGTGCTTCCTACTTCCCAAAAAAACAATTGAACTCTTTTTTTATGATTTTTTCGATTTTTTAAAAAACTTTATCATTTTAACCATGTTTATCCTAGTTAACATGTTTTTAGCCCATTTTTATTTATGAAAATGACCCTTAACTCATTTTTTGATCAAGTTTTCCTTTTTGCCTCCTAATTATCCAAAAAACAATTTAACTCATTTTTTAATTGATTTTTTCAAAAACTTTACCCTTTTAACCCTTTTTTGTCGAACTTAACATGTTTTTAACAAATTCTCCTTTTAAACCCAAAATGTGCTTCCTACTTTCCCCAATTTGACTCCTTTTTTTTTTATTGGTTTCTTCGATTTTTTTTTAAATGTTTATTGTTTTATCCTACTTTAACATGTTTTTTAACCCAATGAAAGTAGTTTAGATCCGCCCTTGAATGCAATGAAGCATATATAATGTCCATGTAGTATGAAAACATGAACTTAGGGGTAAAATACATCGAAATCCTAACAGTTAAGAGAAGATCAAACACTGATTCCATCACACAATATAAATTTTAGATACTATCTTGTTATTTGTTCCTAGTTACAAGCTAATAAATAGTAAATAGTATTATGTCCTAAACACAGTATGACCAGAATCAATCCTCATTGACTACATAGCCAGCCTAACCATTGTCGTTGTAACTCAGTACTTTGACTTCCTGGAGACCTTTGAAGAAAATCACCAGGGCAAAGTAATTCCGGCGTTTATGGTGCTCCTGTCTTTGTTCTCTGTGCTGCCTTGGAGTCTCTGTAAGTATATACTATTCTACGAATATAAACTACTTGCATTCAAAATTTGAAATAGCTTTGCATGACTTCATATGAAAGCAAATTTTATCTGTTTATGATTAACAATGTTTTTTTTCAACTGTTAATATTGGCATGGCTTGTCAAATAAAGTCAATTTTCTCTCCTTTAATACACTACTGACCTTTAGTCTTCATTCATTTTATATATTGTAAAAATAGAATTTTAAAGCTTTCCCATTTATCTTTAGCCAGGTCAGCCTCTCCGACAGTGACATGAAAACTTTGAAATTCCTAGTCGCCATAATTCATAAGTACAAAATGTCTACTGATACTGCAATCAAAGATAATTACCGCGCGCTTCTTGGTGAATTGCTAGGGATCATATCTAACATGAAACATTTGTATTCATCCGATGAAATGGAAGGAGTTATTCTGGAGCTTCAGAAGCTCTTTATCTCAAAGCCAGAACTATCAGATTGCCAACTGTTTCTTTGCAAACCTAAAATGGGAACTGTATCACATGTTATTAAGGGAGCGCCACTGGGCGTTTTTTCACTTGGCAATCACTGCATTTGGATATTTTGCTGCTCGTACTTCTTGTAATGAGCTTTGTACCACAAGATGCTGCTCTGTCCTATGATCTGGAATCAGGAAATGAAGCAGATGAAGAAAGATTTATGTCAGAGTTAAAAGTGTTTATTGAGAGAAGGACAAATGCTGAAAGAAATTGTTCAGAACAACATAACAATTAATTTGGAGACTACAATATGTGATATGATGGAAATTGATGACGAAAAACAACCCAATAAGAAAAGGAAATTCCCTGATGGAATCTGCAAAGGAGTAGAATTGCTGCAGAATGGTTTGAAAATCATGGTTGATGGTCTTTCACAGTGGCAACAAAATCAATGTAACTCAACTGAAGTTCATAAAAAATTTCTCTCCCATTTTTCTCGGCTTGAAGGTGTGATTGCACACTTGGTTAGCCTAGCTGACAGTGACTGAATTGATGTTCTCTCTCTCCTGAGGGCTCAAAGAATTAAGAAAAAATTTATGGTGCCAAAAAACATCGCGTTTTAAGCAGGTAACATGCTTCTACTTTCCTGACCATTGGTTTCTCTTAAATATTTGCATACATGATAAGGTTGCATGTGAACACTAGTTTCCATTGACGTATTCTCTATGGAATTACTATCTTCACAACATTAATTTTTGGCAATTTAATGCTTTGAGTTCGTGATGGCTGATTGAAGAGGCAGCTAATCTGGTGCGATTGTTAGTTTTTATGGATTAGGTTTGATGCATTAGCATCCGTTATTCAATATTTGTCAACAGCAAATATATGATTTCTATGTCCCTGTCTTTTTTTTTTCTTCTATAATATCTTTATCCTCGTATTCTTTCCATGCTTTATCGGAGGAAAGTGAGAAGCAAAAGGATTTTTTTTTCCTACTGAATCGTTAATTAATTTCTGTAAATATTTTGAATGAAGATATTTCTCATGAGGAAAGAAAAACACAAAATTAGAAATGTTCTCCTGTAATCATGTTTGTATAAAAATTTCCTTGGCATTTTCCTTTAATTTTGTCATCCAGAGTGAACGCACGATCAATAGCCATTTAAGTTTAAATGTGATTTATTCAAGATAAGTGTGTTGAGTGGTAAATTTAGTATTTCAAATCTTGGAAGTTCATTTATCATATTTTTCCAATTTCTTAATATCTGTATCAGGAAAAAGCGAAGCAAATGTCCCAACCTTAGACTTTCCTGAGTAAAATTTGCTAACGTACGACTTGATTGGGAATCCCAGGCTCTACTTAGCCAGTATTGTATTTGTATATATGTAAACGGATAAGTTGTATGAGCATTTCCACTGCCAGGCGATCCAAGTACAGTGGCGTCTCATCCGGAATATGACATTGGATCATTATCGTAAAAATTGCAGCATGAGTCGATGGCATGTAATTGAGAAAAGAACCCTTTATATAGGACATGTTCAGATTAACTTGACAAGGATTTGATTGAATTGTTGCTCTTCTTCAACCCATTATTTTGTCATGCTTGTAAAGCTTATTTTATCGGCTAATAGTATATTTACTTATATCCCTCTTGTCAAAAGAAATTACACTTAAGTCATGCATATATAACATGTGTTACGCCTATTATTTTTTCGGCACTTTTCTGGCGAAATGTAATCAAGCGCAAGTCACGTGTGACTTTCAGTAAAAATAATTTCGGGTGTGTTATATTACTTAAAATCACTTTATTTGCATGTGATTGCATTTTCGCCTTGAAACCTATTTTATATATGAATACTTAAAAGTGTAAAGGTTGGACGTCCCAAACCTGTCCATAGACAAACCCCAAAAAGTAAGATGACTTTGAACTGAAAGGAATATTCTTGCATAGACATGGTCTATGAGATTTTTATAGACCTTGTGGTGGTTAATAAGCCACATCATATATTTCGAGAGCATGACATCATCAAAATGTATGATGTTGCTTATTTACCACCACAAGGTCTATGAAAATCTCATAGACCAGGTCTATACAAGAATTTTCCGAATTGAAAAGTCTTCTAGTCAAATCTAATTCCTTGAAAAGTCTTCTATAAATATATCTTTGTTGTTATATTCTAAAAATAAAAATAAAAATATCGTTGTTGTTAAAAATCTTTTTTTCCCAAAATCTTGGGTTTTTGACGTTTTCCACCTTATTATAGGGTTTTGACACTTTGCATTCTGAAATATAATTTATTAGGTACTTTGCATCATATTGTGTGTTTTTTGTGATAAAATTTATTGGTAAAAGGGTAGAATAGTCTTTTTTTTTGTCAATTTGCATCCCGGCAATATAGATTTTGCATCCTGAAAATATTGAATGTTGAAATTTTGCACCCTAATATTATAAAATGTTGGCGCTTTTCACCTCGGTTTAAATTTCTATGCACAACAATCATAAATATGTTATTCTTAATTTATTTTACTTTATAAGAACTTATTTTAACATTTTCTCTCAGTAAAATGTAGATTTAAAAAAAAAGCTTCATTTTGTTTTCAAATATCCTCTAAATTATTTACTTTAAATAAAAAATACATGTTTACAAATTTAATATGTTATTATATTGTATGTTATTTACATTATTTAGATTATTATATTAAGTTGATCTTGAAAATTATATTTTTTGTGTGCAAAGTGCCAACATTCTATATTTTCAGTGTGCTAAGCGTCAAAATCTATACTTTTAGGGTTCAAAGTGCAAAATCAATTCGAAAATGACTATTCTACCATCAATGAATTTTTCCTAAAAATACACACTAAGGTGCAAAGTCCCAACTAAATTATATTTTAAGGTGCAAAGTGTCAAAAATTTTAAGTTAATGTGCAAAGTGTCAAAACTCTATAATTTCAGAATGCAAAGTGACAAGAGCCAAAAATCCTACTATATTTGTTCAGTTTTGGAATTTCTTAACTTTCAGTATCTCTTTAAATAAAGTGGTCAGGTCTAATCAAATTTAAATCCAATTTCAATTCAAGGTTGAGTTTCACCTAGAGAACCGAAAAACAATTGTAGAAAAAATAATTTTACTAAAATAAAATTTTGCAATAATTGATTATAATATAAATTAATTATAGAATAATAACTTTGCAAAAGAACAATTTAGTAGCTTCTGAAATAATTTAATTTTTTGCTTCCGGTGATTTTAAAAATGATTATAACATTTGGGTCAAACACCATAAAAATTACGATTGACCAAAAATAATTTTTACAATTAGGATCAAATACTTTAAAAATCACATTAAAAGTGTAAAGTGCTTTTAAGAGCTCACACCGCTCACTCTAAATTATACAGACCTATTAAATCGAAATTACTCAATTCCAATATTTGTAATGGGACTATCTAGGGCTGTCAATGGGGTGGATTTCAATCCGGATCCGTCCGAATTCGGTCCGATTTATTAGGATAATTGTCCGATTAGAGATTCGATGGACCTGATCCGATTATAAATATCCGAAATTTGAAAGTTATGGAGCGAATATGGATTTAGGTCGATCTGATCCGTTAAAGATCCGTATCCGACAACAAATAAAAAGAAAAATATATATACAAAATATTTTATAAAAATAAGTATCATTAATAATATTTCAACGTCAATTTAAGAAGATAGTAATATATAATTCGTTTATAAATTTATTTAAACCAATATATTCATTCTACAAATATGAATATACTAAAGAAACTTTGAAAATGTGAGCCAAAATTAAATAAAATTGAAAAGATAATAAACTTATTTTAGGAAAAACATATCAATTTAACTTTTTAAATACAAATTTATTGGATCCGAAAAATATCCGATATCCGGCCAAATCCGACCAAGATCCGTGGGATTCAAAAAATCTAGATCCGAGCAAAATTCGAATCCGACAGAATTCGATCCGATATAATTGGAGCCGGATCTGGACGAGCCTGATCTAACCAGAATCCGACCCATTGACAGCCCTAGGACTATCCAATTAAATATTTTTGTTCTTTAATTAGTTGAACTAGCTAATTGATATTATAGTAATTATTTAGATAATATTACGTGAAATCCCATCATTATAGAGGTTGTGGGTTTTTTCTTTCATTAATGTGAAATTTTTTCTTTTAATTTATTATTTGCATTTGCTTTTATTTATTGAATTGATTTTCATGTGATGATGTGTAGATATATTTACAATGTAAAAAAATTGCATACTTAATATTCATCGAATAGGATTTTGTCAAACTACACATTTTCAGTAGATTAAGGAAGGATCACATGTTTTTATTTTTAATAGTCCGGGTTTTCGAATTGAAGATTAAACAAATTGAATGTTTTTTCATTAACTTTGTAAAATATTAAATTCCCGTTTGTAATTTATGATTTATCCAATGTATACAGCTAAACACACAAATCTATATCACATCAAATAATTAGAGTGAGTTTGCTCCAATAAGTGAGACTTTTAAGGTATATAAAATTATTTAGACCGCTCAAAATTTGAAACGGTAATAAAATTAATTTTAGTCAAATGTCATTTTTATTGCGCATTCTATTTTATATATGAATCATTTGTATTGCTTTTGACCACCAAAAATGTATATAACAATTATTTAATTTATTTCCAAAAAATGATTCAAGAATTTCTAAATAAACTTAAAGCAATTATCATATACCACTTTGTACTTTAAAACAAATTAAATACTGTGAAGAATGACCAATCCCAATAAAATCAAATTTCCTAAACAAACGAATCAAGATTCCAATCCAATTATTTTCAACACATGATTTCCTAAACAGCCAATTCAAATCAATACACATACTTTATTCATCCACATCTCCACCCTATATAAACCACAACACATTCCCACAAACCAACACACCTTTAAATATAATTTCAAGGATAACCAAAGATGGCACCAAAAACCTTGAATATTGTTATTTCCCCCCTCATCTTAGCCCTAACACTTCATCTCTTCATATCATCATCACTGGCTCAAGAAGAAGGCCGTAAGGCCGCCCGACCAGTACTGCTTTACATCACTAACACCTTTCCTAAAAGTAAGAATTCGCCTATTATCACAGTTCATTTCAGTGGACAAATTTACACAGCCGTTCAACTTAGCCCCGGCCAACAATCTCATCTTACGATCAATCAATCCGGTCGCAAATTAAATGGTCTGGCAGACTATGACAGATACTTTACTGCTTTTGACTTCTATGATCATGTCAGGGACAAAGGCCATGCAGCCGTATACTGGAAGGTTGATGACTGGGGATTTTCTATTAGCTATGATAACAAAAAATGGAGAAAAGTGTCTGAATGGGAATCAGACTGATTAATTGCATGTTTCATTTTAATTAACTTATAAATAAAACTGCTTCTTCCAGATTACTTTAAGTTTTATGTTGATTGAGAAGTATCTTACAATTAAACTGAATATATATTTGAAGGATTTGAATGATGTGTGTTGATCATCAATTCACAAGTTATATATAAAATCAGTCTTGTAAAACCTTTTCATTTAAGATCGTCACAATTACATAAAATAGTTACAATTATTGATCGTCTATTGAACATTTGACGCTCGTTAATCAATTTTTGTGTGTAGATCAGAATTTTATTACAAAGTTATGGTGTGTAAGGTTAAGGAGGAATAAATCCAGACAAAATCTCAAAGTTACCCATAACAATTTTATGCCACCCTAGGATTTGAAATTGATTACTTATTTTATTGGTTCTTAAACGTTATAAAAAAATATAAGGAATATTGTAAGAATATTGTTCTATTCTCTCGTTGTTTCCATTACCTTACCAAATCATAATGAAAATTTCGATTTTTTTGTCGAGGTCACCAGTCAAGACTTAGGTCTGAGTTGAGGGGTGATTTGGGTTCGAGCTTACTACATTTTTATGTTGTATCTTGGGCTGTCAATGGACTGGATGTCAATTCGAATTCCATTCGATTAGGGCTTTTATTCAATTAGATATTCAATGGATCAGGTTCCTAATTCGAAATTCATAAAACGATTATGAACTAAGTCACTCAGATCCATTAATAATCGGCGTGCACCAACAAGTAAAAAAATTGTATATATATACATAATATTTTATTAAGATTATTAATATCCCGTTTTATTATTTATTCAAAGGTTAATAATAGTTTCCCACCTAAAGTATCAATTGTAACACTTACCCCCCATCTGTTAAAATTTTGTAATGTTTATTCCAAAAATACCCCCACTCCTTTCATAAATACTAATTTCTGTATTACTTTATCAAAATAAAATTGTATCTTTATTAATTAAGGATCCATTCATCCACCAAACAACATTATGTTTTATTTTCTTTATTTATTTTGTTACCTTCCTTTTTTCGATTTTATTTCTTCATTTTCATTTCATTGGTTTTATAGCCGAATGAAACAAAAAGAATGAAGAAATTGAAACATAATATTGTTTGGTGAATGGATGGATGAATTCATAATTAATTATTAATAAATATTTTATTTTTTGATAAAGGAATGAAGAAATTAAAATATAATATTATTTTATGTTAAACTTGAATTTTGTGAGAAATAATTTGAAGGGGAATTAATCAACATTTTGAATAATAATTCGTGTTGAATATAAATGAGATAATTATCACCAAATAAAAACTTAGAAAATATAAACAAAAAATTTGAGATAGAAATAAAAAAATTGTAACATTAAAATAAAGAAAACAAATTGAAACAGAAATAAAGAAAAAAGTGAGATGAAAATAAAGGAAATTTAAGACCATAAAACCAAAGGAAACAAAAAAAAAATGAAGAAATTAAAATATAATGTTGTTTGGTGGATGAATGGATTCATGATTAATAATGAGACAAATTTATTTTAATAAAGAAATTCATTATTTATGTAACGGAACGGAGGTATTTTTAAAATAAAAACTATAAAATTATAACAAAGAGAAGTAAGTCTAAACACACAACTTTATATCACATCAAATAATTAGCGTGAGTTTGCTCCAATAATTGAGACTTTTAAGTTATATAAAAATATTTAGACCTCCCTAAATTTGAAATGGTAAATTTCCCAAAATGTGCTTCCTATTTTCCCCCAAAAAACAATTGAACTCTTTTTTTATGATTTTTTCGTTTTATTAAAAAACTTTATCATTTTAACCATTTTTTTTAATCATAGTTAATATGTTTTTAGCCCATTTTTATTTATGAAAATGACCCTTATCTCAATTTTTGATCAAGTGTTCCTTTTTAATCCAAAATTTGCCTTCTAATTTTCCAAAAAATAATTTAACTCATTTTTTGACACCCCTTTTTTGTCCAACTTAATATGTTTTTAACAAATTCTCCTTTTTAACCCAAAATGTTTTTAACCCAAAATGTGCTTCCTCCTACTTTCCTCAAAAAACAATTTAACTCCTTTTTTTTATTGGTTTCTTTGATTTTTTTTAATATGTTTATCGTTAATTTTATCCTACTTTAACATGTTTTTTAACCCAATGAAAGTAGTCTAGATCCGCCCTTGAACGCAATAAAGCATATATAATGTCCATCTAGTATGAAAACATGAACTTAGGGGTGAAATACATCGAAATCCTAACAGTTAAGTTAAGAGAAGATCAAACACTGATTGCATCACACAATATAAATTTTACTCTATATACTATCTTGTTATTTGTTCCTGGTTACACGTAGGGGTGGCAATATGGATCAGATCCATGGATATGATCCAGATCCGATTCAAATCCAAATGATCCGATCCATAAAGATCCATTAAATTTTCACTCGGATCGGATCTGGATCGGATCTCATAAAATCTGGAACTTACACGCTAATAAAATACTGGACTGAATTGCAATTCTTGATTTTTCAAAAATCTAGGGTCAAAATTGCAATATCCAAAAATTAAGGGACCAAAACTGCAAATTTGTATTTCTGAAATCAGGGGCCGAATTGAAACTATCAATTTTCTTAAAATATTGGACTGAATTGCAATTCTTGATTTTTAAAAAATTTAGGGTCAAAATTGCAATATCCAAAAATTGAGGGACCAAAAGTGCAAATTTGGATTTCTAAAATCTGGGGCCGAATTGAAATTTTCAATTTTCTTAAAATACTGGACTGAATTGCAATTCTTGATTTTTTAAAAATCTAGGGTCAAAATTGCAATATCCAAAAATTGAGGGTCCAAAAGTGCAAATTTTATTCCTGAAAATCAGGGTCCGGATTGGAAATTTGAATTTATTAAATTCTGGACTGAAATGTAATTCTGGGTTCTTCAAAAATTTGAGGTCAAAATTGTAATTTTCAAAAATAGAGGGACCAAAAGTGCAATTCGAATTTTTGAAAATAGTAGCCGAGTTGCAAATTTGAATTTTTTTGAAAATTCTGCACTGAATAGGATTCTAGGTTTTTTGAAACTTTGGGATCAAAGTGCAATTTTTAAAAATATACAATGTGAATATTTTTTTAAGTGGATTTCAAATGACTAATTTTAGGAAGAATTTCAAATCTATTTAAAATTGACTGAAATCCATGACGGATCCACTGTGAATCCGTCATGGATCTATTCGGATCCATGGTGGATCCGAATTTTTTTCACCTGGATCCAATTTGGATCGGATTCTAAATGGATCCATCATTATGGATCCATTTAAGATCCGATCCCTTTGAGATCCGATCCAGATCCGATCCGGGTGATCCATTTGCCACCCTAGTTACACGCTAATAAATAGTAAATAGTATTATGTCCTAAATACAGCACGACCAGAGTCAATCCTCATTGGCTACATAGCCTGCCTAACCACATACTTTGATTCAATCAAAGAAGAGGATCCTCCAATCCAAATCCGACCCATTAAAAACATCATACACCAAACACTCAGAAGGAAAAAAAGGATTTGACGTATTCAAAATTCAATTAGAATATTTATTCTTTATTACTATTATTTATAAGTAGCTGACTGGACCAAAGCTAAAAATCACCTAAACTAAACCGTTTATTCAATGAAGTACACATGGGGTGGGTGAAGTGAAGTGAAGATTCCCATTCCTTTCCTTCTAGTGGGAGTAAACAAATCGGCTTCTCGTAGTATTAAAAAGGTGCTCCCTCCACTAGATATATTTCTACACCATTAAATTAAATTTAATTAATTAGCTACTGTTCTGTACCCACTTCCGATCCAATGGATACGGTGGTAAGAACCGACCCAATCAAAACAAGCCACGTGGTCGCCGTACCTTACCCCGGCAGAGGTCACATAAACCCCATGATGAACCTCTGCAAACTCCTCACAAATTCGCAACCAGATCTCCAAATCACCTTCGTAATCACTGAAGAATGGCTCGGCTTAATCGGCTCCGAAGATAAGCCGCCGACCATTCGATTCCAAACAATCCCTAATGTTTTGCCTTCCGAGCTTAATCGCGCCGCCGATATGCTCACCTTCGTTGGAGCAACTCAGACTAAGATGGCTGAGCCGTTTGAGCGGCTGCTCGATAGGCTTGGCGCGCATGTCAATGTCAATTTGATAATTGCTGATACTTTTTTGAACTGGGCCGTGGATGTAGGGAATCGGAGGAATATTCCGGTGGCGTCGCTTTGGCCCATGCCTGCTGCGGCGTTCTCGGTGTTTTACCATTTTGACCTCCTTGTACGGAATGGTGATCATCCGTTTGAAGTATCTGGTGAGTCAATGAGTCTATAATGGAGATCGGTCAAAAATCTTGATTCTTTTCTCTACTTCTTATTAATTTTATTTTTAGCTTATTCTTATGACTGCACGAGTATTTAATTGTCCAAAATACTGTGATTATGATTTAAGATTGATTTATTTAAGTACCTTGAAGGGTCAAAGTCGAGACAAAAATATGCTCTCTCCGTTGTTTTTTTTATTTATAGTTTTAGAAAATTACACATAAATTAAGAAATGCAATTAATAGACCATTTTTTAAGCAAAAAGCCCAAAACACCCTTTTAATCACATGTTGATAGTTTTTTTTTTTGTAAAAAGGGAGGGAGTATATTTCCTTAAGATTATATCATGACATCACAATTTCCGTGACTCAAACTAAAATGGCGAAGGGATGTCTGTAAGGTGTAACATCAAAGTAGGTTTTTGGTAATTACTGAAATCTCAGGAGGTGTTCTATAATTTCCTCAACATCAAAGATCCCTAACTTTGCCTAACATGAAGACGTAATTCCAGGTACTTAGGCATATTTTCTCGTATCATGTTTTGTGTATCGCGCCTAGTCTGTTATGTATTATGAATCGTATGAACACGAGTTTTTAAGAAACGAACTTGAACTGAATTTCAAATTAATATGTAGTTCTTTTTCGATAATTAAATTAATATGTAGTTCAATTCACATTAACAGTATACTAATGGTATCTTTTTGGTCTTTAATGTGAGGTAGAAAAAGGGGAAGAACGAGTGGACTACATCCCGGGGATCTCTTCAATTCGTTTGATGGATATTCCAACAATTGCGTACATAAAAGATCTAAAACTCTTTCATCTAGCTCTTCAAATTTTCCCCAATGTCTCAAAAGCCCAGTACCTCTTATCCACTTCAATCTATGAGCTAGAACCTCAAGCTATAACTGCATTAAAACAAGAATTCTCATTCCCCGTATACACTTTTGGCCCTACCATACCTTACTTCAATCCTGAACCACCTAGAGAAAACGACCATGATCACTACTTCCAATGGCTAAACTCCCAACCTCAAAATTCGGTTGTATATGTGTCGTTGGGAAGCTTTCTCTCGGTTTCAAGTGCCCAAATGGACGAAATAGCCGATGGATTGCGCAAAAGTGGAGTCAACTTCCTGTGGGTGGCTCGTGGGGAAGCCACGAGGCTACAAGAAAGATGTGGTAATAAAGGAAAAGTCGTGCCTTGGTGCGAACAATTGAAGGTTTTATGTCATTCTTCGGTTGGTGGATTTTGGACTCATTGTGGATGGAATTCTACGGTTGAGTGTGTCTATGCGGGTGTACCAATTATTGCTTTTCCTCTTATGATGGATCAGACCACCAACCGAAAGCTCATTGTAGAGGACTGGGGGATTGGATTAGATGCCAAGAGAGATTTGAGGAGTGGAGAATTGTTGATGAGTGGAGAAATTGCTGAGATTGTGAAAAAGTTTATGGACTTGGAAAGTGATGAGAGGAAAGAGATGTGTGGAAGAGCAAAGGAACTTCAGAAGAAGACTAGGGGAGCAATTATGGATGGAGGATCGTCTAAAACAAACTTGGATTCTTTTTTGAAAGATATTTCATCATTTAATTGAAGATAAAATGTTGTTTTTTTTTTTTTTTTTTTTATTTTTTTTATTTTTTTATTTTTTATTTTTTATCTTAGGTCTACATTGAAACTAAAATGAATTTGCTCATAGACTTCGGAGATCCTTGATGTATCTATTCAGCGTTTCATATGTAATCTTTTCAATTCATAAAACAGAGAGACGTCTCTTTCCTATAATTGAGCAAGTAAAGCATAAAAGTTGTGTTTTTAATCCAAGTCGAAACATTTTTATATCCGTAATTGATAAAATTATACTTTTGGTTCTTAAAAATATCTGCCACCTTTGATCCAATCAATATCTAAAGTCTAAACACCAAATTTTGAACAGAAGATACGAAAAATGAATAAAATCACTCTCTTCATATTCAATTATTATAAAGAAAATGCAAAACTAAGACAACTTTTTATCTTAGTTGATGCCGAATGTCATCTGCAAGGGAGAGTTATCGAAGGCAAAGAATATACTTAAAACTTATTCGGGAGGATGATACCGAAATGTCATTCACTTGGGAGAATTATAGGCCTGAGACATTCGGTCCGGACCAAGTACCGAACCGGAAAATCAGTTCGGCAATCGGTTCTCGCCTCAGAACCGACCCCTTATAGGGGTCGGTTTTCGGTAGAATCGGTCGGTTTCCTGAACCGAACCGGTTAAACCAATTTAAATTTTTTTTTTTTTTTAAATATTAAACTTATCTATAGATTCATATACAGCCCAAAATTCAAATCAATTTCTTTCTTTCATCTATACCCGTAAAACCACCCATTCCCAATTTCTTATCTCCCAATATCATATGACCTAAATACAAGAGCCCACAACAACTCCGCCGCCGCCTACAGGCTACAACAGCCCACTCCTCATCCTCCTACAGCAGCCTCGCCTCCCCCTACAACAGCCCACTCCTCCTCCGCCTACAACAACCCAAAGTTGGGAGCAATTTGCAAGAAACCTCCTTAATTCCAAAGAGAAGATTCAACTACATGTGATGTGATTTAGGTTAGTTTTTAAATTAATTTGGTTAGTTTAAAGATTCAAGAGAAGAAAATTAAGTTTGTGGTAGCCATGTTTGGAGTTTGGACTGCATATACTTTAGAGTTTTCAGTTCGGTGTTTTGTAAAAAGTTGGAGGCTTGGAAGTTATTTCAATTTATGAATTAAGTTAGAGCTTATTTTCATTTATGAATTAGGGTTTAGGATCTGGACCGAATTGGATCGAACCGGACCGATCTGAATCGAATCGAACCGAACCAAACCAAATCATCAAGATTGCTAGGTGAAAAACCGGTTTACCATAATATTCGGTAAATTTTGTACCGAACCGGACCAAAATATTCGGTCCGATAAACGGTCCTTGATTTTTCAGGACCGAACCGGCCTAAAACCGAACTTCGATTCGGGTCGGTCCGGTTCGGACCGAATGCTCAACCCTAGAGAATTATCAGCTTGGGAGTAGGGGTGGCAATATGGATCAGATCCGAATCCGATCCAAATCCAAAGGATCCGATCCATAAAGATCCATTAAATTTTCACTCGGATCGGATCTTATAAAATCTGGATCCATATTGGATCCACACATACAAGTAATGGACTGTGATGGATCCATCAATGAATGGAAAAAAAAAATTATTTTTGGATGAATTATTATTTCATTCAAAAGTAAACGGTAAATTTTTTCCCGATTATTTCTTTCTCTCTCCCCAGTCTTTCTTCTTCTCTCCTCCTTCAAATATGTTGCCGCCGCCGAGCTTTGGCCCTCGACTTACAATAGTTCCACTCAGCTCCCTTATAATCTTTACACATAGATGCACTTACATATACATTAATTATTTCCACACAATATACAATATATATAATCAAATTTTAATTATACTAGATCTATTTGAGAAATTAAGGATGTACCATGTACGTATATATTTAATTAAGTGGCAATACGTACCTTAATTCTTTCCTATTGAGAATAAGGTGTACACCATTTCGTCAACCTCACTTTTCCTTGTCGACTAATAAGTAGCACAAAGTGAATCTGAAATACCGACTTATAAATATTTTTTTTCCAGAATAATCATATTTACTCATAAGAATGAAATTAAACATTATCATTTTTTTCCAATCAATATATCCACAAGTTTTTTTTTTTTTTTTTGGACAACTTGCCTTTGAAGTACACAAAAGAAAAAAGAAAAAATTCAATGCTTTGTATTTAATTAAGTTCTTATAAATCTCACTATATTTAAATTTTTTTAATCACTTGATGAAAAATAAAGATTTCAAGGAAAATTATTTTAAGTATTGTAGTAGTAAGCTAAGTACATATCAAGTATTATGTCTTGGATAAATATAATCAATTGAACTAATTAAAGAAGAAGAATTTTTGAATTTTCTCAATGAGATCCCTTAATCCACAATCATGGATCCATGATGGATCGACAATTTATAAATTTTAGTTTTTTTACCATCTTAGTTGCATTAGTACACTTTCACTTTTTTAATAAGAATTCTAATTCTATGGGATCCCTTGATCCACAACCATGGATCCATAACGGATCCACTGTGAATCCATGATGGATCCACGAACGGATCTATTCGGATCCATAGTGGATTCCACAATGGATCTATTCGAATCCATGTTGAATTCATCATGGATCCATATTGGATCCATATTAGATTCGATATTTTTTCACCCAGATCCAATTTGGATCGGATCCTAAATGGATCCATCATTATGAATCCATTTAGGATTCGATCCATTTGAGATCCGATCCACAAGGATCCGATCCAGATCTGATCTGGGTGGTTCATTTGCCACCCCTTCTTGGAAGACTGATACCTAATCAAACTAATCCGAATGTGAATATACTCAAAACTTGTTTGATGTGAATAACAAATTAAACTCAATTGAAGTTAACCAATCAAACTATTAACAAACGAGCATCCTATATAATTCACGCCGCTCCATCGTTGAACAAAGTGAATTTTTCCGATCGAGTTATAAACTTGAATCTTCTCTGATGAATCACTCAATTTTATTGCAGCTTTTGATGGCCTCATTTGTTTGAACTCAACCACAAATGAAAAGAGTTCCATGTTCAAGCAGAACCTTCTCAAAAGATTTAGTTTTCTTGCCTATGACAACTCTTATCCATTATCATATTCAGGAAAAACACAGATTGATATTCAGTTCCACAAAAGATGATTCTAAATAATCCAAGCAACATCATCATATGGAGAACAAAAGGAACACTCATTTGAAAATCAGATACTACATGATCAAGGTACATAAGCCAAATGGACATGCCGCAACCAAATCTTAAAAGCAAAGTTGCTAATAAAACCAGACGAAAATGACACGAACACACAACCACAGAACTCAAATCCTCTAAATCTGATGATCCATCAACTCCCTCAACCTATACATACACCATCATCCTATTATATTTCTATTTCTTTTTGCTATTTTTAAAACTATCACCTCGATTGTCATTCAATCCGTTTGCAGCTTGTGCCGCTTTCTTCGCTGCCTTTTCTTGCAGCGCCTTTGCGTCCCTGTCCACAAATAAACATCACAGTGTAAGTGCTACAAATGATCAATATTGTAATAATAAGATGATGACTAAGAGGTAGTCGTGACAAACCTCTCTCGTCTCTGTTCAGGGGTCAAGCCATCATTTTTGGGGTTCCTGGGTTTACTGCCAGTCCTGGCTTGAGCTCTTTCACGATCACGCTCTCGTTGATTACCACGTTAGCTTAAGTTAAGGAATGAAACAAATTACAAATCAAGTACTAAAATAATTCCTTAGTTTATTAGCCTCAATTTACATTAGACAATTAAAGTTAGAATGAACTACTACTCTGTATTTGGTTTTGAAAACGAGTAAGATACATTCATTAGACTAGCATTCTTCGATTTTTGTCCATTTTAATCATCATTTAACACTGAAAATCAATCAACACCCAAACACAACCTTGAGGCCCGACATTGAAATGTTGGATTTTGTGAAGAAAAGTGGAAAACCTAATAATCCAAAGCTGAACTTTAATAATTTGTTCACAATAAAATCGCGAGAAACACCAAAACAGGTAATCCTAAGAAAACTTATCCAGTCGCGATAAAGGTCATAATGCAGTTTGTCTTGTAATTGTTAGGATCTGGACAACTTAGGGTTAGAATTTCCCACAAACAAACGGGCCTGAAGCTCTAAATTAAGACCTAAAAAAACGTTTAATATAACCCCCACCCCCATCCCCAAGATAAGATCAATTGATAAAATTAGAAATTAATAAATCAGACATAAGAAACATATCGAAGGATATGACTCATTCTCGATTATTCGAACAGCCAAAAAAGGATCGAGAAACAATTAGCTACGAAAATATCCTGGGCACCAAAAAACGGAAATAAAATATTTTAAAAATCGTTTAATATCAACAAAATCAGGCAAAATAATAAAAAATATATTAGAGAAAAAAAGGTGATGAATTGTGCAGAGAATTACCTTTTTGAATCAACCACGCAAAGGATTGAAAAAAAGTGGAGAATAGAAGAAAATTGTTCGTGGTTGGTTGAAGTTTATGGTTGAAGAAAATCTAGGACAGCGAAAACTGAGAGGGAAGGCTCTAATTTATACGTAATAATAATAATAATAATAATAATTTAATCAGGTCCCTACAGAAGGATCCAGAAGCCGCTAACATTTTCCCTTCTTTTTTTTCTTCTAGAATTGATGCATTGATGATAATTTGTTATTTTTCATAACCAATCTATTCAACTTATAAACTTTATATATCGCGAATTATATTTCTCAATCAAATCAGATACATCAAATTTATATCGATTAAATATTCTATTAAATCTATTAAATTGATCTAAAAAACAAAAATCTAGTAAATTGGATCAAATTTAAATCAAAACTGTCCATTAACAATTTCACATTATTTTAGTTCTGGATTTTGGTCTTTTGTTGGACTCCACTCCAAACAATTACTGTCCAACAAAGATATGGATGCCATAAGACAGCCTCATTGATTTATAAACCAACAGTCCCTTTACCATTGGGCTTTCATACGTCCCATTTACAAACATTTCGGGCCTAACATGATCATATAGCATTGGTTTACTGCCTCGAAAAATATTGAATTGAATGAGGGTCTTAAAAAATAAATTAAATTACATTGTACAAAATCTCAAGCTCTAAGTATCTGAATTGAATTCAGAAAAATAAATAATAATTAATTGAGTTGAATAAAATAATAATAATATTTATTTAATTGAGTCGAGCAAAAGTAATTCTAGAAATCGGTATGATATGTTGAAGACATTAATCCGTCAATTAATAAAATTTAAACAAGTTACCCATCCTAGGTTTCATTAGATAACTTAACTTTTTTTTTTTTATTTTATAATCCAGGTGTACAAACTTACACTAAACTAATTCTGGACCCTCAGAACCCTTGTCCTAGAATCTTGAAGGATGTAAATTGCAAAATGTGTCTCCACCAAGTCTCGAGATCCCACTATACTGCTTATTCTTGCCAGCTCACGTGTTTGCTCATTCGTTCATTTGTCATGCCACGGCCGAACCTTTTTTAATTATTTAGTCGTAAATGTAATACGTACGTGTAGCTTAACAACTCTGTTATATTTTTTGAATATATATATATATATGGGGATTTATTAAATGCATTAGCTAAACAACTTTAAATGACTGACAATAGCAAACACCAAAAACATATCACTCCATTTCTCTGTATTTAGAGAGAATTTGATTAAATAAGAGATTATGTCATTAAAAATTACAAATGTCACTCCAAACAATAGTTGCTGATGAAATTAAGTAATCAACTTAACCACTTCAAGAGACCATAAATTATTATTTCTCCCAACAACTGTCTATACTATACACGATTGCTGATAATATACAATAGAAATGAAATCTTAATTTTTTTAAAAAGGTCTTTATTATTGGAATTCACCACATGGATTGGACTAAGTTTATTTACTTGGCTTTGATCTAACTCAACCTCAAAAGCTAGCTTGTAAGGTGAGGATTGTCCAATGTCTTATAAGATGAACTTTATCTATTGTTTTCAATCAATGCGAGACTCAATATTTAAATACATACATAAATTATGAAATCTCATTTGTCATGTGTTCACACCAAGAAATTGTGAAAATTATAAGATGCGTTTGATTTGTAAGCAAGTATTAGGGGATCCAATTGTTTCCACCACACACAAACAAAAGATTACAAAGAGAGAAAGAGAAGGCAAAGAAAGAAAGACCTTTTCAGTACTTACTTCAATCTCCTCCTCCATCCCCTTTAGTTTTGACTACCCCCTACTCCCACCATTTTCATTTTCCTCTTTCTCCAACTGTCACGAAAGGTATCCAATGTCTACTTCACTGTTACTAACCTTCTATTAGTAGTTCTCTCTCCATCAATTTTATTTTTCATTAAATTATTTTTCGATTTCCAATAAATCTCAAAACATCTCCCCATAAAAGCAAGAAAGAAGCTTCACATATTTAAATTCCCAAGAAAAATTAATTAAATAAAGACCTTTTTATTTAATTCTTACATTCACCTTCTACTCATTAATTCCCTTCTCACATCCAATCATCAATGGAAACCCACGGAGGAGGAGGAGTCGAGAAACTCGACTCGCTGAACCTTCGAGATTTCCTCCGAATTAAACAAGATAATTACCAAGATAACCACGACCGTTTCACTGCCGTCAGTGTCGGCCGGAACAACCTCACCGGAATGACATTAGACGCCTTGCTCAGTGAAGAAAGAGCACAGATCCGACCGGGAAACGAAACACCTCAACGATTACACTCGAATAGGACGCTCTTAGACATTATCCGTGACGAACCCGGAGGTGCCACCCGTAGAGATAGTCAGAGGAATTGGCGGAATTTCAAAAATAAGCTCCGTCTCCGCCGCAACGACAGTAGGTCCGCCCGGACCCCCGGTATTTCCTCCGCCTCCGAGATTCTCACTAACAATCACATCAACAACCGGATTCTGATAGAGCCGGAGGAAGGCGGCGGAGAGGAAGAGGAAGGGCCGCAGCCGGCGAGAATGTCATTGATGGCTTTGCTGGCGGAAACGGACAGGAAAATGGGGATAGACGGAGCGTCGTACATGATTGATGAGGAGGAGGAGGAGGAAGTGGCGGAGAGCGGTGGCGGAGTAGAGTATAACAATTGCTGTGTTTGTATGGTGCGGAAGAAGGGTTCGGCTTTTATCCCCTGCGGTCATACATTCTGTAGGCTGTGCTCCCGGGAGCTGTGGGTGCAGAGGGGGAATTGTCCGATTTGCAATAATATCATCGTGGAAATTCTTGATATTTTTTAATAGATATTTACAGAGTAATTAACTTGTACAAGAGTTTATTCTCATTTCTTAATTTGCTTTATTGTTTAGGTGGTGTTATTTTGGGAATCATATTTTTAAAGACTTCTAATATAAATTTAAGTTGTATACTATAAAAGGTACCGAGCGTAAAATAACTACTACATAAGGCCATCTACAATAGCATTGCTAAAAGTTAAATTTTAATAATTTTGCTAAAATTTTGATAAAAAATGCTCTCCAATAGCAACTCTATAATTTAGGAGTTGCTAAATTTTATAAGTTTGGCTTGTCAAATACCCATGGCCAAATTAAAATTGTTATATGCAATTGTTTGTAGGAAAGTACAATTTTTTTTTGTACTTTTATGCAAAACAATAAATTGAAGGCATTGCTAATTAAATTAATAATAAATTTAAATTCATAGTTTGTACTAATTAAATCCATAATGCTTGTACATTCAAATACATATTAATTAAATTCAAATGCATATAAATTTGAATATCATTATAAAAAATTTGTCACTATTGACAAATAATGAAACCTCTTTAGCGATAATTAACGTTGTCACGATGATTTAGTGATAATATTTTGATTATAATTTTTGGGGCATCGCTAAATGTTAATACTAAAAGTTAATATTTTTTTTTTAGAAAAACTATTTTTTCTATTATGAAATAAAAATCAATTAATATTATAAATATATTATTATTTATATAAAATAATAATTAAAGTTATTTGTTAAAATATAAACTAGCTATTTGGGTGAAATAATATGGTTATTAAAAAGTAGTCTCTTAAAATATAAACTAGCTGTTGGAGTGCTGAGTAAAAAGTGAAATTGTATAACACTGTTCATTAGTTATATTTTAAGATAAGAGGCTGAAATTTAAGGGAGCTGTTGGAGATGGCCTAATGCATAACTAAAAAAAATTATTTTTAACTACTTCTTTTGTCCCGTTTTTCTTTATCCCTTGGTATAATTATCAGTCAACTTGATTAAATTATAAAAATTATAATAAATTATTTAATTAATATATTTTACTAATAAGTTAATAATATCGTATAACAAGATATATATTAATATTTAAAAGGTTTAATACATCACAAATGTGACTAAATTAACATGATAAGTCACTTAAAAGATTGAAAATTTAGACCGAATAGTATAATTATTGAAGTAAAAATAATGGAACGAAAGGAATATTAATTAAATCTTTTACAACTAAATAAACTACAATTTATAAAATAAAACCAATTTATTGCTAACTAATTATACCTTCTTCCAAACCCAAGTTTCAATTAGAAAAATCGAGTAATACAATTAACATTTAACATCACTCTATAATTAAACCGGGAACCCTCAATAGAATTTTTAATTTCAGCTAATGAAATGCATTAAACCACGAACATAAATTATTAAATTATACGAATACTATATTTATTTTTAATATAAAAACTTAAAGCTTAATTTAGTATATTAAATAAACATTAAAATTTCAAGGGGTTCATGCCCCCCCCAGATGAATGTAGCTCCGCTGGTGATGAGAGATTTTTTATAGTAACTATTTATATATATGCTATAAAATGAATTCAATAATCTTTAACATAATTATAAAGTAAATTCAGAACATGAATATAATCCTCTTGTAATTTAAAAGTAAATCATTGGTGAGTTTCAGTCACATGACAAATTCAAACTCTTGTGTATTTGATAAAAAAATTAAGTGGTGCTGCATTAGTTCTCTTTTTAAATTGCAATTGAAAGTACTACTGTCAATCGGGCTTTGTGAGTCGAGCTTTAAATAACTCGAACCCAAATACTGTCGGGCTTTATAGCTATAGACTCAAATTCGGTTCATAAATTTTATATTTATCTGGCTCAAACTCGGCGCATGTAGTTTTTCGGGTCTAAATCGGGCTTATATCGGGTTTGTTAATATAGGCAAAAATAGTTTTACATATAAAACAACAATTTAATTGAAAGATTGATTTATTTGCCCATATTATTTTAGATAAGTTTGATCTGTTTGAACAAGCAATAGAGTTTTAAAGTCTCAAGACTCCAATTTATTGACATTGTGTTAGCTTTTTTTTTTTTATATATATATATATTTGATTAAACTTTTATCCTTTGAATTTTGACATTCAGTACGTAATTGATATACTAACATACATGTGAGTTGTCATTATAACATTTTGTAAAGTTTACTTGTTCCAAAATAAAAGCAGCAATTAGTAACTATAATTACAATACAAATATTTTATTATAATATTTAAAACAATTATGTGTTCGAACTTTATTCGGATTGGATTGTGTTAGGCTCAAGCTCAGCTCATAAATTGATCGAATTTAATATAATAGCTCAAACTCGGCTAGACTAACAAATCTTCAAATCTGAGTCAATTTTAATTAGGTTGAGCCATCGGGCTTCGGATAGGCCCAATAATAAAAATAAAGGCGAGAGGCACTTGCATTCATTATGAAATTGTGAATGCAATCAATTTCTTTATATCTTCCATTAAGAAAAAATGAAAAATGAACAGTATAACCTTAGACAACACTGTAGTGGACAAATCAATCAATGCAAGGCATGTACTATTTTGCATGGGAAAATTTGCTGGCGAAAAGGACTTCCAAAGCCATTAAATGAGCTCCACATTTACGTCAATAATTATTAGGTCGAGTAAATGGAAAAAAGTTATTAGCAGGATTATTTTGAATAATTGCTAGAAGTTGGGGAATCATGTTTGACTTTTCAGAAGAAGAAAAATACTACTACTCGTTATATACAATTGAATTATATGTTAAGATGTCCTCGATTTTTATGTGTTAAAAAAAAAAAATGCATGTTTGAATTTTTAGAGACGCAATAAATGTTTAGTATGTTTAATTTTTGAAAATTAGTAGAGTATGTAACTGTATGCTTCATTAATTAAAGTTGTTATGTGAACTGTTTAAATCTAATGATTACAGAGAAAATATTAGTATGATAACAGATAGAGAAGTACGACTAAACTTCCCAGATACCAAAAACCTAATTACACAGACACTATACATCAACTGACTTGCTGGTGGTTGTCTTTGTCCCATATTATAGGCAGTTCATCTCAATCACACAATTTCATCAACTGCATCATAATCATGGATCAAAATTTCATTTTTGAGTGTAAGTTTCGATCAACCAAATTTAGAAAAAATTGTAAAATAAGTTACTAAATTTTCGAGAATAACAATATAAATTACAATATTACCCCATCAAAAGTGCAAACACACACCTACGAGCTTAGAAAATTATCTATAATCCCCATGTTAACTTTGAAAAAAGACAATAACCCCTTTGTTCACTTAAACATTTGATAAAATCTCGCTATATTTTTAATTTAATTGATTCTTTTGCTAATAAAAAAAACACATATATGTTTTTTTTCTTTTTTGCATTTTTGGCATTTAGGCAAAGTACAGGGGTATTTTTTATTTTAGCTCATATAATTTTCACATTTTTATATTTTATAAAACCCAATTAACAACACATGTTTCTAGCCACTAAAATTGAAAACACATTTTCATCGAAACCACATTTCAATACAAATTCTCACTCCAAAACTTCGACATGTGATTCGTCAAAACACGAGCGAAAATACATCCAAAGACGAAATATGATAGAAAGTATAATGGCAATTACAATCTGCATACCTACAACCTTACCTGATCAATATAATCTCAATTCAGATTGAACTCCTACACATCCTCAATCTCACTTCTCCTAAGGTTGGTCATAGGCAAACTGCCCTCTTGCAAAATATTCATCCTGTCTAAATATAAGTGCTCTTCATAATGGCATGAAGATGATTCACTTTCAGCAGAGATATGATGGTCAACAGTCAAAATTCACTAATGTAATATAGTCAACATATCCAACATCACAATTCAACAACACAAAATCACCCTTTGGTCCTCATGATAGTGATGCTTCCTCTCCCTCCATCGGTGTGAATTTTCGTTTTTCCAACGACTGGTTTACCAGAAAAAGCAGATGTGGGATACAGAGCAGGGTCTTCATTTATTTTCATTGTTTCTGATGGTGGAGTATGTATCTTTTGATTAATGTCCTTCAGAGTCACGTCTCCCTTGACACCGCATGGCTTTAAAAAGTCAAACGGGTAAACAACATAAGAAGAAAAGCTCGTGGATGTCTGCATATATGCCTTCTTACCTGAGGGATCATGGTAACAGTGCTTGATTTTAGCTACATATATAAGACAAAAAATATTTGCTACAGTTCACTATGAGTAATTAAACTCGGTTTACAGATCATTTATTAAGGAGAAGCAATCCTTTAAATGATGCTTTACGAAGTAATCCTTCAAAGGAAGTAATCCTACATGTTTTATTGGACAAAGTAATCCTTCAAAGGAAGTACAGGAAAAGGATAAGAACGTGATTATCCTACATGTTTGGTAGTCAACACTTGTACATGTTAGTCGTCAAAGAAGGTTTAAAATATGCACGCATTCCAATTATGATCGTATTGTACGGTTAATTCTTTCATATATGTATTTTTCATTACATCGCAACTTGATTTTTATGGTATAGACGCTTATGACATCCCCCTCGCAGTAATAATTTCTCATGGCTTTACGACCTTTAGCACAATAATGTAAAAATGTTGTCCATAGATCAAATTATTGCGTGGATTGAAATTCACTTGATTGTGTACAATTTTATTGTGTGTGGGTAGAAGTTTTATACGGAGTATAACAATATCTACACTATTAAATTGCTTATAAAAAGTTTTACTAAAAAACTATGAAAATCTTAAAATTGACAGTTAATTGAAACTTACTATAATAATATCTATTATTATTCCAGAAAATCTATCAATTCTAATAAAAAATAGAAGATTATGTGGTAACATCATGAGATTTTCTATTAAATTCGTGGAAATGGTATTGCAGGAAAATTTTTCCTTCACAAAGTGAAGATTGAAAGTTAGTTGCCAATTTTCCGGCAATCTAATTAATGACGTGGGAAAAACACAACCAATTTTCCCATATTAAAGAAACACACCTAATGATTTTGCAACATATGAATAAATCGATAAGAGAGAAGATCAACCTTTGGGAGCAACACATGGGCGGAACTGATGTTTTTGAACAACTCCTGTTGCATGTTTGATTTCTGAATTTTGAAGCTCTGAAAAAAAAAATCTCAAATAATAAATACTAGTAGATATGACATGTCACAGAAAGAAAAGGAACACGAAAAAAATGATACACAAGTAAAGAACCACAAAACAGTAAACTAAATCGAAGTTTTGTTTCCATGAACCTGCTATATCAATTTGAACATCGGACACTGCAGACATATTCCTATATCACATATGTAAATACAGTATAGATCAGAATTCTTGTTTTCCTCAAAATAAATCAATAAATTGAAGCACATCTAAGTTGCACATACTTATCATCGGGACTTATTTGCAGGTCTGCATCATTAAAGCAACTTTCAATCCATCCTTCTTCTGACTGATCAAGAGACTCAAGACAAGATACAGACGTGCAATCTGGGAGAATATTTGGTTCTTGAATTTTATTGAGGAAAATTATGAGAACTATAAAAATGAATAAAATTTTGAAGCCTAAAGTTCTATAAGTTGATGCAACAAATACATAGCCTAAAGAAAGAATAATGTACACAATCTAGAGGCAAACCTTCATTTTGGGGCATCCATTCTGAAATTTCAGATAAATGCTCTTCAATTGAATTGACCATATCCTAGATTTGATTGAAAAAAAGATGAATTTTTATCATTAACTAGATATATGGTAAATAATATTACAATATTGATTTATTCGAAGAAGTCATAGCCACTCAAAGTGAGACAGTACAAACAACAAAAACAATAAAGAAAAAAGAAAAAAGAAAAAGCTAAGATACTATACAGAATTAAAAAAATTGCAATGCAGAGAAACGTAATTTAAATATTCCGAATAACATAAGTGAAACTATCTTATATGTAAGCAATATATAGATGCATGGAAAATATTGCATGGAAAATAATGCAATAGTAATCAACTATCTACAAGAAATTTGCATCAGCCAAAATGCATCGATCATATAGTCTATGTTTGGAACTTGAATTTTAGCGAAGAAAATCACAAGAAAATTTGTTTTTATTATCAATGCAGGAAAAACATGTTTTACCCACTAAAATTCAAGAACCAAACATAGGCATAGGATATACACAAAACTGATCTTACATTCAGTTTTCTGAAAGTTGGCATTTCCTCATTGTCATGTGAGAAACCTGAAATATTTGAGTCAAACTGCAGCACTCGACGGCTTTTCCCTTGCGATGAAGTAACTCTTGATTCCTCTAATTCCTTGTTCATCTCATCTGGAATTCCGTCATTATAAGAATTAACTTTTTCTTGAACCATAATTCTAAAGTAAAAAAAATGAATAGGACAAAGAGGAAACATAAAGTACTCTTGTTAGAGACGATGAAAGCCAAGTCATCACTGTCCTTCACAGGAGTTGTCTCATCATTCAAGATGCAGAGAAGATCCTGTTCATTTTGAGTTTCATTATTCCATATGCAGCTAGAGATATCTGCTAATTCTTGCAAAGAAAATAGTAACTGTTAGAGGTTTTTTCAAGAATCGATTAAAATATGGAGTGAAAGTAAACTTGATTTATTTAATTAAAAGAAAATTCAAAGGTGAGACCAGCTTACTTAAACTGGTATTGTCCTCGAGAGAGTATTCTCTGCCTTTCCATGGCCATGTTTTGCAATCACTGTTTCTAATATGGCGTGTAAGTAAACTTGATTTATTTAATTACTACCAAAACATGTGAAGGGTGGTAGAAACGCTGGCTCATGCTATTCTTCTGATAACAAAATACACAGCAAAACAGAGAGCAATAGACTAGTACTGTAGTACATTTTACGGTAAGAGTAGCCCTTAAATGCCGTTTTGTTACAAGAAAAGCCATAAGCAGGAGGAACAATATGAGCCATTACAGACAAAATACTAAGAAGGGTAAACACCAAACAAAGAATTAATAAAAATCTCCATACAATACTCATAAAAAAAATTGAACCTTGTACACAATATATAATCGAATTATAACATTAAATTAAGCAAAACACAAGCCCAGACCCAACAAATCACAATCACAAGACCATTATCCTTCTGATCAATAACATTGTAACTGAATTCCACTTCATTTGTGCATAACATGGAGCAGAAACCTCATACGAATCAATACCAGAAAATCCATCCAAATCGACGTCACAAATCCAGCATTAATACACATAAAAAGTTTTTGTCCAAGCATGAAATCATCAGTGGGAACTAATCCATCGGATAATTTCACGTAAAATGCACAAAACAGAGAACCCTACTGATACCCTAAAATAAATCATACAACCCGGTACAAAAGCCAAAAGAAATAAAAAAAGAAACATAAGAAACTCACTTGTCATTATTTTCCATTGGTTTAACTCAGATATGATCAGAATCCCACTTCTCAACTACACAGAACACAACCCACAAACATTAGTAAAATAATAGAGGTAATGTTTGGAATTTGTGGATAATCGTCATTGGGTTGGTTTTAGCACTTAAATGGGTCGAATTGTTTAACCCGCCCTGACCGGGTGAATGATACCAAGTAACAATCATTTTAAATTTTAAATGAGATTCGTTAACTTTAATAAAACATTTGCCTATCAAAAGTTTGGTGCACAACGTTGCTATTTTTTTAATTGATCAATTTACCTCAAAGTAATGTTTGGTATGATTTTTAGATTTTGGAAAAAATATACATTCCTCAAAATTGAAAATCTTGCACCCAAAATTTGGGAATTCGAAACACAATCTATTGTATTCAGATTCTCTTCCTTAGGAATTTTATACTCTATATTAAAAAGTGAGAAATTACATCTGTATCCCTCGATCTTTGAAAATTTTGCATCTACCTTTCTGGCCTTACAAAAATTACAAAGGCTATGAAGATGAATACAAATTGTTTAAAGTTTGAGGAGGTGGGTCTAATTACCCATTTGAAAGACATTATTGAACAACTATTTTATTTGAAACACATACCAATCATACTCTCCCAGACAGAAAAGTCATGTTTGTATCGGTTTCGGATATGTTTTAAAATTGTTTCGGTGGTTTTGACAAAACATTTGAAATACGGCCTGAATTGATTTTGATTGAAATATTGAGACGATAAAATATTAAATAGTGGAATTTGAAAAATTGAGATCTAATTTGAAATAATTTTTCTTGTTGATGTTTGGGATGAAAAGTTAATGAAAAATATCAAATCAAATATTTTATGAAAGTAGGAATAATATAATATAATATAATATAGTGTAATAATTGAGATTGTGATTATTATAATATTGTTGTGATTGAGATGATGATTATTATAATATTGTTGTAATATTAATTTGGATAATTATTAAAAATTGAAAGTAGGTGTATAATTAAATGGTACTACATATATTTTTTTATCTAAAGGATATTTCAGAATTAATATAGTAACTTTAAAATTTGAAATTTATATATAATTAACAATGGTTAAACAATCATTTAAAAATTATATAGTAATGATAAAACTTTTCATTGATATATAATTAATAAATAATACACAATCATCTAAACAAGATACATAATCATATTTATTATTGTAAGGAGAGAGAAAAGATCTGAAAATGTGCGAGGCACAAGACTTACCAACTTGTTCAAAGTCTTTTGTCTTTAACAATTAAACAAGATTTCTGTCGATATCCCTATCTCATGCATATTTGGGCCTTGAGCCAAACGCATGTTTGACTGGAAAAATGGGCCAAACACCAAAGTGATTCATATTGGCCCAAATGTCCGGTGAAACATTTGGGCCAAAATGAATCCAAACGAGGCATTTGACATCCGCTTATAGTCACTTGGAAAATAGTATATTAGTTTGAAACTACGTCGTGTAGCCGGGGGCTTTAACAAGTGTTTTTAAATTTTCTAAAATCGAAACATAAAACACTTTTTGTTTGTGAGATTTGTATCATTTTTCAAGATTCCTGTCCCCCTTATACTTATATCGTTTGATTAAAAAAATGATCCACATATATAAATATTTAAACAACCAACTTTTTCAAGTATACAAGAAAATACTAGAACGTCTACTCTTTTCTCATTAGAATAGCAACCACATAAAGCTTAACAAAAATAATAAAAAATAATTTGTTTCATAAAATTGAAGAATGATAAGTTTTATCCTTTTTTTTTTTTTTTCCGAATAAAAAGCATTACAAATAACATTCTTCTTGGTGCAAAATTGGTACTTCCAGGAGCCATTAGAGTTATTAATAACATAACTGGAAAAAAAAAATTTATACCAAATAGTATTTATGGGTGATGATAATCAAATAAAACCAAAGTCATTTTCACATTTGGCCGAGGGGAAAAAGAATTATTTTGAGCTTGGATTCCTAATTATATAATAGGAAAGAAGGATGGCATAGACCGGTTTAGCCGTTTAGAATAGGGGTGAGCAACTTTAGATTGACATACAAATAATTTTTTTTTTTTTTTTTTTTTTTTTTTTTTGTTTTGATAAATAAGTGCTTTTAGTTAAATTCTTTTACTCCCACGTGGTACCGGAATAAAAAAAATGAATTTTGGAAAATTTTACTTCCTTAAGAACACGATTGCTTATGTACTGATGTACTCTGTTTAAATAAGCGCTTCTAGTTAAATTAAATTCTTTTACTCCTACGCAGTACCGGAATAAAAAAAAAAAGAAAAAGATATCGGAAAATTTTATTTCCTTAAATACAGGACGGCTTCTGTACTCTGTTTAAATAAGCGCGCTTCTAGTTAAATTCTTTTACTCCGAAGCGGTACCGGAATTAAAACAAAATGAATCTTGGAAAATTTTATTTCCTTAAACAAAATGAAGCGGTCTGTTTAGCTAGTTCTACATTCACGATATAACCGAAGAAGAAGAAGAAAGGAACAGTGAGATTTCATATGAACCCAATTTGATGACGGTAATTCTTTAATTGGATTCGTCTTTGTTTTCGGTTTCTTGAATCGTGTTGGTTTTCTTGGTTTCATTTTTTGATTTAAAATTCTGAACCCAGTCTGCTTAATTCCAAGAATTAATTTTTTTATTGTGTTCTTTTGGATGACACTTCTTTATGGAGATCTTGTAATCAGTAATGACTAGGTCACTTTTCTTGGTGACTTTTAATATGTCACATCTGTTATTATTGTATGTTCATACTTTTAAAACCTAAGTTGATTTGGGCAGCGTTTCATAGAAGGAGAGCATCAATCGAATGAGAAGCAAAGATTGGGAGCACTGGTGCAATTGGAATTGAGATGCCTGAACTACCTGAGGTTAATATTGACAGCAGGTACGTACATGCCTCTCTCCCCATATTGAAGTTGTGCTTAGTTTCAGCCTAAGTTTCTTGCCCTCTAGTAGTTGTCTATATGGTTTATACTACCTTAGGTTTATATTTGTTGATTCGTTGTTAGAAAAATCAGAAAACAGAAGTTATGACCCAAAATGTGCATCCCACTTTCACTACTTTCACCAATTTAACCACGTTTTTCTCCTATTCAACAATTCAACCGATTTAACTCATTTTTAGTTCAGTTTCACCCTTTTAACCCAAAATTTGCATCCTACTTTCCCAAAAGACATTATAACTGTTTTCTTTTTCATTGATTTCTTCAATTTTTTTACTAACTTTACCGTTTTAACCCTTTTTAAACCTACTTAGAATGTTTTTTAACCCAAATTTTCAAATCCTGCTTTTCCAAAAGACTTTTTAACTCGTTTTTCATCGATTTCTTTGATTTTTTTACTAACTTTACGGTTTTAACCCTTTTTAAACCTACTTTTAAAATGTTTTTAAACCCATTTTTTCAAATCCTTCTTTCCCAAAAGACATTTTAACTTGTTTTTCATTGATTTCTTCAATTTTTTTACTGACTTTAAAGTATTAACTTACTTTTAAAATGTTTTCTAACCCAATTTTTCAAATCCTACTTTCCCAAAAGACTTTTTAACTCGTTTTTCATCGATTTTTTCACTAACTTTACAGTTTTAACCCTTTTTAAACCTACTTTTAAAAATTTGCAACCCATTTTTTCAAATCCTTCTTTCCGAAAAGACCTTTTAACTCGTTTTTCATTGATTTCTTCGATTTTTTTACAAACTTTCCGTTTTAATCCTTCATAAACCTACTTGACCCAAATTTTCAAATCCTACTTTCCCAAAAGACTTTTTAACTCGTTTTGCATTGATTTCTTTGATTTTTTCACTAACTACAAATTTAACCTCTTTTTAATCTACTTTTGAAATGTTTTTTTAAACCCAACTTGACACAATTTTTCCATCAATCTGGCTCATTTTTTTACCGATTCACCAATACCACTGATTTAACTCAATTTTTTTAATCAAAGTCTTATTTTTTAACCCAAAATTTGCATCCTACTTTCCCAGTAGACTTTTTAACTCGTTTTTCATTGATTTTTTTTATTTTTACTAACTTTATCATTTAACCCATTTTTAACCTACTTTTAAAATGTTTTAAACCCAACTTGACCCAATTTTTTTTAGCAATCTAGCTCATTTTTTCACCGATTCACCAATTCAACCTAACTCGTATTTTGATCAAATTCTCCTTTTTAACCCAAAATTTGCATCCTACTTTCCAAAAAGTCATTTTAACTCGTTTTTCATTGATTTCTGCGATTTTTTCTCTAACTTTCATGTTTTAACCCTTTTTAACCCAATTTTATCAACTTGAACCAAATTTTCATCAATCTAGCACATTTTTTCACCAATTCAACGGATTTAACTCGTTTTTTATTTTTTGCGTCCTACTTTCCCAAAAGACTTTTTAACTCGTTTTTCATTGATTTCTTTTATTTTTTCACTAACTTGACCATTTTAACCCAATTTTTCATCAATCTAGTCATTTTTTCACCGATTCACTAATTCAACCTATTTAACTCGTTTTTTTATCAAATTCTCCTTTTTAACCCAAAATTTGCATCCTACTTTCCCAAAAGACATTTTAACTCGGTTTTCATTGATTTCTTCGATTTTTTCTCTTTCTTTAACGCTTTTAACCTTTTTTAAACCTACTTAAAATGTTTTTAACCCAATTTTTACCAACTTGACCTAATTTTTCCATCAATCTAACTCATTTTTTCACCGGTTCACCAATTCAACCGATTTAACTTATTTTTTGATCAATTTCACCTTTTTAACCCAAAGTTTGCATTCTACTTTCCCTAAAGACATTTTAACTCGCTAACTTTACCGTTTTAACCCTTTTTAAACCTGCTTAAAATGTTTTTTAAACCAATTTTTATCGACTTGACCCTATTTTTCATCAATCTAGCGTATTTTTTCACCGATTTAACTTATTTTTTGATCAATTTCACCTTTTTAACCCAAAGTTTGTATCCTACTTTCCCTGAAGGCATTTTAACTCGCTAACTTTACCGTTTTAACCCTTTTTAAACCTGCTTAAAATGTTTTTTAAACCAATTTTTATTGACTTGACCCAATTTTCCATCAATCTGGCTTATTTTCACCGATGTAAAACTCGTTGAGCCTGCAATTAATTATTTGAACCGGGGCCAGGTAGTGAATCTTTTCAGTATTGCCTTAATTTTGTATGAATCTATTTTGTAGGACATGTGAGTTTGTGATTTTTCATGGCTCAATAAATGTGTATCCCATTGTTTCGTGGAGCTTGGTGAAGGTTATAGGGAACCAGTTGGCAGTAGCATTTATCATTATATGTATGTCCTATTATAACAATCTCCTCATATTGAAACTAGTAATCTTGTTATCTTCTGGAGCATTACACCTAGACAGCATTTCTAATGGATAAACTATTGAATTTTTTTTGAGCTTTCAATTGCTTTGAGGTGTTTCCTATAATGTAGGTTTCTTACAAAGGTGCTTTATTCTACTGCAGATTAGGAACTCCAACAGTGCCATGATCCTTGCTGTTGCAGTGCAGCAGCAGTGTGATGTACTTGACCTTGGTATAGCTTCCGACGAAGAAGAAATCGAGAAGATTTTGGATAGAGCAGAATTGCTATCCTATTAACTTCTGGAGGTGTTTCTATGGGGGACAGGGATTTCGTTAAACCTCTACTTGAAATTTTTTGCTTCCTGGCTTTCCTCCACTGTGACTGAACATTGGTGCAAAACCGTGGTGGAGGTGCCTTGTTTCTATTTCACTGTCTCCATCATTTCTTATGTTTCAGAAATCCATTTACCTATAACCAGATGGACTTAAAAGGCCTTTTGGCATAATCTTCCATTCAGGTTTGCATGAAATCAGGAAAACCTCTTACATTTGCTGAGATTCTTCCAGGATCAACCGAGAGCAGGGCTGAAAATAAAATCCTTGCTTTTGGGTTACCTGGAAACCTAGTGAGCTGTTTAGTCTGTTTCCATCTTTTTGTGGTTCCTGCAATTCGACTTATTACTGGATGGACACACCCTCACCTTCCAAGGTCTTTTAGAGTTTTGAATCTATTGCTTCTTATTTCATGCCATCCCTGTATCTTTCATCTTGATTCTCCAGCCTACCTTCACTACTTTATATTCCAATCAACTAATACTGTTCTCTTATTTGGTGTATATGTTGGGCAGAGTGCGTGCTCGTCTCAAGCAGTCAATAAAGACGGATCCAGTCCGTACAGAATTTCATCATGCCATTATCAGGTGGGAAAACAGTGATGGTTCAGAAAGTTTGGGGTAAGATTTAGCTCTTTCTTCATAAATATTGTATACCAGGCTCTCTCACCCCACCCCCTCCCTCTCTTTCTCCCTTGTCACATACTTGACTATCTGTCTATGTTTTTGCATGTAAATGTGTCTGCCTTTTTTTGTGCACGGTTCAGTGTATTCACGTTAAGATGTACAGCATTGTGTGATGTCATCAATTATTTTCAGTTTTCCCTACAATAATCATTCTTGATGGGTGAGAAAATTTTACTTTTTCTTTCTTGATGAGTGTCAGATTTGTTGCTAAGAGTACCGGTCATCAAATTAGCAGCCGATTCTTGAGTATGAAATTAGCAAATGCCTTATTGGAACTTCCACCTGGAGGCAACCTTATTCCTTCTGGAACTTCTGTGGTGGCAACTATCATTTCTGATTTAAGTGGTTTTGCTGGGACTAGCACTTTACTGTCATCAATGCCAGTCTGTACAACAAAAAATAGTAATCCAAGCGAGGCAATTGCGAAGTTCCTGATTATAGAGTGGCTATCCTTACGGTGAGTGAAACGGTTGCATCAGGGATGGGGCCTGATCGATGGTATATCACATCTTCATCTTCTTCTCCAATATGCTTTTAATTGGATTTTTTCTTGCTTTATGTATTTGTACTTAAATTAGTGTCGAGCACTCGCAATACACACTAATTTCTGATACTTGCTTTCTCCTTTTTTTTAGGACGGCACTTTGTACTGCAACTATTATAGCTAGAATAGGATTTGTATCCTGTCCCATCCTCATTCTTACCCCTTGTCTAACTAAAATAAATAATGTGCTCTCTCTTGCTCAACTATTAGACCATGTGTGTGTGTACTTTAGAAATTGAATGAAGTGTATATAGTAGTAAAAAGATAGCACTTCTTAAGTTTTAGGATACCATTAGGGCATTTCAGTATCTATATTAGGGCAGCAATATATTGAGCCATACAATAAAAAAAGAGTTGCATCTTAGAATTATCAGAATCTTGTGATGCAACAGGAATTCTATTCTCAAAAAATCATCCTTTACAACACAAATTGATCTCTAGTTTTGATCGGTAAAAGAGTTTCGTTCTACTAAGATGATGTTGCACAATCAAAATCCAAACAGTCAAGTCAAACAGTCTGTCTAAGGGGTTTTTGCATTTTGCACCCTACACTCGAAATATAAATTTAGCAATTTGCACCCCCAAAATATGAACAATTCAACACTTTGCACCCTTTTGTTATTTCCTCAAAAAATCTAGGGAGTCATTGTACCCCTGAAACATGAGAAATGTGCATTTTGCACCCCCGAAATACAATTATGAATACTAGATTTCATTTCATTTCTCTCTCCATCTTAAAATTTATTTTTGTGATATGATTCAGTCAATTTTATGTATTAACTTTCTAGAAACTTGTCAAATTCTCTTGAATATTTTGAGGATATTTGAAAAATTGGTACTTAAAGAGATATGTTAAAATAGATTTTGCAGTTGAATATTCAAATATTCATAATCATATTTTGCAAATTTTAAGAAAAAAGAAAATAGATTGCCTATTTTGCCCCTAAATTTTTTTGATCTCGGTGGCCAACTTTGTCGAAAAAACGAGAGGTGCTAGTTGTTGAATTTTTCTTAATTTTAAGTGCTAAATGTTAATTTTGTGTTTAGAGTTCAAACTTTCAATTTCTCGTGTTTCGAGAGTGTAAGTTGATGAGTTGTTCTTAAATTCGAGGGTGCTAAGTGCTAATTCTATTTCGAGATTGCAAAATGCCCATTTCTCATATTTCAGAGGTGCATAGTGTCAAATATCCAAAAATAAATTACCTATTTTGTCATCAGGTTTTTTGAGGAAAATTAAAAAAGGTTCAAAGTGCTAAATTGTTTATATTTTGGGAGTGCAAAGTACTAAATCTATATTTTGAGGGTACAAAGCGCCTATTTCTCATAGTTCGAGAGTATAAAGTACAGAAAATCCTCTGTCTGAACACGATATAGAACACCCACAAATATAAATCGACATAACATGAGAGTTAGATTTCGTTACATTCTTTGCTTCTCAAAATTTCCTGATGGAATCAAACAAAGATGAGGACCTCTATCATACAATTTCATACAACAAAGTGCGATATTAATTCTACTATGAAACTGCTACAGTCACCGTAGGTTCATTTAACATTAACTACTGTACATGAGCAAAATTTGAAGGAAAGGGAAAAGTACCATCCTACCCTTTCCACCGTGTTCTCTTTAAAGGGGCAGTAGCAACCATCTCCTCATCTCTCATTCTTTTAAAACTGCATGGAAATTTGCTCTCTGTTGAAGTACCACAATTTATTTCCCGAAGACCTTAAAAAGAAAAATCGTGATGCTTCAGATATTTACAATTATGTCGAAGAATGCATTAAAATTTATATATATATATATGAAAAAGTCACACATTTGCAGCTTACCTGAGACAGCTTCATCATATCTTGATCTCTTAAAATTAATCGCATCTCTGAAGCACAATTTTCTCTTCAAAAAATTTACGTCATCCGATCCTACAATGCCACATCACAGGATACTTACTGTTAAAAGACATATTTTTTTGACTGACTTAATCTTTGCTAACAATAGAATTAAAGAAACTAAAAGTAAAGAACCAAACATAGAATTTTCAATGACGGCAGAATTACCTGAAATAGTCTCCTTTAACTTATCATTATTGAGCAAGTTGCCATGCTCAAGCTGCTGTTTCTTTTTAGCGTTCCTAATATATCCTTGTTCGCTCATCTCGGAGATCCCATTTCCAGTTGGGTCGTGTGATCCTAATAAACCAATATTGAACTGAACAATCACTTTATAATAAATATAGTGCAAAATGAAAGCTCCAAAGACACATCTGCAAAAACTATAAAAGCTGCATGTGGCACCTTATATTTGTATAACAACTCTACTTGTGAAATAAAGTGAAAGAATAAACATTTAGACTACATTACCCTCATCATATATATGTACAAAGCACAGTAAGGCCATTACTTACAGATTTTTAGGAAAAATCAACCTTGAGACAAAAAATAGTTGTGATTGGATCAATCCTATCTGTGAGAAAATCAATTTTAAGTTTTAAGACAATTATCATGTACATGAATAACTCTATCGAGTAATTTAGGTACCATATTGACTATTTTCCATGAGATTTGAACAGTTATCACAACCAAAATTCAGAGGAAAATTTGCATTTTTAGTCCTACAAGACTAAGCCTTCAGCATATTCCCTTCTCCTTACCCAACTTGAGACCAAAAGTCCAAAACTTCTTATGGACCAAAGCTTTAGACTACTCTATGAGGCCAAGAACGTGCAAATTTTTCAAAATTTTCAGGCTCTGTGGAGCTAAAATGCAATTTTGCCAAATTTCAACATTCAACAACCATTCTATAGTTCAGAAATAATAACCAAGATCCCATTTTGGTAAAGAAAATAAAATATATGTATGAAGTATGAACTCCTCCATTCATAATCATTTGGTGTTCACTACTCAACCTCGCAATTATACAAATATGAAATCCAGTAGCTCAATTGAATTCATTCTAAAATACTTTCATGATAGTAAAACGATATAAAACAAGCTACTATAAGCTCCACTAATTCAATAGAATTTTAATCAATTCAGCATTCAAGTTCAGTACATAAAACAGAAGGAAAAAGAGGCTCGTACTTTTTGACCCAATTTTGGAAAGCTTGCCATGAACAAGTAGAGCATCAGAATCAGAAGCTCCAGTAGACAACCCACGAGAAGAGAAGAAGCCAATCAGAGACTTCCACGTCACCGAAGAAGCTATCAAATCAACCCCTCTGCTTATAAAGTGACCGTTGAGCTTCAGAGTATTCGGGTCGAGTCCGAATACCCGAGCAATTGACCCGAGGTCCAGCTTCTGATCTTCCCACGCAATTATTTGAACTATTTTGGATGATACTGAAGGACAGAGTAGATTTACTCTTCTCCTTTTTTCTGCCTCTCCTTCCATGTTGTTTAGAAACTTTTGGGGGAAACTAATATAATAAATTTAGCTCTTCTTTTTTCCCTTTTGGCTATGGATTTTGTCAAATTGTTCGTGAAATTTCTTCTGTGTGTGTTGGTGTAGAGCTTGCTTTTGGCTGTGGGTTTTTCTTTTCAATTCAAGTGTTTTTCTCTTTCAACTTCTAACGGGCTCTGGAAGTATCCTAAAATCGATTTAGCGCGTGTGTTTAATAATAGGGTTTGCAGCAATTATGGCCATTATGATAAATGTTGTAATTGAGTTTTCTTTCCATTTAATCTTTATTATAATTTTAATTTATGCACGTGATTTTAATGAATTATCGGTATAGTAAAATATGAAAAAATATAAATTAATAAATTTATCTAATTGATTTAAATGTGAGTTGTACTACCTATAACATAATAAGAAAGAAGGAATCAATCACTTTATGTTATGTGAGCTTTTTACTTGGAAGACTTAAAGGAATCATGTAAACTTTATATGCTAGATTATTTGAGTAACGGACGTTTATCATCTTAAAAATATATTATTTTTACACTTTATATCATGAAATCGAAGTATTGACACTTTACATTATTTTTTTATTTTGGATTTCCCAAGTAATAACATATTTATGGGAAAAAAATTGCAATTTCAAGGTGCAACTTCTCAAAATTGCAATTGAAGGGTCCTAAATACCAAAATTAGGTATTTTTGGTACCAAATGCCAGTTATTATTATTTCCCACAAATTAAAAGTGTTTCTTCCTTGAACGAGTTACAGTCTTACAGATAATATAAAAACAGCATATTAGAAATAGGGTTAAGGTTTTGAGCAGCAAATTTGGTCAGTAGCCATACGATGTACTCTGATCGAGTAGAAGCGCAGGGTAATAAGTCAATTAAGGATCACCCCAACGAATATTCATCCGCAGATTCCGGTAACCGGAGTCCAATCTCCGGCAAGAGGTCAATTTCCTTTCCCCTACTTTTTTTTTTTCATGTGTGTGAACTAATGTAAACTTTAACTTCAGTAGGCTTTCTTCAGTAGATTTATATCTGTATGTGCATGCAAATCAGTAAATCATAATCCTAGGGTTCTTGCTTTTGAACTGCTGCATTGGGGGAATGTCATGAAAATATGTGATTCTGTTTCCTACTGGTTTTGGTATAAAATTGTACTGAATAGCTTGGACATTTATTTTGAGGCAATAGTTCAGTCGGTGCATTTTTATGAAATTTAAAGAATTGAGGGTACTATGCTCAGAGATTATCTTTTCAATTGGAGGGTATATCAGGGGAATGCTCCACATTGAAAAAGTATTTGGAAGATCACAACATCTTTATATTTTTCATTCCGGAAATCATGAAGCTCTTTAATTTGTATGCAGACAAAGGGAAGATGATGAGGATACACGGGAACCTAATCTACTCGGATACAATGGAGTTCAAGTCTCGGGTATGGAGTGTTTTTAGTAACCTTGTAATAATTACAAGGTGCCGCTTTTGTCTATAGTAATAGACTAATAGTACTATGTTATATTTATATGGTTATACCTATAATTTAGCTGAGGCAGGGCTGAGTTTTATTTGTGGCCCATGTAGATTGCAGAGTTGGTGTAAACGGTATTCGTTCGAATCTTCAGAGTAAGAGTATCGAGCAAACTGCTCAAGACCGCCACGAAAGGTTCACGGCATTGAAAGAGCTCATCCAGGCAAGGATGCGTGAGGGTACAAGCGTCCTTGAACATGGCCTTAAAATGATCGGGCTCATTGTGAAGCTTAAGAATCTAGGTGTGGTTATGGACAATGTGCTCTACTTGGATTTGATCCTTCAATCCTTGCCCAGCTCATTTAATTCCTTTGTCATGAACTTTAACATGCTTAATATGGATGTTTCTATTTATAAGCTAGTGAATATGCTTTCATCTGCGGAGGCTTTCCTTAAAAAAGATAAGCCCTCGATGCTTTCTAGTACTTCACGATCCAAGCCCAGAATGTCAAAGAAAGGGAGGAAGGGGAAAGGTTCATGTGCGAGAAAGCAACCATTGAGGTCTTCCGATTTGGTTGAGAAGAAGAAAGGTAAGAGCCAAGAGGACAAGTGTTTCCATTGTAATAAAATTGGGCATTGGAAGAGGAATTGTCAGCAGTACCTCAAATCTATCAAAGAAAGTTAATTCTTTGATGAAGTTAATCCATCCAGTAATTGTACATCTTGAGTGTTAGTCATTTTTTGTAATTATCTTTGAGTGATGGGAACAAGTACGCAGCAATTGCGAATGTAGAAGATGAAATTTAGAGAAATATTAGTATAATTTTAACATATTTTAATTTTTCAACATTTTTTTTTTCATACATGTATTCAAACTATCCTTTCAAAAACAAAAAATGGGACAATCATTAGAGGCCGTTTGGCCTCATGTTTTAACAGCCCAATTTCTCGTTCGGAGGCCAAACATAGGAATGTGAGTGTTTGGACGAAAATTATTGCGGCATGTTTCCTATGCCAGATCAGCAAAACCACGGTCCATGAAAAGTAGCAAAGTAGTTGCTTATGCTCACCGCAATTTTGTAAAATACTAGTTTGCCCCTACATACACCCATTGTGTTTTTTTCAAGTAATTATATACACTCATTGTCTTTTTATGTCCATCTTTATGTATATAAAACTAAACTTTTATTCTTTTTATTGATGTTCTTAGTTCCTGCAATTCGACATTTCAAGTGATAACTTCATTTACAATAAAGTTAATTTTTCATTAACCTATAGAGTTATATATAGTCAAAACCTTTAATTACTTAATAATCTTTTACTATTGTATTAATTTTTTTTATAATAGTCTTATATTTCTTGGAAATTTAAAAAAAATTAAGTTAACAACTTTTCCTTATTAATTTATTTATTTTTCATTATATCATTCTTTTATAGTAAATAGCATATAAAAAAGATTAATTTTGTAAATTATATGAAAATTTGCTTTTTTTTAATCAATTGTGATTCTTGGGAACTAAACGCTAAATCAATTCTAATAAAATTAATTCTCTTAAAAGTAATTATATTATAATCAATTATCTCAAAAGCAATTATACAATCTGAAAGAAAAAGAATGTGATGTAAATGAAAGGTGCACTCCCTCCCCCGAGCTTAAAAAGTTGGTTTGGACTCCCTCTACGTCAGGAGTTTTTTCCTCCAAAAGTGCTTATCTTGTATCTCAGGCCCACCGTTTTACGTCACTTCAAGCTCCAGATTCTCTTATTGTGAAAAATATTTGGAAGGCGAAGCTTCATAATAGATTCAAGGTTTTTTTTGGAAAGTTTTTCATAATCTTCTTCCGACCAAAGTTAGGCTTAACGCGTTGTTTCGAATTGATTGTTTGGATTGCCCCGTGTGTGGTTTAGAAGACGAGTCTTTGGAGCATTTGTTTCTTCGTTGTCCTTTCGCCAAAGCAGTTTGGTTCACATCTAAATGGTCTTTTCGTCTTGATGCATTTAGTAATGAACCCCTTAATTGCTTTCTCTCGGCCATTCGGGACAGCAAAGGAAACTTGTTCACTTGTGACGATTCTAGACGGGAATTTCTCATTTTTGCAGCTACTACTCTTGATTCCCTTTGGGTGAACCGAAACCTCATCACTCACGGCAAACCTCCTTATTCGGTTTCTACTTGTGTCAGCGGATAGAGTTGAGAGCAACTGATCATTCATTGGCCCATTTGCGCCTCTCTTTCATGCAAAAATCTGCACCTCTTTGGTCGGTTTGGATTCCCCCGAAGCTTGGTTGGTTTAAAGTGAATTCGGATGCAGCGTTTCGTGATGGCAAAGCTTTCATTGCGGTTTTGGTCCGTAATTCTTCGGGCTCCATCCTTTTCGCCTCCTCTCTCTCTTGCACTTGTTCTTGTGCTGCAATGGCCGAGGCTTTCGGGATAAAAGAAGCTTGCTCAATTGTGAACCGGCTAAAGTCCTTAATGTTATCTTTGAAAGTGATTACGCTCAAGTTGTTTGTGATATAAACAACCGTCTCAAGGAACCGGATTGGGAGTCTCGTGGTCTTATCTTGAAAATCCGTAACTTCTGGGTATATTGGCCTAAGTGGAAGTTTCGATTTTCTCCCCGTGGTTCCAACTTCGCCGCTCACAACCTAGCTTCGTGGGCTTTTGCTTCAAATTGGTCGTCTACGATCCCTTTTAATTTAATTCCTTATAATGTTTTTTGTGATGGTGGCTATCCCATCTTTGATTTCATTGAACCTTTTGTATGATGTTTATTTTTTAATGAAGTATTGAATTAAAAAATATATATATATATATATATATATATATATATATATATATATATATATATATATATATAATAAAAATTTATAGCGTATGCACTATGCACCGTAGGGCACCAAAGTGGCTTTACTAACTCGTACCCTTGATCCTTTCACAATCTAAATCCAATTTATTTCCCCTTCTAAAAAGAGTCCAATTTATTTCCTACAAATTAAAAAGTACAATTTCTTCAGTCCCTGCAATTCAAATACCTAACATCTAAACAGCGATTGGAATTAGGGTTAGGGTTTTGAGCAGGAAATTTGGCCAGGAATCTTACGATGTATGCTGATCGAGTTGAGGCTCAGGGTAATAGGTCAGTTAAGGAGCGCCTTAACGGAAATTCATCCGCAAATTCCGGTAGCCAAAGGCCAATCGCCGGCAAGAGGTCAATTTCCTTCCCCCTTAGCACGTTTATTCATTTGTGAACTAAAAAAAATGAACTTCAGTAGGCTTACTTCAATTGGTTTATTTGTCTGTGCAAGAAACTCTGTAAATTTTAATCCTAGGATTCTTTCTTTGAAATAATGTGCTGCATCGGAGGAATGTTATGAAAAGAAGTAAGTTGGTATAAAATTGTAGTATGGTTTGAATATTTAAATGTATCTTTTGCTGGTATTATTTTTTCTTACCATGTAAATTGGGTGGGATGGGTTTAGGTTACCATTATTTTGCATTGTGGAGGACATGTACTTTGTGGCAATAGATTGGTTGGTGCATTTTGTTGGAATTGAAAGAGCTAAGGGTACTATGCTCAGAAATTATGTGGGTAAAATGTCTTTCCAATTGGATGGTAAAGCAGGGGAATGTATCATATTAAAGAAATATCTGGTAGATCACTGCATCTTCTTTTCTTCTTTCCTGGAGAAAATGAAACCACTTAACTTTTCATGCAGACAAAGGGAAGATGACAAATGGGAACATGATCTATTTAATGACAATGGACCTCAAGTCTCAGGTATGGAGTGTTCCAAGTAAAGTTATAGTAATTATTAGGTGCCGCTTTTGTCTGCAGTACTATGTTATACTTATACCTGTACTTACTGTAGCTGAGTGTTCATTTGTGGCTTATGTAGATCGCAGAGTTGGTGCAAAAGATCTTCGTTTGAAGCTTCAGAGGAAGAGTGTCGAGCAAGCAGTGCAAGGTGTGAGGGGATCTATTTCTGGAGGTGCAAGAGATCTACGTGAGAAGCTTTCTGGTACATCTTATTCTCGTCCTGTTGAGTCTGGGTCGTTGCCACTGAGGTCAAAGCCTGCACCGGAAGTCAGTAGACCTCCTAGGAGGAGTGTCATAGCAGAAGCCCCTGTCTCGGAAACAAAGAAGATTGCTAGCTCTGTTGTATCCAAGAAAAAACCTCAGCAGAACGTAAGAAAACAACGATAACCTCCTTTCTGATAGATTTAAAACCCTTTCAATAACCCCCCCCCCCCCCCCCCCCCCCCCCCCGCGACCCACCACCGTGGGTAAGCTTTTGGCATATTTTCTTGTCTAAATTAAAAACTTCAAACAAATTGATAATTCTATTCAACAATTTTCATTCCCCTAATGTTTACTTATTGATGCAGGTTGAGTCTGTGGATAATTTCCTCCGGTCCCTGGGTCTCGAGAAATACTCAATTACATTTCAAGCTGAAGAAGTACTTCAATTTCTTGTTTCAGTTTAATGTTTCAGGGAACTGTTGTCATATTGTTACATTTATAAACATTCTGCTCTGATTTGTCAGGTTGATATGACAGCCCTAGTACACATGAGCGATGAAGATCTTAAAGCCTTAGGAATACCAATGGTGAGTATTGCCTATTGACTCTGCAATCACTTTCACTTTAGCCTCATTTTATTTGTTAATGCTAAAGTCTTGCTTGATTCAACCACTAACATAGAGTGATAACTCACTTTTATCTTCTACATTCTTTTTGTTTGATTGGTACCATGCATTCCATCATAGTTGCTCTCTTTTCATATTTAATTTTCAAGCATCTCATCTTGCCAAAGTCTTCAATGCAAATGCTAATGTCTTCAAGAACAAGAAGCTTACTAAACTCTTGCATGCTATTCAGAACTTCCTCAAATCACATTCTATGCCGAATGTCAAACCTTATGAGTAAACTTAAGAAAGTCATATCCCGTGTTTGTATTGGGTCAAGTACAAGGAACCCTTCCACTGTGCTTTGTCCAATAATGGGCACTAATCCAGTTGCCACTTTATTTAATTGATATGTGATGAAAATTGATGCACTAAAGTAATTAAAAGAAATCATTCTCACAGAAAATATCCTTTCAGTTTGATGAAGAATTAGACAAGGAGTCTTGATTGTAAACGATTTGAAATATGTTGCTTTTTGAAATTGTGGATCCTCATGGAATGATGGTCTTAAGACAACAATTTTAGGCAGCACTTACCGTAGGAAGATGTTGCTACTCCCCCATTACCTTGCTCTGATTTGTGATATTTGTCATTTACCATGGGTGGGCCAGCACAACATGGTGATATGGAAATATATACAGCGTACAGTTTCTGGGGAATGGTCACAGTAATTCTTAGGCAAAGGTCTTCCTTGCTTAGACACAAAAAACAGGGGCTAAGTTTGCTTCATCCGAATCAGGTGTATAAACATATATATAAATACTAATACCAATAAATTTCTTAAATAACGAAGAAAATGAAGTACACATGAAATAAGGAGAAAATAAAGGATAGTAATTACCTGGAAGATGGAGGTTTGGGACCATGGATAAGGATTAGTTATGGGGCATCATCCCTCTTTCTTGTACACTGTTTTTCTTTTTTCTTTTTTGGTGGGAGGGGGGTGGGGGTATGAAGAGGCATCTAGAGTTTTCTTGACTGCTGCTTACTTTCATTGTGTTTTGGTATAGAATTGATCCCATAGTGACCCTTGATGAGGAAAATCCTATGAGGTTTTTAAAGTTTTAATTGATTCACATGATAACATCTATTTTCACTTTTTGGAGCTAATTATTAACCTTGTTTTGCCATCATGTTTTGGTGCCATTTATCATTGGTGAAGTCAAGTTAAGGCTTGCCTTGTCTGAAATTCTGAAATATTCAAATCAACTATCTCTGCAATTCTCACTGTTTCTATTGTTGTTTCAGGGTCCAAGGAAGAAGATACTTCTAGCACTGGAGACAAAAGTCTGATGACTGATTGGGACAGGTGAAATCTGGGTTTTTAATCTTTGGACCCTATTTATTGTAACAATCCTCAGACCCGCAACTTTTCTTTTATATGTTGCAAAGTTCTCGTGTAGCTTTTATGAGGTACTCTTAAATTGTGTAATGCTGAGATGGCTTGAACGAGTGCTTCATTGTAATTGAAAACATAGATGTTTTACAATTGAAGGACAGTAAGATCTAAGATTGTGATGCGTGTGCTTTACCCTTGTCAAGTTGATTGATCAGTCCTACGATATATAAATTAATATAGCTGTTTATTTATGCTGATTTCTTCATTAATGGAACACCTTAGGAACCGAGCCATCATTTTGGTGTTACGAGCAAGATGCTCTAAAATTTGTTTCTGTATGGTTAGGTTGGAGCTGATTTTATTTTGTGCTTTCTGAGTTTCTGGAGAATCTTCTGTAAAATTCATATAATGTCTTTTCAACCCCTCCTCCCCCACCCCCGAAATGTGAAGAGTTCTGATAAATAAAGTATCATGATTTGTCACCTTTCAGGACAAAAAGGAGGAAAAAGTGCGTTTCGTTGTGTATGAACTCACTCTTGCTACACCAGATTGTTCATCTTTCTCTTGGAAAATTTGTAGCACCCAACCTAGTTGCCCGACATGTGTCCAATTCTTACATGTGAAAATTTTATTTGAAAGTAAATCCTAAATTCACTATTTCAGCTTCGCCCAATATTGGTTTCAATCGATCACAAGACAATGTAAGTAGTTCTCTCGTGAGTATTAGTTGCCATATTGTTGATTGGGCGTTGTTGCCCTGTATGTTGGACGTTCAGAGTTTTTAAATTAAATATCATCATTTTTTTCAATAAAATATCAGAGTGGGTATAAATGCTTATTTGAGTAAATTAGTGCAGGTGGGGAATCTCTCTGATCCAATCCAATGTAGCCGCCACACTAGCCCGGCTGTAACAATGTTTCGGGTATTTTGAAAAAAAGAGAAAAAAAATGTTTCGGGTCATTCACATAACGCTTCATTCGGGCCTGTTTATCTTGCGTATCTGAAGTTAGTTTTATTTCATTCCAGAAATAAATCGAGGTTGTAGAAAAAAATTGAATTTTTCATAATGTTGTTTGTGAGATGAGATAAATAAATGGTAGATGGACACTGCTAATCTTACAAATTGACTATAAAGCAGTATAACAGCCCATTAACTGAATCCTTAATTAAATTCAATTTGTGTGCTTCCCTGTTTTGACTACTTTAAAAATTACCAAGAACTGGCCCTCTCAATTTTTTTTTAGCAAAACTGACACTAAAATATTTGTAACTAATTAAAGTTCCACACAATCATCCTTGAAAGTGCTTTAAAGAACCTTAGGCTGTCAACTTACAGGTTTGTAAGATTGACATTTTCCAATTTTTTAAGATGAGAATATTTTAGTAAATTGAAAGAGAATAAGTTCATTTATGAAAAGTAAAGCCTTTTCTCAGTGAAGGAATGAAAGGATTGGAAGGATAGACAGATATTGAACAAAAAAACCTAGTGCTCAAGCCTAAACCTTACTCCTAGTATTGTATTGCACTCACTTCCGTCAAGGCTTAATTGCAAGGAAGATGAATATGAATAGTTAACCACTAGCTCCAATCCCTGTAGAATAGCCCTCTTTCGTACCCAAGGGATGATAAATTCCTAGATGGGCGTAATCCTCTTTGGTGAGCCGTGTGAAGGGAAACCTTCCTGCACGGTTCGGAGAGCACTAAATTAGAATGAGAGATTCACCACCACATCATTGCATGCAAGGGGAGCTCGCTTGATTCGCAGATTGGTCCGACTCGTATATAGTTTGTTTGACTTTCAAAGAGCATCAAAATGCTCAAGCAAGACAAACAGGACCTTCGAATTTGAGGAAAGATTTTTGAGAAAGACTTCAATGACTCCAAAATTAAATAGATTGATTAGAGAGAGAAAACAAAAAGTAAATATAATTACTTAGTAATTTGAAATATATACAAAATTAAAATGATATCCATCAAACAAAAATACAACCACGTGTGGCCAATAATATTCACTACAATTGAGACCCGTATTGCTCCTAGACATTTGGCATGAGAATTACAAGCATAAATTGGATTTGTTTTGGTTCATCATTCTGATTCTTAAGCACATTCGCCCATTTTTCTACCTTTCACCTCGACATGTAAAAGAATTTCACTTCAGAAGTTGTGATAGCAACTGATTTATGCTTTCAAAAGAACAAGCAGGTGCAAATGCAGCACATTCGGGAGCATACACACAGGAAAAAGTCTGCCCATTTTCGAAATTAACTTCTGGGATTTTAGTTAATTTGTAGGTGCTACTTCAGTTTGGTTTTCCATGCACTATATTTTCTGCTTTCCTGCCTGTATCTTTTCCATTCTCTAAGGGCAGCTAGAACCACATGCAGCGAGACTGGAAGAAAAAAGGGCTGACAATGAACAAGAGAGAAGATAATTAGGATAACCATAATATATTACTCGTCTGGTAAAAGAGAGTATGCAGTCTAATGCATTAAACATACAGTACCCGGCAAATTGCATTTTAGTCCCACAGAAACTACACTCAATACTTTTGGTCCCGCACTTCCAAAAATAATACTTTTGGTCTTAAATTAGCACATTTTGTCATTTTCCCCCTCCCTGTTCAAATTTTGCATTTTTGGTTCCGTACAGCAGTGTCTTTTTTAATTTTCTGTCTAATAAGACTCTCTCTATTTTTGTACTTTTGGTCCCATAAGCCTGTCTGTGTTCGGAAAGGGGAAGAAAGGATGAAATGTTCAAATTAATTTTGGGAACTTGAGTGCAGGATAAGAAGTGTGAGTTCATTCTTGACTAAAAGTGCTAGTTCTTCAACTGGGACTAAATGTGCATTTTCGCCTATAATAACCTAGTTTACTATCATTGTGTTTGCCTTCTTGCTACAGGTTAAACTCTGACAGCCTTGCGTCCAGACCAATAATTACTTTTGAAAAAGTGTCAGCAAAAAATATCTGATTTTTAGTATTCTCAAAAACCTTTCTTTTGAACAACAAAATGAACTTCATCACATAATAAAATTGGAGTAGTCAGAGTCATGGAACAAACCGAATAGACAGCAAAGCAGTGCTCAAATGAGTAGTAGCTCACGGACATCATAGATGGGTGGTAAAACGCATCCTCTGCAAAGGATCTTGCTAGTCTAGAGGACACTGACACGAGAGAGAAAATTTATGTGTGAGCATATTTATGCAAAAGAGGAAAGGCGATTCTTCATAACCACATTTTGAAATTTAATTATATAATTATACCGGCAGAAGCATCATAAATCCCACTGGACACATTGCTAAGAGCCAAATTTGCAGCTTCAAGAGAATACTTCACCTGCTCAATAATGTTAAAGAATAAAGTTTCAGTTTGTCTTGATACAAAGACAAAAATAAATCTGTGGAGTAACTAAATTATATATTACAGATGAATGAGATTAAAATGAAAAGCACTACTTGAATTTTAAACAGAAATAGCAATCATGTTCATGGAAAAGAGAAAAAGAAATCCAGACACATATTTCATTAACTCGGGATTTTGATGAGAGTAACATGAAGTTGATTCAGCCAATACACAGACAACATTCTTGGGCAAAATTTCGGATTCTAGCTGGAAAGATTTTCAGCAAACCAAATTTCATATCATATTCTTTTCCTTCAAGCTTCAATATTGGTTAGGAAGAAAACATCATAATTGACAATTACAATCAGAATACTGAAGTGACTAATATTGTTGGAGATTTCATAGAGAAGAAACTTTCACTTCACATTAAGCGATGGAGATCTGGAAGTAATATTTTTATCAGTTTAAAATGATTATACACTAAAACAAACAAACAAAAACAGTAACAACATTATGACGACATATTAAGTTAGTCCTTATCCGGAGTACATTTCATAGATAACTTTATTCAGAGTGCATTTCATTGATAACTACAACAGTCATATCAGCATCTCAAGAAGAGCAAATTCCATTTTTTGTTGTAAAGAATATTGAAATATGCGACACTCACCTGTTTTCCTATTTCATCCTTAATTATCATTCTTGGAAGCGACTGAACCTGCACAAATAACTTGATTAAATCCAAGTACTGAAATTGAGGTTTCTAAAAAGGGTAAAATTATTTCATACCAATCGAGAAAGTGATCCAAGAGTTGTGCCACTTTGAAGAAGATTAAAGCATGTGTGCTGCCGTGACAACACATCCAATTCCCTTATAAGAAGAATAATACATATGTCATTAGTTTCTAAACAGAGATATGCCAATTGCTAAACATCCAGCACAGAATTATGTAAAGAAATATGATGAGACAACAAATATAAATTCCATACATCATCCATAGTAGTATTTAGCTTCTAAGATGTTTCTAGAGTGCTTGGTTCAATTTTGAACATAGCATATAAGCTCAAAAGTATAAGAGTCTCAAAAGCTAACAACCTGTTTTAGGAATAGACAATACAAAATCTTATAAGCACTTCTAGTTTGACCAACGGCCTAATCGTCGCATCCTAGTTCTTAATGTGAATTCTAACACCATCATTCCTTGCCCAAGTACATTTCCTCTTTCCGCCACTATCAGTCTTTTCCCTGCAGCGCCTCTTCTACTCATTACCTGACCCAGCTTTGAGCTTCCCGAGTCCCCAAATTTCAGCAACACCAAGAATTTTAAGGATGACATGCCACCTCAGTTATTACAGCTCATAGCCATCACCCACAATCATCTACATATGGTTCAAAGTTATTTCATGGGACCATATCAAACACCAAGACACCTTAAACTCTTCACACCACTATTATCAAGTACTTAACTTCTTTGGTGTAGATATTAAGAGCTTAACGTGATGATAAGAAGCATTGAATCTGTGTCGGTGGAAAAGATGGATAGAGAAACAGAATGAACAGAAAGGGGAAGAAAGCACCACTGTGCAGGAGGAAAAGAATGGAAGTATGGAACACAAGTCATCGGAAGGAGTAATAACAACTGAAAAACAAACAAAGAATAAGGGAGTGATAGTGAACAAAATAAGAAAGAGGAAGATTTGAATGTATATTTATGAGAACATTCGCCTATTATATTGTATTGTCTCCCCAAAAGCTCCTACTATTGTAATCATAAGTTTATCTCAATGTCTTTTTTGTTTTTTACATGTTACTTGTTTAATAAATATTTCCTTTTTAATCATTTATCAGCACTAACCCGAAACTTGGCCCAAATTAGTTAGTGTCTTGTTTTCCTAAATAAGATGGAACAAAGTAAAATCTTGAAAGGATCTCCTATGACCTTTTTGCTTACAAGCTCTTTTTCTTAAGCTAAGCTAAAGAACATATTACTTAATCATCCATTCCCGACATAAGGAGAACATAAGAATAACATCGCAGAAGTAAGAACAGGTACAGGTTTATTATTAGGAACGAGCGGTTAAGTTGCTGACCACAGAGAGAATATAGAAGCTACACTAAGCATTTATTCTTTCTTTTATTGGAAAATCATGGTTATCATGAGGCGTTCAAGTGCGGAAATTAGTAATCCATGTTTGATTTTTTCCCTTATGACGCAAGCATGACATTGGCATTCCACAACTAAACATTAACAAATAACTTCTCATGCATATCAATTTTTTTCTATTGAAGTAATGCATCAGCCATCTTGTTTCCTTACCATTCTGTGAAGCCTCTTTCACTGATCAAAAGTTGTAATGTGCCTGATGCATCGTCAAAGAGGCCATTGGACTTTAGACCAAAGAGTTGCCTCAGTTGTCCAATGAAAACTTCAAAAGTCTTCCTTAAATCCTGTTTCCAGAATGTGTATTAATTAATCTTGAGGTAAAAATACTCTACTGGCACTTAGCTCAAACAAATTAGTATAAGATGATAACATCAGCAATTCAGTCAGTGTACACTAAAAGTAAACTTGCCAGCATTAAGATTTTCAGCAAATATGAAATGAGAAAGAGAAGCACGGGTATATAGCAACCTAGCATTAAAGTTTGAGAGATGACACCGAGAAATAAAAACCAGAAGACAACAGCAGTGAACCAGTCAGTTTGCTTTAAAGGTTGTTTACATTTATCTCTTCATGACCAAATATGACAAAGAGGAGTAAAGGTCAATAACCAAATATTACAAGGCAATTTTTCAATGAACCCTAAAGATAAAAAGGATTTACAGATAAAGATTTTGAACAACTCCATTATTGGTGGGATTTACCCCGGTCAAAAAACACAGATTAAAATGATAATAAATTTGTCTGAATTCCATAGAGTTTCAAAATAATCCAAACAAGTGCAATGGATTTGTTATATCTTACAAAAACGTACAATGGAGTTATTAAGAATTTGGAAATCCTTAGATCCCAAATCTTTCAACAGAAACGCACTGTCAGAAAAATGTCTGAGGGCCTCTTGTTAAATAATATGCAGATTTATGCCTTTCTTGGTACAAGTAGCATTCTATCGAGATTCCTCTATGAGCTTGAACAGTGTAATTTTTAAAAAACTTCTAACAATTAAATTTAGTACATGTGGCCATTTATTTATATTTCATAGTTAGATTCCAAAATCTTTGATAAATTATTTCGTGAACCAAGTTAGCAGTGAATCATAAATTATAGTTATTTAAAGTCTTACGACAAGAATGATATATTGCAAAGGGCATGAAAAGTAGTCAGTGTTATACATCTCCCACGGCCACATTTCTCCATTGACATGTTCAACCAGAGACAAATCTTAGGTTTCCAGATGATGATGCCTAATAAGCAATACTTTACAGAGTTTCAAAACACAGATCCAAGTAAACCAAAATGATAGGCATAAAGTTTGCATTAACCTAAACCTGCATGCTCACATGCATGTGCACAATTACAGCATTGTGCATTCATATGTAGGAAAGTGCACGAAATCCGCAAAATAAAAAATAACTTAGTCCATCCTCTATATGCAGAAGGAGAGATTTTGTATCGCATCACAGATATGAAAAGATGTACGACCAAGTAAGATTATCTGATGTCTTGTCACTAACAAAAGATCAAATAGGAGTATCAGTGTTACAGGACATGTATGTAATAACGTAGGAGTTATAAATACTGATGAATACAGTATTCAATCTCTTAAGCCTATTATTTAGCCAACAATGACAACTGACCTCTGGAGAAATCTTTTGTCTGACATGAGGCACCATTTTAGAATCTTCCAAACAAGCTGGAGGGTTCCAAACAACAACACTTCCCCACATCTAAAAGTTGATATGTACGAAAAGTTGAGATTTCATGATAACAATATAAAAAAGAAACCATTATGTATACGCGTGTAACTCACTGGAGATATGAAGCCATTTGTTGTGGAAATTTCTCCATTCGGGAGCTGCAATAAAAGTGGACACTCCGTTGCAGATGGTACATATCTGGCATTGTAATGAATATAACCAAAGAATCAGGCAATTACATATTTACATTCAGCATTTGCTATAGCATATCAGAAACCACTGACCACTCATTGGTAATGAAGATCAACGCGACGATAAATAGATTCAAAAATCAGAATGACTATTTTTTCCTGGATAAAATTCAATTATGATGTCATGTTGACAACATCATGCCATCCAACTTTTCTATTTATTCAACAGGTGTAAGTGAATGGGTTATATCTAATCTCCCTCAAGATCGCAAACTAATAAAGTGGCTGCAGAAATTCTTATATAACCTCATCCAGAAAATAAATTACATAAAGTGGTATTAGTTAAAGATTATACACCACAAACTGGAGGATTTTTGAACGCCCTCCTGCTGCAACAGAAGTATCCAAATGCCACTCATTTGAGTTTACCTACATTTACACAAATAAGGGGCTTTGAGCGAAATGTGAAAGCATTTCAACGACAGTTTGAAAAAACTAAGAACCAAAGTATCCCTTCCAAAGGTCGGATAAAAGAATGGAGAAAAGTTTGTCGAACCATGGCATGAACTGGCAACAGCGGAAATGTAAAGAGAAGACAACAGAGATGCAATGCAATTACCAGTGGAGGTAGCTAGTTACACTAGAATGATTATCAGAGTTTTCAAAAGAAAGAGTAAAACTATGCTTAGCATCAAGTATATTTTGGTGGTTCCTTGCTACAATTAAAGGTATAGCCGTTAGAATCAATGTTATGGAATGGACTTCAGTTCTAGACGAGTAACCTGCTATGTTACCTGATTGGATACTGCTACGACATTCATGAGATAGAATCAAGATACATGGAAAGCATGTTGGAGGGATAAAAATAATAATATGTGTATGTGTCTACATAAATAAATCATATCACGATGCCAAAACACAAACATAAATTAGAATAAATGCATCTCCAGTTTAGATTCTCAATAAAATGTTACATTTTTTACTATATATAGTTTAAGCTCATATGAAGATTTCAGTTGCCAGGAGCTTGCTGAGAAAACATACAAAGAAAGGAAGATCCTTCACACTGAAAACATAGCTGTCCAACTTGTCATCCCAATAGGAAAATGAAGACTTTGGAGTGTGGTATAAAACCTGCACGTGTACCAATAACAGTACAATATGTTAATCAGAGAATTCAAAAAGGAATATACGCACACTAAAAGAACTTTACATGCACTCTGAGTCCTTTTATAAACCAATTATATATAATACAGAAATAGAAGAATAATTTTTCCCCAAGATTTAATGAACACAAAAGGAAACAAATGGTATGACCTGACTCTCCACTCTAATATCTGCCACAGGCTTTAGAGCTTCAATAATAGGAGCTAAGATATTATAATCTACATCTTGGAAATCCCTGAAAAAACAAGTAACTTTAACGAGTTTTATAATCGCAGAAAGTAGTGCCTACCACAACGTCTTTTTCTTATCACTCATGTTTTCGAAATATATCACAGAAGAATTTGGTCAAGGAAGATCATGAAGTGATTCACAAGCATTCATTCTAATGTCCATACTAAGTCATGCAACCAGGCTTCGTGGAAAGATTAAATACATGCTTAGAACAAATAGACACCCTAAACTGGAATTGAGCTAAAAGTACCCTTGATTAAGTACAAGAATCATAATTCCTCATAAGAAAAATAAAGTCTTCGAATTTTCATAACTTCACCCGCAACATTGTCAACAAAGAAGACATTATAGAAGCTCCATACCAATCATAAATCCAATCGTGTGGGTCCGCATTCAACAAATTGAATGAAAGCACAATCTTCCCATCGGCACCCACTGGCATAAACTCCCCACGAATCGATCCTTCCTTTCTACCACCATTCACAAACACTTTCACGAAAATCTCAGCCACCTTCTTTGCTGCCTCCTCCTCCAAAACCTTACCTACAATCCAAGCATGCCGATACTTTCCAACAACCGCCTTCACCTCCTCATCTTCGTCCCTCCTCATCACTATCACAGTGTAAACCTTTCCACCACTAGTACTACCACTATTATAACCCTCCAATACTGACTCCAAATCATCATCAAACAACTCATTATCATCTCTATTCAGCTCATTCAGAGCCCCACACTTCCAATTCCCAATATTATCATTATGCACGCAATTAGTACCTGAGTCTAGGGTTACCGAAACAGCGGAATCGTAACTGCAAGCTCCACACGATGAGGAATCCTTTGCAGTGAGCTTTCGCATGTCGGATTCAATTGACATTGACAATTGATTAGCATCACTGATCGAAGTAAAATCAAAATTAACGAAAACTGCACGGAATTTGCAAGGAAAAAGTAGGGGATTCGACTCGATTGCAGTGTGTAAATCATCGATTTCACGGAAGGGGAGTGGTGATCTGTAAATTTCAATCGATTTGAGTAGAAAAGGAAGACCTGCATTTGAATTGAAACAGTAAAAATCATAGTAATCATGCCAGAATGATAAAGCAGTGAACGAATAGGTTTGGGGTTTCACCTAAGAGGAACGAGAGAAGAACAGTGAGAGTGACAGACAACCGTTTCAATCCGGGTTTGGTTTTACGCATGGTTTTAGGGTCGAATTCTGGGTCTGGTTTCGGTTCAACGGCGGTTGAGGTTACGGAAGCTTCGGAGATTTCAGCCATCGCCGGTGGAGTTGAATTGAAAGCAGCTACGACCATTGAGCTTGTTGATGAATGAATGATATTCAAGAGGAGGTATTTTTCGTATATATGTACTAAACTGGACAAAGACCACAACGCCGTCTTAGCTCAGCTGGTAGAGCGCATGGCTTTTAACCATGTGGTCGTGGGTTCGATTCCCACAGACGGCGGTTTTTTTTTATTTCAGGTTATATTTTAGTAATTTACTTATTTAATTAATCTTGACTATATTTAATTTGTTTTCTTTTTCCTGGTAGGAGTATTACTACTCCAATTGTTTCCTTTTGAGGTAATTAAAATTGACATGACAGCACTGGATTCAAATTACGTACTTCTTTAAGTAGCATTTTAGTTAGTACCAAAATGTGAAACTTTAAATGTCTTTGTAAAATTATCCAGTGTTTGATATTTGTAATGTCATAAGAGTATATCGAAATTTAAGTGAAGAATGATCTTTTCTCTGTTTTATAAATCAACTGTTGTTAAGATCGATCCACATAAAACTTTGTTACATGAATGAAATATAGTTGAAGACCGATCCACGTGAAATTCTTTCTGTTTTATAAATATTGTTAAGACAATAAGTACGTAGCATAAGGTGAATCAGATTCCAATTCCACGAAGAAATAAATATTTTTATGTTGGATAACCCTCACATCCCAATGTCTTGTTTGCTAACAAAATTCTTTTTTTGCTGCAAACAGCAAACACAAAGCTTTTACTAGTTTACTTTTTCATGAACCTGAATCTAAAGCACCAAAATCACACCCCTTTTCTAGTAAGCTTCATCAAAACAAACACTAATCTCAAATCAGTTGTTAAAGCAAAATCAATAGTGTACCCTGTGCATTCTCAAAAGAGTTCAGAATCAACAGTTCTTCAAGCCAAATCCACTACTTCCAAACACAAATAAATTACCTTGTCAGCCTAAAAAACCAAGACCAATATAACAAAATTCATACTTTCAGGAAACAACATTGAGAGAATCAAATCTCCAAATATTCTACAACACTTACAAAATCATCATCCATACGTCTAGGAAAACCGACTACAGCCAGACATGCCTTTGATAACCATCATTTCTTACTAATTTTTCTTTCCTTTTTTTCCAATATGTTATGACCTCTGTTATAACTTCATATCATATATTCTCTCATTTGCGGTATCCAAGAGCTTGGTTCTGAAGATGCTGATTATCTTCCAACAAACGATCATATTCAAGAAGCAAATCTGCAGCTTGTTTTTGAAGAGCCACAACATGGCCTTCTGCTGTTTCGACTTGCTTGTCCTTTTGAGTCAACTCCAACTTCAGCTTCTTTAAATTCTCGTTCAAATTAGATATTTCTTTCTGCAACTTTTTAACTTCCTCGGAAGTTTTTTCTTCCTTTACCTTCAGCTCCAACTTTTCTTTCTCAAGCTTTTCCACTTCTTGTTTTGAAACTCCAGTGTTACTTCTTAATTTGGTTAGCTTTTGCATGTAATGGTGCATACGGTCGATCAAGAATCCAAGGAAAAGAGAGAAACCTACAAGATTAAGCATGGAATTAAAATAAAATAATGTGCTAAAATAATCTCTGTTATTAAATAAATTACAATATACTACAGCAAAAAACAACCTTAGAGTGGAGTTGAAAATCAAACAGATTCAGCTCTAGTTCAATTGATAGAATCTCGTTTTAGTTGGGTTTGTTAATCATATCAAATCAAGCTTGAACAACATCTATCATTTGATAGACTCGAGTAGATTAGCTAAAAGTTGACCTTGTTTGACCTCGATTCATATACAAGTCAAACCAAATTCAAGCTCAAAATCTATAAGATGATCAAATGAATTTTCAACAATTTGTTGTCAGTTTACACCCCTAATCATGTTGGGTAAGCTAAAAATGACTATGTTTGAGCTCGTTTCATATCAAAATCAAACCAAATTAAAACTCGAGATCTATAAGATGATCAAAAGAAGCTTGAACAATGTATTGTCAGTAGACACCATTAGCCATGTTACCTTATAGACAGGGCCACTTCACAATTTTCACAGCCTCAGGTTACAGTAAACTCATCAAACTTTATATTGATCAAAAGGCAGAGAGGTGGTTATGTCAATTGGCAAGCTAAAGGAATCCTAAATCGCGAATTGTGAATCTTTAATTGACATTTAAATATATTTTATGTGGGACGTGCTCAAAGAGAAAACCGAAATTGGTTACAAAAGCGAGGTCTCAAAATCATGAGGTTGGATCCTATCACTTTGATGCGGGGCTGGAGTCAACCTCAAATTTAAGTAACTTAGATCAGCTACTTTACTAAGTTATTCTGATCCAAAGCCATTTTGCACAAGGGTGTGGAAACAGGTAAGAACTCTTTTATTGGGAAATGGAAAAGAAATGTAACTCCAGTTCTTTTTCGGAAGCGGCAGTCAGTCCTACTTCCTATAGGGGGTGAACTTGACAATATTAGAATAACTTAAATCAGTGTATATCTTGATTACACAAGCATACAGAAAACACGATATCTATGTGAGCTATTCACATCATTTGGTCCAAATCCTGTTCTTTCTTTCAGTTTCATCTTTGTCAAAACCGTAGTCTTCATCTTTGTCATAAGTGGTGTCTTCATCTTTGTCATTTAATTATAACGCGGGTGATAATTAAATAAAAAAGAAATCAAGAACCATGTTCAATAACTGGTTAATTTCCTTTTCGGATCATGGGCACGGGCACCCACCTGAAAAAGACACATTCTAATTTCTTACACCAAAATTTGCTCCTCTTGCTATAACTAATTTAAAATCACCCCTAAAGATTTAGATAAGCACAATAAATAGGTATGTCTTTCGAGAAGAACGAAAAAAAAAAATGTACAGTCAAACGATAACAAGTAAATCTAAATGATCTAAGAGTTAGCAAAACATTTCTTCCTATAAACTATAAATCACAGTGAAAATGCAACTAGACAACCAAAACCAACAAAGATGAACTAGTGTACATTGCATTTCAAACAGAAGTCACTCACATTTAGAAAATCATGGTAATACATATGTGAAGAACATACTAGTAACAAGCAATCTATGCGCAAATAACTGAGAAGCATGAATTGCGAAAAAAAATTGATAAGAAAATTACCCATAAGAGTAGCTTCTAGCAAATTAGTCCTCCAAAGTACTTGATCCATAGGTGTCATTGTACCATGTTTAACACCCTTGTTCTGAATCTTGAGAATGCTAAACAAATTTGATAATAAAATGACAAAAATAGTGCCAGCAATTGTTAAAACTGTAGCCCTTCTCATTTTCACTTGATCCAAACCCTTCACTACCAATTCCCTCAACGGCCCAATCTTCACCAGCAAAAGAAATGCCACCAAACCCTCAGCACATACAACCACAAAGAACAATGGAATCATCTTTGCACACAATCTTTTTTTCCTAATAGTGGTGCATAAATTAAAGGAAACGTAATTTATCTTCAAGAAATGAAGAAAAGATGCATGAAATTCAAGAATGAACTAATTTTAAGAAAAACCCTATTCTTCTATACAAGCTCCATCCAGAATCAAATACAAGCTTTAGGAAAAGGAAGAATCTTTAATCTTCTTTACACTCTTCTGAATAACTAAGACCTGATTTTGGGAAGAAAGCTAAAACCCACTGCAGAAAGCCACGCCTTTCGAGAGAATGTGAGGGGTTAAGGCCACAGATCTGTAAAATTAGCTGGTAAATGAAAAAGAAGATAACTTTTTTAAATAAATCCCATTTGTTTATTTCTTTTTCTTTTATCTTTGGGGGTGTTATTATCTAAGACTAAAATCTAAATAAATGGTGTGCTTTTTCAAGGATTAGTGAGATGGTTATGCTTTACAGGGTAAAAGGAGTAGTTAAGAAAAGCAGAAAATGGGAGTGAACTCGGTATATTTTCAGTACATGAATTGGAAGTGAAGGCAAAGCAAAGAATTCTTTTTCGGGAGTGCGGGGGCAGGGGGGTTGTGACTGTGAGGATTTTTGGGGGAAATTATATCTCAATTGTTTTAATCTTTCTTTTGAAATAGGGTGTCGTGTTTTTTAATTTTATCTCGGTTATAATTTATGTATGTGTTTATTATATTGTGTCTTATTACTATGAATAAAATTATATAGTGACAAATTCCTAACTAACTTAATTTTAAAATTGTTAATTTATTTATTTCGGAACTATGACTATGAGAATGATATTGGTTTAGAAACCAAGAATAAGTCATTCAGAGTCTTAAAGGTCAAATGGGACTTCTCTTTTAGATAAAAAATAATATTTTTTTAGGAAAATATAATATTCACTGAACTTAAAATTCAACGTTTACAATATTCAAAATTGAAATAAGTAAAACATTTGAAGAATAAGAATCCTTAAAAGGAAGTCGCGCCACTTCATGAGCCGTCTGATTACTGTTTACCAATATGCTTGTCTGGAAGAATCAAAATCACGGATGAAAGTTTGTATATCTGAGGTGATGTTTCCGCAATCCGTACATGAAACCGAATCTCCATTAACAATTGTTATCATCACACTCGAGTACCCTTCCAATTTGATATTGTTCCAGAGCTGAGCACTCGCATATAAAATTGCGAACAAAGCCGCTTTTGCTTCTTTATCTAGTTATTCTTATTCTTCAAATATCAACCCTAATTAAATTATTTTAAATTTTAGTTAATTTTATAACTTTTAAATTATTTAAAAAAAAAAACTTAATAAAAATATTTTATAAAAAGCCTTAATAAAACCTAAACGATAAACCTTCATAATTAAATTTTTTTTCTTATAAACAATTTTAACTCAAACAACCATTTGTTTCTTATAAAAGATTTTTAAATTAATATAAAAAATGTAATTTTTTTTATGAAATTAAACTTAGAATGACAAAAATTGATTTTCAAATTTTGTGTATGATTTAATAAAATTAGATTTCATTAATTTTTTTTCACCTATTTGAATTTATTGTGTAAAACGTAGGTATATGGTTCAGTGACCTATTTGAGTTTATTATTTTCCTTCTCTTTGTATAATTTTTTTGATTCAAGTGTCGATTTAGAAAATGACGTTTCTTTCTCAAGAAAAAAGAAAAAATCCTGATCCATCTAAGAGTCCAAAATTAGTGATGAATTTGTTATGGGGCCCAAAAGATTAGTACTTATCCTGACTGGTCCAAAGGCCCAAAGAGGTACTATTTAATTGTTCATTTAACAGAATAATGTCCAAAATGTTAGCTTAATTTTTTTGAGAAATTACAACTTCTTGCATCTCATTGATATAGAAGATAGCCCTAAAAATGATAAAATAATAACTCACAAATTGAAGTAGAGTATTAGTGGTGGAAGTTTTTAAATTAGATTTATACATGTAGCATGATTTAAAAAATATGTAGCTATCTCCGAGGGAATTAAAATTAAAAACAAATTCGAGTAAGTTAGTAAATGCATATTTTTTTATTGAAATCGCGAGCCATTCTCCTTCTTTTTCCTGAAAGGAAGAACAGATTCGAACAAGGTCGATGATTCCAAAGAAATTCTAGTGAATGCAAAACGGAAGCATGGGTGATTTCTCTTCATTTTCCCTGAACACCATGAGGACAACATAAATTGTCAATTTAATGTAACTGTTTCTTAGCTTCTCTAATCTAAAGTTGTTTCTTTCTTGGTCATTGTTTAGAAGTTGACTTACTGAATAGTCAACGGGAACAGACAAACACAGCCTGCCTTCCACGACTAGTTATGTTTGTTTGCTTGGATAATTTCAACGAGAATTAGATCAAAATTACTAATAAAAATTAACACCGAGGAAAAACTAAATTAAGGCTTAACCGCCACAACAGTTGCTAGTAGTGTTATGCAAATAAAGATACGCTATAAATGATCCAGTTGAGTAATAAATTATTTAATTTTTTCATCTTATTGAATTGAGATGGTGTTATTCATTAAAAAAAAAAAAAAATTGAGATGATGTTCTTAATATAACTTGATTCCTAAATATACTGGCTTTGATAGACATAAATTAAGTCGAACTTGAATCCAAAGCATTAACCTTGAGAGAATTTTTAAGAATTGATTATTTTTTTTCAACTGACTATGTCGAGGTTATCCAATGCAAAATTTCCCACCAGGTAATTTTGTTATATTAAGAGAAAATGGTCATTACTCCGACTTAGACTTTGATGTACTCTGACTTCATTAGCAATGTCAGAAATTCATTAGTGGAAGCTCAAAAGGGCTTATCCATTCTATGTTAATAATTATACAAACATGTGATTGGTCTAGTGGAAGAGACTAATCACTACAAAGTAGTGGATTCATGTTCGAATTCCTGTTGGGAGAGGTACCCATTTAATGCGTCCAACCCGTCTCGAAAGGGATCAAACCCATGAAAAACAAAACAAAAAAAAAATTGTGGTTATGCTTAATAGGTTGTACTCCCTCGGTTTTTTTTATTTGTCGCTTTGGAAAAAAAATTATTTACTTTTATTTGTCGTTTTAGGATTTCAATGTAAAATTAATTATTTTCTACCAATATTACCCTTCTCGTTAAAGATTATAATTAATGCTAATTAATAGTAGCTATTTATTACATTTCTTAATCCGTGTGCAATCCTCCAAAACGACAATTAAAAAAAACGAAGAGAGTATACAACATACATGATACAATTAGACAAGTTACATTTTTTTCTTTTATACTAGTGTTCGAGCATAATACTCATTTTTTTGCATATATTATTGACCGCTCAAGTATTTAATATTTTTTGTTATTTTTATCTTATTGAGTTAAGCTCTAATTAAGTTTGAAAATATAATTTATAATCTATAAGTTTATATATGATTTATAACACAAATCGAATCTAGTTTAAATGGATATTATAACATAAAATTAATTTTGAGAACTTCAATAAGTTAGGCACACTCACACACCTCAGATAAAAAGATTGTGCTCTTGCTATGTTTTCAAGAAACTTTTACGGGTAGGTCCATTGGAAATCATCAACTCGTCTATATATGTTACTCCATTATTTTGTATTAATATACACTAGTTAATTTAATAAATAGCAATAATGATCAAGTTGCAACTTGCAAGGTTTGTGGCTCACACAATGTTTAAACATGTAGTTTGGAATGTTATGGTCAACAAATGTGTATATATCTTAACACCAACTAGAGTTGGTTCTCGCCTGGTTTTTAATTTAAAATAGAAACTACCAACATATTTATATTGTCCTTTAATCCTAATTAAAAGATTGTTTCTATTTTATTTTGAGAATCTTTCAACCTCAAATGAAAATTCCCTTAGCAGTATATATGTATTTTTTTCTCGCGGAACTACACTCTGACATTAACTGTACACCAGTTTACATGACATAATTGTGGAGTTTATTACAAATTAAATAATTTTCAATAATTGTCTAGATCTATTCATTCTAAACTAGAAAAAAAAAATTGAAACTAGGTAGTATCTCTAAATAAACAAACAAACCCACTTAATTACCTACATACCACCATGTCTCAGCCGAAAACATATTGCAATTTATGTAGTCTTTATTTTCTTTATTTTTCTTAAACTAGCAATTTATTTAAGAATATTCATAATGTATTAAAAAACATTTATATATAGTTTATCTACATAAACCACGTACAATAATTTTTGATCTAATAGTTAATTTTTTTTTTTTTTGTAAATTATGAAAAATACTCGTATGTAAAGCGAGTGAAGAACATTATAACTTGGGAGAAAGAATTTGCTAATAAAAATAATAGTCCTACTATTTTTTGGTTTACCAATTAACAAAACACACGACATGTTATCACATGAACAAATTTAAACATATAAATAATACATGGAGTATATAAAGTAAAAATGCATTTTTAATGCATAATTAGTACGTGGATGGTTGAGAATTTGATAAACAAGGAAAAAATCAAAGACGAGTAAAAGACTTGGTTCGTTCGTTCGGGCAAGAAAGAATAGTCAAACTATTAATTGGTCGTCTAGCCGCCAGTCAAATGTTCCATAAACCATCTTAATTAAATTACCTCTCCCTCTCTCTATTTCCAATTTCATTTCATTCTATTCATCAAATTAAATCAATTTTCACTTGCTTCTTCTTTTCCTCTCCCCCTCTCTCTCTCTCTCTCTCTCTCTATTTTTATTTTTATTTTTCTAGAATTCTGAAGCCCAATTTTGAATCTTTTTTGGCTAGCGTTTCTGGGTTTTGACTCAAAGTCTTGGTGAAGAATCATGTCGGTAAGTTTTTGTCTAAAAATGGTTGTTGTTTTTTTTAAATTTTTTTTGGAGACAATTAATATCATGATGTTTTTTAAGTAGAGTATCTCTTTTTGTCGGGTTGGATTGTTTTGTAATCTGCTTGGTTACTTCTGTTCTATTTGGAAACAGTGGTTGTTACTTGTTATTGTTTCCTATGTTGTTTTTATGGTTATTTTTCCAGTTTTGTTGTGTCTTGAAATACTACTTTCATTAATTGCGTGATTTTACATAGATGGAAAAGCTTTGATGACTGCACGTTTTTTACCTTTGTTATTATAAGTAGTTGAATAAGGTCAAAATTACATATTTAGTCACACGGTATTGAACAATCAACATTTTGATCTCGCACTTTCCATAATTGTACCTTTTATAATCCTTACTCTTAAAGGTTTTATACTTTTAGTCCAAATTAGATGAAATGAACCAATATGACAAAAAGTTGAAATATGAAATAGTAACTTTTTTTGGTGAGACCAAAAGTGTAAATATATTCAAGAATTGGTAAAAAAAATTATAATTTTGAAAACGCGGGACCAAAAGTGCTCAGAGTCCAATTCAGTTGAATTAAAATTGCAATTTTTCCGTTGAATAAGCATCCATTTATGTTTTTTTTATTTATGGAGTAACTTATCCTTTATAGGCTAGTATATTAAATTTAGACTCCACCTTTATCATTGTTCTTTTGCCGGTACATATTGAAATTAGAAATCACAATTCAATGGGCATTTTACAAATACTATATATCAAGTTTTAAACTTTTAAACACTGTTAGCTTTTAGAGTCATCCCGGGATCTTTGGCTTATGCCATGTGCTCCAAACTTGAACTCTAACTATATGTAATGGCTTTTGAATTTCCTATGAAATGTATATATGAAGAAATGTTTACAACCTTCTAAATTTCTTGAAAGTGTTTCTTTACATGTCCTCCTTCCATGAACTATTTGCCACATACTGTTTTTTGATATGAGATGAATTAAAAGATGGTATTTATTTTTCTCAATTTTAAATGCAGCGTGCAAATGTGCCGAAATTTGGCAACTGGGAAAACAATGACAACGTACCTTACACGGTATACTTCGATAAGGCAAGAAAAACTAAGGGTGGGAAAATGATAAATCCGAACGACCCCCAAGAGAATCCGGACATGTTCCCTGAAAAAGATCCTTCACCTTTTGCTCCACCTCCGGCCTTTCCAGCAAAACCGAGAACGCGGCCAGAAGAACCAATCGGAAGGGGATCTGTTAGGCCAACGCCCCAACATAGAATGAGCCAGGATGAAGGCGATTTTAAGCAATTCAATAATTCTCCAGCACGCAATGAACCAGTTTACGGTGGTGGTCGTGGACAAAGAGGGGCTCGGTCTACTAGGCCAAGTATAGGATCCGAGCAAGGATTCGAGCGGTCGCCACTTCATCCACAATATCAAGCGAAAGTTACTGGGGGGCGAGGTAGTAATTCTCCGGCTTGGGATGGAAGAAGCCGTGATAGTGATCATGCTACCGGTGGAAGATCTCGACTTAAGGCGTCTACTCGAGGAGACGAAAGTGTAAGATCTCGTATTTCTATAAAATTGCAATTTGTCCCTTTATCTGGTCGTTTTGGAGTTCACCCCTTTGCCGTTTGTACATGAACCCTTCGACTATTTAATTTGTCGCGGTTCACAACCTTTGATCACTTGGCGGGGCGCATTTTTTTTTTTGTTGCAAAAAACAAAATTTTAAATAACTTGACCCTTGTGCCCTTAAATTTGTGTTTATAGCTAATAAAACATGAGCGAAATGCAGAAATACCCCCTATGCTTTGCGCCTTTGCCTAATTAGCAAAAACCCCCTTGTGTTACTTTAAGTAAAAAAACCCCTTGTCCTATTTTTCATTAGCAAAACTCCCCTTTCCAAGCCGGTGTATAAATGTTGCAGGAAAAATGACAATTATACCCTCAACAAAAAAATGCGAAAACACCCCTCTTCACCTAAAAAATTAACAATAGTCCCCTGTTAATTTTGAAAATTGCCAGTAACCCCGCCGTTCATTTAAGAATGGACAACAGCCTGCTTATTGATTTATGAAGGAATTTCAAAGGGATTTTTTCCTAATAAAACTAACACAATTTTTTTTTGTCAATTAGGCAAAGCACATGGTAGTTTTGCATTTAGTTCAATAAAACGTTAACACAGAGGATTATCTGATAAAATAACACATGGATTTCCCGCCAAATAGGCAAAAAGGATTGCATTTTACTCTAAACTTCTTAGATCAACTTACTTTCTTTTTGTTTGTATTCATAGAGTATACATTAATTATTACAATACATTACGATTTCTCTTAGCATATATTCGACTAAATTAATCTTTGATGAATTGCAAATGACAGCCTGAAAAAGGTGCCGCGGTTCCAAGATTTGGTGCATGGGACGAAAACAATCCCGAGTCAGCCGAAAATTTCACTCACATATTCAACAAAGTACGAGAGGAAAGGAACACCGGGCCTGGAAATGTAACTGGTACTCCAAAGCACCCATCTTACGGTCAACACAGTCAACAGCCCAATCAAACTCAGGTTCGTTTTGATCAAAATCTTCAATTCTTGATCTTGAATACTTAAGATACGGACTCATATCGTTGCTTATCGTTTAATGCAGAAATGCTGCGTCATTCTATAGAACACAAAGGTTTTCTTTTCGTTTGAGTGAACGAGCAATTATGTGAAAAGTGTATATAGCTTTGGGAAGGCTATTTTGATGCAGAAATATTGGTGCATTGTTTGAATTAATTAAAGTAGCTAGTGTGCTTCTTGTGAGAATAAACATGAGATTTTTGTAATGGGTTTGAGCTATTATCAGTATTTGCTCTTCCTAGTTGTTTTGTTTCAATTTATATCATTCTTGTATTATAGATTTATAGCATTGTTGTACTTCTTTTTATATATTTTGCTTTTTTATTTTTCTTGTCTTTGGATAAATTTGTTTGGAATGGATCATTTATTATAGTTTGGTGTCGCTGTCACTGTTTGAATTGATAATGCTTTTCTGATATTTGTTGATTTGAATTTTGAGTATACACGAAAAAAAAAAAAAAAAAAAGGTGTTGCATTAGTCATAATCTTGTACAAGTGTTATGAAGAAAAAAAGGTTTGACTTGATTCGTAATCCGAATTTTGGCTTAAATTAGACTTGGGGTCGGTCAAGATTTATCTAAGCAGCGAAATGCCATTTAAGAATTCATTTGATTACTTGTCATTAGAATTTTATGCTCCCTAAAGAGGTTTTCTGGAAAGAGGATAATCAATGCATTATAGCTCTTAATTATACGAATTAGAAATAAATAAATAATAATCAAGAGGACCGTCATATTCACACTAGCTATACTTGAAATTAAAAATTCAATTTTTTTTATTTTTTTTTTATAACCCAGGTGTACAAGCTTACACTCGACTAATCCTGGACCCTCAGAACCCTTGCCCTAGAATCCTGAAGGATGTAAATCGCAGGATGTGCCTCCACCAAGTCCCGGGTTCCCACCATAGTGTTGTACACTCTGTGCACGAAGGAGTCTTCACCACAAATGACCCTTAGATAGACCCATAGAAATGCTTCCATCCAAGTTCCACATGGGATTCGAACTCCCACCCTTGCCGTGGAGCAAGCCTTATGGATTATTGGTCGACCAGTTGGAGATATGCCCTGGGGGCGAAATTAAAAATTCTTATACTATACATCACGTCGTTTATGTAATAAGTACAGTTTATCGTTTTTAATTATCAACTCGAATAAAGCAAATGATTTTCCAACTCTTCCCAAATTTTCATGACCCTAGATAATCTAATTTTCACCTACCCAAAATACAACCATTAAGTCCATACTAATTAAGACAACCAGTTCTCAAAAAAAAAAAAAAAAAAGACAACCAGTACTATATTAAAGTAAAGTAAAAAGTTTTGTTTTAAAGTTAGGCACGTGTTCCACAACACATCACAATGAGGGCATTATCGTCTCTTACCCAAAATATTCAGATCTCAACTTTGACCGCCAATTTTTGGCGGCCGTTCAAAATTTGTGAAATGTTTCCCAAATTTCAAATCAATTCAAAACCTTTTTTCTCTTTCTGTTTCACCGCTCTCCTTCAATTGGGGCAACAGCAGCTGAAAAAAAATTCCTCATCCTCAACTTTAAGAGAACCTTCGCTTCAGGTAATTCCCCAATCGCACTGAATTATTGAATCTTCTCTACAAGTTCTGAATAATTTTAGGTCAATTTATTGGTTTGATGAGAAGTTAAGTAATTGTTAGCGAAAGATTTGGTTAATTATGGTGAGGGAGCAAAGTATTGAGTCATTCTACTCGCGGCTAAGAGAATCCGCATTAGCTTCAGCTTCATACGTTCCTTTGCTGATTTTTCCATCTATTTCCGATGTAGATTCACTCTGTGCTTTGAAAATTATAGGACATGTTCTTGAATCTGATTCGATTAGGTATGCTTGTTATCCTGTTTCTAGTTTTAAGGAAATTCATAAATACGCGGGGTCTAATTTGACTTCTTCTTCTGAGGAGAACATTACTATTTTGTTGATAAATTGGGGGTGCCATAGGGATCTAAGGAGAGATTTAAAAATTGGCCTCTCTGCTCGTGTTTTTGTTGTGGATAGTCATAGGCCTATTCATTTGCATAATTTGAGTGATCAGAATGATCGTGTGGTGGTGCTTTATACGAGGGATGATGAGAACCAAGCTGACTTGACTTACGATTTTGATGTTTCTGCTCTGGCTAATGCTAGTGATTTGAATAGTGATGATGAGGTTGAGGATGATTCAGATAGTGAGGATGAAAACGAGAGTGATAGTGAGGAGGACGAGGAGGGTGGGAGGAGAAAGAAAAGGAGAGTTTTGGAGGAAAATAAGAGTGATCCTGTAAAGCTTTTCAGGAAGTTAAAGAAAGAGTACTATTATATGGGTACTTTCCATGGGAAGCCATCAGGGTGTTTGATGTACGAGCTATCACATTCTTTGAGAAAAAACAAAAATGAATTACTATGGTTGGCTTGTGTAGCTTTGACTGACCAATTTGTACATGAGAGATTAACAGACGAGAGATATCAAGCCGGGGTAATGGAACTCGAACAGCATATTAATAGCTCGGGGAATTTGGATGCTGTAAGTTCAGTTACATTGAAGGATGGCACAAAGGTTATGGTGCCTGATTCTTCGAGAATTGCTTATGAGGATGAGCCAAGGTTGATGCTGTTGCAAGAATGGAACTTGTTCGATTCAATGCTATGCTCTTCTTATATTGCGACGAAACTGAAAACATGGAGTGACAATGGGCTGAAAAAGATGCAACTTCTCTTAGCTCGAATGGGTTTTGCAAGGGAAGAGTGCAAACAAAAATTTCAGTATATGAATGTCGATATCAAACGAGCAATGAAGGATATGTTTGAACAGTATCTACCAGAGTTTGGGCTCACAGATTTCTACTATAGAGGTTTTTTGTTATTGCATGGATATAGTTCAAAAGTCTCTGCTGCAGATGTTGTGTATGGAGTGACTGCCCTTTTAGAGTCATCTGTAGAGTCCGATGGCTCGTCTAGTTCCAAGCAATTTGGTATAGCTTACGATGCGTTGTCCTTTAGCAAGCTCGATAAGCTTGATATAGGAATGAGACAAGCTATTAAGGTACAAAGATCTGTTTTAAGACAAGGGAGCACAGCTATAACGAAAAAGGGATCAATAAGAAGTGGAAGTAAATTTAGATGGGTAAAGCTTGATGACTCAGTTGATACTGAACTTTTGTGTTACCCTCAAGCTTTAACTAAATTTGGGTATTTTTTAACGGATGCTTTACGCGAAAAGGGTGCAAGAATGAAGCCTTTGGTATGCGTTTGTTACACTCGAGAGCGGAATAAGGTTTTGGTAGTTGGTGTCTGTGGAAAACCGCGGCTTGGTGCAGTTCAAGGTAATGCTTTCGGAATTGCTTTTAGAAGTGCAGCTGAGGAGACTGGAGCTGAGTACTTTCATGAGCTATTTGAATCATCATGGATTGTTTTGGATGCCGTGGCTGTAAATTCATTCATGATCAGGTTAACAGAGAAACTTTTGTGATGATATCTTTTAATCAATTTGTGTTCTTTCTTTTTCTACTTGAAATGTAATTCTGTATTCATAGATGTCCGTTGTTTACTTGAGCATAATGATTTAAATAGTTTAATTGTCTGTACTCCGTAACAGTGCAAGAATGTAACAAGATTGACTATTTTTAGAATACATCTCTTCTTTTTTTTTCCCTTGATCTTTCAATGAATATATAGGTTGTTGGCCTTAATTCTTTTATCAACAATCATCTGCTTGGAATTGTTGACTCGACTATATTTTGTTATGTTGGAGTTTAACCAACATTGTACAATAGTTTGAGGATTTTACTTTTTTTGTAATCGATTACCCACTTTTTAGCTTATGAATTGGGATTGACGTGTGTAATAGTATTATCATGATCAAAGCTTTATATGCTAAATTGCGACAACAGTTGAAATAGGACATTGATCTGAACATATATAAATGGGGTAGTTATTCTTAATAGCTGCCACTCACAAAGTGTCAATTTTGATATCCTTACATTGTTTACTATAGGTCAAGCGTAGAATTGTATGAACACAAGGGTAGAATTGTTAATTTACAAAGTTTTGATATGGGAATTGAAAAAACTGCTCTGGCTATACCTTTCCCAAATCGAGTAGAATTCTTGATCTTCCAGACTCCTTCTCCCTCTGCATTGGCCTTTTATTAATTTCCTTATGACTCGGATTTTGTGTATGTATATATATAATACAGTATATTTTAAAAATAATGAATGCATCTTTCACACATAATACTATAATCATAATCTGCTAGGTAGGTAAGTTTGTGATGGTCTTACCAGTAGGTCAGAACGGAAAGCAATATCTATGGGTGATGAACCCGCGCGTGGTCTCCTTCACCATCCGACAAAATAACCCCGCGGCGGCGTGAGGGACTCTTCGTTTTGTTCAAGATTAGTTTATATTTATAAACTATGTGAAAAGATTTGGACCAAAAGTAACTTTCTTAGTCAACTTAAAATCAGAGGGCCACCAACTAGAAGTTCCATGGAAGCGCATGGACCCATATGTTCGTGAAAAGGATATGGAGAAGCGTCCATCTGATTTCATTCGACAACTTGCTCGTAAATATTGAGGAAAATAGATGTATTCCGCAAACAGTGGTTCCTTCCATTTGATCCTATCTCCAAGCTATAAACAGCAACAGTAATAATAGATTCAGTGTTATTGTATTGTAGTCATACTTATCATCTCCTTTGGAACGAGCACAAGGAACTTGCCGGCTGCCCCATCTGTTGCTTCCCTTTACAAACTATACCTGCACTACATTGCTAGCTCCTCTCCCCAAGCCAAACCATGCCTAACCCGCCATCTCTTATAATTAATTTTCATTCTTTCAACTTTATATCAATTATGAGTATGACTGATTTTTATTTTTTTTAATATTATCAAGTCTCCAATCTTATAAATTATATATCAAGTATATATATTATTTAGTCTCCAATCTTATATACAAATAATTTAATTCATTATAATTTTCAAAAAAGTCATAAACTTTGGCAAATATGATATTGAAATTCATCATTACTTTTGATATTCTAATTTTATTTTTCAACTTATTTATTAATCCTTGATTTAATGTTTTTCTATTATTTTCACTCAAACTAGTTAAGTTTAGTTATACTACTTCGAAAGTCCGAAATCAATTGAATCCTCTGATTAAGTCGTGACTAATAATCTATTTTTTATGCTACTTACATAGTTACTTAATATTTCCAGGAACTTTTAGGCAACATTCACCTTTTAGAAATAATTATCGAAAATAACTAGAAAATATCTTACAATAATAATTTTGACATATACAATATAGCCACATGGATCAAAATTTCGTTTCGAGTGAATGTTTCGGTCAGCTAAATATTGGAAACTTTTCAAGATTTTTCGGATATGTTTTGAAAACACAAAAGAAAAATTGTAAAAAAAGTTACTAAATTTAGAAAAATAACAGAGTTTAAGACAAACATTTAGTTTCAACTTGATTCAAAAATGAAAAATTTTAGATATTTTCAACGGAAAAGATGAAAATGAAAATTTTGATCTATGAGAAAAGAAGAATTACTTTATTTATAAAATTCAAAAATGTGGGAAAATCTTAATTTACAGCGCAGTTCGAATTCCGTAAGTACATACGTGTACTATAATAAGCTGAAACGTGTATTTTGTCACCACAAACACACACTACTATGTGAAAAAAAATCATCGTATTTATATAACTTCCTTCCGCCTATAAATATCCCTCTTCCATCACATCCCAATTTCAAAAATATAGATACACATATACTTACACCGCTTCGTTTTTACCGGACTACAAATCGAAGAAATCAGGTTATATTTCCGTTAAATTTTTGAATGATTGTGAATGAAGGAAACCTAAATTCGCTATTAGTTGTTAGTAATTTTACTTTTTGATTATTGAAAGTATTTTTTTTTTTTTTTTGTGTGTGGTTTTGAATTGGATTAATTCGTTGGTTTATGGAGTCGGTTTTTTAATTTTTGAACATTTTTCACCCATTTTTATTGGTGTTGTTGCGTTGTTGATGTGTTCAATGTTTACTTCCAAGATTAGGGTTTTTGAAGTTGGTAAATTTTTTCTTTTTCTCTGATCTTATACCCACGCCTTCCCATCTTTGCTTACTGGCTTCTTGTTCATACCTTCTCTTTAAAGAGGTCTTTTTAAGTCAGGCTTTTCGCCTTTGTCATTAGTATCTTTTAGGTTGGATAAACTGCGGCTATATGATAATCCGTAATGTTGTTATTGATGAATTAAAATTGAATTTTTTAAATTTTTTGCTATTCTATCTGTACAATGTGTGTGTTGGGTGGGGTTGGGGGTATAGGAGATGAAATGCAGGTATATTGTTACAGTTAGTTCTTATTTCTGGGCTTCTTTAAGAGTTAATTCTGATATATTCTGTTAGTTGATTGTTTATTAGAGATTTTTTTTATACTGGTTTCTTCAGATTTGAGCCACTTCATGGATTTTTCATCAATTTGACTAAACTTTGACTTGCCATGGATGATTTTCAGGAGATTCGAGTTCTTGTGAACATTTATATTATGAGCAGCCAGGATGGATTGAGGAGGTCTATGAGGGCTAGAGGGAGGAAGCCAGTTTTAGATGTTGATCTCAATGTGCCTCTATTTGGAAGTCAGGATCAGGAGGGGATTTCAAATTGTATTTATTCTCAGGACAGGCAAGCTGGTCCACAAGGAGATGCTTCGCTGCCTACACCAATTGACGTAGAGACACTCGATGATGATGTAGTTATTTCTTCACCTAGGGCATTTGCAGAAGTAAATCATCTACTTTTTCGTATAGTTAAATTCAATAGTTTTTCTTGTATGCTTAGTATAGTCATATGATAATTGTGAATCTTTTTTTTCTTTCAGGCTAAAAATAATTCAAGAAGGAATCGAGGACGTAGAATTGTGGTTGATGTAGAATCTGGTACTTGAACTTTATATATATATATATATGCTAGTTTTTCAACTTTATGGTGATTATCTTTTCCCAACCTTGGGGACTTACGCATGCTGTTGTCCTTAAGCAAATATTGTTTACAAACATTGTTCACCGTATTAAAAGAAATCTTTTCACGGTGGACTAAAGGAGTATGTGTAACCATAGTAGTTAAAAGCGCAAAAAGCGGCGCGGCCTTCGCGCGTCGCTGTGCCACGCGCGCTCGCTTACTGGTTAGCGAGCGCGCGTGGCGCTATAGCCCAATAGCGCGGGCTAAGGCCCAAGGCGCGCCACGTGGCGCTGAGGTGGAAACCTCAAGTACAAAAAAAAAATTATAACACCAATTTTAACCCTACCCAAAGTAAAATTTCAAAAAATAAGAAAACTCTCGCCTCTTACTCCACAATCAAAGCTGTGCCTCTCTCAAAAAGCCCTCGCCTTCTCCCTCTGCCGCGCGCCTCCTCCACAATCACTGCTTTAGTATCATACTTTTGGGTTAACTAATTGTTATAAACTTCTAGTACTTTAGGTTTATTTGCTTGTTTTTGGGTATTTAGGATTTAATTTGGTATTAATGAACTAAGATGATTTGGTTTTATTGTTTTTATATGTCTTATTCGAGATTATGATTATTATTTTGAAAAATATATACATGTGCTTTATTTTCAAAAAGCCCGCGCTTTAGCGCTGCGCTATGCGCTATAGCCCCAGGAGCCTTTGCGCGTCGCTATGCTATTCGCCTCTGACTACTATGTGTGTAACTGGATTGCTTGTAAAGAGAAGTGTTTTAAGTATCCGCCTATAATTTCTTATATTATTTCATATAGATTCCTTTATGTTGAACTTAGCTTCATACTATAACCTATATTGAGTATTGAAATTTGATTGTACCTTTTTGTGCCTCATTCTTCTTATTCATTATAGTTGGTTGATATATTGTGTGTTTTGTTCTTCTTGTCATTCATATTGGAAATTTCATGAATACTTGCTGCGTAATTGTTGCAGAGGAAAGGGAATCACGCAACAAGCGCAGAAGGGTTCCTTCAAACCAAACATTTATTAATTGTGACACTTACATTAATCTTGAAGGCAATAGCAATTTTGAGGTAAAAAAATCTTTCTTGCGGATCCTGTGACATGCCTCTGCTGAATTAACTTGTTTAAAATGGTTCTTTGTTTGTTTACCCGAATATCTTTCAGCTTTATTCATTGCTTTACTGATTTGCATCTCTGTTCATATATAGATAAACATGCAGTATTATTCATTCCATATAAATATGAGTTATTCATTACGTCTAAATATTGTATAACTTGTTAGCTTTTGGTCTGCCATTGGTTTGTTCTCGTGTTGTTTATTAGCTTCGTTGGGCGATCAAGCTTGTTAGGTGATAATTTGGTGCTTAAGCACAATGTTCTTCAATTTATTTTAAAAATTAGTAATATATGATTTAACTTGTTTTCATGTGATTGATATTTTTTATTCTGTCTTAGTTGTCTTTTGCATGGGTAGGTTCGTTAGGATAAGTATCGAAGAATGAAAAGTTATATTTTTTTATAAATTTCAGAAGAACAGTGCACAGTGTTCGAAATTGCTCCCCGCACATCCACTACCTCCAAAGGAGCTTACATTCAGCTGTCCAGTTTGCATGGGCCCATTAGTCGAGGAGATGTCAACAAAATGTGGCCACATTTTTTGCAAGGGGTGCATCAAAGCTGCAATAGCTGCTCAGAGCAAATGCCCTACCTGTAGGAGGAAAACCACTGCTAAGGACCTTATTAGAGTTTACCTTCCTGCTACAAGAAGTTCTTGAGGTTTCTTTCTCCTTCTCTCTCTATACGAGCAAGGATCCATGTACTCTGTGTTCTATATTTCTCTACGTTTCACCTAAAGTAGGTTCGTCTTTAAACAATTCTATTTGAGCTAGTGTATGTTGATTGATTAAGTTTTAGTAATTACTTAAACTTGCTCCAATTAGCCAATACATGCTATGTACAATGCTATAAGAAGTAATTAGCATCATGAGATAATAAAGTCAGATTTTGTACCTTTTACTTATGGAATATAACTTGGAAATTACAGGTCGCATTAGATACCTCATTCCAGGACATGTGAAATCATTGTAGCATCTATAAATATGTTAATAATGTTAGTTAAGTGATTTTGGTCAGTCAATCAAGTTTGTCTGTTGCGGTTTATGCTGCGTCATATTGATACCTGTTCATTATCGGGTCTGAGAGTTTATCCACCGTGTATTTTACTTCCAAAAAATGACTATTAACTAAAGAGGTGCATCAAAATTCATTTTATTCCTTCAACTAAACAATGATATAGTTTGGGTCTGCTGTGATTTGTTGGCTCTCCTGTGTGATCCCATTATGTATATGACTGTATTATGAGGTTTTAAATTGGAGTATATATTATTTATATTATAACTAATTTTATTGCCTCTCCTCTTGTAATAGGATTCATCCTTTCAAATATGCAATTTCGTGTTCAAGCTAGCTAGCTATGCGTAGAATGATTCTTGCGAAGAACTGGATTTTTCTTTTCGGCATAATGGGTAGAGATGAAGATTTAGTCTGTGGGAAGTTTAATTATTTATGGAGGACTCTTAATGTATATTAATATTGACTTTCCATTTAAGGATATGCACTTCATTTTAATTTAGTCATATAGCTTATAGCATTTAGAGGATATATTGGTGCAATATTATATCTACCTATTAATAATAATTATACTTTCTTTAATTTTCTAAGTTATCTCCCAATGTGTTTGTAGCTCTACTTTTTGTTGTTTTTGCTACATTGTAATTTATAGGGCATCTGTTTATTTGAAACTATGCATATGCATAGGTCAGTCAAAATGCACACGAGTAAGCAGGAAATGAAAAAATGTAACTTTGTCTTAGTCTTTGGACATAAGTTAAAAGTTACTCCCCCTGTCCCAAATTATTTGTCGTTTTAGAGAAAGAAATTTGTCCCAAATTATTTGTCACTTTAGAAATTCAATACAATATTAATTACATATTTTTCTATTTTACTCTTAAGAAAGAGAGAGTAAAACTTGAATGTCATGTAAATAGTTAATGCTGAGATAAATAGAGAATAAAGGTACTTTACGTATATAATTTATTTATTTTTAAAAATTGAGACTATTTATTAGATACCTTGATATGTGTAAAAACATGTAAAACGATAGAAATCAAATAAAACTCCTCAACATGCCGCAAATAGCCATTTAAATTTTTAGATGGATTTTACTCGATAACTTCATTATCCTGCTCGGACGAAAAGAAAGATATCATAAATAAATAGTTTTTTTATGGTGTATCAAATTGTTCGCTTTTTGTTGCAACTGTTTTCATGCTTTTTGGAATTTAGGTAACAACCTTGTTGTTCGCTTTTGTTCACAATACTTGTAGTGCATGACACTAATTAAATTATACTGATGTAATTCGTACACCCATATTCCAAGATAATAAATAAATTAATGTAAAAAAAAATTGAATTGATCGGAAAAAAAAAATATAACTCCAAAAAATCACATAGTAGAGCAATTATTGGGATTTTCAGGACTGAAATATCCACCGTAATACGGTTGCGGATAATAATACGGGTCACGTGGCGGCCCATAATTATAATGGGGTGGAGGAAGAGCGAGTCGTGGTGGTGGGCCCGGAAGAGCATGGTGGTAATTTGGCGGAGGAAGGAGCATCTGCGGCGGAGGATGATAATGATCCTGATGAAAACTATGACCTCCAAAAGGATTATAACTATTTTGATGATAATTACTAGTATAATTATCATAATTATAATCATTTGGATAATTGTTACCAAAGTTCATTCTCCATGTTCTAGCGTTTGTGTACTCAACACTTGTCACACGTTGCATGCGTGAATAACTGTCCAATTCCTCCATGTACGGCCCCGATGGTAGGTGTGGACGAGGACGAGGAGGAGGAGGAGGTGGCAGTTTCTCAGATGGTGGCGGCGGAGGTGGTGCTGGTGCTGGTGGCAACGCGTCGGGTTTCTTTGGAGGGGGTACTTTTGGACGTATGACGGAGAAATCCATTTTTCTTTTTGTGAACCTAGGAGAAATTTTTTAGGCTTATATATATATGATTGGAAACACGTAAAGATCTGCATTTGAATTTGGAAACATGAATCTTGTGTGAGTTGTCAAGAAAATTTTCCTTGATTTTGTAATTATGAGTAATTTAAATATGGGTCTTTGCAATTATTCTCTAATTATAATAGCATCAAGTTGTTATTTTATTTGGGAAAAATATTTTGCTTGAAATTTCAATCATTTTTTTTAATCATACTACTACACTCAATATATCTATAAAATAATATAATATCGAATTGATTATTTACTCTTGATATAATCGAATTTAATGAAGTGAAATTGTTATTCGAAAACCAAGTAATTCGCACTCTTAGATTTACTGCTGCATAAAAGATTTGATGTGAATTTTATATTCTTCTTTCTTCAATAATAAAATTATGAATAGAATCTTCCACATTTATGGTTGTATTCGGCCGAAAAGTTGAGCAAATATTTTTTTTCTTTATAATTTTTCTTTTCGCTTATAATGTTATTAATTACTTATTACAACTTAAGAGGTGGTGGAAGATTGAGTCAGCAAAATATATGCAATTATGAGGATAATTAACTAAAACATTTCAAGTTAAAAAATATGACCAATTATATTAATTGTTCAGCTAATAACAGATTGTCTCTTAATATTTCATAATAAAACACTACTATATAAGATTTACCGAGAATATTTGGAAGAGGTCAACTAAAACCCAGGTGCAAGAGATTTTCTTATGTGGCCATGTTATCGAAAAGTTGATTCCTTTTTGCAAAACATCGCTTTTGGTAAAATTAATTAGAATGATAATTAAATTAAACATATTACTTCAAATATAGTTTTTATATTATGAGAAAGAAAAAAACTATATTCTTGTGTGTTAATGTTTTTTTTCTTTATTTTTTTTCTTTAATTAACTTTAGAAGCTAATCATCTTACAAGAATTACCATATATCAAACCTAATTTTAATTAGATCATCTAAGAAAAGTAATTTTAGATAAAATTATTTGATATTATATTAATTAAATACAAATATAGATCAAAAGTAAGTCTAGTAATTACTAGACTTAACTCACTTTAAAACATATATACATATCACAAACACAAACACAAACACTTAGGTCCACTTTTTCAACTTACCCTATCATACTACTTATAATGCTGTATATATTTATATTTTATGATTAAATCTATAATTACTTAAATCATTACATAATTAAATGTTTAACTCATGTAACAAATATGTTGTACTTATATGCTTAATTTCAAAACCTATGTTAATATACAACAATTTATACATCATACAAACACAAAAACATATCAACATGAGAATTCACTACAAACAACACATTCAAGAAATCAGCAAGCAACATTAAGATTATGTTTGATCTTTTAATATTAGCAAGTAAAATGATAAGAGGGGGAAAAAGCAAAAAATAAAAAAAAACAAATATTCTATCATATCTTTTGATGCAAGCAAAAAAAATTCCTAACCGAACATAGCTAATTGAATAACATATTTCAATGGTGATCTCATGATATCCATTTCTCAAAACAATCCAACATTTGCACAACAAATGACAAGGAAACCGATCATCGCCAAACAAAGACTTAAAATCAAGCAAATCCTTAGGAACTCCATAAGAGGGAAAAAAAACTCACAATGTGCCCAACAAAGACAGGAGTACCGTTTCAAACAAACAAAAAAAGAACCAACAAGAGAACAAAGGCTAAAGATACTTGTGAAGCTCATCTTTTTGCAGATTTCTTTCTCCATTCTGTTCGGCCCCTATTTATTTCCAAACCAACTTTTGATAATCTCAATAAATGTAGAAATTGAAGTCGGCTGTTTTCATCTTTCCCAGAAACGGGAGATCCGTTAGTTGTTCCATTGAGCTCTGAAAACGAGCCATCCCTTTCCGGACTTGTAAGAGAATCGACCACATCATCTTGCTGACATTCACGCCTATAATCTAAAGTAATTGTGTGAAGCTCGTGGCTGTCTATGATATCTTGAGGCATACTCTGTCAACAAAATTTGATACTCAATTAGCAAAAATAGCAAATGCTGATTTAAATTATATTGGGATAAAAAGGGTTTCTGCAAAGAGCCACTTAAAGCAGATGGATGAACCTGATTGACACACAAGTTAAAAGTTTTTGCATGATAAAGGGGAAATTAACATATTCATTTCTTCTAACTTTCTAATCGTGGCAAAATTAGTTTTCTTATCCTTTGAACTGACACATTTTAACCTAACTTTAACAAAAGTAATAACCTTCCTTCTAAACTCAACACATTTGGTCCTTCATATTTAGATTGCCCATTTAGTTCCCCCTGTCATCACCTTTGGTCTTCTATCTTTTCTGGATTTTATAAAAAACATTACATGTACTGAAAAATAGGTTATAATAGTTCCCTAAAAGACATTTTTAAGCCACATAAGCAAAAAAATGAGCCTATCGGACCTAATTTGCCAAGTTTTCGACTAAACTTTTTGGACCCAAAAGGATAGAGCACAAAAGGTGCCGACTAGAGAACTAAACATATCTGACCAAATAGATAAAGGATTAAATCGGAGGAAATTAGGACCAAATGCGATGAACCCAAAAATAATGGACTATATTTGTTGTGAATCGAAACATAGATAACTAAATATGCAATTTTGCCGATAAGAAAGCAACATATCATTCGAAATGGATGATTGAAGGAAAACAAACCTCAAGAACCCATCCAATGTAGGCAACATTGTTTACATGCTGGTTCATGTCCAAATCAGCTCGTCTAGGCTGCAAACAGTGAAACATTTGAAGTACTTTAAATAAATAAAAAATCACATATATTCATTAAAACCAAGTGATCTTTCTTACCACAAGTCCGACTTTGGAATGTTGAGCAGGGTCATCTAGTTTTGCTATTTTCTTCAAGCTAGCATTATTCTCTTCAGGAAATGATAATCTGACATCCACAAAAACTTAGAAATAAATATAGGCTAGAATTAAAAGAAATATTTATTTAACACATTAATATTAAATCATCGAGTGAAGAAGAAGAATAAAAGAGAGAGAAATTACCTAAGTGTTTTTGGGCAAAAGACCAAATATTCATCACGGACTTCATCAGTGACTTTCTGTAGCCGCCTCGTATCTTGGTTCATCATCACCCATTTACTGCAAACAAAAAATTGTATGGGGTACACATGACTCATTAATTACAAATAATGCTATGTTGGATTTGAGGAAAATGAAAAAGAACAGATTAAGTTTGATGCAAAAAAACCGAAAACCATTTTCCTAATGTTTTACTCAATAAAATCCAAGAAGCAGACATAGTCCAAATATCATTGTGTAGTGAATTTAATCATAAATGCAAAGGGTACAACCATAACAAAGAAGAGTTTGATTCTATTTGAAAACTATGAATACAACTTTACTTCACCTTGTAGCCCTTCCAGTGACTTCACCAGTAGCATAATCTTTGAGAATCCAATCACGTCTAGTACCAATTCTACCTTCACTTTGACACCATGTCTCTATTTCTACTACATCACCCCTGTTCATGATCAATGTTTGAAGTAAAGATATTTATAATTCTGTCCTAGATGTTGTAAAATAAAGAAATAACAATTACTTTATTATTTCATTGATCTATAATAAGTATAAAACAATGGCTGCCTAAAGATGAAATATTTAAGATATCAGTTAAATTATATGTACACTACCATGCAGGATATTTATAGATCTCTATGTGCATACGGGCAGTCACCCATATAAGATGCAATTTTCTCATTGTAAGTGTAGTCGCAAATCCATCAGTTGAGAATCCAACACTTTGTGCATGGTTGCAACCAACCTCCTGTTTCATAAGAAAATAGTGATTTAAGTAAAGTAAAATATTTATCAATCATAGATTTATTCCAGTACAAAAATCAGAAGTGGGAGGACAATAAGAAGATGGACAAGAAGAAGATTAGCCAGAACAAGAGAAAATAAAGACGGCCAAGAAGAAGAAGAACGAGATCAAGAGCAATAACAAGAAAATCATTAATATGAACCAGAGAAAGATGAATAAGAAACAAAGGAAACATAAGAAGAATTGTAACTGCGATTAAGAGAGTCAAAATTGATATTGGACTTAAATCATTCATCTTAACAAATAGCAGAAAGTGATAGCTCCATTCTAAGAAAGCAGAGCATTGGAAACAAACGAAAACTATATCACACTCAAGTTCTTAATACTATCAACTTAGAGAATTCTAATTTCCGTTATAGTGTTCGCAATTTGCAATAAGTAAGTGAAACAATACACTTACAATTTTTTTAATCTAACTCAATTAGGAAATAAAGGATCAAAACCACGTATTTCAAAAGTTAAGCCAACTTCACAAAGACTCTTCTTTTCCCCCAAAAACTAAAAGGAAAAGGCCAAAAAATTACAAATAGGGACTCAGCTACCTATATTTACCAAATTGGCAGCATAAACATTGTAAATCAGCAAATTTTTCCAAAGATAAAATAATATCACGTAATACTATCAACTTTCCAAGTCAAAAGGGTAATTCCTAAAACATCAAAAAGTTAACAATTTAGACTAACCACATCTACATTGCCCAAAATTGATACAATAAACATCAAAAAGCAGCTTAATCTCAACACATGCATAAACCTAAAAAAATTCTAATAAAATTCACAAACCTGCAGTAAATTGGCAATGGTCTCAACAGTAGCAGTTTTGTTGATTCCAACCTCATAACACCTAACTATGAATTTCTCTTTATAAGACATTCTGTCTTCGGTCAAGCTACCAAGCCGAAGCCGGTCAGCTAGGCTCGGCTCGTGGCTCGATTCCTGCGGCTTGCTCTTCGGCTCCCCTGTAGCTACCGATTTGACACGTAAAAATGGGGCCCTGCGAGCCCGGCCCGGAAAATTGTAAAACGCTGCGTTTTTGGTGGGGCGACGAATCAAGCTAGATAATCGGCAATTTTGGCGATTGTCACCCACGCGCGCGGCGGCATTGCATGCCGGAAAAGCACCTCCCTTTAACAACATTTGGGAGATTTATTTCAATAAAATAAATATTATTTGGGGTTTATGTAATTTTTACAAAAAAATATACACTGTGTGGTGTTTCTTTGTGTGAGTATTGAGTTTTGTAGTGTTGCGCCGATGGAACCGAGGGAAGGGCGTGGGGTTAGAAAAGTGGGCTTGAATTTATGAGGGAATTACGAGTTTTGCCACTTGAAGACATTGGAGAAAGGGAGTTGAAATTGGGTTTTTCAGTTTTTCGGGTTGGAGTTTGGCAGGAATTTGACTCGCACCACAAAGTAAAATTAAAATATTATTATTCATATCTGTAGAAGAGACAGACAAGTGATTTTTCCTCTATTTGTTTCTTTCGGTTTTCAATTTTATTTTTAACTTTGGCCCAAAATGGAAAAAGATTTTATATTACTTCAAATAGTTTTGAAATATGAACCGAAAATTAAAATCTTCATACATAAATTTTAATATTTCAAGTTAATGACAACCAAATTATTGTTTTGGTTCATGTATAAGTTTTTGGAATATAATTTCCATTCAAACAATTGGGATGAGGAAGAAACAATTTTTTGAAGAGTTTTATATATTTACTATGCTTCTTGTGTTATTTTAGTTCATAATTTATTCAAGTAATGTTATTATTTTAATTTATTTTATGCATGCTTGTATGAAAATAAATTGGAGATTTCAATGTTATTCTACATATAATTATTAGGTAGGAGGGTGTTAAATGATAAAAGCAAATAGGATTATCAAATATATTTCTATAATTATACTTAAGTGTGTTCATTTGGTGTAGATCGATAAATTAGAACTCGTTACTCCTTTATCCAGATTAAATATTGATGAATCTGTCAATTATATTGTTTTGATAATATTGTTTTGATCCTGATTTAATCAAATTTAATCGTACAAATAAACTTAAAATCATATATTGAGTGTTTTATTTTATTTTCAAGCATTTACACCTAAAAAAATCAAGCATTTTAATAATACTATATTTTTAAAAAAAAAACAAAGAATTGTAAATTTCTTGTTGAACCTACGAATTTCTAAATATAAAATTAATTTTAAAAGTTTTTTAAGAAGAAAATCTTACTTAGTGCATTACTTTGATCATCTTTCCGGTATTTTTACTACTTTGAATATTAATCTAAAAGGAAGAATTTTTCTTTAATAACCAAAAATTACACTCATCAGGTGGTACTCGATACTCACCAATGAATTGTTGTGTGAAACTATAAGCTCATTGTGCTTTTTTGTTCAGTTATATACTCAAGCAATTTGGATAAATGGTATAGATGTCATAACTGCAGTGCCGGTGGGATAAATCAAACCTGATGAGTGATCATCCTCCGTTCACCACTTTAATTCTGTGAAGTTCTGCACTATTTAACTTTCTGAGTTAAGTAAACAGTATTAATCTTGACTTGAAAATGTTGTGGTGTACAAGCTACTAAACAAGGCGTTAAAGTTAACGAGATTTGATCTCATTTCCTATCACAGTGACATGTTTTTTAGTTCTCCCCCGCGAATGTATCCTTTTTAACCTTATCATGAGGACAAAAAAGCTAACTAATTCAATCAAGATGCAAAATGCACCCTCTCGTTGTGGCTGGAATATAGTTCTCTTCTACATAAATTTAGAGACTCTAAATGGTCATTCTAGGAGTCACTTGCATTAGTGATAAGAGTAACCCACGCCCCTTGTGTAAGCTAGCAATAGAATTCTCCACACTTCAGAACTTTGAATGGAATTACCACATTGATTTTGGAGTTGAACCAACCTTAAGCTCAAAGAATCCACATGTACATGCTGTGAAAATACGCAGTTGCAGAATTTTCAAAGAGAAGTTCTTTCTGTATCTTTACATGCTAATTTCTACTTTATTTCTTGATGTGTTCTGGGTGTGTGCACTTCCTCTTATAGTTTTGGTTGTTAAATTAGTTGGGGTATGTTTGGTTCTTGGGTCTCAGTGAGAAAAATAATTACGATAACGAAAATGGACTAGATTTTTTTTAAATGTTGTATCATTTGATGCAACGAAAACATTTTTTTCAACATATTAATCACTAACATTTAAGAAACCAAACATAGTTTTCGTTATTGAACTAGTTTTGCTGTTAATGGCTAAGGAGTAACATGCCCGCGTCACCTCTAGATCATCGCCACAGTCTCTAATGACATGTTTATATATGCAGTTGGTGGAACAATTCAGCAATATTTGGCATCACAGACGATACCTAACTTGTGAGGATTATTCAACTCCAGAGACAAAGGGAAAACCATGCAGTATGGAATGCTTATGCTGTTAAGGAAGTATCCAGAGCACTTTGCACTTGATCTAAGTGACGGGTTACACTTGAGTTCGTCTCACTAATCTCTTGAGATCTTCAAACATCCATATTAATGTAAAGTGTAACTACTTAGTCATGTGTTGATTTTGATGTAGTATTTTGTTCTTTGGCTGTGAATCAAATGCCCGTTTCATGTTAGAAAGCTTGTTTCATTTTGAGTTAGATTTGTATGACAACCAGATTGAAATTAAACATAAACTAGAATTACATAAATCTTCTTGTCATCAATTTTGGAAGCAGGGCAATTGATGATATGGTCAAGTCCTCACCATAACAAAACTTAACACTATGGAAAGCTCTTACTAAGATGAGAAAGTCCTCGATAGAAATGCCAGTACCAGGTGACTCGTATTAATCAAAGTAGAAGAATTCGAGAAAATACAAAATCATCTATATTAATAGCAGCTCAATCGAAGATATCAGGATTGTAATTTTTAGGTCTAGCTTCATTAAGAGGAAAGTTAAAATTAATTTGAATTACTGAGTTTAAGCTAAGAATTCAAATTCATAACGAATTCGTTGATGGTGTATAAACTATAAGACCACAAGTAAATAGTAACAATTTTATTTGAACCAAATTGTCGGACCTGAAATTCATCCACTACTGGAGTCAATTGATGTCTTATTCTCCCTCCGGATCCTTGTTCAAATTCAAATTCAAATTCATCAATCCAAAAGTCATCAGTGTTTTGCTCTGGACTCGTGTCAAACTTGATAAAATTATGTTGGAGCTTAATTTATAGCCTAGCAATCAGAACAAAACTAAACAATATATCAAACTTATTTATAAGAACCAAATCGAATTTCAAATGATATATTATTCGATATATAATCAGCCTAAGGGGGAAAAACTCCAGTTCGTTTCGAATCTGATAGGACTATGCCATATAAATTCGACCTCACCCCTATACCCTATAGGCTTTACTATATAGCACACCCACATAGTTCCAAGTTCCAACCAGAAGGAAAAACAAAATCAAAAATCAAAGAGAAAACAAAGATATCATCAAGATTCTTCTTTTTTCAAATTGTGGACACTTCTAAAGATTTGTTCTTCCCGAGCACGTTTAGCAGCAAGAGCTTCTTCATCCAGTACCCTAATTGGTGACCATTCAGGCATTTCAAACCAACTCTCCTTTCTCTCTGTTAATTTGCTTATTTCAGGCTTTAGATTTAGAATCGCGTAATCTGCTACAGTCCCCACAACAGCAAACATAATCGCGTAACGAACCGCAGCAACTGGACCACCTAATGCTCCAAAAACAAAATCCTTATTTATGTTGAATAAATTAGAAACAAGAAGAAATTTCTAAGAAAAGAAGAAACACCTACTATAATCCGAAGTTAAATTAAACAAAAGCTGGCAAATGTATGTATCCTTAGCTGAAGGATCTTAATCATGATTTGTATTCTCGAATATTTCTCTCAGGAGAGCAATTGATTTGGAGGATAACCCACAAAATTGAAAGATCCCACAACCCCAAATTCAGTTACATAATTTTCTAGTTTGCCAATAAGTAACAGGAACCTCGATGTAGTTCATTTGTTTATTTAGTTTTCTTTATCGATTTCTTCTACTACTCTTGTGATTAACCACAAAAACTCGAACAAGTTTCTTAAAAAAATATCATGTGTGGGTGTGTGTAGAGAGAGAGAGAGAGAGAGATTTAGAATTCTGACCATGAAGGCGTCCAAGAATTGCTCCGCTTCCAATGCCACCAATTACTGAATTCAGCAAATCATCTGGCTTTCCAGTTCTATTCACCCTCGTATATTCACGTGCACCTGCAACACCACCATCTCAACTTCTACAACATAAATATATATCTATATAAAAATTCTCCAATTTCCCGTCAATCAGTTTGTTAAGTCATTGCTGACATAGTTAATAATATTTTTGACGTTTTCTTTTTCCTATATACGAGTATATTACATCCTATGACTTCGATGTCTCGTATTTCAAGAAAAGGTACCCCAGTTGATGTCTTCTAGGCATTTTGAACATTTTGGAAAAGAATATAAGGGGTTCAATAATCAATATCTTCTCTATATGCTCTGTGAGAAGGGAAAAATAACGGTGGAGTTTTGTTAGTGGTCAAAGTTCGTATGTGCATAGCATGGTCATGAAGCCACAGGATGCTAAGCATTTTTTAAATCAATTTACGAATATTCGGATCAAAAGCCGAAAATAATGATACACCTTTAGCTATAAAAGGCGGCATTTAGTAACTCAAACTTACCAAAAGGGTAAATAAAGTGAAAGCCGACACAAAAATGGAGAGAATTGCTTAGACTTCTCAAATTTCAAATTTGGAATAAGCTCAAAATATATAATCCAGAAGATTGATTAAAAGATGCACATTGTCTATAAGAAACATATATCCACACAAATATAATCTTGAAACCATTTAAAGTTCAAAATGGCAGAGCTACAAGTAAAATCTATAATCTTGGGACACGTATAAAGGCATTACTAATAATCAAACACCATATATTATACGAAAAATTTAGTGTAAACCTAGTATGATCAAATCCAGGTTACTCAAAACACAAGCAAATGGTGTCTTGCGACATGTAAGAAGGCATATCTAACACTCAAATACCATCTTCTATGGGAAATTCTAGTCCAAACTTGGCTTGATCAAATCCAAGCTACTCACAACGCAATTAAAATTGTGTCTTGCGGAAATTTATAATGGCATCTCTAATAATTAAACAATATCTAGTATTTGGAGAATTTTAATCCAAACCTGTGGCTAATCACAATGCAAGTACATCGTGCCTTGTGATTGGTTGGGTCTGATCAAACCAGATGGGGCAAAAATATATATACTTTATCAATGGTTGCGGTTTCAACAACCAAATTTTGAGCCATAGCTTTTGTCTCTTACTCAATTACAGTAGGCAAATACATTTCTCTAACATGAATAACAAAACCCAATTACAGTAGGCAAATACATTTCTCTAACATGAATAACAAAACCCAAAAAGAAATGATCAAAATAACATATTTTTTTTATACCGCAGTAGCAACCCGTGACGATAGCTAAGTTTTTTGCATAAGTTGCTGATATCTGCGACAAACCAATAATTTTTCTGTGCTTCGATATCAATCCAACAGCTCCACCAGCAATCCCTAATTTAAAAGATAATTAACAATTACAAAAACAAAAACAAATAACGTAAATAGTGGAGATTTATTTGGTGTTAAGAGTAATGTGGGAATGATATAAAACATGGAAAAACCTGCGAGTAATGTGGGAATGATAATACGCTCTTTCCATGGGTCAACACTTGAAGAAATAGGGTTTATTTGATCAGGGGTTTTATCAGTCGAACCCATTTTCCGCTCATAAATGGTGGGAGTGAAGGCGCTTGACGGTGGAGCAGGGCGGTGACTTAACCGGTGCAGCTCACAAATGGGCTGCTGTTTTTTTTTTTTTTGGTGCGAAAATGGGCTGCTGTTGAAAAGCCCATTAAATATGTCTTTTTTACAGTAGAAGAATTTGGGTTGGATCAATTCTGACTCAGATTCTACTCTAATGGATCGGATTCAAATCGAACCTTATTTAGCCCGAATTTGAAATTCTCAAATCCTTCCAATCTTTTGGATTTCGCATTTTTCTGGAATTCAATAAAATCTCAGTTCCATAATTTTCATAGATCTGTATTATTAAAATAGTTAATGCTTAATTTTTTTTTTTAAAAAAGATCAACAAAATTTTTATACATGAAGCATCCAGGGTTGATGCCAAATTATCTTATACGATTTGAAAAATGACACTTTACCCCTTTGTAAAATTACACAATCTCTTAAACTAAGAGTGGACATGAAATAGGACAAAAGTCATCTTAGAGGGATAAATTGTCACATTTATCATAATTCGCGGAGGTAAAGCGTAACATTAACCATAATACAAGAGGGTAAAATTTCATATTTATAAATTGACTAAGTCAAAATATAATATAAGAGAGAGATAATTTTGTCAATTCATACTTTTTAAAATTTAAAAATATCACAGAGGCAGTGTGAAAGTTTTATAAGAAAATAAAATTAATTGCTCTTTTCCAAAAATTGAACATTATACCCTATGTGATAGGGTAAGTTGCCATTGGATCAAAGCATCCAAAAAGCAACTCACACTTTAATTATGTTGTGTTTGTATGAGTAAAATCGGTGTTGGGGTCAAACATGTCCCTCATGACGGGGTCGAGAGTGAAACCTCAAGTGGTCCATAACATAGACAGTAACGAGTGAAACTAAGATGTTTATTAATTGGCAAAACAAATATTGTATTATTTTTATTAGCAGAAAAATCAACATGTTAATTTTTTATTAGCTCATTATACACCTTTAAAATACTCCATAAGTCAACATGTAGCTATTGTTAATTTTTTAAATGTACAAGAGAGTTATTGCTACATTTTTGATAGACCGGGAAGATAATTTACAATTTTCATTGTTAGCGGAGAGATTATTGTCAATTTTGTAATGCACATGAATGTTTTCGCATTTTATTATCGTGGCATATTTGTCCGGGTATAATTGTCACAATCCCTACAACAAATTATGAAGAACACGTGCACTTACAACGAATGAGACACTACGCAACTTGGGAGGAGGTAACTGATAATAGAAAAAAAAGTAGACAAGGTGTTTTTTGCCAGTTAGGCAAATAAGGGGCATTCTAATTTTAGCTTATAAGTAGAGACTGTGTATTAATGACAAGCAAAAGCCTGATAAGATTGCAATATGCAGTAAAGATAACTTTAGCATTCAATAAGTAAAATAGTGAGCAGATTATATTTCTTCAACAGTTACTAAAACAAACAAACACAGTCGTTTGCTTACTTTTAGCAATGTTCCATGCTAACTGCTCTTATCTTATATACCAAAAATTGAATAAGATATATAGCGAGGTTGTTCGAGGGAAAAGAACATATAATCATGTGACAATTAAGGGGCTAATGTATCCTCTTCTGAAGCCGAAAAACCATTAAGTCCTCGTTCCACTTCCCAATCTTCGTCTTGATTTCTTCTTCTTTGACCTGATCCGGTTCTTCTCTGGCTTTCTGAAGATTCATAATCACAACCATCAAAATTGCATTTTTAGTCCCACGGAACTGGATTTATATCCACATTATAGAAATTGAACTCGTAGTCCCAACTTTTAAGAATGATTTGCACTTTCAGTCCTATCACCACATTCTCCATCCAATTTTTGCACTTTTGGTCCCCTAGAATAGCTTATGCTTTGCTTTTTTGCTCCCATAGGACTATTTTAGTTTTGCAATTGGATGGAAAGAGGGTATAGGACCCAAAAAAATTGAGAATTCAGAAACATGCAATTCTACCGTACAAATGTGCTACGATAGATATACTCAATATACTGTGTGCTTACTCTTGTTGGTAATGGTAGAACGAGTCATAGCTAAAAACTCATCCCACTTGAATTTCCTTAGTTCTTTTTTTTCCTCCTCGGATATCTCAAAGTTCGGTTCCCTTCCACACATAAATGCAGCCCTGAAAATGTTGGAAAAGTATCATCATATGTTGTGTCCTTTAAACTTTCGAACAAATAGATCAAAAGGTCCGGTTGAGTTTTTTGTGCACATATAAAAAGGTGAAAAGTAATGGTTTCATCTCAACAAGACTATTTTACCCTTACTACAAGTTTGACATTATGCATGGTACAAGGTAATTTCTGACATTTTGCAGGTTGTGATAACCGTTCAACTTCATGCCATTACTATAATTACTCTATTTCAACAAGCTAAGTTGACAATAACAAGCATGTTGTAGTTCAGCTATAATACCTGTCGTATAATCGAGCGGCCTCTTCTTGAGAGCCAACGGTACCCAGATGGATCTGTTTCTTGTCAACTTTAATAGCAGCTTGCCATTTCATATTCTTGAAATATACACCTCTCATTATACACGGTTCTTGGTTTTCAACGTGCTTTCTCCTATGTCGCTTTCTGCGTTTAACCTCTGTAACATGGCAATAGATAAATCAGATTAATAAAACATAAAACAATCTCAAAATCCTAATATAATGAAGATAAGTATTGAAACTAACAATTGAACATAAATTAAAGGTTAGAAAGTACAAAAGAAACTACCAGATAGGTCATATGTTCTGAAATATAGCATCGTTTGTTACTAACCATCAATTAAAATTGAAGATTCCATAACATCTATCCAAAATCTTGATGGTGGTTTTATATATTTCTTCTTCTCTGATCATATGTCCAGGTAAGATGTGAAAAATATTGTAGGATCGAGTGTGTGCTAAAAGCTATAGCCGATAACAAAATTTGTCTCTTAAATTCTACTAGTCCATGAATTACCACATACCAACTCTATGATAAAGATATTACTTAATACTCAAATTGAAAGGCAAAACTATTTTAACACAACCAAAAGATGAATAAGCACAAACCAGGGAATTGGTGAATGATATGCTCTTTTGATGGACCTCCAGGTGCATTTGACGAGCTAGCTCCATTTTCAAAGGTGGTTTCCTAACCAGTATTAGAAATGGAAAAAAGTTTTTAACTTTTTACCCTGTGTTTGCATATAACAATATGGAACAATATAAAAAGATTCATATAAACTCCGGTAAATTCTACATACTTCTTTTGGCTCGTAATTGTCATTTGATGGTTGAGGATGAACATTGACTAGTTTTGTGCTCTCAAGATAGTTTTTATTAGCGTTTCCATGAGCCAGTATAGAATTTCCTCCTACCAAATCATGCAATGTAACCTAAGTTAGCACTAAGACGAGTGCTTTTGAATAGGGCAGTGAAATGACAATTAAGAGAATCACATGATTTCTATGTGAAATACCAGAGCATAGTCCCAAGAGCTTGCGTCTTCGAATGCTCACCATCACTTCTGCTACAAAGCAACAAACAAGTTAGCATAGGCTTCACCGAAAAATGGTGTATTACTACAAATAGAGTATACTTATTACATAGTATGAAATATACAGATCTTTATACTATCACCACTTGCAGCAATAAAAAGAATAATGACACCAAAGACTTATATTCCCAACATTCTTAACATGGTAGTTAAATGGTTAATCTGCAGTATCAGTTCAGAACTTGACAGATAAAAGACAAAATTATGAACTATGGCATTGTCAAAGAAAATATATAAAGCAAAAGACTCCAACTTCATATTTGTCATACCGTGAAATAGACTCAAACTAGACCTTAAAAAATCCACATCTACTAATGTCTAATATCCATGGGTAAAGGCTAAGTTTGGTTCTTGTATTTTAGTCAGTACAATGATAAGAAAAATAAAAATAGACAAAAAAAAGAGCCCAATGTTATATCATTTTGGTGCAAGAAAACATTTTCATTGTGTTTTATTCACTAGAATAACCCAAGAACCAAACAAACACAAAGACATCATTCAAGAAGGAGAATTTCATGCAAATTTAGAATAAATTTACCAAGACCTCCATTCTGGAAAATCTCATTCATAATCAATTTACAAAAGAATAACCAAATCTAAACACATAGAAGCTATAAGTAAAAGGTGACAAAACCTTGAACCCCAACTAGCCTTACCCAAAAGATAAAATAAAAAGGTGGTAGAATAAGACCCAATAGTTAGTACAATTTACCATCAATTCATTCCAAAATACCCATCAACCTTACGAGAAAAGGGATTTAATCAAATCTACATAAATACCCAAATTATCCATTAACAGATAATTGCAAGTCAAACCCACCAACCTACCACCTTTCACAGAGGCAAAAGGCAAGAATTTATACTAAAAAACCCAGCAAGAAAACTAAAAATCAAACCCACTTCTCAAGCGAACAGTAACTACGAAAGATAATAAAATTCAAGAAAAGCCCATATCTTTAACACAAATCAATCATCAGATTTTACAACCAATGCTAAAATCCCTCATATCAAAGCAAGACTTCAAGTCAACTGATGCAGACAAAACAGAGTACAACAAAAGAAAAATAGTACATACATCAACAAGAAGCCATTTGAACAGTAAATGTTTATTTTTATGACAATACCTGAAAGAAATTACAACTATTAGTTGGAGGGGTGTGGATTACAAAGGGAAGGTGGTGAAAATATAGAGAAAATTATAGTAATTATAATTTAAATAGAAATAAAACAAGTAGTTGGTGATTTTACTCATGCATCTACCACCTTCTGTTTTATTTCTAGTATCATAATGTGGATTGTAATTGAGGATAGAGAGAGATAGGTTGATGGATGGTTGAATAAGTGAAGGAGAACCTATGCTTTTAGTTTTCTTTTTCTTCTATTCTATGTACTTTTAGCTGAAAAAGAGTTATGGACAGGATTACCCTTGGGAACCTTTTCCCAAGTTCTATGGATTCTAGGTATCTTTAGAAACTGAATTGACCGAAATGTCATTGATTTGATTTTCAAAACCTAATATAGTATTTGATACTTCATTTGTCCCATTTTTCTTTTATGCTTTATTATAGATAATCAGTCAATTTGATTAAATTTATAAAAGTTATAATAAATAATTTAATTAATATATTTCACTAATAAGTTGATAACATCATATATATTAATATATAAAAATTTTAATACATCATAAATATGAATTATTTGACGTTATGAGTTCTTTGAAATATTAAAAAAATTGACCAAATACTGTAGTTAATGGAGTAAAAATAATGGGACATAGAGAGTAATATAAGATGTCCCTCATAAAACAATTTTCTTATAGTGTTACTTAGATAAACTGAAAAAAGTAAGCGTGTGTTTGTCTCATTTTTTTTTTTTTTAAATTTGCTTCAGAAATAAATTGAGGTTCTATAAAATTTCCTAGTGTTCATTAGAGTTAATGGCAAATTACATCCCTGTGATATTTATAATGTTCAATTATTTTTATATAATTTGAAAGAGAGCATTTTACCCCTGTAATCTTAATAAAGTTTCACATCGTCACCATGATATTTGTATATGTGACACTTTATCTCTCTGTCTTATAATAATGTGACAGTTTAACACTCAATGTTACAAAATATTTTTCATGTCCACTCTCAATTTTGTCAAGTGATTTACACTCTCCGGGTGATCAAGGAAATAAATTGCTTCTTTAAAATTTTCACATGAGGGTAAAATGATCTTTTTCAAATCACGTGGTGATAAATTAAACATTATGCATGTCACATGTAATAAATTGAAATTAACTCATTTTCTTATTGTTGTTTATTTGAGTTTTTTTAGATGAAATAAGTAGTAGGATTAGGCCAGTTTTTTTTCCAGAGAATATGAAAGGTAGAGAAACAATTAAGATATATGATACTTTATGTTCAGTCAAGATAGAGTTTGTTTATGTTTTTTTAGAGACGATAAAAAAAAATTTAAGATGATATTATTTTATTTTTTTAAAACAAAAATTGTTTTTATTTTAACGCATGTCAAAATGAAATAAGTCAGATATAAATTATGAATAATTATTAGATAAACCTGTCGTGCAATGAATTAATGCACAATTGCACATACACTTTATTTTTCATTTGATGGGGTTGTGAAGTTAAATTTGAAGTAAATTTTCTTAAGAAAACAGAGTATTGATTAATTGAAGTTGGGTGCAGAACAAAATCTACAAATATACGTAATAAAACTAATCAACCAAGGACTAGCTAGCTAGCCGTCATCAGTATTAATTTGTGGTTTAATAAATTTTGTGCTATTGTGTAAATAGTCAACGGTCAACCTATTCCATTAAATTAAACGCGTGTTGTGTTGCAATGCGCTCAATTTTTATGTTGTCATTTTATAAGCAAGCATGTTATATATACGTGGAAGAAATAAAATAAAAATCTATTTCATAATATTTTTATCAGAACACCAGCAATAAGCATGTTCTAAATGTCTAATGTGTCCAAGGGAATTTTTTATGTCTAATGGTCTAAATCCATTATAAGTAAGCATGATATATATATATACACACATGTATAATATGTTAATGGAAAATTTTATAATAAATTTGACAAAGTCAAGTTTGAACAAGAAATTTCCGATATATGGATCGAAAGAAAATATGTGGTCGTTTATCTAGTTTAATATATACTAATTTTTAATTATTTATTCATTGTGATTAAATTGCTTTGTCCATTGCAATTGGCTGATATAATTAATCAAAATGTTGGAGATAATGATACTCGTTCCAAATTAAAAATAAAATAAACGTGCAAGGGTAATACTGTCAACTACATGCAGTCTGGTTCCACGATTTGGAAACTATTACCATGGAAAAGGAAGGGGGCAAGATTAATATACTAGGAAAAAAAAAAAAAAGGTGGGAGAATTTGGGAATTTCACAAGCAAATGGGTTAAGCCAATTATTAATTTGCTGGCCTGTATGTTTGGTTGTTGGCAGAGACAAAATAAATAAAATACACCGACGAAACATATTACATGATTGGATAGCCCGCCCGCCCGCCCGCCCCCTTCGCCATACAATTGGATAGAATGAGTTCTCTAAAAAATAATTATCACGAATTTACTAGAGGATATTATATATACAAATTTAGAGAAAGTCAAATTACCTTTAGAGTATATCACTAATTTTTTTCCCCCATTTAATATGGGCATTTAGCTTACTTATTTATAATAGATTTCACAGTTATTTTACAAGAGATGTTCAAATCATATTAAGTTTTAAGATGCCAATGATCCAACACGTGTTTATTAGTATTATTACTTTAATTTGTAACGAGTGTAATTAAAAAATAGTGTACTGAGTTTCTAAAAAATATATATCATGAAAACATACTCTACTTAGTAAATGCAGTGTACTGATATTTATTTTCAAATTTGGAAAGTCTTGAATTATTATATCTTTTATGTTCAATTCTTGAATTTCATATGGATTGTGCTAAGACTCATAAGGCGGTGAACTTAGTCTTATTGTTCAATTCACGTGAGACGTTTTAGTCTTAATATCAATATATTGAAGTATATTTTTTTAGTAACACACAAGGAAAAATAGTATTATAATTTAAGAATATTTCAATAATTGATCAACAACACTTATGACTGAAAATCAAACCAAACTATATGTTACTTATCTCGAGTCCGTTCGATATTGAGTTTGATTCATTATACAAATCAAACAAGCTTGAACAACATATATCGTTTAATATTTTTTTATAGTCGATTCAAGTTCGACCCAATAAGTTAAAAATTAACAAAACACATTTAAAAATATTAAGTCACTTGATACTCGACTTGACCTCGATCGGTGAAAGTCCGTTCGAACTCTATTCGTTTATCAATCAAACCAATCTTAGACACAATTTCAGATTTGATATAGATTCAAATCAAACTTGATCAATGTGTCATTAAATTACTACTAACACTCATTTACGCCCCTAGCTAACAATGCTAACTAAAAATGTTATCTCTAGATGAATGTCGTATGATTTTTATGCAATTTCAGAACATGTACTTGCAAAATGCAAACACTAATGTGAGATTCTCATATATGAAAATTCTAGATATTATTGGATTTCAAACAAAATTAATGGACATTGTCTGTTTTCATTTTCAGCCATTATTTCGTGAAGACAAGTCTGAGTTCTTGTATGTTTCAAAATTGATGTACTCTACAGGTCAAAGTAGATATATATCTGCCTGCTTAATTCCAAAAGAATGAGATGGGAAATTAATCAAATTTCAAGTCAACTAAATTAACTATTGGCGAGTAAACAATTATATATATATATATATATATATATAGCCAATCAACAAGTGATAATTTGTTCATATGGTTCATGTCCTATCAACTTGGTTGTTAGAGCAACTCCATATTAGATCACCAGACATTGTCTGTATGTCATTTTGATCCTCGTTTGTAAAAATAGGATTCCCATCATGCAACAAATAATTAAATAAATTAGAGTTTTTAATTAATTGTGATTTTTCAGCTTTAGGATTAAAAAATATATGGCTCTCGGTAATTACCAAAGTAAATGAGCTTATAATTACTTATAGCTACCATGATCATGGTTAACAGAGCATTAACACCATTTACCATGAGTAACCTCATGGGTCATTGCAACTAAAAGGGGCGGGGTATATAACAAGCGCAATTATTTAGAGACAAACTTTAAAACATGTGGTTTAGTGTTTGTTTAATTCTTCTTTATTTCATTGTCTTTTGTACTAATAATAGTTAAGGTGACTAATCTCGTTTTGGAGTCGAGGAAACTGTCCCAAAATTCGAAACTTAGAATACACAAATTGTATTCAATTACAATTAGTGTATGTTTATCTTTAATTTTATTATTAGTGTTGTTTTTAAGTTTTTTTTGTACTTTGACATATTGGTTTGATTTTTTATGTAGAGACAAACTTAAAAACATGTGGTTCGAATAATATGACAATGTAATTTTCATCTAAAAAAATTTGTAAAACCCCTTTTTTTTGGGGGGATAAGGAATTGTTTAGCTAATCATTTTTATTAGTTGGGCCTAAAGCAAGTTAGACTTAGCTTTAGCTCTGGGTCCAATCCACTACCTTTACCGTTTAAGAACTTTACTGTATATGGTTAGGTTTTTGCTCTCTCCTGGTTTTGTAAGGGTGAGTCAAAATTCTTTTAAATAAATTTTTTTTTTTAAATCAAGATCAAATAAAATTAAACAAAATACTAATCAAATAGTCCTTAAACTCCACCTGATTTAGTTCCAGGAAACTGACCTGATTGAATTAGGGCGTGTAGTTGAAGAAATTTGGCTGATGAGGCAATAGTTTTTAGTTAAAGTTTAAAGTTGAGGTTGCTAAGAAGTCATGAATTCAACTCACAGTTGAGTATTTATCTAATTTAATAAATTTTGTAATATTTTATCTTTATACTTAGCTATCAATAAAATATATATATATTTAAATATTTTTTTTGATGTAGTAATTGACCGACGTAAATATGTACCGTTTGAAAAAATAAAATAAATTTAGAGTTATTTGTGGCTGTGAAAACAAATATGTCGAAATGATTTGTGAATGCAAATCCAGGAAAATTGAAGAGCAAAAGCCAAAGGAGCAGAGGCCAAAGGCAAATGAAAATAAACCTACATATTACGACTGAGTAAAGAGGTATTAGATCTAGGTGTCATTAAGAATTAATTAATCTGTGTATAGTACCCTAAACGTCAAATTCAAAGAAAATAAAAAGATTAGGAATGGATCGACTTGATTTTGGTTCTGACTCGATCCATTTTGCCATCTAAAGGAAGTAAAGATAAACAAACCATTTTGCGAATTGCAGTGTAATGTTTGTAACATGATGTCATTTAATTACATGTTCATTTTTATGTACATTACATTATTGCTTATGGATATGAATTGTTGATGTTTTTGATAATAATAATTAAAAAAAAAAAAGATATTCACATTAAATCCAACACTTATTACACATTTAATGGGTTGTTATAATGGGAAAAAAAAAAGCTAATTCAAGTGAAATGATAGTTTCCTAATCCATTCGTTACCTACACTGACTCTTTAGTCTTTTTCTCAATATAAATAAAATACGAAATCTCTTTATTTACTCTTACGTTAATAATTCTCCTTCCTCTTTTCATCGCGGCAAATTACACTCCTATTATCACACACTCCTTGTTCTCAAATGAAACAGAGAAGAGATTGGAGAATTTCTTGAAGATACTAGATGATTTCCAATGTGGAAGACAAGGAAAAAAAATGATAAATTCGTTGATACTAATTGTGGAAAAGAGTATAATTTTAAGGTGAAAACACATTCTCAAAGGGTTGATTGTACTACCAAAAAATACGATAGATATTATGCTGAAAGTTTGCGAAACATTGGCTTACGGTTGTGGGACTTATGGATCGATGAGGAAATTAAAAAGTTGGGATCCATGGTTCGTTTTATTAATTTTGACATGTATAAAACATCAAACTCAATTGGACTTTTATCAAACAAATTAAGTCCAATTAAATCTTTCAAACCTCAAGAAATCAACTTTGCAATACGATTACCTTCTAGAAATATTTGTAACATGAATGTTAAATATCTAGATACAAAGTATACTAACATCAGATTCCTTGCCATGCATTCTGCTTTAACTTTTCAGTATATGATATTCTCCGCCCTGCAGGAAAAGACTATCTTATAATACATACTGGATGAATTAATTCTCATTTTTAATTTTTTCGTTGCATTTGATTCTTGGATTTTAATTAGTAAAACGTACGTTGAGTAAAATATTTTTTCTTCCTCCAAATAATATTTTGGGTTCCGAGTACTTATCGACATTCAACTTATAGACTTATATTTTTTAAACAAAATCATTACTACATGTCTCTATTTTTTAAAGTTGAAATATTCATAATTTCTATATATATTTTTATTCACTGAAGTATGTGATCTAAATATTTAGAATTTCTATATAATTTTAGATCACATATTTCAGTGAATAGAAATTATAGAAATTTATAAACGAGTTATGTATTATTATCTTCTTAAATTAACAGTGAGATATTATTAATGTTACTTTTATAAAATATTATGTATATATATCATTTTTAAATCTTTAAATAATCGAATCGACCTAAATATATTCGCTCCATGTTTTTTGAATTACGAATCTTCAAAATCGGATCATGTTCATCGAATCTCTAATCGAAAAATTATCCTAAAAAATGGGATCGAATTCGGATCGGATCCGACCCATTGTCAAACCTAACCATTACTATCACATTACCATCTTCAGATAATGAAATTTAATCAGAAAATAAGAAACTAAAATTTAAGTTGTAATATTTTTTTTAATTAGTAACAACATTTTTGGATGCTGAATGTAATTTGAAAAGGAAAAAAAGGCTTATATAAAGATTGATCAAGTAACATTCTCATAATAAATCACTAGAGATGTTAAGAATTTTTATTCAATTAAATATATTTATTCATAATATCTAACTAAAATTATCTCGAATTGTCCTTAGGAAACCATTCTACATATACTTTTAGAAATAAATTATACAATACTGCAAAGTAAATAATTTAATATCTATGATCTTAATTAATCAATTGAAATTATGAAATTTCATAAAGTAATAAAATTTAATGTTTGCATATAAAGAAAAACTATCTGAATTTACTATTAAAAATAATTTTTAAAGGGACGTCAGTTTATTTAAAGTTAAAAGATAAACTTAAGCAAACACCCACCTTAAACTGAAACATTAACTTGATAAAGTGATATTTACCATTATTTAACAACCAATATTTAGAGTGGGACCATCCACCGTCATAAACCGTGTCTCTCTTGAATCTACTTGTACGTATAAGATCTTTACATCAATTTCCAATAGTACAACACCTTTTAAGCCTAGGGTTGCAAATAATTCAGAACATCTAACCGCATACTATCTTTCCCCGTTCTCCTTTCCCTCTCCAAAATCTCCAGGCTCCCACTCTCACTAAAATCTAAATCACACACAAATCAACTCAATCTTTACAAGTTTCTCAGAGAAAATGGCGACGATTTCGGGTCGGAGTTTCAGGAATACGGCGTCGGATCGGATCCGAGGACAACACTTCCGGGGTTCCACATTCACTTTCAGATTCTACGCCGGTTTTTTTACGGTCGCGGTTTCAATTTTCTTCGCACTTTCTTTTTTACTCGCTTCTTCCAGTTCTCCCGATCTCAACTTCGTAAGTGTTACCTTTTTTTTTTTTTTTTAAAATTATATTTTGTGGGGTTTACTTGATTGTAATGATATTGATTGTTTGTAGTTTATAATGTACACAATTACTGTTTTAATGTACATCTCAAGTGCGTTTACATGTATATATAGTGCGCGCGATTCATTTATGGTTATGATATTGTGCAATTAATGCTGTTTGTGTTACTTTTCTAATAGTTTTCTAATAGTAATGCGTGTGCTAATTTAAATTTTTTTTTTTTTTGGTAATTTTAAACTAGGGTTTTGGTTATAGTTCTGGTGGATCCAAATCAGCATCTTCGCGGAGGTCGATGCTGGCACTAAAGTCGGATCCCTTGAAGCCACGGCTTGATCAGATCCGGAAGCAAGCAGAGGATCACAGAGGATTAGCTTTAGCTTATGCTTCCTATGCGAGGAAATTGAAGCTTGAGAACTCAAAACTCGTGCGGGTTTTTGCTGAGCTCTCGCGGAATTACACTGATCTGATCTCAAAACCATTGTACCGAGCAATGTTGGATTTAGATGCAAATGAGATTGACGAATCTGTGCTGAGACGTTTTGAGAAGGAGGTGAAGGAACGAATTAAGCTCACGCGCCAAGTGATTGCAGAGGCTAAAGAATCTTTTGATAATCAATTGAAAATTCATAAGTTGAAAGATACTATCTTTGCGTTAAATGAACAGTTGACAAAATCTAAAAAACAAGGTGCTTTCTCAAGCTTGATTGCTGCCAAGTCAATTCCCAAGAGCTTGCATTGCTTGGCTTTAAGGTTGATGGAAGAGCGAATTGCGCATCCTGAGAAGTATTCGGATGAAGGCAATCCCCCGAAGCCAGAGATTGAGGACCCAAATCTTTATCATTATGCAATTTTCTCAGACAATGTGATTGCTGCTTCTGTTGTGGTAAACTCAGCTGTGAAAAACACAAAAGAGCCATGGAAGCACGTGTTTCATGTCGTAACTGATAAGATGAATCTTGGGGCTATGCAAGTTATGTTCAAGATTAAGGATTACAGTGGTGCTCATATTGAAGTGAAGGCTGTTGAGGATTACAAATTCCTCAACTCTTCGTATGTTCCAGTGCTTAAACAACTTGAGTCTGCCAACTTGCAGAAGTTTTACTTTGAGAATAAGCTTGAGAATGCGACAAAGGATACAACAAACATGAAATTTAGGAACCCAAAGTATTTGTCAATTTTGAATCATATCAGGTTCTATTTGCCCGAATTGTACCCGAAGTTGCACAAAATTTTGTTCTTGGATGATGATATAGTGGTTCAAAGGGATTTGACTGGACTTTGGGAGATAGATATGGATGGGAAAGTGAATGGCGCTGTGGAGACATGTTTTGGATCTTTCCATCGCTATGCACAATATATGAATTTCTCACATCCTCTGATCAAAGCCAAGTTTAGTCCCAAGGCATGTGCATGGGCTTATGGGATGAATTTCTTTGATCTGGATGCTTGGAGGAGGGAGAAGTGCACTGAAGAATACCACTACTGGCAGAATCTGGTGAGAATAAACCCTTACAAATACGATGGCTATTTATTTAGTTTTTTCTTTTCCTTTTACTTCTTTGTAATTCTATTTTGTTCACATTTAGTGCATATGCCCCCAAACAATTTCAGGTGCTTGAATTTATCTATCCTGACTGATTCACCCTAATACCAGAAGATTTTATTTACTATAGGATATAAGATTTTCATATACACTTGTAATACTATTGCAGACATTACTAGACTGACTTGGTTGTGTTGTGGTTTTTTTAGTAGATGACATCATACCTGGTGTCTATATCTTGTATAGCTAGTTTGCATTTTTTTTTCCTATTAGGCTAACTTTCTGTAATTTTATTTTTTGTAGAATGAAAATCGAACATTGTGGAAATTAGGGACACTGCCTCCAGGTCTTATTACATACTACTCCACAACAAAGCCACTGGATAAGTCTTGGCATGTTTTGGGGCTTGGATACAATCCAAGCATAAGTATGGATGAGATTAACAATGCTGCAGTCATACACTTCAATGGGAATATGAAGCCATGGCTTGACATTGCTATTACCCAGTTCCGTCCACTTTGGACCAAGTACGTCGACTATGAAAATGAGTATGTCCAAACCTGCAATTTCGGTCTATAAGTAATGTCCAGATTTGATACGTTTGCTTGTAGGATCGGCCAAGCTAGTTCTACGAGAACTATTACTGCTTCTTACACGTTATTCTTGTTTTCATGTTTACTATAGAAACTTTTAGTATATTATTTATGTTTTAAGCAGTCATCCTTCAGAATTAGAGTAGATTATGTCCTGTGATTGTTCATAATTATTCACTGTTAAGTTCATAAATGGTGGAAGCCGATTATGACTTCTTTATTTACATAAATTGGAAATTCAAATATTTGTTATCAACTAAAAGACTGTAGGTGCATATTTATTTCTAATGATCTTATTTGCTATCGATCTCTTATGATCTGATATAGGAATATTACAATTCATGCAAGATTCACATGTCTCTTTGAGCAAGTCGGAGTCATATAATTTTTGAGCTGTTGGAATACCAGTTGAGTGTGGACCTAAGTTGAATATTCCTGTCCATGGCAACCTATGTTCCTAGAGCGTTATTAGTTTTCTATAGGGTTTGTAGGAATTAGGGAACATACTATTGACTTAAGCTTGTTTCTTTAACACCAGATAGAATTTGTAGGCTATGTTTGGTTCTTGGATTTTAGTGAGTAATAATAAGAAAATGAAACTGAACAAAAAATTAAAGTTTAATGTTTTGTCATTTGATGCAAGAAAGCAATTTTCTTAGTCTCTCCAAAATCCAAGAACTAGATATAACCTTATTTTTGGTGAAAAAGGAACGATGTGATGATTTTGGCCCTCCAGAACCAACTAGCATTTTCATCTCTACAAATTTGAAGGAACGGTTATTATAGGTATGTGCTTGCCTTTGGTAAAGATTAATGTGATCATGATTCACACGGTTCTTTCATTCAAAAGTATTTAGTTGTTATATATGAAAATTATATGTTTTTGAATGGAAGATCCGCGTGTGTCTTGGTCATTGAAATTCTCTCTAATATTGGCAATCGTAGTAAATGCAAGGGTGAGATACTAAATCGATTGTATCCTCACATCACATGCACTTCGGTTGGAAGGCATTGAAATTGCATTTATGTATAAATATCACAGATTGAGGAACCTAGTACTCTATGATTCATTTTAAGGAGATGTTTGCTAGATGAATAGAAACAGATGCAACTGCATTCAAATCACGCTTTAGCTTCCTTGCTGACATGGGGCATGTGTGTGTGGGGGTGGGGGTGGAAGATATTGGGCCGAGTTATTTTAATTGACTCTGATCCTAATCAAAATCAAGTTTGAGTAGAATTTAGTCAAGCCCATCGGGTTGCCCCGTGGATTTTCACACATTTTGCTAACCCTATACTGCTAAATGTGTGGCTCTTTACGGTTGGAGATGCTATTGTGATTGAAAGAATGGTGGTAAAGAGTGTGCCATCTGTATTCAAGCTTTGGTTTTTGGCTTTCACATAGCTTTGACATGCACTCGATTGGTATCTATTATGAAATCTGGAGCTGCATAATAGTGTATGTACATTTATCCATTGTGATTCGCATTTATTTTTTGTTGCTTGGTTTAGAAGTCAAACGTCTTGAAATATCTTATTTTATGAAGCTCTTAGGTAGTCTAGTCCGTAATCCTTTTCGATTGAAAGTCTCTTCTTCATCTATGAAATTGTGCAATTTTAGAGGACTTTGATAACATTCATTTCAATCACAACAATGGTTGAAAGAAACATATGATGATTGTTTGGGGGTCGGTTGGGATGGTAGCTAGGATTGACCGGAAAGGAAGGGAAAGAGCTGTGGAAATGATGAATGAACTGAGAGAGAGTTGAGTCGATGACATGTTCGTGTTGGGTTGAGTCTTTCAGTCTAAACCAATTGTTTTGGATTAAGTCTGTTGGAGTTCAGGAAATTTATTCGAAAATTGGTCTTGTTTGTTTAGTTTTTCATATAATAGTTTTTGAAATGAGATGATTTTCAAAAATTCAAAAGAATGTGTACTGTATTCGGATTAACTTTTGACAAGTTCAATTCGTAGTAATTATTTATTTTCTAAAAATAAATTTGTATATATTTCTATCAGATTAGAGTTTTAAGAAAGTGGGATGTTAAATGTCCTTCTAATAGAGTATATGAGGATTGAAGATGTAATTATGATAATACTTTTCTTTCTTTAGAGAATATACTATTTAACAAAGATATACATCAATGACTTTTCACCAACACAAGTATGGAATAACTAATTAGAATACTCAAATGATCCAATTCACATTCAGAGATAAACGACTAAATAAATAGGATAGTTTCTTCATTTTCTAAAGATAGTTCTTAGATGGATATGGGCAATAATTTTCCGATAAAATTAATTTCCCTTTTAAAACTCCATCAGAGTGGTTTCACTCTTTAAGTTATGAATTCAAGAACCCGGTTTTGTTGATTTCATATCTATTTTGACATTGGATGGATTTCATGTTTTTTCACCAAAAATATGAATTTATTTTGCTTACAGGTCTGTATAAGTAAAACACACAAGTTTAAGTTTTTATTCATTGTTTTCTAAAATTATTTCAAATTATTGATAATTTTTTATTATTTAATTGACCAAAATATGAAAACATAATTTTAATATATATAATTTTTTTATTTACACAACACTTTATTGTATTTTTTTTTTTTCATTTTTAAGTCAAGTGGTGAAATATATCTTTATGAGAATATCTATGAAGTACACCATTACATTATCATATCAAATAGGTATGAAACTAAAAGAATCGTTACACTTTAGGTGGAAGTCAGATTTAAAACCTCTAAAGTTTAAAACACTCGGAGTAAACACCACTTTTGGTCCCTCTTATCATTAACTTTTTACAGAGTGGTCCTTCTTATGTTTTTTTTCCCACTTTAGTCCCTACTATGAATTATTTGTTTCACTTTAGTCCTTTTCAAGTGGTCCAAGGCGATTCCGATAACATTTGATATACTCATGAGGGCAATTTTGTCATTTCAAGTAAACTAATAGGGATATTTTCGTCTTTCTAATTATTTAAAAGAAAATTAAATATATAACATCTTCCAAACTAGGCTTTTATTCCAATCCAAATTAATCGTATATTTCATTCCAAACTAAAGTTTTTTCCTAAAATCTTTTTCAAACACCAAAATTGCTCACCAATTAAACAATATCTCAAATAGTCTCAATAGTGAATGAACGAAAATACCCTAAAAAATATTTATATGCATATCACGTGTTATCGGAACCACCTGATAAGGACTAAAGTGAAACAAATAATTCATTGTAAGGACTAAAGTGGGAAAAAAATATAAGAGGGACCACTCTGTAAAAAGTTAATGATAAGAGAGACAAAAAGTGGTATTTACCCAAACACTCGAGTTGTATACCAATTAATTTTTAACATGATTTTAATGAGTTATGATTTCAGAATATTAATCTGGATGATTTTGACGGGATCTTTAAAATACAATTTAATTGAATTTGGGTTTTTGGCATTTTGCACCCTGAAATTACAGAGTTTTGGCACTTTGCACCATGACTTAAAAGTTTTGAAACTTTGCATCCTAGAAATATAATTTATTTAACACTTTGCACCCTAATGTGTATTTTAGATTAAGAAAAAGACATTGTCTTCATTTTATTTTCAAGCATCTTCTAGACTATTTATGTTATATCTAAAATACACGTTTACATATCTAACATAATATTATATTGCATGTTATTTACATTATTTAAATTATCATATTGTCGGGGTTAAAATTGCCCGAACTTATATTTTTTGGGTTCAAAGTGCCAATGTTCTATATTTCAGAGTGTCAAAATCTAAATTTTAGTGTGCAAAAAATAACTATTATACCCTTCAGTCAATGAATTTTTTCCTTTAAAACACACACTAGGATGCAAAGTGCCAACTAAATTGTATTTTCAGGGTGCAAAGTGCCAAAACTTTTAAGTTAGGGTACAAATTGCCAAAAACCCATTGAATTTTGATAATTTAAAATGCACTTTGCATTGAGTTTGAATGTCAAATTTTAAAATTAAAAAAAAAAAAAAAAACAAGTGGTAAATATAAAATCAATAGCTTTTATAAAATTTAAGATATAATATATACTTCTTCCGTCCCATTATTTTTGCTCTTATTTCCTTTTTAAGATGTCACAAAATATAATTGGTTCATAAGGTTCCAGGATAGACTACACTAAACTCGCCTGAACGTTAATTAGATTATGGTTTTGCAGATTGACCAAATTAGACCAAAACAGATCCATAAATTAGATTATGGTTTTGCAGCTTCACAAAATTAGACCAAAACAGATCCATAAGAGCCTCGACTTTAACATCATTAAAAATCCCATTAACATTTCTAATTTGAATCTCTTTGTTTCAGTCCAATTTTTGTTCAAAGCATAATCAATTTTAGTATGTTGTGAAAAGTAAGTTGCTTGTTGTATTGGATTCAGACATCCAATAATCATTTCAAGACTTTATCTAAATCCAACATACAAAATAAAAATAAATTTTTAAAAAATGCAGCCAGGCCAACGTATAGAATAACACCCAATAATGATATGTTATTTGGTTAGAGAAAAGGTCTAGTAGATATTGTTGAGAGTGTTCCACACGACATCATCACAATCAATCATACAGGGCATTGCCAACCAAAGAATCTAGAAAAAAAACTACTAGTTGCCTGATCTAAATCAAGATATTTCTCTATATACTAGAGATGTACTTTATAGACATTTTTTACTTGACCCAATAATCTGAAAATTAACTATATAGTATACTCCAATAAAATTATCAAACTCCTCAAAAACCCAGGTTGAATTCAATTAATACTCTCGTTCGAACACAAACCATAAAAGACCATACCTCATGCTCACCAGTCTCAAACTTGAAGAAAGCCAAACAAAATTATACTAGAATTGCACATGAATCATCAAGTGGAAGAATTTCATTTCAAGACATAAAGTGACAATCCAGAAAAATGACCAAAAAGATCCCCACAATGCCTGAAGAAATTTCTTCCCTAGGGTCTTAACCAATTGCTACAAAAGAAAACCTAAAACTCATCTATACCCATAAACGGGAAAAATGTGAACAAATTAGTGAGAAGAGCCGATGAAAAATCAGTCTCACTGCAATGCGACTGTCAAACCAAAATTATGCATAAATTACTAAAAAGATAAAAGAAAGCCTAATCAAACCAACTCATTCCTGAGTAGTGAGTACCATCTAAGCTACTACAGTTTACCTCAAGCAGTAGCTGAAACTCGAGGTGTCATGTTTTTCACACCGCCATTGGCCACCCCACCAGTTCGGTTCACACGGCCTCCTCCATTGCCATTGAAATTATCGGACCTCTGATAGCCATCACGGTTTGAGGATCTGCCACCCCTGCTGCCAAAGTCATTCCTGCCGTTGAAATCACCCCCCCTGTTGTAACCCCTTCCACTTCCGTAGTTTCCACGACCTCTAGCCCCTTCGTTTCTGAATCCTGATACTCTTCCAGATTGAAACCTTCCCCTGTTATTTCCTGTGGATAAAAAAAATACTTCATGAAACAACAGAAAGTAAAGATAATGTCACGGGATTGGACCCTCAGCAGTTTTGATGCCAATTGTTTTACAATGTTCACTTTGGTCCTATCACGCCCTTTCTTCCCAATTATTGCACTTACTGGTCTTTCATAGAATAGTCTCTATTTTTTGCATTATTGATTCCCAGTTTAGCATTATGGTCCCAAAGAAAAAGGCAGCAATGGGCCACAAAAGTACACAACACTTAAATTCTTCACATTTTACACATAAAAAAGATAAAAGAGTTCTTTACACTTCTTAATCACGAAAAGATTAATTTGAAAATCTTAATATAAATAGCAAATGTAAGATTTGGGACCAAAAGTGCAATGCAAAAAGGCAAATCCAATAGGACAAAAAATGCAATTTTGCCAATTAGATTTCCCATGTACAGATAAGCAGAGAAAACGGCAAGGAACTAGAGAACTTTTAAGAGCTTCAAAATAAAACACAAAGACCAATAATCTGACATAGGAATTTCGATATTATGGAAAAGCAAACTTGATATGATTCAAGAGATGGCAACAAAGGAAGCTTAACCATGCCCAGGGGAAAAAAAGCTGGATTTAAACCATTCTACAAGATAGGCCTCTTGTCCTGTTCTTTAAATATATTTGTTTCAAACTCATCTCTTAACAAAACTACATCATGAGACCATGTTACAAGCACACATGTTAATGTAACTCAATGGTTTGGAACCTCCCCTACGTGATGCATTACAAACTCACTCCAACATAAGGTTCTAAAGAATTTACTTGCCTCGAGAGTTTGTAGACTTCTTTTCCTCAACAAAGGCTTGGCGTCCACCAATCATTACTGGAGAAGCCTGAAATAGGTGAAAACAAACAGAGCTGCAAGAGTCAAAAAATCAAACTCGACGTGAAACACATCATGGATTGGAAACTAGAGCATATTACCAACTCAACCTCACGTACAGTCCCCCCCCCCCCCACCAAAGTCCCTTCTTTATAAACTAAACAGTGAAATGACAGGACTGAAACTGTAAAAACATTTCAGAGCTAAGGCAAGCCCCAGCAAACAAGCTGATAACCACAGCAATAACAACATAATCAAAATACCCATTCAAAGAAGCATTTGAATCAAATGCCATTCAAGTTGGTCCATATGGAGCGTGACCCATAAGCTGAGTTATATTTCTCCTAGAAGGTTTAAAAAATCGACCAATTCAGAGAAAAGCTATCTCTACTGAACTTAGTAGAGACTTGCAGAGGTGATCTCCAAACATCGACAACTATTAATATACGAAACACTAAAAAAAAATCCCCATTCTCCATGTAGATATACAAAGACTTATTCACATACAGATAAAAAGATTAGATAGTACATATTGCATCCATTGGATTTGGCAACAACAGAAGTATGCAAGTTATGCCAATTTAGAAATATAGTAAGTATAACATCAAAATAAGTAATACAAGAACAAAGAAGAGACAATCTGTGACACCCACCAATTCAGATCAGCAGTTACAAGAAGCATATTCAAGTACTAAGACTAAGATAGCTTGTTTGAAGAAATTGTAAAATGAAGACAGAAAAGCCCTGTTTTGTATAACTGATATTTCAAATTTCAATTATCAGACACATACTTTATTTCCATGAGATATTATAGTATTTACTAATGACCATACCTCAAGAGCTTTTTGCACAGAGCTTGCCTCCTCATATTCCACAAAGCCAAAACAAAATCCCTGTTGCTGGAACAAAAATATTTAGATGGATTGTTGCATTTCATAATAAGCATACAGAGACAATTATCATTAATGAGACCGTCTCTCCATTAACTAAGAAACTAAAGGTTAAACTGTTAACATACTCTGTTGCTTCTAACTTGGATCCCATCAATCTTTATAGCCCCAAATTCCTTGAAAACTTCCTCAAGCATGGCATCTGTAGCACTCATTGGGAGGCCCTTTATATATATTGAGTGACCATCAGCTGCACATATAAATTAAATAATTTGAGCAATATTAAAGGGCGTGGTGCAATTCACAAATATCATAATAAGTTTCTTATACAAGAATATGAATATAGAAATATATTATTCAAACTATCGTGCCTTCACCCTCTTGGCTATTTTCATTGTCAACTGACTCTGCACTAGAAATTGGACCCTCGGTTGTTGGGACAAAAGCTGGGGCCACTTGCTCAATCTTCTTTGGTGGAGCTTTCCGAGCAACAGCTGGGGGTGGTGAGAAAGATGCAGCACTTTCTTTGAGATGCCTCACCTGGAACAATATTACAATAGGATGAACAAACTAGTACTAATAGTCCATCTAGCAGTCAAATCATGATAACTTGTATATTTACATTTATGCCCTTCAAAGTAGTGGTTGAAAACTAATGATATCAAATCATATTTTCGTGTGAAATGGTGGTTTTGAGAATAAATTTCCATTCTAAGAAAAAGGAGTGTTGTTTTGGGACACTCCAGAAAGGAAATAGGAAAAAATATCTTGGGAGAGAGGGAGTGTAAGTTAAAGATTCACTTCATTAAACTTCCAAAAGTAACTTACAATGGAAGCATAAGACTTCCTTGGCACTTCTTCAGTTTTAGCACTGGATTCAACCACAATCTGCTTGACATCCTCTACTTCATCAACAACTTCAGCTACGGGCACTTCTTCTTCGATAATTGGTACATCTTCATTCTCGGGCGGGTTGTAAACTTCTCCAGCAATAGCTTCCTCTGTAGTTGGTGTGCTCTGCTCAGAAACATGATTCTCCGGGACTGGTGGAGCAGGAACTGCGAAAAATACATAGTGGAATATTCAACTCCCATGAAACAAATAAAAGGATAATGAAACCAAAAAGATGAAGTATGTCTTAGTTACTTGACTCAGGAGTAACGGGCACCACGATATTGACCAGGGCTGGGTTCACATTGACACTATCGACATATCGGAACAAATCGTTCAAAACAAAGTAGCCCTTATCTTGGGGTGCCAAGAAGAATGTTTGAGCAAAATTGCGAACTGTGTCGTCTTTCCCTGTTAGATAGCCAGTTACAAGAACGTGAACTCCACCATTAAATGACTCTTGTGCATCAACTGACTTAATCTCAGCCCTGAAGTCCGCATAGTTGAGAGAAACGATCTTCTCATTGATAGCCTACATAATCACATTACCACCAGCAGATAAAGATAAACATTTTAATTTCAAAAATTTCCAACTCCAAAATTAACACTTCATCCAAACCACTTTTAAGATTGCTAAAAACAAGTCTTAGAACCATAATTCTGTACTACTCTAAACGGCAGCACATTGCACCCAATTAATAACAGAACAACAATATTAGGCATTCATGCACAAGGCCAAAAACAAGTATAACTGCAAAGTTTAAGAAATTCTTCTCTTTCATTTAATTTTCTCATTCAATATTCACCATAATCAAACAACCAAATGTAGTTTGTGCATCTTAAAAAAATCCAGCTAAAAATTTAATCACCACTCAGCCAGCTCCAAATAAAATAAACATAAGTATAAAAGTCTCATTAAACAAAACTCTAAAGAGAGCTACAAAGGAACGACATAGAGATAGATAGATTACTTGCATAGTGGTGGTGATGCCCAAGGAACCGTCCTCTTCAGGACGACCAAGCTTGCTGATGTCCTGATAAAACCGATGGACGAGCCCAGGTGAGTGGTGCAGTATGTGATAGTACTGCTGCACAAATGCATTTCCAACCTACGCACACCCATAAAAATCAACACCAGTTTAAGCATTCCAACCATGGACACAGAAAAGAAAAGAAAAATTATAGAACCAAAGAATACTCACAACTTGAGCAGAAACTGGTTGCTGTGCCGCCGCCACTGAAGCCTCCGACGCCATAAAAAATCAGTTGTCTCACTAACAGACCTACAAAAATCATAACCACGTCAATCTCCTCGTTCAGTTCCGCTTATTACACATAAACCCTAGCTCCACAGATATTTCTGCATCTATCACCTAACCATTACCAAACTAACTTACGCTTATAAAAAATTATATTTTGAGTAAAAGATTGTTCGATCGGGCCATACCTGGAAGCGAATCGGATCCGATTAACAGAGCACGAGAGAGAAACCGGAGCTGGTATGTCTCTCTCTCTACTTTCGGCTGAAACTCCGGCGATTACTTCCGCAACTCCGGCGGTGGAATCTAGGGTTTAGGAGACAGAATTGGGGGGAAGCGCGGTGGATCTCGAAGAGGCGCGAGAGCGGGGGCAGTAGAGAGACAGAAAATTTAGAAAGGGTTTTCCTAAGATTTATTTTCTCCATTATATACTCTTCTTATTGTTGACTACATTCCTTCCATGAAAAATATTAATAATTTGTACATTGTACGCGACATAATAATTTTGGAAAAATAATTTATTTATAAATAAAGAAAATCTTGGACTGTGACATTACAAAATTGAGAAAAATTAATGTTATAAATAAATTACTTCACATATTATATAAGTGATGGAAATTAGATTTTAGAAACACTGAGATAGTTGTTTTCAAATTACTAAATATGATTAAAAAAAATTATTAATTACTCTTTGGATTTTTTTATTTGTTGTTTCGGCAAAAAAAATTCACTTTTTTGTCATTTCAGGAGTTCAATTTACAATTAATTTTTTCTACCAATATAATAATTCTTATTAATGCTTGTAATTAATGCTAATTAATACTATAATTATTTGGTTAAGAGGATATTTTGAATTTTTTGCTTTAAAAAAGTAATTATTAGTTACATTTCTTAAATTTTTTTTCTTCTTAATTTCTTAATTTTTGTGCAATCTATCAAATCGACAATGAAGTGAGTATAATATTTTACAACATGGTATATTATATGTAGCTAGTCCATTTAATAACTCTAGCAAATTATTAGAATTCCATTTTCATGTATTAAATGCCCCCAATTTTTTGAACATATTGTTATATGAATGCTATTCGATCTTTAGTTTCATTTCATGTAATATTTTGCTTTTCTAGTTTAGCATTGTTTTATGTTATGACTTTTTAATGGTGCTAATTTACAAGTTGATAAACTAAAGAATTCGTTCATCATTATTCTATCATATTACTCATTTCGTTTTTTATATTTATCGTTTTGATGGATTGCACACAGATTATAAAATACAAATATAGTCATTTTTTAAAAAAAAAAATCTCAAAACATCCTTTTAACCAAATAACAATTTTTGAAAATGTAAATTTGATATCATAATTTAAGTTTTCATCGCAATGTTCATACCAAGCCAATTTTTTGGACGGAGACGGGCGAAAACGCGTCACTTGTCTGGAAAATTTCATTTGGGCCTCAATGTGGACCAAAATTGTCACCGAAATTGAAATTTTTGCACCAAATATATCAGCTCAATTAAATGTGAAGTAGAAACACCAACTAGCTTAAATTGTAGAAAAAAATACAATAATCCCATATTGCGCACAATCAGATAAAACCTATTTTATATAAGACATATAATGATATAAATATCATACTAAGATACTGACAATCATATTGTAACTAAAACAACAAATACATATAAAACCTATTTTATATAAGACATATAATGATTTAAATATCATACTAAGATATTGACAATCATATTGTAACTAAAACACCAATGTATTTGAAATATCTTTGGACTATGACTATGGGTTAATTACCATTTGTCCCTTTATATGTGATAAGATAAGGATAATTTGTAATATTTCCTTCTGATTTAGGAATAAACATTTTACCTAAGATCTCAACGAGTCAGACTCATATCAGATTAGAGTCAAAATTCGAGTCCAAGATTTAATTTACGAGATCGAGTCCGAACTTGAGCGAACTGGATCCGGATCCGACAAATTTTCACGATCTTACTGAAATATTCGGTTACATAATCCCTACCACAAGTGCTTCCCTTTTTAATAATTACTACTACGCAAAACTGTATTAATTAATAGTATTAATAATTAAAATAACATATGCATGTGCAATGATCTGCAAATATTTGTAGTTGTTGGTCATTAACATACAAGTCTATTGTAAAATAAGTTAATGTTGACACATATTCCATGACGTACTGTTAATGCTACTTGATTAAGTACATAAGTTTGTAATCTGGAGGGGCCTTGAAATCATTAGTACACAATGTGATTAGTACAATCTAACATATCATTAATTAGTACTAAACCTATTTGTGATAAATCTATCTAATAGCTATATGGTGAAAAAGTCAAGTGCATGATTTCTGAGCCTAGCCAAATTGTACCTATATATGTATAAGTCTATATTATTGAAATCAATCTTTCAGTTGAGAATTATTTCAAGAAATAAGTAAATAAATGGAAAAATGCAAAACACACGTCGATATATTTGTCTACTAATTAATAACAAACTCGAATTCAATCAAAATGCCATTATCTAAATTTAACTATTATTATTATTATTATTATTATTATTATTATTATTATTATTATTATTAATGTAGAGCTATATATATATATATATATATATATCTACGTGAACCTCTGTCGGGTGACAACCTCCTTCATCTCAACAAATTCTTCCCTTTCCTTTTCCAACTTGTTATTCTTCATATACATCCCATACAAATAGGAACAAAATCCCCAAACACACAACACGGTGGACACCACCTTAACCCCTCCGAACTCATCCCCATAAACCACCACGCCCCCGATAACATTAACAGCCATCAACGCTGTCGAGCAAATCCCACCCGTCAACGATGTCGTCAAGAACACCATTGCGGCAGTACCCATGAAGCAAAATTGCCACGTCACAAGATTCGCCACGATCGTAAGCCAATACGCAACAGGACCTTTATCAAACACGGATGTGCTCTCAACTTTTAAATCGGTAAAGCCATGGTCCGCCGCCATGCCCACGGAGGCAAACACCGTGGCCGCGATTTCCATCACTAACTGCATTTCCACCACCATGGCATAGCAGTAAACTTTCCTATATATCTTCTCCATTATGGGAAGATACAAAGCGAAAAATAGACCTGTGTTGGACAAAATTTTAATATTAATTAATTGTCAAAGAAATTTAAATAAATAAAGAAAATTGTAAGATCGATGCATTCCCTCAAATTTTGAATTATTGGTATATATTCACCTACCCTGCTCTTCACAGTTCACATTGACGTCAATAGTCTAAATTCGGATGGAGTGAATGTAATTGTATCCATATATATTAGTGTCCTATTATTATTTAGAGAATTTTTAAGTCTAGTATAGGAAGCAAATAGTCCAAATCTATACCAGTAAAATGGCTAGACAAACAAAATATTTGTCGCCACAATTGAGATCACATTAGTAATATTTAAAGGAGAATGAATCATGACCACAGACGAGACTAACCTAAAGTTAAAAGAAAAATTACCAAAATAAATTTTCATAATAATTGATAATGATAAAAATTAATTAAAATATAACTGCTTTTGGATAATAGCTTTAGAGAAAAGTTTTGTAGCATTTAAAATAAGGTTATTTTATATGGAGATCTCATTATAATTGGAGTCAAATACCATAAAACTTTCATTTGACCAAATTTGATTTTGATTTTGCAAGTCAAAATTGACAAAATCTGGTATTGACTGTGAAAGTCGAACACCTTGAAAATCACGCTATAATAGTTTAAAATATTTTCACGAACTTTCACACCTAGGTCATCCAAACTTCACATATTTAGAAAATAAAAAATACTCCCTCCGTTTCACATTAATTGGCACATTTTAATTTGCCAATTTTTTTTGTTTCAAATTAATTGGCATATTTGGATTTTTAAAGCACTTTTTTTCAATTTTGCCCCTTTCTCACATTTAAGTTGGAAAACTCAATGATCACCACTCACTAATAAAAATTAAAAAGTAGTCATCCATATAAAAAATATTTGAGATATTTTACTATACAAAAATATGTAATGATAAGATTTCTTAATATGTGTGAAAATAACAAATATAATAATTAATATGAAACGGATGGAGTAAATAAATTCCAACATACCTGCACCTAAGGTGGTGAAGAAACCTACCCAATAATGTTGTTGGGTCAAGCCCTGTGGCCTATCATGGCTCGACCCCAAGGCCAAAAGCACCGAACTTAGTGTCAAAAGCACGACGCAGTTCATATTCGTAAACGTCACTTTTTGCTTAACAATGATTACCGAAAGAATGAGAATGAAAGCCAATTGTGACGATAAAAGAAGAGAAGCCGTCGATACGGGCAAATACGACGTTCCCCATGAGAAGAGAAGATTGTTTATACCCAAAAAAACACCCACGAGTATAGATAAAATGACAATCTTTGTACTAAAACCGGTAAAAGGGCGTCTTTCGGTTGATTTGAATATATAGTAAGGGAGATAGACGGGCAGGAGGAGGAGAGGAAAACCCGCGGATTGGACCCATGTAACCACCCATCTACTTGAGCCCTTGTGAATGAAATAATATTTGGAGACTAGGGTTGCTGAAACAGAACCTAAAAACAAGCATACGTAAGTGATTGACAAAAGAGTGTAGTTTTTTGTGGTTTTGATTGGTTCGGATGGGTTCTTGATTGTGATCACCATTGTTGATTCATGTTCTTGTTCTACTTCGGATTTGGGGTTTAATTGATTTGGTTTTGGGGATGAATCCATTGGTGATTGGACACAAATCAAGCAATGACCGAGAGAAATTGAGAGGTTTTTGATTTACTTATGAATGGTAATCTATGAGATTTAATTAAATGGTATTTGCCTTTAAAAAGAAAAGGAAAAGAAGAGGGAGTTGGTTGGCTCACAAGGTTAATGGGAACATGAAGAACAAAATCGAATTAGCTAAATATATTATTTATGAATAAAGGAAGTGAATGCACGAGAAGTGGTATAGCAAAAGTTTGCATGGCATTTAATGTACCAAATATGCTAGTGTATAATGGGAAATTCTTACCCAGATCGGGTTTGTCCGAACCTAAACTAATTACATGGCAATTGTAATACACCTGTTTTGGGATTGGATGTAACTTCCAGGAAAGTGATCAATCACAAAGCAAGTGCAATACACTTGCTTGATGATTGGATGGGTTTGGCCAAGCCAGACTTGGACAAGAATTTTCCATGTATAATAATGAATTTACTATATGAGCACTTACCGTGAGTTGTCCAAAAAAAAAAAAAATTTATTGCAGTTATCACGTAAGTAATTGGTATTATTAAATATATATTATGCTTACCATATGAATGATTTGGACTAATTAATTTACCAAATAAATATATTGTTGTTACCATATAGTAACCGATTTGTACTGCTTGTTCCAAAAGGTGAAATCGCTCACCCCGGGCGTCCTTCACCCCCTGCCCGACGGGATTGTGAGATGAGGTAAATCATGGTGACTCAACCAGCAACAGAGGCTGGGACCAGTGCTCACTGCGCTTGTTCAAAATTTCATCTCTGATACCAGTTGAGCTGCCCATGCGGACAATTGATTTGTACTGCTGAATTGCGAATAAGTATATAATGCACTTACCATATAAATAATTTGAACTAATAAATTACAGAATTAGTATATTGTATTATCATGTGAACCGTTAAGACTAAATGGGCCCCATTTAGAATACTTTCCTACAAAAGATGACATGATTGAATTTTTTTTATTAAACACAAAATAAAATAAAAAATGAAACATTGCATTTTTACTCTTATACGATTGTTCGCTCGATACTTTAATTTGGTTCCACACTTTATTATAAATTGCACATTTGATCCAATTTTTCAAAAAGGTTACATGTTTATGCCTTTATGGTATAATTTACTAAATTAGAAAATTAGCTTATTGCACTTACAAGTTACCACTGAATAATTTACTACATAAGAAAATTAATTAGCATATGCACTTACCAATTTACCATATGAATAATTTATAAGATAATATACAAAAAAGTATATTGCACTGTCACGTGATTAGTTACCTAAACCACAAAATAAATACTGCAATTATCATGTGATAATTACTTTTTCCCCCAAAAAACAATGTGATATTTACTAAATTACTAAAGAATTAATTAATGCGACCATGTCACGTGAATTACCATGTGAATGCTTTACTAAATTATAATATATTTACATTGAACTTACCATATAAATAATTTGAGAATAATTTACAATATTTCCCCATTTAAACGTTCTTCCACAAAAGATGACATAATCGTGGTCCTTTTTTCGTAAAAATACAAAACGGAAGGAAGCAGAGAAATTGAATGGATAGGTAGAAGTAGAATCAGATAATGGAAAGGGCAAACATTACTGATTGGAAAAGCAGCTTTCTTGGGACGGTCCGTTTTATATTCTTTTCTGCTATTTTTCAGAATCCTTTTGTCACTTTTAATTTAAGGGTACAATTGTTAACTAATTTAAGGGTACAATTGTTAACTTCATCCCCTTTCATAAAAAAAAAAAAGGGGACAAAGGTCATGGTTCAGATTAGACCAATCTCAAAAGTTTTTGTTGTTGAACAAGTTAGACTAAAGTAAATCACATCCAATTTTAATGGAGTGTTACTGAATTAAATTAAAATTGCGAAAAATCAAATTTAAACTTAATGGTACATAAACAAGTGAAGTTCACAAAATCACAAAATAGCAATTAACCCGAACCCGAATGCTGACATTACTAGCTTGATCCTTTTCGAGTAGTTTTATAATTATACATATTGGTTATGATGTTGGTACATAAATCGAGTTCGAACAAGTTTTAATTGAGCTTGAATAGTTTGATGATTTTACATATCTTTTCTCACTTTCTTATTTGAATCGAGCTTGCCATAGCTTCAAAATGTATTAAATGAAAAAGATGTTTAAATTTGTTCGATATGTACAATAAATTGAGCTCAATCTAACTTTAATAAGTAAGCTTAAAATGAATATCGAGAACCTTAATATTCAATCATATTATGAATTGGCCACGTTGATCTGACCCATTTTTTTTCAAAAACATATATACTGTTAAAGTCTCCATATATTATGGAAAACCTGCTCTAACTTATAATATAATAAGAGTATTAAGTTTATTACACCTACTGTGTAGAAAATAATTTTGTTGCACGAGTCAAGTCAGGTCAAGTCATTAATTCAACCACGCAATTATGAAATTATAAACATGTTAAAAGGAAAAAATGTGTTCTTCCCAACATTGAGATGTGATTAGTTTATATAAAGACAATTAGCATTTCAATGAAGACTCACTCAAGATTGACATGTATGCTTGAAAAGATCAATTACACACATTCGACACACTCAGTATCAACTACTCCTATTTGATATCAACATTGTTTATGCTATTTTTATTATCAAAAGAAAAAAAATTGTTTATGCTATTTGTAACAACTGTGGAAAAGAAAATACAAAAAATAGTGATGAACTTACGGTTAGAGCAATGACCCCACTCAACTTTGTGATTACGAAAAAATACGTGGGGATTTTGATTAAAAATAATACTATTACGATTAAAAAAAACTCTTTTACACTATAATGACCCCAATGAAATTATTTCTGGTTACGTCACTGGAATTAGATAAAAAAAATGCTAAGAAAATCAGAGAAAACAGATTTAGGAAAAGCATAAATTTGTTTACGTACAAAATATGGTATGTTGTTGATATATTTGTCGCATTTTCATCAATCAAGGGAGAAATATTATATTATTATGTAATATTTGGACTATTGAATCTTTCTCAACATAATCTGTCTACTGAGCCAAATCATAAGTACATATAAATATTCAATCTGATTAACGAAAACTTAGACATCGTCAATTTTTTTTTAAAAGATGAATAACCAAACTATATTGCGAAGAGTAAAAATTACCTTAACCTAGATGAATTCATCATTCACGTATTCATTCTCTTACGTACACACGCCTACACCATTGTGACCATAGAAACACTCAATCACTACTAGAAAACAAGGAAAATTCCCACCGAAATTCCTACTATTTTAGAAAAGAAGGTTGAAAGCATTTTTTTTACTGTTCTCTATTTACTAACATCCCAATTTACTTTTCAGGTTTTCCTTTTACCTAGCTGGCTAGCTTTGATTTTGGATATATTAGTTTTCTTTCCTTTTTCCTTCTTTTTTGTTTTTCCTTCTTTTCTAATTAAGGGGGAATATAATGCTCATACATTCATTCACTCAACTAAAACATTCGTTCCCAAAAAAAAAAAAAAAAAAAAAACGAAGTGCACAAGGTAAACTCCGCACTCATGCAATAACTTGCAAATCATGTGACAGAATTAAACCACACCAGACAAACTAGGTGTGACAAGCTTGACTTAAAAAATGTTGGCAAGAGATTTTGAAATCGGGTCAACAAACACCAGGCTCACATGTTCCACCAACTAGGCCACCCTTTCGGGTAAATCTACCCTTCTTTAGTTGTACCATAAAGCTGCAATGAGAACTTCTTTTAGCTTTCAAGCCCTCTCACCGACATATGATAAATTTTTTGAGATGTTGAACGTAACAAAATTATAATTCGATATTGAAAAAATTACACAATTGCATGTTTCACGAACTCAAGAATAATTAGGACAACCACCAATTGAATATACACAAACACAACAGAAAATGTATAATTATTCATAACCATCATTTGTAAGTTACTCCTGTCGTTTAATAGTATTCGTCATTTTGACAAAATCTTCTTGTTTTATATTATTTATCGTTGTAGAAGTTCAATATAAAAATAATTTATTCTTTCAAGATTTACCCTCTTATATTAATTGTTTTAACTCCTCACTAAAAGAGAGAAAAATAATTATTACTACTCAGTAGAGGTAATTAGAATTTTTATCTTCAAATGATGTCTATTTAATAAATTTATTAAACCGTGCGTCACTTGTAATTTCCCCCTAGTTGAAGGGAAAATAGGCGTCAGCAAGCATTTTAGATGCGGCATCTCCTTGGAATATTTTCACAAATACCACTTTCAAAACAAGAGAGTAACCTACAAAGTTTCATTTGAAAGTTACTTATCATAAATACTTCAATTTATAAGTTATAAATTTTCATTATATATATATATATATACTTGACAAAAAGATAACAAAACATTTGCAGTTTAAAAGGCTGATAATAATTTTTTTCCGTTGAGGTCAAGGTTCAATTCCTTTGCAACAACCTTATTAAATATTTTATCCTTGAAAAACAAAAAACATATTAAATATTTTAAATTAAATAAAAATTTTAAAAAATCAATAAGACAAGGTTTCCCAGTCGACTGATTCACCGGTTCAATGAAAACCATTCAATTTCGGCAGTTACCTGGCGGTTCAATGTGCAATGGTTTAGAAATAACACTGGACCCGAGAAACCATCAGTTCTCTGTTGAACCTGCCATTCCAGTCCTTTTTTTTTAAACAATTCTTAAATGGAGCCGGATTGCCCAAGATCACACCTTTTTTGAAACAGTTCTTAAATGGAGCTGGATTACCCAAGATCCACCCATTGACAGCCCTGCTAATAAATTAACATCCACTTAAGTGCAACTTATTCAAGAATTACAAACCCTCAAGTGCGACTCATTCAAGAATTACAAGCACTTTAATAAATTTCAAGAAAATAACTTTCCATACATATTTCCAACTCCAGTATTAATCAAGTTTATTTTCTGTAAATCCTTCAATCTCCATCATCATCTTCTTCAAGTTCCTTTCAATTCCATACTTCTCTGCATTTGTTTTCATCCAGTTAATTCAAATGTCAAGTTATATATACTTCAACAAGAAATGAAAAACATTTTGATATAAATTACTTCAACAAGAAATGAAAAAGAACATTCTATACAGAATCAGTCAATTGTAACATAAATTACTGTATCCTTCAAGAATCCTTTCTTAAATTTCATTGTGATTTTCATTTTCTTTTTCTTTTTCTTTTTCAGCACATATAAATTCATGTCTAATCTTAACATTTTTTTTTCATATTCAAGCAGATTGAATATGGCTTCAGCTCGATCCCCTAGCAACTCGAAATTGTACGCCGACGGTACATCATTCAAAGAAACAGACTTGTAAGTTATGAATATATCTATTTTGATACATACTCTGCAGTAATTCAAGAATTGCAAACCCTTGAAGAAATATATTTCAAGAAAAGAAATTGTAACATAAAATTTATTGTAGACTTCAATAAACGTTGCGTAAATTTCTATGTGATTTCTATTTTTTTTTCTTTTTTCAGCACATACAAATTCATGTCTAATCACTATTTTTTTTTTTTTCAATATTCAAGCAAACCGACTATGGCTTCAACTCCCCATAGAACCTCGAAATTCTACGCTGATGGTACATCATTCAAAGGAACCGACTTGTAAGTTATGAATATATGTACTTTAATATTAATACCAATTTCAACCAAGCTGAGATTGTTTATTAGGCATAAGATCTTATTTATAGTGCATTATTTCTCTCTGTTTTTTGATTTCGAGATTATTCTTTATAAGAAAAGGAAGCTGCTTTATAGATATATGGAACTTTCTCACTAAGTACTAAATGAAAAAACACTCTAGAGAATCAAAAGAGTGTTCTAGAGTGACTAAAATTACAAACCTCATGCTCTCCAGAGCAATTAGTTTTCTACAGAGTCCAGGATCAGAGTGTCGTACTCATGGATTAAAGTTTCTTTTTTGATATATGTTTCGGTGAGTTCAATATAGGAAACTTTTCGACAAATTTTTGGAAATGTTTCGAAAAAATTAGGAAAAATTATGAAGAAAGTTTTTAAATTAAGAAAAATAGAAGGTTTCAAGGCAAATATAGAGTTTCGAAAACACACCTTATTTTCGTTTCAATTTATTCAAAAACAGAATTTTTTCGATGTTTTTGACGGAAAATAAGGAATTTTGATCCATGGTTCTACTCTCTGTAGGTACAACTCCAACAACTACATCTCACAAAACAAAATAAACATCAAAATTCAACGCTCGTTGTTAAACTCGCATTTAAAGAGTAATAATTTAGAATCGAAACTAACGAAGTCTTAGCATTGCAAAAGGCATCTGGAAATGAGTGACGATTAACAGAGCTTTTGAATCGGTTGTGGAGACGAAATCCGAAATTGCGAAATCAGAGAGAGAGAGAGGGATCGATTTTGACGAAGCCCTAGCTTAGTCGTCTCCTCCAACTTTTCTGTGCAGACCAGAGCTTGTGATCTTTTCTATTTTTTTAATTATTATGAATCTTTCTTCATAATATCATATTATTGCATACAGGTTGCAGAAAAAGAAAAAAAGGTTTTGGGTAATGCCGGGGTTTAAAATTGGTCAAACAACTAACGACACATTAGGTCATCTCCAATGGTTGGGGGGAGGGGCTCCGAGCCCCGAGGCTGGCCTTGTCCCCACCTCGAGTCCTGCCTGATCGTCTCCAATGGCAGGGCTCCGGAATGGAATTAATTCCATTTTTTTCCTTTGCCCACTTTAACTTGTAATTTTAGTTTTAATTTTATTATTAATATTAATATTAATAATACTAATAGTTATTTTATTAATATAATAAAATTATTTATTATATTAAATATTAAAATTAAAGAGAGTAACCAATCATGAAATTAAAATTGATACATAATTGGAAATACAACAAACAAGAAAGAAAATACAAGAAAATTGATGACTAAATATATTTATTAAATATACTAACACATTTTATCAAATAATTCAATTCTACAAATTTAATTTAATTAGGAGAAACTTTAATTTTATTAAAAATTACTTTAAATAATTAATTTTACATATATAAAACAATAAATAAGAAAACAATTCAAAGGAATTAAAAAAAAAATAGGAACCAGACTTAAAGAGGGCTTCTTCTCCATAGTAATGCTAAAGCCGTCTTCTTCCCCAAAGTAATGCCAAAAGTCGTCTGTAATTTTTTTGTAAAATGGCCCTCTTCTTCTACCATTTTTTTTTTTGTAAAGTGCTCCAAATCGTCCGTAACATATTTGTAAATTGTTCCAAACCCACGCGGAAACTGGCTGGGCGCAAGGCTCCGCCGAGCCCTGCAACCAGCCCGTTCCCACACTGTTGCCCAGCCCGCCCTCGACCCCCAGCCGCTGGAGACGGCTTCCCTCCCCACCCCCGACCCCGACCCCGACCCGACCCCGGCCATCTCCATTGGAGATGGCCTTAGTATCCTGGCTAAATACACTCCAAATCCAAAAGTCTGAGTTTTTCTATGAGGGGAAGATTTAATGTCAATTTATTTGAAATACTTACCGAAAAAGAAAAATAATAAATACTCCTAAAAAAAGAAAAAATCCATATGAAGCCACGTGTTATGAGCCAAAAATTTAGTCGGGTATGCCTAGATTGGGCCGAGCCATTCACTGGACCGAACACTTAAAAAAACTTCTCGTCCAAAAATTTGGATTTTCAAGGAAATATATGGAACTAATAATAATTTAAATTATTTCAATTTCACATGACTTTTACATTGCTTAAATAAATGACACTTGGAAATTAAAAATTACCAAAATATATAAATAAATGCTTGAATTTTTTTATATTAAGATTAATGCTTTTATACGTTAAATAAACTTTTTTAATTCCTTGGTAAATATAAGTAATGTCTATAATATGCTAAAGAACTTCTTTTTCAACATGTGATTACTTTAATATAAATGATTAGCCCTCATAAAGCAGCGAAAACAAGTTTGAAGTCCCACTAGAAAAGTTTCTCATTATCCTAAAAAGAATTAAATCAAATTTAAAACCTAAATACAGTTGAATTTCAAGAAAAATTGATAATTAAATAAACTTCACATTATTTTTTTATTGAAGCTAGGAGACAATCCCGCATCCAGAAGAAGACAAAAATGTACATGTCTAAACAAACAATAATAATTGGTACTAAATAAAGAACTTTTAGATGTGGATGTAACGATAAATCCACAAATAGGTTATCGGGCACTGTTTGGTTGTTTGTGGGCATATTCATCACACCATATTCCTTCTGGTCCATCTCAATGAATATTCACCTCCCCAAGTTAATGCTTTTATACGTTACAAAAGATTTCTAGCTACACATCGCAATGGTAGCCTTTTTTTGGTTAGTGTCTGTTTTTATTAACTAGCATGCACAAACCTAAATAATATATTTCAATTTCTAATTTATAATTTGATATTTAATATTTCATATTTTTTTTACCGTGCTAGAAATATTTGTAAATGTATACAATTAAAACAAATATATTGTAGTTCCCGTGTAAATAATTTGAGATCAACTTACAATATTTTTCAATTCAGATATTATATTTTCACAAAAGGTTGTGGATTAATTTTTTTAAAATACACATCTAACCACACAAACGTATTGATTTGAGACGGATGGGTATATATGTATCATCAACAATACTTAAAAGGGAATATGGATTGTGAATTGTGGCTCATTTCCGTTCGTGATTTATACTCGGATCGAAAGCACCAAAACATGAGAGCATCGGTGATTCAACCACGATTAGATCGATGGCAAAGAAGGATTCTTTTCGAATTACCCACTTCAAATAACCGACGATTATCCGATCCAATTCAAGTAAATAAATTACAGTGGATTCGAATTTAAAACCCAACAACATGTACTAACATTGAAAAGTTCGAGTTGATCATTGACGAAGCAATATGAAAATGAACTTTATTAAGATTTTGAACATATAATAAACAATTCTCCAAGATATAGACTCCGATATGATCGATCCAGTCCTACCTTAATTCGGATAAGAAAAATATATTTATGGACTACCAACAATTCTATTTGATTTGGGAATCGTACGTCAGCATTCTAACATATTTACTTAAACTTCCCCTTAGGGCATTTCCAGTGTATATCCAGTCCAAGTTCAGCTTCCCCTCACTCAGTCCAGTTTCCCCTCAGAATTCAAGTTCAGCTTTCCCTTTCCTTTTCATAAGTCATCTAAAATGTATCAATCTATCAATTCCATTTAATTAAAATTCTCAATTTCCCCCACTCTCACTTAATAATAATAATAATAATAATAAAAATTAAACAATAATAAATAAATAATTAATTAATAACAATAAGATATAATTTAAGATTGACAATAATAATAACAATAACAACCAATATTTTTTTTAAAAAAACACAACAATACAATAATTAAATAGTTGACAACCAATAATTTTTTTTAAATGGCGATCATATGTAATCGTATTTATTTTAGATGTCTAATTGTTAGGGTTATATCGTTTTTTATTTAACCAATCATATGTAAGGTTTATTATAAAAAAAAAAGTTTCTTTTAAGGTTTCAATTTTATTAATTAAATTAAATTTGAGTTTCTAATAATTAACTTTTAAAGGAATTTTAAAATTGGTGCACAATAATACACCAATTAAATACTTGATTGACATGATTTGGAAATAATAAAAATAATTTTATATTTACATTAAATTTTCCAACATAATAGTTACATTAAATTTGATTTTATTAAATAAAAGTTACATTTTTATACTAAAATTAACTTTTTAAAAATAGTACACAAATTAAATAAAATTAAGATTAAATAAGAATTACATTTTATTTAATAAGGTATTTTAAAGAATTTTTTTTAAAATTAAAAGAGTTTTTATTTAAAAAATAAAAAAAATAAAAAAAAATAAAAATTGGGCACTCGCCAGCCCAGCAGCTCACCGCTTCAAGCGGTGAGAAGGGATTGGAAGGGGAGAATAGCTTTTTCTCCCCTTCATACATTTTTTCTCATTTTTTTTCTCCCCTGGATCCAAAAACCCCCAAATCTACCATCCCCTTTATACACTAGAGATGCCCTTAGATTTGGTATAATTACACATATAACCCTCCATGTTTGAGAAATTACTCGGATTACACAAGAGGTATTAAATTTGTTTCACTCCATTTTATTAAAAAAATAAAATAGGTTGCTAGATAAAAGGTTGATTAATATTAATTCATTATCATACATAATAAAACATATTAAACAACATAAATTTTATAACTAATATTAAAAATCAACTCGAGCCCAACTTATAAGACATAACATAGAAACTGATCTCTAGAGGTTCTCATAGAGTTCGTGGGAAAGTCGAGGAGTAAGAACAACTTCAAGAGGCTTCAACTTTGGTAGAGCAATGCCCAATCCTTCGCCCATATCCACCGGCCCACCCATATATGTAGATATGTTGAACCCTTGTATCAATCGAGCAAGTGTCAAATGAACTATTTGCAGTCCAAAAGTCATACCAGGACACATCCTTCGACCTGCGCCAAAAGGTATATACTCAAAATGTTTCCCTTTAAAATCCACATTCCTATGCTCATTAAGAAACCTTTCGGGTCTGAATCCATTACAATCTATCCATATGTCAGGGTCACGATGTAGCTTCCACAAATTCACGATCAAACGTGTGCCTTTGGGCACGTAATAGCCTCCAATGTTACAATCTTTTGTGGCTTGATGAGGGCCTGCAAGGGGGCCTGGTGGGTACAACCTTAGTGTTTCTTTTATAATGGATTGTAGGTAATGGAGATTCTTGATGTCGGATTCTTCGACCCATTTGTTAATCCCTACGTTGGCGTCGAGCTCTTCTTGTGCAAGTGTTAAAGCGTGATTATTGTTTAGTAACAATGATATTGCCCACGTAAGAGTCACGGCTGTGCTTTCTGAGCCTGTCAATATTAGGATCTGTGCAAGTGTTTAGCAATAAATGTTTAGTTGCAAAAGGACAAGGACGTTATAAAACAAATGAAAGATCGACCATAAGGAGATTCTAAAGGAAATTGGGGATAAATGTAAAATATTCCCCTGTGTTATGCAAAACCTGCAAGAAACTACCCTCTTATATGTAGATTTTAAGTGGCAATATAAAATACTCCACTTCAAATTTATAAAAGTTTCACATTGTCTCTTTGTCATTTTTAAACTTAAAAATGATGTGAATTGACAAAATTACCATCTTATATGTAGATTTTACTCTTATGTGTTATGATAAATGTGATATTTTACCCCTTGTGTTATGCCAAATGTGGTACTTTATCCCCTATGTTACAAAAATAATTTTCATACTTACTCTCAATTTCGGATAGTGAGTTACACTCTCTGTGTGAAGGAGGTAAATTGCTCCATTAAAATTTTCACATGGAATAAAGTGCTAGCTCCTTTTCAAATCACATGATGATAAATCGAAAATTATGAATATCACAAGAAGGTAAATTGACATTAGCTCCTATTATATATATAACACATACAAGAATTTTATTGTTATGATTTTCTTAAGTCCAATACATTAATCTCATATATAATACATTAAGTTAAATATATCAAGTTAAAAGACAAGAATGGTTTCAGCAACTAGACATTAATTGCTTGGGCACCCTAATCAGAAAACAATTATGTTTCAGCAATTTATGATTGATGACTCTGTATAAGTGTAATTGATACAATTACAGAGTAGTTTCAGCACAATTCAAGTTTGGCCGAAAACTTGACAAGTCAAATGTAATATATTTCTGAATAAATCACAAAAAACCGTCTAGGATTTGTGATAGATTATATGTGTAATGTGTTTCACTACTCATTTGGAAATTTTTAGTTTGGTCAAACTTGATCTAAACTAAAAGAAAGAAATCAATTTTTGTGCATTTGTATCAACGGTTCTAAAATCATATTAATAATCTAAAAGAGGGCACTCAGGGTAGATTACTTCGTGCAGAATATCATATGACATAGAAACTTATTAAGGTTAAAAATATTCTCTGGAATTAATTAAATCTTGATTAGCTAGTTTGAAAACAGAAAATTTGCTAAAAAACACGCTTACCAGCATTGTAGCCTTAACCACAGTTTCACGCTTGAACCCAAACACAATTTCACCCTCCGGTAGAGCCGATAACATCACATCCATAAAATCATATTGATGATCACTTTCTTCAATCCCACATCGCTTCCTCATCTCTATTCTTTCTTGCAACCATTCCTCCAACACTTGATCCAATTCCTTGGCCGTTTCTTTCATTTTCTTCAAATACCCACCAACATCAAACCACTCAAGAATAGAAATTGCGTCTGACAAAACAAATACCCCACTCAGATACAAAGCTTTCTTCACGCCTTCTTTGAACTTCAAATCACTACTCTCCCCCGATGAAAATCTTTTCCCAACTAGAATTCTAGTGATTATATTAAAAGTCAAGTCCTCCAAACAACTATTCAAAGTTATAACATTTAAAGTTTTTCCAGGACTTAGATCTGTCTTAATCCCCTTTAAAGCACCACCAGACACTTTATTATGGTGGTTGGTCATTTTCACTAGACCAAACGCTCGTTGGTACAAGTCTTTAACGAAGTAATCGACTTCAGATGATCGAACAGGCTTGAGTCTTTCGAGCTGGGTTGCGGTCATGACTTGGAGGGTAACCAATTTCTTGATGTAGCGCCAATACGAACCATAGGGTGCTAACCCGAGGACTGCATTGTCGTAGCCAATGTGTTGGCCCACGGCCATGTTTGGCCGGGTGGCAAAAACACGGTCGTTTGAGGTGAAGCATTGTTTTATTAGCTCCATGTTGCTTATTACTAAGGCTTGATGAGTACCAAGCCGGAGGGAGAAAATTGGGCCGTGTTTATTGGCTAGGGCTCCGAGGGTACGAGCTAATGGAGTTGGGCCGGAAAGGAGGTGAAGATGGCCTATTATGGGCCATGCACCTGGTGGCTCCGGTGCGATGATTTGATGACTTAGATTGCTATTTTCTTTTGATTTTTTGAAGTAGCAAATGGTTATAAGTACTACAGCTAGGAATAATGCAGTTTGGACGTGGAAAGATAGGAAATCCATTATTTGAGGATCTAGTGAAATGTGGAGTACTATATGACTAGATAGGGGGGGGAGGGGGTATGCTTATTTATAAGTCAGTGATCCCATGTGCAACGCATTCCATGAACTACATTTACAATTATAACCTTCAAGTTTGGGCCTTGGTTCTGTAATGCCATCAATTAAGAATAAGTATTAATTTGAAGGGAGCCTAAATCAAATAGCATGTGAAACATCCAATCACAATAAAGGTTATGTGCAACACATGACACATCCAATCAAATGTGATACAAAGTGGTCAAATACGTACTCTTGACTTGAGTCAACTTTGAAAAGTCAAATATATATATATATATATTGATAATATGAAATTGTGTATAGAGTGTCCTTGCATGATCAATGCCGTGTTCTTGGACATGCGACTGGCCCATATAAAATTTTATTTAAACTATTCAACATACACATGTTTCTAAATATCATATTATATTTAAATTTAATACGATTACAACACACACTCAGTATATAAATTGAACTGTACATACTCGACATTGAAAGTTCAAATTTATGGCCCCAAATATATAAATTACAAATTATGAACCAAGGTATGGTGACTAAATGTCTCACATTGGTTGAAAATAATAGTTAAGTTTAATTTATATGTCTTTTGGGAATTCTCACCTTATAAGCTAGCTTTTGAAGTTGAGTTAGGTGGAAACCAAATAAGTGGACTTAGTCTAATTCATGTGATGAATTTTAATATAGTATCAGAGCTCCAGGTTAAAGTGGGTTAACTCCTTCTATGATGGACTCCTCCTTGTTCGCATGATGGGCTTCATTATCTACCAACATATTTTATCCAGATGACAAAGGTCTGGTTTGTCATTATTCCTCCAGTTATTCAAGGCTTGGAGATTCATTATTCATCCGGTTAACAAAGGCCCAGAATGTCATTATTCGTGTGATGGATATATCTTCAACCACATGTTGCAAATTCACAGGGTCGGGCTTTCATATGTCATATGTTGAACTTGTTTCACCCACACATTCTAGATTAAATGTCCCACATTGGTTGAAAACAGTAATTAAGTCTACATTATAAGGCATTGGGCAATCCTCACCTTACAAACTACTTTTGAGGTTGAGTTAGGTCCAAACCAAATAAGTGGACTTAGTTCAATTCATATGGTGAATTCTAATACTAGGTACAATTTGGGAGAGATAACAATAATTGATCTCAATCAACAAACTCGAAGTGCTAGTCGCGACCCAAGAACCCTGAACAATCTCAACTCAAAGAATTCAAGTAAAGATCAGATAGTAATCAAGGAAACAATGTCGTGGATTCAAATTTGCTAATTTTAATTAGTGAAACAAATTAAACACGTCATGAGAAAAAGACTAGCTATTTTACTTTTGTTTACCACAATTGGGTAAAATATTTAAATAATTTGAGCCCGTTGATATCACAAAATAAAAGAGAGTGAGACTATTTGGTTTAGTTTTTTCTTGGTTTGGAAATAATTGTTCGGATGGTTTCAGTTAAACCTTTAAAATCTTATTTGAGATGAGTTTGGATGTTGGATTTTGTAATTTTGAAAAAATTAAAATCTCAGTTAGATAAAGTTTGAATGTTAAGATTTAAAGGTATAAGTGATAGGTGTTAAACAATATGTATATAAAGAAAAAAATAAATTTATAGATATTAAATCATTATTTTTCATATGTTTGAGATTTATTAAATTTAAAAATACAGTTTAAAACCCGATTTTCATGAAATCTATATCCAAATTTCATTTAAATTGGTTGACTCAACCGACTAAGCAAAACACGTGGCCCAAAAGATTCGTTAGAAAATTCAATATAGTTTTGTTAACAACACTTTGTATCAGTGATAAACTGGAGGCAAAATTAAGGAAAATGATCTTTTACTTTAATAACACTAAACTTCTATTATCATTTGGGCTAAAATAAAAATATAAATAATTAGTTTAAGCTTAAACTATTTAGACCAAAAACTACAGCCCAATAATTATAAACCCATACCCAAAATGCCCAAATAATTGGGGTAAGCTAGTTCTGCTAACTGATCTATATATGTCTCTCTTCCCAGAAAGCTATTCATTCATATTTCACTCTGGGCTGACCAGGCCCAAACCTCATGTGAATGAAGTCCATTAAAACATTTAATTTAATATATAATTAGATAAGTATTAATAGGGCTGTCATTGTCAATGGGACATATTTAAATTCAAATCTCACTATTCACTAAGACGACAGTAAGTTGTTTAATTGTTTTTCTTTTCTATTAACAAGTGAAAATAAAATAGTGATAATATTGAAGAGGCGCCAAATACAGTTCGAAGTGGCTCTTGCTCGGTCTATGGGGACAGACATTTAATCCAATTAAATTTCACGATTTATCAACTTGCTCGTGTCGTCTTCCCTTTAATTTGCTCACAATACTATTTGTGACCAATGCGAGAAAATGATTTATCAACTACACTACACTTGTTCTAAACCAATAAAGTAAGAAGATTTATATTCAGTTCAATCGAAATTGATCGAGACTCCAAAGGTGGATTAGATTGGAGCCGAATTGAAGTTCATATTAAAATCATATTTAGTAGATTTGATTGAATAATTTCATGTTAATTATAAATTGATATAGATTTTAATTTGTGTTTTATTTATGTATAATGTTTTACCATTTTCAGATATTTGAGAAGAATTTATGATATTTAATGATATGTTAAAAATGAAATATGTAAATTTGAGGTTATTAGTGATATTTACCTAATCCATATTTACCCGGATTAACTAATCCACCCACGCCTGAGTGGATTATAATCTAGTCTTAATACCGGGTCGTAAGGATTTAATTCATTTGGCCCGGTATTAGAGCAATGCCACCAAACGTTGTATTAACTCATATAATATGACCTAATACCCCATATTAGGTCCTACCAAACGGCCCCAACATTATACATTGAATGTGGATTATATATCCACTTCTTTTATGTTTGCTGAATAATGTCTATATACATTGAATTTCATTCAGAAGAGTACTTTCATTTCATATGTACGCAAGAGTTAATAAGTAAATACTAATGATTTCCTCCCTAACAACTTCGTGTCCGGTTTTAGCTTTGTTTTGCTTTATTTTAATGTTTCAGAATATATATGTTTGAGATTCGATGGCTCGACCCGATTTAATTAGTTTTTAGCCTTGTTTTTATCATCTTCGATTTTGGGGAAAACCAGATGGAATCGATTACAATAAAAAAGTTCTTAAGATTTTAGATGTTCAATACGAAATCAGAGTCAAACCAAAAATTATTTAATGTATACGAATATTTTTGTCACCAAATATAAAATGTCACATGTTATTAAGCTATAAAAGGTAAATATATTTCATTTTTAACAGCTCATTTCCTTTAAATAAACTGATCATTTAATACTAATAAGTTAATATGTGTATACTTACAAGTATAAACTTCTTTATAAATCATTATCCAACCGAATTATTTTGAAATGATTATTGATATAGTCATTTATACATAATTTTTAACTAACTAATAAGATAACGCATAAATTAATCATATACTCCATATTAAAAGTATATCTTATCTGACGAAAGATGCCTGTCACATGTAGTGTTTTTTCCAAAAAGAATATGTTTTATGTATAAAATATTTAATATCAAATCAAATTTGTATGTACTTTCACTAATTGATTTGGTTGATAGTGTTTTTATTAAAAATATCCCTAATTAAATACCTTTCCTTATAGCCCACAAAAACAGCAAAAACCAACCAAAGGTATCCTCGGTTAAAGAAAAGAAAAAAGAAAAGAAAGATTATAATATTAATTTTGTATGGAAACATCCGGAAAACCCATCCACAATTGGGACATATCATTTCACACACATCATCCCATCCCTCCTATAAATACTCCTTCAAACTCAAGTACCCTTTAGAAAACAAAAAGCAAAAACAAAATGAGTAGTACTAAAATACTAGTTTCAATTTCAAGCCCAACACTTTTTTGCTACAATTCAATCGAAAAACACACTCCACATGACAAATCCTCCATTTCCTTCACATCCCATATAACAAAATCAAGACTTTCAATCAAAAACCCATCCGGGTCTCGCAGGATCCGACCCAAGACCCGGATTCAGGCTTTTTACGCCCCTACAAAAGATTCTTACGCCCCTGCAAAAGAAGAAACACTGTACGAAGTGCTTGGAATTGCAGAGAGTATTGACTGTACTTTTACCGATATAAAGAAAGCGTATAAACAGATGGCGAGAAAGTATCATCCGGACGTTTCGCCACCGGACCGAGTGGATGAGCACACGAAGAGATTTGTTATAGTACATCAGGCGTACGAAACACTGTCCAATCCACAGAAAAGAGCTTTGTATGATAATCATTTGCGTTTTGGTTTCTCTGCTAATGGAACTCGCCAATATGATCAGGTAATTTTTCTTTTTACTACCCATTTTTTAATTTTAATTTTAATTTTTAATTTTAATTTAAAAGTATTTACTAATTTCTTTTTGAAAAAAAAAAAAAAAAAAACAGGGGATGGCGGAAACAGAGGAGTGGAAAATGAGGTGGCAGAGTCAACTGGATGAGTTGAAGAGGAGAAATTTAAATAAGGAGAAAATGTCTTGGGGTGCTCGGATGAGAAACCAAAGATTATAGCTATAATTTATTTTTATAATTTTGGATCTAGATAGGTTTTTAGAATTTAGACTAGGAGTTGTTCAATGTTATGTGTATATATACTTCTTCTATATAGTAGAGAAATAACAGTTTTTAATAATGCTTTAAATTAAATAGTGACCTCATATTCTCATCGTCCTATATTGTAGAAGAAAAGTCGAATTAGGTGCACCACATCAAGGAAAAAGAAAAACTAACAATTGAAAATGTGGCGCTGGTTTTGTTTATATACGAGAAAAAAGTTCTTTTTTTTTCAATCGTTCCAGTGTTTATTACCATTAAGAGAAATTTAAAGATACAAACATTAAAACATTAAAACATGTTTTTTTTTTCAAATGTATTAAAGTTTTAGATTTGATTTTATCACTTTTTTTTTTTTTTTTGTGTAGAATGAAAATCTTATCAGTAGATATTCAAATATGAGTTCTCAATATTGGTTCGAATCATAATTTACTTTATGTAGAGGTGAAGTTGAGGATACGATCTTAATATTTATATGATCTTAATACTATTTAATTCCCACCACAATTTCAACTGTTAAAGTCATGCCGTTTATACGTTACACTTTACCAAATTTGAAACAATTCATTTGGTCCTTATAAGTGTTTACATGCACTTAAGAGATAATCTTTTCAAATAACGGTTAAGATAATTAGTAATCTCTCCATTCTTAAATACATGTTTAAGTGTGTTACACAATGATTCATAAAATTATTAATTTTAAATTTTAAGAGAATAAAAAATTTATGATGCAAAATTATCCTTCACATTGAAAGATATTTAGAATATTTAGAAGTTCAATCATTAATGAGACATGATAAAATTGTCAAAAAAAAAATTAAACTTTCTTGAGCTTCTAAAATAACATGTATTTAAAAATATTTTGGTTTTACTAAAACAACATATATTTAAGAATAGAGGGGTACTATTTAATTGGTTGAAAGAAACCGCTATTGTGAAATTTCAACTTGTAGAATTTGTGTCTAGAATGGGAGAATTTTCTAGATTTAACATTAGGCAATATGGTTAAAAACGTCTCAAATAAATTAATGATTTTGGATGTTCGTCTTAAATTATATCATCTTATCGAATTTTGTCTCATAATTTAATATTTTTTTGAAATATCGTCCCATTGTTAAGACGAAAATTCCGCACAAGTCTACTAGATTGCCACATGGTTGCTTATTTGTTATGAGTGGCAAATTTTAGTATGAATAATTATATAATATTGTAGAATTCATCCAAAGTAATTACAAGATTGAACCGTTATTTTTATTAAATTATAAGTTTAATATTGAGACTTAATTCGTGTAAAATAGATAAATCACGAACGTAATTCAACGAATTGATATAATTTGGGACGAAAATCTAAAATTCCAAATTAATTTGAGATTATTTTTGTAATTTTGCCTTGACATGACAAGTGCAAACACAATGAAAGGAGCCCACATAAGAAGAAAGTTACGTGTAATGCCAGCCCAAGAAAGTTCTCAAAGCAAGTGATTGATGGGACATTCTCAAGTAACCCCATTGTGTTTAAAAATAAACATCATCATTATTGCGAAAGTACAACAATATCATAGTTAATAGTTAATAATGTGATGTATTTTTAACAACAAAAATGATGTAATTAAGAATTTTCCGTGATTGATTGACAACCAAGTTCTACTGTTAATCTCCTACGCACAAGAGATTGTCACTCTTATTATTTGTATTAATTATTACGGTTGGATTTCAAATTAAGATACTTATATTTGATTCGAGCTTGTTTTAACTCGATTGATCATATTTATTAAATAAACTCAAAAATTCGATTACTTATGTAATTCAGTTCGAACGAAGCTCTATAAATTGAAAATGACAAAATTCATGTGAGAATATGAAGCTACTAAACCTTCGTTTCAAACTCAATTGATAAAGTTCGTTCGAGCTTAATTATTAAATATTCAAATCAATTAATAAACAATTTGGAACACGAAACGAAACTCAAATCATATTTGATAGCATTATACCTCTTCGAAACTTGCAGGGCCTGTTTGTTTGGCGTTTCTCAAAAAAAAATTCGTGTTTGGGAAATGCCAAACAAACATGTTTTCTATTTTCTGAAATAAATTTTTCATCTCTTAATTTTCTCAAACTACTCTCTCAAAATCCAAACAAAATACAATTTTTTTATCTCTAAACATAAACAAAACATATACAAACTCTACTCTGATTTGACATAAAGTATCATATTTGTTACACAATTTATCTCACAACAAATATTATTTGATATAAAATCTTACACATCTTACACCTACAATCTCTTCAAAAAAAAAAAACGATACCTACTTTATTTCTGAAACCATTCTCTCAAATCCCAAACAAATAATATTATGTAAATCGATATTATTTCATAAACCTCCACTACTCTCTCAAACTACTTTCTCAAACACCAAACAGACAGACCCCAGTGTCTTTATTTTTAAATAATGTAGGGGAGCGTTTTATTCTAGAACAACAAAAGAAAAGTCAGCTAGACGTTGATCTCGATTATTCATACGTACCACACACGTGTAATCAAGCCAAACTCTGCTGGACGGTTTTCGCATTTAATGGTTTGGCGCGTAGGCGGTGCGGACGATTTTCGCATTTAATTGTTTGGCACGTAGGCGGTATTTCTAGAAATTTATTACAAAAGTCTACACTAGTACATCAGCTACGCAAATGGAGATATATTTTATTTATATGCATAGGGACTCGTTCGAGAATTAAATGAAATAAAAGCGCCTGAAGCGGGTGCGAGTTATATTTTTTAAATTAAATATAGTCAAGTTAATACTTAATACATGTAATTCAATTTTTTTTTGTTAATTTTACTTTGTATCCTCAAAATATATCAATGTGACAGTTTGCATTCTCCAAAAAAAAAATCTCTCTCTTTGCACCCTTAAAATCTCACTTTGCAGTTTGCACACTGGATGAATTTTTTGTCAAATACCATGAAAGTTTACACATTGCATTCTCACCATTCTCTTCCACAAAAAATAGTTCATTTCCCACCATTTTCAACAACATATTTCCCTCCAAAATTATCAAGTATTGACAGTGAAAATAATACAATAATTTTACCCCATTTATCAATTTTAGCAGCACATAATTCTCAAAGATTTCCTCCCCATCTCGGTCCGTTTTTCTCGAAATATTTCATTTTTAAAAGTGTCCTTAATTAAGTGGCATTATGTGACAGATAACTTACTAATCATTTTTTAGTCTTTTGTTTTTCTTCCCTTAAACTGATTATTTTATATCCCTACATGGCAACATTCACGATATCAGTGTGTAATTTTGTGAATTATGAATAAAATAATGGAGAATCATTCGTTGAACTTTTTGTCACTCTGTTGATCAAGGTACATTATTTTGACAAAATAAACTTTAGGGTTTATAATTTCCTATATAACAAAGCACCCAAACCATTATACTTTATATGTGCCTTCAAGATCAATTTTCAACAAGAATGGAGAAACATTTATATAATTGCATATAACTTTGGGAGGAGAAGGGGAATGTGACTTTTTTTTTAGGTTTGGAATAATGAATTCTTTTTTTTAGAGTGCACATGAATTTTAAATGACTATATTTTGAAGAAAAACACGTTTTTGACTTTTCAAGGGATTTACGAAAATACCTCAAAGTCCACAATTTTTGAGAAATTTTTTACCTTTAGCATAAAGTGAAAGGGGATATATATTTTGACTTTTGAGGGTGCATAATGATATTGATTTTTTTCAGAATGCAAAAGTGTCAAATTAATATATTTTAAGGATGCAAAATAGGATTAAGCCTATAAATAATCTTCTAGACTTCTACTGAAAATTTTAACAATTAAAAACCAAGAAAAGTCATAAAATTTCCAACTAATCAAATAAGATTCACAACAATATTCCACGCTCTATCATGTAAAACTAATGTTGACACTTCACATAAAGACAAATCTAACATTTGCAAATATCAACAGTACAAAATAGAAGCTTCCACGATAAAATAAATTCAGTTTTAGATAAAATAAAATGATATGGATATATTACCTCACTGCATACGTACCAAACTAACAGTAATGGCCGAATTTTCTTCAAACTTCAGAAATAATTACCAAAACACACTCCACAAAAATACTCAAATCATCATCATCAGAAAGAAAGAAAAATAATTTCTCAAAATTAAACACAACAAAGGAATAACACAAATGATCTGAGCATACGCCCATCATCACCATCCGAAGCACCCTTTGGCCTTTAATAATTATAAATTCACAAAATCAGCTAAAAATTATTCAATCTTTCCTCAATCAATATTCACAAAAACCTCTCTCACATACTGAGTATTATAAAAATTTCCCTCAAGTTGTCACTTTCTTTATTAACCCTTTGCCCTTAAAAAGTTTCAATTTTACCCTTGTAAGTTATTTTAATGTTTGTAATATCTTTTAAAATTTATATCTTATTTTTTATAAAAGTAAGAATTATATATATTCTACCAAAAATAATTGATAAAATTTATAATTGTCCATAAATTTTAATAAATATTGCAAATAATAATAATCATTCTTACATATTTATTATTAATATAAGTTTTTACATTTTGTTAAATATTTATTACTAATATAGAAAAACTAATTCATTTAACTAAATATGTAAACAATTTCTTATATATATTTATAAGCTATTATTATTAAAATTTCTATTTAATTTATTGTTATAAAATTTAAATTGTTAATAAATATGTAAATAATTTTTTTTTCAATAATTATTGAAACTTATAGGCAAATTAATTTTCTATCAATTATGTTGATAGTAAATATATAATTATCACATCTATAATTCATAAGGTACAACAATTAGCATCTTTGTTTTAAAATTTATTAGATATATTAAACATTACACATAACCCCCCAAGGATAAAACTGAAACTTTTTAAGGGTTGGGTACTAATTGTAAGGTGACAAATCTGGGAGAATTTTCTTAATCAAATCAGGTCCACTAGATCACTAATCGGACAATTATCTTTATAAATCGGATTGGATTCGATCAAATTCGAATTGAAATCCGTACCATTGACAGCCCTAACTATAACTTTAATTTATTATACTTGGTTGTACATAGTCAGATATTTTAATTATATGATGATTACAATCAAGATATTTAATATATGATGTCTAAATGATCATATTCATGAAATTTATATGTATCCCTATTTACTGATAAAATTAGCTTAAGACATTAAAAAGAGGTGAAATGAAGGCCGTGGGAGGGGAACACTTACCTATATGCAGATATTGCGAAAGCGCAATCCAGTGGGCTACTTAGTTAAGCATATTAGTTTTAATATAATAAATATATTCTTTTTAGGGGTGTGGAGGGGCGCGGTCGCCCCCAAGCCCCTATAGAAAAAAAAAATAAGAAAATACGAATGATCATAATAACAATCAATCAAATCATGTTTGCTTTCTTCTTATTTATGACATAAAAGTGAAACAATCAACTGTAAGCAATTCATGGATCTTTAAATTCGAGATCCGTCTAATTTCAATTCCCACCACATTTTTCGGCTATTAATGTCATGGACTTTTTTTACAAATAACGCATGCAATTATGACAATTGTATTATACTTGATTATTTTTTCAAGAGTTTTATTCAATTTCAAATCAATTATATTGTACTTGTCATATTATTACTTTGAGTTGGATCAAACTTGAACTTTTGAGTTAGAAATTGTAAGTCATGTTGCTTATACGTTATAAATTAATAAAATTGCAACAATTGTTTAGTCCTTGTAAGTGATTGAATACAATGAAGAGTTGTTTGTCTGGTGTTTGGAAGAATAGTTTGGGAACATAGTCGAAATTTGTGAAATAATTTTAATTTGAGTAATGTTATTTGTTTGAATTTATTTAGAGTAGTTTGCGAAAGTTAAGATTTAGTTTATAGGTGTAATATTTTATGTCAAATTATGTAATTCATAATGCATATATGTTAGCAATTGATAAAAGCTATTAAGCTACTATAAGTTATGATAAAGTATAAAGTGAATTACAAAAAGAAAATAAATGTAAGATCAACTTGCGCAAGTATACAAACAATCCACCTACTTATTGTATACTTGTATTAAAATACTCATTTAAAAAAATTGTTATGTCCCTGGATCAGAAGTACTGGTTTGGTTTGTCACGCAGCATATTAGATGTCGGTAATTTTAATTGGTCTGAGTTCTTGGTTTGAATATTTCTGAAAAGAAAAAGTTCTAGGTTTAAGAGTTTATTTGGATTTTGCGTGTTTTGCGAAATTGAGGCAGTGTTTTTTTAAATAAAGTTTAAAAAAAATCCATGAAATTAAATTGATCAAAGATCTATATAATTTAGAGTTGTATATTCCCATCAATTATATTATAAATGCAGAATTAATCTTTCAAAGAAAAATTTAGCAATTGAAAAACCAAGAGTTCTTGTAGATGATTAAGAAAATTCAACGATTCAAATCAGATAATATTCCACATATCTTTTTTCTGGTTTAAAATATTACACATCACACTCTTATCAAACCTAACTTTGCAAATACCATCAACTTTATAAAATAGAAGCTTCCACAATAAAGATTTAATTTCTAGATAAAAATAACATGGATATATTATGTCACTGCATACGTAGCATACCAAAACAAATAATAGGCTGAACTTTCCTCAAATTTCACAAATAAATACCAAAACACACTCCACTAAAATTTCTCAAGTCATCGTTATCAGAAAGCAATTAAGAAAAAGAATTTCTCAAACTTAATTAAACACACCAAAGAACTTCAGAAGAAAAATGAGCTGCGCATTCGCACCATCATCATCACCATCCGAAGCACCTTTTAATAATAAAATTTTCACAAAATCAACCAAAAATTATAATTCAGTCCCTCAAAATAATATTTCCTTCAGTACCCATGTATCAAAATCAAGAATTTTGTACAAGAATCCAACCGGGTCGTTCAGATCCCGACCCACGACCCGGATTCAGGCATTTTATACGGAAAGTACAGAGAACCTGTACGAATTGCTTGGAATTGCAGAGAGTGGAAGTACGATTTCTGATATAAAGAAAGCGTATAAACAAATGGCGAGAAGGTATCATCCGGACGTTTCGCCACCGGACCGAGTGGATGAGAATACCAAGAGGTTTATTATGGTACAGGAGGCGTATGAAACGCTGTCCAATCCAGCAAGCAGAGCTATGTACGATAGAGATTTGTCAAAGGGGTCCACTTTTGCTTTTTCTGCTAGAACAAGACCATATCATTATAATGATCAGGTATTATTGTATTTTAATTTTATTCTTCTAATTATGTACAACTAGGAATATGTTGAATCAAAATTTCATGTAAAATTAGGAAAAAAAATGTAGAATAATTAAAAAAGATGAGAGGGCAAAAAGCTTTATCACCTCATATATATGAAGAATAACTTAATTTTTTTATTTATATTTATTAATCATTTTTTTTGTAACTTTGAACAGAGAGTGGAGGAAACAGGGGAGTGGAGAATGAGATGGCAATCTCAGATAGATGAGCTAAAGCAGAAGAATATTATTAATCCTAATTCAAGAGGAGGGAGAATGACATGGGGTGCTCGAATGCGGAACCAGAGATGATTTTTGTATTATCTTTTTTTTTTTTTTTTTATATATAAGTAGTGTAGGTTTTACTTAATTAGTTTGAGTTAAGCGTTTAATATACTAGAGCATAGAGTAATTACCTCAATGTATGTACGTATATGAGTAGTATTTCTTCGTCATTAATTTTAAGATCGATGAGGAAAAAGTTTCACAAAATATATAAAAATATTAATTTACTTATATTATATTTTTATTTAACCTAAATTTAATGAGCCTAATTTAATTGATAAACATAATAAAATCTAAAGCATGATTTAAAGAAAAATCAAATTGAATTCAAACAATATGTATGAAAAAATCAAGTTAACCCGATGCTCGACTCAAACTCCTTCGATAAAAGACTGAACCAACCCAATTAGTTTAACAATCAAACTAAATTCTAATGCAATTTTAGACTCGATAAAAAAAAAATCAAATCATACTTGAAATATGTACTTGCATGGATAAAAATTTCCATCTATTTAGTCGGAAATATCAAAAAAAAATTTTTTTTGAATCAAGCGAAATGAAAACAAGATGTAATTCCATAACTATTTGTTTGCCTAAGACTCTTATTTTTCTTAATTTAGTAAAAAAGTTTCTTTCAAATATTTTCGAAAAGTTTTCAATATTTGACTGACTGAAACATACACTCGATACGAAATTTGATCCATGAGTACCTGACTAGTTTTAGTCCCAACTATATAACAACTAAAACTTATATGATTCACGATTTAATCCATGTTTTTTAAAGCTTAAATTATCAATTATTAATTTTCTAGCTCCCAATACACTTATGGAGTGTTTGTATAACCAAACATATGAGTTGGGTTCTTAAAACGGAGGAGGACCAAAAAAAGAAAAAAAAAAAAAAAAAAACCAGTAACACGGAGACTGTCTGTAGCTTTTACTGACACTTTTTCTGTAAATATACAGTCACCACCCACTTTTCATTTTCTTTCTCAATCACATTAATAAAAAATTTAAGAATCACTAGGCCACACAAAAGATAGCAAAAAATAAAAATAAATTACCAAGAAAAGAAAAAGAAATCTTGCACTTGTTATGAAATTACAAATTTTTTTATATATCGAGTTTTCTTTATCAAGTTTTAGAATAAGCAGTTTTAATTATTCGTCTTATAAATTAAAATATAATTAAATTAAATTACTCGAAATACAACTCTTTTAATTATTTTCATAAAAATTCTTTTAATCTCAGTAAAAATAATGGATTAAATTTGACTAAGAATCAGTTTGGACCCACAGTTTCATAATTACTTTTAAAATAATTGATTATGGTAAAATTGCTTTTGAACGAATTGATTTTGTTATAATTGATTTACTTGTTTGGTTCCAACTTTTCGAAGTTGATTTTAGAAATATTTATCATTTAATTTACAAAAAAATAACCTTATCTGAGTGCTAGATAACAGCTTTCAGTAATATTCATTTAACTTTTATTGTTTAAATAACATAATTTTATAATAAAAATGATAATATAACTATTGAGAAGATGTTAACTAATTATAGTTTTTCTATTTTGTCATGTAACATACAATGAAAAATTATGAACAGAATAATAAAACGATCATTGAATTTGAGCCATTAAAGGAGGGGCATAATAGACTTTTGGGCGAATGAATGTTGTTGCGATTGCCAAAAGCAACTCAATAGTAGCTTTTGCCGAACCGTTGAAGTTCGGATTATGAATCGCTTACGTGATTAGTTAATCTGATGGCCAAACAATCTGGATTTAGCGATTAGACCCCAAACGTGGATTTTGGGCTGCTTAATCATGGGGCCAAACTACCCCTAACAATATCTTTTGATCCAATTTGAGTCTAGGTTCATGCTCGGGTAGCTAGATAAACAAAAGAATTATATCAAGTTCTTCGATTTGAACTTTTCTCCATTGTGATTAAAGTTTGTCCAAACTTGATTTGTTAAAAAATAAATTCCATATTAATAAGAATAATATCGAACTATTAATTCAATTCATTTTCACATATCCTACTTATAATATTTATATGGTGTACATGCAACGGAATCAAGCCCGACTTGCTAGTTAGACAAACTTGGCAAGTGCCTAGGGCTCCATTCCCTTGAGATCCCCAACTTATATATGCAATATTAAATAAAAAAAAAAATAGTTAATATGAATGCATAAAAAAAAGAAAAAGTTAACCCCATATCCACAACCACAGCAGAGCCGCTGTTTTTTCAAATCTGAATATTAGCACCAGTAATTTTAAAGAAATATAGGGCCGGCGCTGAACCAAATAAAAAATTTAGAGAATAAGAATATACCCTAGGTAGGGTCCAGTCATGCAGTTAAATTATCGGGAGAGAAAAAAAAAAGCAATTGAAAGCTGTCCTGTAAAACTTAAAAAACTCAATCATTAATAATAATTGTTGTTCTGTATGAATTAAGAATATATATGGTTGGATTGGATGGATACAATGATCCGTCCAATAATCAAATTAAATTGGGGGTTGCAGTTGTTATAATCATCATCATGAATCATGATGATGGACAGAAAATGACCGGCAGTTTTTGGAATCCTACTAAGCAAGCTTTAAGGGCTTATCCATTTTTCTATATAGTCCACCTCCCGCCACCTGTTATTTCTATTTCCAGGAAGAAGATAAGAACTACTACTAGATTACTTTCATTCACAGAATGCACTCTAGAAGACTGTCAATTTCTCAATCATACATTTATTTATTTTATATATCTCATTCTGATTGTGATATTTAACAACACTATTTATTGATTACGATTATGATTATGATTCTTCAGGCGTCTAATACCTTAGAAATTATTAGAATAAAATTACTTAATTCCACGTTACGTACCTAAATTATATTATTTAATTGTTGCAACCTTTTTTTTTTTTTTTTTTAATTTTTTTCAAACTATATATTACTTGGAGAAAAATTATACCAATTGATGGAGAATTAATATTCAATTTGAACTCGATCGAGGCTTATTTGCAACATAATCCCTCCCTCGATCGATATATCATATATACATGAAGACCTAATACATAATAATACTTAATACATGATACAAACAACATAATTAGATTAGATGTATTAATTTCCCAACAATAGTTGAGGTGTCTTAATTTCTCCTTAATTTAAACACATTTTTAGATTATCACACTTTAATTTGTTTCTATTTTCAGATTATTTTTTAATTAGCGTTGCAGTTTTAGATCAATTTAATTAATTCTGTAAACTAACAAGGCACAGTTCTACCCGGCCCAATATTTTATTGAGTATCAAAGTTTCATTTCTTCTCTTTATGTACATGAAATTAAACTTCATTTTCAATATACGTACGTTCATATTATAAAAAATAATATACTCCTACAATATTTCCGTAAAACAACATATAGTATATATCTCAATCCTAATCAAATTTTTCCTAGGACTGTTGTGGGGGACCAATATAATATATGGGGCCCTAACAGCCGACCAATAAACAAAAGCTGAATCACCATTACAATACCCATTCTGGCTACGCAATTCCGATGTCGATTGATTATTGATTATATTATAGAATATAGATTAGATATTTATCCTTAACTTGAGCAGTTTTATATTATTCTTAAAAAAATTAAAGAAAAAAGAATAAACGGTTTATTATTAATTTTGGTCAAGATCCAGATCCCATTTTTCTGCTGACCTTCCACAGTTAACCCATGTGAAAAATATCTAGCTAAATGTAAGAACACCCCTTGTGCTTGTTTCAATCATCAAAATTTTCATTATGTTATTATTTTTTCCAAAAATCCTCCTAACTTACTTTTTCATTATCAAATAAGTTTATTTGAAATTATTTTTTAAATCATAGGAAGTCTTTGTCAATTTTTAAGTGAATAAAGAGGTTATTAGCAATTTTCAAAGTTAATAAATAAATTATTAATAAATTCTAAGGTTAAGATGGATGCTTTTGCATTTTTTTTGGAGATACACTTATCATTTCAACTGGGAATGGAATTTTTTTTGTTAATTAAAATAAATACAGGGAAACTTCTACTGAAAATATAAATACAGAGGCGAAGTTCAAGGATTTTTTTTTTAATTTCACTAGGAAAAAACTAGGATTGGGTAGGCCAATACTTTATGGAACTGGGCCAAAGTCCAGACGTAAAGTTTATCCTGGGCCTAGACTTGGGAATCGGCTACGACCTAAAGTTTATGCTAGGCCTAGACTTTAGAATTGGTTACAAATTTATGTGGCTTAATCCCACTTTGCATCCTAGAAATGTATTAATTGATACTTTACACCCTTAAAAGTATTAATTTTATTTTGGACCCTCAAAATATATATTTTATTTTAATTTGTACCCTAAATGAATTTCAAGCTAAAAAACAATGTGCAAATTTCTAAGGTAAAAAGTGGGAGTAAAGCCAATTTATGTTTCATGTTTATAGGTTCATTTGTGAGCCTGGACTATCAATGGGGCATATACCAATCTGAATGAGGTCCAGATCGAGCTCGATTTATTAGAGTTTTTAACTAACGGGAAAATTGATTTTTTGATACCATAGAATAGGCTGACTTGCACTTTTTGTACCATTGGATATGAAAATGCAACTTTGATACCATATGATAGGCTTTCATTGCAATTTTGATACCAAATCCAATTTTTCTACAAAGTTAATGGCAATTTATCCTCTATGAAGTGCATAATGTTCAATTTAACTCATGTTTTTCAAAATAAAAAAAATTATATTGGATGTTTTAAGATCCATATTGGATGATAAAATAAAAAAAAAAATTATGCATATGCAATCTTTTTCAAAATAAATAACATTATTAGTGTTTATTTGACCATCAATTTAAGGAAATATGAATTAATAATTCATTTAGCATTTCAATTAAAATGAATTGTAACGTTCTCAAACCCTTTTTTTTAAGAAAAGAATGGTGCGGTGAAGTGAAATAATAATTATTGGATTAGAAAAGAAAAAAAATTCGATATTCGCCGAATCCGGACAAGATTGCATAATCCAGATAAATCTAAATCCGGCGCAATATAAATGAATCAGGATTTTAATCAGTTACCCAATGACAGCCCTACGTTAGCCATGGCTGCTAACTGTGGGCTTCATGAGTAGGAAGATCCAAGTAGAGGAAAAATTACTTTTGTATAGCTGCTGCTGCACAATTATTAATTATATACGATGACAAAAAATTCAATTCCTACAGTGAATCGTGTAAACAAAAGTAGTCCTCCATTATTTATATATTTGAATTAATTGCAGGGAGGGTACACTCTTCCTACGTTTGTTGAAATTTACCCCCTTTTTTGGATAACTATGTTTGGGCTCACCCCTTTCTTGCTCTGATAATCGAAATTGAGAAATTTACTTGTTCGTTCGTCATTAAACCCAGATAATATTTTAGGGACAACAAATTACCTCCTTCTTGGATAGAGAGAGTAATGTAGATATTAGAATCCACTTGCTTGCACCAAACAGAGTAAATTAATATGGGCAAACTTTATCTCATCTAAATCTGACCCTTCTTCTTAGCCTGTTTCTTTGCTGCATATGCCATAATAATACAAATAAGTAAAGATATATACTTATCTCATCGAAGTAAAACATGTAAATGGGGGAAAAAGTGCTAACCTGGTCTCCTTTTAGCCTCGGATTTTGCAAAGAATTCCCTCCATTCATCAGTTAGAACAAAAATAGGTTCCTCTTCTTCTTCCTCCTCCTCCTCCACTTCCAGTTTCTCAATCTCGTCTTGCATCAACCTTATTCACCAAACAAAACCAAGAAAAACTAATTTCAATTAATACTGAAACACAAAATTTAGTGTACCTGATTACGTATACTGATAGGGCTACCAATTGGGCTTTATGAGACAGACTTGGATTGGCTCAAAATAAGCTCGTATATTTTTGTATTACTCGGTTCAAACTGGCTCATAAGTTTATCGAGTTTAATGAAAGTGTTTGAACTCAACCCAATTCACACTTAGTTAAGCTGGCTAAAAAATTATTGGGCCGAGCTAGCGGGCCTTGGGTAGGCCTGGCTCCATTGACAGTCTTATAGGAGTATTTGATAAGAGCCACCTACCTTTCTAGCTAGCAAAGTTTGATAGATATTACAAAGTAAACATTCCTAGATTTCTCACAAATAAGTTGTCTCCTGCCTCGGTAAATTTACCAAATGATCATAGGTTAGCCTTACTTAGTCGATCCAGCAATAAGTCAATAAACAAGATTGTTCAATTGGATAGTTAGACTAACATTCAGGAAACCATTCAATATTATGGATAGGCATGAAACTGCAATGCATATTATTTATAAAATTTAGGCGAGTCCAAGAAGTGTCTACTAGTAAATATAGGACTAAGTGCACCGAGTCATGGTATAAAATAGAAGGGAAATGTAGATAAGATGATAAACAAATTTAACAAATCACCTGAAAATGATAGAACAAAACACAAGCCCTGTTACACCATATTAACAATAACCAAACCCGAAAAAACTGTATCTTTCTCCAGTCAAAATAAATTATTTATGTAGATTGTATATTGAATATATACTGTAGATATTTAAAATACTTGAACTGTAAGGAATAGGAATCCACCAAATTCAAATTCACTCCCAATCAATAAAAAGCTAAGTATAGTCTTCTAAAGGTGATCAAGTTGCATATGAATCACAAAACAATCATTCTGAAAAATAGATTTATTAGAATTCCTCTATGCCTACCTACATAAGAGTAACTGAAATGAAAGAGATCAAACGACTTTAATTTAAGATGAGTTCTTTAAGCTCTCTAATTTCTTCATCAATTCTCTATCATGTTTTTCAATGAACTAGGAACAAACAATTAACACTTTTGAGAAATTCATCCAAGAAAAGTGACTAATCCCTAAAATAATTTAGTATCAACTGACATATTCCTAGGAAACCCTAAAAATTGGGAACAACTGAAGTTAATTAGTTGATTTACATAAAACTTACGTGGAATCATCGAATGTTGCATTGTTGGGAAGATCCGTGAAGCTTAAAGAAGGGTTTGGTGGAATTGAAGCAACGGGTAGTGGGTTTTGAGAGATGGGGAGAGAACATAAAGGCGAGTGATTATTTGGTTGCAAAAGAGGGCGGTGAAGTGGACAGTGAGGTGATACGTAGAAGAAGTGTTGATGGCCATGGTGGTGGTGGTGGCGGCGGCAGTGGCGGTGAAGTGGTGCTGCACTGTTGGAAGAATCCATGGCACTCGCGAATTGCCGGATTTAATTAAGGATTTTAACTGTTTGTTGGATCGGGTTTAGTAGGATCCATCTTAAACGATTAAGAGATTGTTTGTTTTGCTTTCATAGGGCATTTAAGTGCACATTCAAAAACGAAAGTTCTTTTTTATCTTTTTCCCTTCTCAATTTTCAAAAAATAAATAATAAATTCTCTCTTGTTTCTAAAAATAAATTAAATCAAACAATATATATTTTGATTAGATACAAAGTAAATATGCATCTTACTTTATTTTGCCCATATTTATTGATTTAACATAAATTAGTTTATACACACTTATAAGCAGTGGTGATAAGATCATATTGATGCCTATCTAAAGTGGGCGGTCAACAAAATGGAGATCTAATTAACCATGTGGAAAAATCATAAGAAGTTTTGTAGTTGCACCTGGGCAATAAAATGCTCCGTTGGCGCTGCCCTTTTTTCAATACTGGATATATGGATTAACAATTGGATTTCCATGGATGATAGAGGTTGGCCCAAATGGCTTCCAATGTAAATAATGGCAAGATATTTTGAACACGAACGAAGAGATCAACTAGACGTGGGATCAAGAATCCAGTGAAGCCCAATTAAAAGCTGGTTTGCATTTGATCTTTCTAATAAGTAACCATTTAATCATATTCAACTTGAAAATAATTTAATGATGTTTGACTCACTTGCGTCCCAATTACAACCCCATGTATCCCTTTCTTGATTCGTTTATAATACGTTATATATATATTGTCAAAACAAATTTGGCAGTCAATCCTAGATCCGGAAAATCTTTCAAAATTTAAAATTTAATATTTAAGCAATTGATTGAACAACCTCTACCCTTTCTTGAGAGCGTAAAGTCAAACACTACCTAAGATGAGTTGGTGGGAGTAATTAACTCATGTGTTATGTATTTTTCTATAAAAAAAAAAAAGAAAAAAGAAAAGATCCTATGTTGTGTATGGTAGACTTGATGCAAGTCCACGTCACTTAGGTAACCTAACTTAAGATTTTCATTTTCTACCTGCAATTTTAAAAAATTATCATTTGGTCACCATAACTATGAAAACTGTTTCTTTCAATTTATCCATCCATTTTATGATTATTTCAATTTTTCTTAACTTTAATATGATCGTAATAATAATAAAGATGGTGCGTGCTATCTTGAACTTAGAGATAATTTTCGGAATTCCAACACTTGAATTAATATTTTTTTTAATTAGGAAAAAAAAAATTTTACATTTTTTTAAAAAAAAAACTATCTCTATTACGGGTATAACCAAATGCACAACAGTACACGATTTTCTTTTTTTTTTAGAAGACCCGACGTGTGAGATTTCATTGATCTTCGAATATCATCAAGTACAAGATCATGGATAAAGTTCGGAAAAGCGTCCGTTGATGTTGTATAAAAATGTTCAGGGCAAAAATGGAATAAGCCCTTCGATCTATAACAACATCACAATAATAAAGTAAGGTCTGCACACTTATATCGAGAGAAAATTTGTATAGTAATAGTAATTGTAATAGTGAATTGAGTTTTTCCTGTTTGGAAATAGGGCGACCTATTTATAGGTACATACAGGGGTATAATAGTCTTTTCAAGAAAGACGTTACAAGTAATAAATACAAAGACGTTACAGACGTTACGAGAGTTTATGATAAAGACGTTACAAATCTCTTATTTATGCAACTTAGTGTAATCTCTTAATTGCCCTCGGGTACAAAATTTGGACACATCATTTGCCCCCCCAGTTTCGGGAATAATTATGCGAGCGTTTATTGTCGAAACTTGATTCAAGTATCTGGGCATTGTAGCTACGAACATCATACATCCATATGTGATAAATAAGCGTGTAACACTGCCTCGTTAAAACCTTGCCAATAAAAACCCATTGGGACAAAAACTTGGACGAAGGAAAAAGAGTACAGTGCTTAGACATGCTCCCCTTGTAAATTTGGTGAAGAGTAGGGCTGCTCCTTTTCTTTAACTGATCTTTCTTATATGGAGTAAATATTCTTCTTTGAGATATCTGTTTGTCAAAAGTTGCCTCCCAAAGCCATAATTGCATGTAAAACACAAATTTGTGTGGTCAAATATTATCACTTGAAAGTAAATATAGTAAAGATAAATTTAAATTTCAGCCACAAGTGTAACTTGATTCACGTTGTTTTTTTACTTTGATAGTATTCTATCGTCGCTGCCGTTATTGTCGTCTTCTTTTTTTTTTTTTTTTTTGGTGCCGAGAGACGACCGAACTACCCCTTTTGATCGCTGAAGGATGACCAATTTACCCCCTAGCATTTTGCGGAGGGATGATCGATTTACCCTTTTTTGATCTCTAGAGATGACCAATTTACCCTCGATCGTTTAGGGATGACCGATTTACCCTTTTTTGATCGTTGAGCAATGATCGATTTACCCTTTACTTTTTTAGGGATGATCAATTTACCCATTTTGATCGCGAAGAGACCATCGGTTTACCGTTTGTAGTTTTAGAGATTCATTTAATATTGGTTTCATGTGTCCGTAAATAAATAATATAATTTAATTTTAATTGGAAGACACAAAATTTAAATTTTACCTCCTTTGTGTAGTTTTGCTATCTTGAGATACTCCAATGACAACTTTGCACCATTTTCTGGATGCCACTTTGGAGCTATTTTGTAATAGCTCAAAATTCTAAAATTGCAGTTTAATTTTTGGGAAATTGGTCGACAGATGAATCGGCGGCCCGGTGGTATTGTTGGAGAAATTAATTTGTTGTAGGTTTTTATAAATTCAGATTTCGGCTTTCATTTCTCAAAGTTGGACTTGTGCAATTACTGTGTCGATACAAAGTGGGTGGAATTTGTGATTAGAGGAATTTTTGGTGGAAGGATTTTGATTACAATGATTTCCTTCGGATATTTTTGGTGGCAGATGAACAAAAATGTTGGGTGGATAAAATAGTTCGCATGGCTTTGGGCTCGGTAGGCCCGAAACAAATTTACCATAGATTTATTTTTTGTTCTCTCTTGACGGTGATGCAGGCCAGTCGTTTCCCACAGACGGCGCCAATTATGATGTTGTATAAAAATGTTCAGGGCAAAAATGGAATAAGCCCTTCGATCTATAACAACATCACAATAATAAAGTAAGGTCTGCACACTTATATCGAGAGAAAATTTGTATAGTAATAGTAATTGTAATAGTGAATTGAGTTTTTCCTGTTTGGAAATAGGGCGACCTATTTATAGGTACATACAGGGGTATAATAGTCTTTTCAAGAAAGACGTTACAAGTAATAAATAGAAAGACGTTACAGACGTTACGAGAGTTTATGATAAAGACGTTACAAATCTCTTATTTATGCAACTTAGTGTAATCTTTTAATTGCCCTCGGGTACAAAATTTGGACACATCATCCGTAAAAGGAGAAATAATATAAGCTACTTTAGCTAGAGCATGAGTCACATAATTACTTTTTCTAAAAATCTAAACACAACTGAAGTAGTCTAATCTAGAGCTCAAAGCCTTGATTTCTCTAAAAAGAAGGCCAAGTGGATGAAAATCTGAATAGCTATGTGGATTGATGATGCCTTCATTAACTTTCGTACAATCACTTTCCAGTATGATACTTGTCCAGCCATTAGCCAAGCCAAACTCGAGTCCTCTAGCCGCAGCAAAAGCTTCCGCTGCCTCAGGTTCGAAAGGAAAGTCATTTTTCTGAGTTCCCCAGGCCAAGCAAATTCCAAGGTGATTACGAGCCACAAATCCCACACTGAAGCTACTGTTATTAGTATAAATAGCAGCATCAACATTAATCTTTACGGTACCGGCAGGAGGAGGGTGCCAACAAGATGAAGCCAACAGTAAAATGTTATTATTATGATATTTATCTGTTGCAAAATTCATTCAATTTTTTTTTTTTTTTTTTTTTTTTTTTTTTTTTTTTTTTTTTTTGTGGTGCTAAGTAAGAAGGTAATCAACTTGTGGTATAGAAATCAGGCCAAACTCTCGATATTCATGAACTTCTATTGTGGATCTTGGTCAACAAGGATGTTAAAAGATTTTAAATTTATACAAACATTTTATGACTACAATAACAGAAATTGCGGCAGCGTAGATTTTTTTTTTCTTAGTATATACATAAAAATTTACGATGATAATGACCCATACTAGCAAGAACGGATCCAGTCTATTTTCTTTTTTCTTTTTTCTTTGGGGCGGGTCTGCTCCCAAGAATTCTGAAAAAAGGATATTTCAATACTACTATTATACAAATAGCCAACATAATTGAGTCAATTTAAATAGAGATCAGTGTAGTCCATACTGTCTTTTCATGCTAAATTATCAATAATACCTATAAGTCATAATACAAAAGAAAGGTTTATCCACATTTTATAAACTATATGTTTACGATTGAAGACTACAAGTTTATGGTACAACCTTTATGATCTTTTGATATTAGCTTATTATTACTACCGCACAACCGATCAATCATTTTCATTAATGAAGTTGGTCAAAATTAGGGTTATAAACAAAATGAAAAATCGATACTTTGCGAATTGTTGGATTGTTTACATTGAAAATAAACTTGTTTGAGAATTTTAGTAACGAATCTATCATATGTGAATTTCATAATATGAGAGAACATCGTGTATAACTTCGATAATTTTTTCATTTAATTACTTTAATATTTTGAATTTAATATAGATCTTATTGATAATTTATTCTCGTGCAAATAAAATATATTGAATATCATTGTCAATTAATTTCAATTATGATTAAACTTCCCAAAATTGGAAAATGACAAACCACAAACAAATTAACTTAGTCTGAACGAGCCTAAACAACGAAAATAAGCTAGACAGCCGCGAACAATTCTTTCTAAAAAGAAGGATGTATCTATCAATTAAGCAAAATAATAGAAGCTAAATGACACTTTTTAATAGTTAAAGAGGTGCAAATGATAATCCCCCTCACCCAAATCCAGCACCCACCAACCACTGGCAAAACTGACTCTGGCTCTAACTTGACCGCCACCATTCTATATTGGGCCATAGATACATACATAACATAACATATGTACTCGAAAATGATAGTTAACCGACCCATATCTCTGCGGCAATAGCAAAAAAAGGCACCCTCCATTCATTTGGATCCCACTTTTCTAAATAGGGAGAATAGGGAAGAAAAAGAATAATCCTTCCACGCATTCCCAAAATTCCAAATTAAAAGCAACCCTACGTTTTATATATACTTCATTCAGCCATTTGCACACACACATCTCTCACCCTCTTCTCTGGATACACACCATCCTCCTCCTCTCTCTCTCTGTATGTTGGTAGTTTTAATCTGAAGCGCTTTTTGTAGCTATATTTCCATTTTTTTATTTATTGAATTGCTAGATTTTTTGGACCTGTTTGTGTTTTCGGTGGTTATTCTGATCTGGGTTTTTTTTAAAGTTTGAATCTTTTAGTCCTTTTCGCCATTTGGGATCCAAAAGTTGTCAATCCTTTGGGCTAAATCTCAAGTGGGATCTGTTTCTTTTGTATAAATTTTGGGGTATCTGGAATGGGCGCTTTAGATGAATGTCATTACAATGAGGAATTAGAGAATGGAGTGAATTTTGGGGGATGTGTTGAGCTGGGTTTTGAGAGGGAACCTGAGACTATTGCCATTGAAAAAGCTGTGAGAGTTCTATTGCAAGGTTTGGGTGAAGATATAAATCGTGAAGGTATACGGAAGACTCCTTTTCGTGTAGCCAAGGCTCTTCGAGAAGGGACCCGAGGTGATCCTTCATTGCCCCTCTCTGTATATCATATGCTATTATGTTTCATTCAATATATAGCATAGCTCAATTACTGTTAGATCTGTTGCTCTTTTAATATTTTGTGGAGATACGAAGAAAAGGAGAATTAATATTATGAAAATTCTACTTGGTACTTGGTAGTATAATGGAGCTGTGAAATCATAGGGAAGATTAGATATGGGTTTTACTTGAATTTCCTTTCTTGTTTTAGTTGATATATCTAATCTATTGAATTTCAGTAGACAACTTCAGAGATGGTCTTGGGAGAAATTGAAGGGGATATTAGTTTATAATCGTGTATGAAAATGTGAATCGTGTAGCTAGTACAATCTACTTCAGTCAAATATATTGAGGTTTGACTGTTGAATATGTTACATAAATTAATTTCAAATTTCTTGATTCATATATGGTTACTGTCACGTAGCTTAGCCAAAGATCTTCATACCTTCTATGTTTCAAGTTTGTTCTCCGTCACCGTTTTTAATGAGATTTTTTAATTATCATGCTTGTGTTCATGGAATTAATAATTGTAATATTCTCCCAAAATTCAAGATAACATAAAGTATTTATTTAAAAAACTCTTCATAATTTGATTTATTTCCAGGTTATAAACAAAAGGTGAAGGACATAGTAGGTGGTGCTTTATTCCCCGAAGCTGGGTTAGAAAGCAAAGTCGGGCACGCGGGTGGAGCAGGTGGGCTTGTAATTGTTCGAGATCTCGACCTCTTCTCATACTGCGAGTCTTGCTTGCTTCCTTTCCAAGTTAAGTGCCACGTGGGCTATGTCCCATCTGGCCAACGAGTACTAGGCCTAAGCAAGCTCTCTAGAGTTGCTGAAGTTTTCGCCAAACGGCTCCAAGATCCACATCGATTGGCCAATGAAATATGTGCAGCTCTGCACCACGGTATTAAACCAACTGGAGTTGCAGTAGTTCTCCAGTGCTCTCACATTCATTTCCCCGATTTTGATTTCAAACCAAATCACGAAAATTCAGTAAACACGTTGGTAAAATCAGGGTCGGGAGTTTTTGACGATGAAAAGGCTGACATATGGACTGATTTCCTAAGTCTTCTGAGATTCCGAGGTATAAAATTTGAAAAAGATAGTCATTTAAGAAAATTAGTCGAAAAATCTTGGTGCCCGTCTTTGACTATGGCCAAGATTGGGGTACCGGATTGCGCAATGCTTAGTGCGGTAGCTACAATACTTTGTTCTTTGGGCGAGAACCCATTAAGAAAAGAGCTTTTAGAAACTCCAAATCGGTTCTTGAAATGGTTACTGAATTTCAAGAATTCGAATTTGGATTTGAAGCTAAATGGGTTTGTTAGATTAAAGAAAGAAGAATGTTTAATTTCAAATGGGAATGAAGAGCTTTTATGTTCGGAGGTGAATTTACCGTTTTGGTCACAATGTGAACACCATTTACTTCCGTTCCACGGTGTAGTTCATATAGGTTATTATGGTTCGAGTAAGGTGAACCCAGTTGGGAAATCGCTTTTACAGTCGATAGTTCATTTTTACGGTTTCAAGCTTCAGGTGCAAGAAAGGCTAACGAGGCAAATAGCTGAGACAGTTTCATCGTTTTTAGGTGGAGATGTAATGGTAGTTGTTGAAGCTAGTCATACTTGTATGATCTCTAGAGGGATTGAGAAATTCGGAAGCAGTACTGCAACAATTGCTGAATTGGGTCGATTTTCCATGGACCCCACGGCAAGGGCAATTTTTTTGCAGATTGTTCCAAACTTTAGTCCGATTGCAGATTAGTATTCTTTTTGAAATGAAATAGGATTAATAATTCTTGAGAATTGAATAGCACTTTGGCTTTTCTAAGGCGGTCGATGCATGAGGAAGTTGACATCCAAGAATTGCTAAGACTGAAGGTGCAAGGGTAAACATGAGTTGAGAGTTCATTTTTGTTATAGTATCCCATGAAATGTTTTATCTTATTGAGAGTTATTCTTATTCGGAAATGTGTTCTCTATGACCAGAAATATAAATACTCCTACTAATTTTGTGCCTAAATTCGTTCTGGAAATATGCCAGAGGGATATATCAACCTAAGTATATTGGACTTATTCAAAAAATAAAAAATAAGAATTATGTGTATTCGAATTAGGCATATTTTGTACCACTTACTTTCTGAGATTTTGTGCGTGTGTTTGTGTGTTTTATCTATTCTTTCTACTGGATTGAGAAGAGACTAATGATTTTGTATACCATCTGGTTGTGCTCCACACCATCATTTCTAATTGGGACCATCACTTTTCTAAATTAAATCAAAACATAAAATGTTATGATATTCTTGAATTTAAATAAATATTAAAAATTGATTTAAATACTATTTTATTCAATTATAATTTTTATTATTGAATATATTTAAATTATTAATAACTATTTGTGTTAATAAGTCTTCTTAAATACTAAAAGGTAATATGTAAGTTTATCAATTATTCATAAAAAATGGTCATAGTTCAGGGCAAAATTCGAAAATTAAATTAGATAAGACTTGATGAATATAGTATCCGACTCCTGCTCAGACTCATTTACACCTGTAATTTCAAGCTGAAAGACACAAAAACAAATAACAGTAATGATCATGTCAGAGCTTCAAAAAACCCAACTTCTATTAGGGGTGACATGATTTTTAAGACCGTACCGTAAGGCTGCACATGATTTTTAAGATCGAATCGAAACTTAGATTTTTAGGTTTTCAAAACCATAGATGGTGAAAATTGTACCGAACATTTTGATATAATATAGATTTTGAAAATTATACCGCAAAAGATTATACCGTACTGTAAATAGAAATAAACTACTCCATTTATTTATTAGTTTATGCAATTAAATTTAATATTTATTATTTTCCAATCTGATATTAGTAATTATAAACAAAAAAATATACTCAACTATTTAAGTAGAACACATAATTGTGTTGGAATTATATTATTCATTTACAAAGGAGACTAATTTGTATATAATTCTACATTTAAGAGAAATAACAAACTACAAAAAAATTATCAGCATTCTTTCTTTAGTGAGCTACTGTATTCGAGACTCCGTCATTTATAGGATATTACTCCAAGGAAAATAAGCCTTTCATTTATAAAGTATATTATATAAAAAGAAAAGAAAAACATCACAAATTTATTCCATCAAGTAAGTAAAACTCATGTTGCACTATCGGACTCTAGAGAAAGCGATCTCAAAGGTAATGCTTCGGCTGGAAGGAAGAGGAAGTGGCCATTAATGGACGGTCTAATATATTATAATGAAATGATGCCATGCCAAACCCAGCTGATTGTGCTTGTGGGACTGAACTGCATTGGTGAAAACAGCACAGTGATGATTTATTGTTTGATGAACCCATAAAAACTTAACTGCTCGCATTCTATATTTTGTATTTTCACTACTTGGCTGAAAATCAAACAACCTACTCGATGTTCGACTCGAGTTCAATCGATAAAAACCTGTTTAAGCTCGGTTCATCATCATCATCATATATATATATATATATATATATATATATATATATATATATATATATATATATATATAAACCAAACTTAGAAAAACATTTTTCTTTTGATAGTTTTTGAAAGTCGATTTGAGCTTTGATTCGATAAGTTAAACTATGACAAGTTCACATGTCAAAATATCAAACTTACTTGAGCTTGACTTGTGTTTAACTTGATTAAATCAAGTCTAGACTCAGATTGTATAAAAATCTAACTAAGTTTAAACGAAATCTTGAGATGGTTTCAACATTAATGAAAAAATTTGAATACAAAAGGAAGTAGAAAATTAATCCTCCGGGAAATTGAAAGCCGGTCTTAGAGATGTAAAAAGAAAATTTATACTCAATTAAGTCAGGTGTTCTATCCCTAGCTTCACCCTTTACTCTGGTTTTACTGAAGACACTATATGCAACACTATAGCTTAAAAATCAACTCACACGTAAATCATGTCTAACTTACTTGAAAGATAAGGATAGGGAAGACTCCACTGATGTGTTATTTACACTCTGATCAGTCGGGAAAACTGACCAGAAAACTGAAAAGCAAAGACAAGCATAAGATTACCATGTATTCAGTAGTCAATTCATGAAACATATTATTAACTCAAGAGCTCAAAATATTGAGCAAGAAAAATATAAAATGTAAGTTCTACCTGATTGCTGTGAATGATCGTGAAAACCAGAGTAGATCATAACATCCTGCAGCATAAGGTACACAAACTTTAAAATACCAAAATATAATCCAACCCCCTACATCTTATTAGAAGAAATGGAAAAAAAGAAAATAAACCTTAAAGAAACTTACCTCTTTGGTAACTTTATTTTTTTGGACCATCTCTACAAGAAGTACAGTTGCTCATCAGCAAAAATGTGAAGTTTTCAAAGAGGCAACAACAGAATCCAATAAAAGAAGGATGACAAAAAAAAAAAAAAAAGCACACTAAATCTACAACACACAAAAAGCAGTCATTATACAAACAAGAAAATATGGATGAAATTAGAAATGATAATTTTGTCCATTGAATGAGGAACTAAACAAACAGCCAGGAAAATGAAACTTATTTGTTACTTCACTCGTCTCATGCTGAAAAAAAAAAATTCTCAACAAAATCTTACTATTAACTTAGTTAAGTGAAACGTAGGATTGGATGTTTATGCCAAAGGGGCACCAAGAATTAGCAAAGGCATATAATGGTTTATGGTTCTGAGAAATAAAATCTCAAGGAACTTTTAAACATATATCAATTGTATCAACACATCTACCAGACAAATAGGAGGTGATCCATGGAACCTTTAATCAAACTGATTTTTGGCATGAACAGAAGTTTCGAAAAAATATATACCCGTGCTTCGATAAAATATTGTATCAGATTATTCCCTGTTTCCTACCACATGTAGATTCTATTCCTTATTCTTAAAGGCACTAAATTCATCAAATCAGGGTTCTAGAGGTACATTGTTAATGAGGTATTGGTGCACATATTGCAGACAAGTTTTCATCTATTATCTACTACTACATGTGTTACAAAGTTAGAAGATTCTCATATGGAATACTTCCGCAATAATAATGCTTGTTATGTCTTACTACATGAATACTTCTATTCCTGTCATTTTGACACACAAATATATAAAAAAGAAAGTAACCCACCTCAATGTCATAATTTAACATCTCAGTGTAACCCAAAAAAAATGGAAATTAACATCACAATAACAATGAAATAACAAAAAAAAAATTTATTACCCAAGTTGGGAGCACTTGGATTCACTGCCAACGTCAAGCCAAGAAAGCAATCATCCGTTGAAGAACCAAAGTTCCAGAGGTTCAGTTCGAGATTAGGCTCCGATCCTACAGATATGTCAAGAAGTAAGAACAGATCATAAATAAATTGCGCTATATATTCACTAAAGTTACCTAGACTAAGTTGAAGTGCACCAGGTGAACAGGGAACCCTCTCAGCAATCTAATCATTGGCAGAAGTTAGTAATTATGCAGCAATGAAAGCTAACTGATATAAAACTATCATGCATATTACATGGAAAAAGGGATGCTGCAAGCACTGATCTGCAGTTGGCCTCTTTAATGGATCCCAAGAACAAAGTTGCTGACACGAAGAAAAATATTAGCTTAAGATTTCTTATACCCATAAATCATGCCAATTTAATCAACAATGAAGGCGCATAAGACTTAGAAAAGCTACCTTTATTAAGTCAACTGCTTCCAAGCTTGCATTTGGAATAATATCAGAAAGATCAGAGGGCATAATCTATCAACCAGATTGGCACTAAGTTCAGTTGAAGCTATGAGAGAGCAATAGCAGATAAAGACAAAGTTCAGATTGGACTCACTTCTGAATAAGTGATGTCAAGTAGTCGAGAAATGTTTGTAACCTCATGAAAGGTATTCCAATCCGGTGCCCCAAGCACACAACATATCTTGTATAATTGGTCGATTTCACTGGTCATGTACAGAACAAGATTTATGTGCTATTTAAGAACATATCAGCAGAAACTTACTACCATGGTGTTTAAACTTGATTTGATGTCTAGCATAAAAAACAATCCCTCAGACAAACTAAAAGTAAAGAACATACATAACATACAAAAATGTACAGTAAGTTTTTTCATCCACCATGTTGAAAAACAGCATACAAGAAACTACAGAATGAGCAGCATGTAGAGCTAACAAAGTATTGTGCAGAAAAACTAAATCACTTGGTCACCTTTCCCCAGGAAAAATTGGGCACAAAGTGAAAAGCTCAGCCATTATTGCACCAACCGCCCACATATCTGTGAGAATCATGAGCTTTTCATTAGAGAAACGAACAAAATAATCTAAAATAACTTTTTAAAAAAAACAGCTAACGAGAGTTCAATACAACATCATAAAAAACCAATCTACTCTCGCACAAATTTCATAAATGCATGATTTTACTCTTAAGTATTTGCAAATAGAGCTGATAACTCCTGTGAAACAATCATAGAGTCAGTCTCTTGCTAAATTAGAGGTCCCTAATCAGAGACGTGTTTCCTTGGTTATTTATCACTTAAACATAAATAACCACAAGAAGCCACCAAGATAATAGATCAAGAACCACAAAAAAGAAGGGGAAAAATACAAAACAAAGCAGCAAATAAACTTTTGGTGTTAGATGACAAAGTGCGAGTGAATAGAACAGTCCAGCATACCAATGGCAGGGGAATAGGATGAAGATTGCAACAATACCTCTGGTGCTCGATACCTTGCCACAAAAGAAGAAGAAACAAGATACACAAGTCATCCATCGAACTGATACAAATCATAACTAGAAATAAAAGGTGTATTAGTATTGCCAAAGATGACTCACCAGCGTGTGGAAACATAATCAGTAAAAGGAGGCATCGATGACAATTCTCTAGCCATGCCAAAGTCAGCAATCTTTAATATGTTATTTGTCACCAGCAAATTCTCTAAAGGTAGAGAGAATTTCAAAGAATCAGCTCAACTACATAATTCCCTTCTTTATACGCCAAATATCCATATTCAGAAAATGCCCACTTAATAAGTCAATACCAGGTTTTAAATCCCGATGAAAGTACTTAAGCTTATGTACATGTGCCAGTCCTTGCAGCAACTGAGACATAAAGGTTCGGATCTCTTCTTCTGAAAATGATTTCTTCCGCTCTTTCATTATTTGGTATAAGTTGTGTTCCTGGATATATAGAGTCAATGATCAAGAAGGTATTATAAAGATGGGTTTCGTTTTGGACAAGATTTTGATCCAGTATAGAATCAGAGCAAGACATAAGGCCAAATTAATTATGCCAAGAAAAATACTGGCATAGAAAGTCCTTGACACATTTAAATGCGGTTATTTAGGAATTTTTTTTTAATAAATGTACACTGTTTACTTCTTCCAGGTATGACATGAAGTAACATGCTATACCTTATCGTGTGGAAGGATGGGAAATTTTTCCACAGGTATTGAGTTCCAAAAAGTAGCCTAATTTTGAGCCCAAAACACTCACTATTCATTGCCATACACAGATTTATACTTTCTCCAGTTCAATTTTAAGTTGCCAAACCATTAAGTTTGTTGGATCTCGAAGATTATTTTCACATTTCAGAGTTATATATATAACATCAAATTAAAAAGAACATCGCACCAGATACTAATGATATATAACTAAAGCTACTGTAGTTTGTAAATTCTGTTAGGATAACTAAAGCTACATATATCTAATTGGGATGCAAAAACCTTGAAATCTGCCACTGAACAAACACTCTCAATTAATTTACACAGAATACGTTGTGATTGTTTATCAGTTTAGCTGTTGACTCTGGTTTCCCTTCTCCAACAAGTTTTGCAGCATTTTGGACAAGACTTGATCACGGTAAGGACCAACAGTAGACACATGCCACCAATTAAAATTTCATTATACAGAATGCTAGATTATTCTTGTAAATAAAGATGCAATTTACATCAGAAGGGAGAGGACCAGAGGAAAGAACATTAGATCATCTTTAAATTCGTCATATGATCCAATGTCATGTTTAAAGATACTTCTTAACCCACCAATGAATCATGTGTTCTATAGGTTTGATTTCTATCTTACTCAAAAAACTGAAATTATGCATATAAAAATAACAGTAGACATTTAAAATAACTACATGTAATGAAACGGTACCATGTACTCAAATATGAAGAAAAGCTCATTGTTTTCTTGGACAATCTCCAACAACTTGATAATATTAGGATGATTAAATTTCCGCAGAGACTGCATAGTAGAAAAATGAAAATATTGTTAATATCTCCATAAAGAATAAATACAACCAGCCTGCTGAGTTCCATTGTGTTTTCAAGAAAAAAGCTGCTCATAAAAATTGACTCACATTTACTTCTCGTAGGTTCATACATTCCTCCCAGCTATAAAACTTCCTCTTCATTTTTTTTACTGCAACCTGGAACAGACTAGACGTTAGATGGGTACGTGTTTGCAAAGTACTATTATACTGTCTAACTTCAGAAGGGTATAGAAAAGAAAATCTAACAGAATAAATCTCTTACAATCTCTAATGTTTCAATATATACAGCTTTATATACACTACCGCAAGTTCCATCACCAAGCTCTTCCAAAAATTTGTATCTGGAAGGACAATGCAGAAGAAATTAACATATACGGCTCACTAACTGGCACAATAACTGAGAGAGATATGATAGCCATATTCAAATAAGAGTATAATGAAAATGCTCACCTTTCCATTCTTCAAATTTACAAAAACTGAACAGTCAATGTTAGTTTCAATGCACTTCTAACCTCTTGAAAGAGGTTTCTACACTATATAAAAAGTAGTCTTCAGCTAATTGTATGTACACATCTCGGCTTATTTCCACTAAACAATACAATATGTAGTAAACTGCTGCCTTCTCATTGTATGAATGATTGGATATTAACCAAAATGTCGTCAACATGCTTATATGCAGCTTCTAGGAGCTGCAAGAAGTGGTTATCATCTAATATCAACCACCGTGCCCTAATGCATTCATACTAAAAAACTTCAGTAACACAAATCCAAGATGATCCACTGTCAACTAAGTTACCATGAACTTCAAATTTCAACCATCTGCCAAAAAATTAAATAAAATCAGCAATCAAGTTAACATGATATACATTGATACCCAATGAATAAGTGGTCCACAAATTAAAATTAAATAAAAAAAATCAATAGACATTTAGGAAAGATGCAAAAATGCGAAATCAACCATAGAACATTATAAAAATTGAGTAAATTCAGGCATCAACTATATGAGTCAATTTCAATTAAGGTCTTAGATCTCAACATCTCGTACTGCTGAGATACCAGTAAAACCAATAAATTAATCCCCTGATCACCATAACAGTAAAGACAGTTTTCTACATCCATTACCATAAAAATAGATCGCAAACACTCATGAAACAAGGGAAATTCTGCCTATACCCGTCTGTCCGCACCCAACCAATCACAAATTCAGCTGGTTGGTGTGGCTACACCGGGTCTGGAGTCTCTGGACTAAAAATTCCCAATCGCACAATTCAGTGGTACTTATTTTGATGAGAAATTACAAAAGTAGCCAAAAATTTACTATTCCATGAAAGAACAATCTAATACTTTCCGAGTGAATTTCACATGCAAAAGCAAAAAAAAAAAAAACAAAAACAAAACAAAATTGCCCCATTAAAATGATGAATTCACATTCCAAACTGGTAATTAAATTGCATAGCAATCTAGCACCATTACAGTATATAGATACAGCAACAAAATATGAAACTCGGAGAAGTGAAATCACCTTATATGAAACAGTAGTACGCCATGACAAGAGAGAAGATAGACCTAGAAAGAGAAAATATATGTATTTCAGAAAAGAATTGGATATTCGGATCAAAGAATGTAACAAGAAAGGTATCGTTTGAAACAACGGAGGGAGAAGAAGAGAGAATTGGATCAATGTAGACGAAACCAACCAAACGCTATAAATAAAAGGTAAAATTGCACAAAACGTACCAAACTAATTACTAATTTTGGATTTTCGTCCCGAACTATTTAACTTGACGAATTTCGTCCTGTAATTTAATATATTTTTGGAATATCGTCCCAAACTAATTACTAATCTTGATTTTTCGTCCCAAACTATATCAACTCGCCAAATTTTGTTCCATAATTTATCATTTTGTATGAATTTAGTCCCAATATTAAATTTCTAATTTAATGAAAATGACGTTCAATCTTGTAATTAATTTGAGACGAACTCTGCAATATTAATATAATTATTCATGTTAAAATTTTCCATGTCGTGACACTTAAGCAGCCATGTGATAATTCATCGGCAAATGCGCAATTCCGTCTTATAATTATGGTGGGACGATATTCCAAAAAAATATTAAATTACGGGACGAAATTCGTCAAATTAAATAATTTGGGATGAAAATCCAAAATCATTGATTAGTTTGGGACGATTTTTGCAATTTTGCCTAAATAAAACAAACAAACAAATAAACAAGAGAAGCTATGTGAATGACGATATCGCCCTTGCTATGTTTGACGTTGACCTGTGAAAAATTGAGAATTAACAATGTTAAGGGCATCTCCTATGTATAGATCAGTCCAAGTCCAGCTTCCCCTCTGAAGCTTCCCCTTTCATTTTCATAAGTCATCTTCAATGTATCAATCTATCAATTCCATTTAATTAAAATTCTCAATTCCCCCACTCTCACTTAATAATAAGAATAATAATAATAGCAATACTAATAATAATAAAAATTAACTCGTATGTGAAATAAATAAATAATTAATAACAATAAGATATAATTTAAGATTGACAATAATAATAACAATAACAACCAATATTTTTTATAAATAATACAACAACTAAATACTTGATTGACATGATTTGAAAATTATAAAAATAATTTAATATTGACATTAAATTTTCCAACATAATAGTTACATTAAATTTGATTTTATTAAATAAAAGTTACATTTTATAATAAAATTAACTTTTTAAAAATAATACACAAATTAAATAAAACTAAGATTAAATAAGAGTTTAGTTTTATTAATAAAAACAAATTATTCTAGTTGTATGATTTAATACACAAATTAAATAAAAACTAAGGTTTAATACATAAATACAACCTAATTAAATAAAAGAAAAAAAAACAAAAAAAAAAAAGAAAGGAATAGCAGGTGGCCGACAAGTGTCGGCCACCTGCTGGCTGGGCGGGCGAGTGCAAGTGCAACGCACTCGCCCGCCCAGGCGAGTCACCGCTTGCGAGCGGTGAGGCAAGCCACAGTTGATACATAGAAGTTGATAATTTTTCCCCTCTCAATCCAAAAACCCCCCAATCCATTTTCCCCCTTATACATAGGAGATGCCCTAAGAAACATGAATGTAGAAATACGAATAACTATACGTTATTTTTTAGTTTCAATTTTTGAAGAAAAGCGAATATGTATTTTTTGGATTTGAGGAATTGATTTAAAAAACAAAGATGGTTATTTTTTTTTTATAAAGTTTTATCGATAAATAATTTTAAGTGTAAAATTTAGGTTGGATGAAAAAAATACCTCAAATCTCGACTAATATATTTAGTAAATGAGTATAAACAAAACATTATACTATGTCAAATAGCCTTAATTTTAGTTAAATGTCAATTCAAATTTAATTTGCTAGATTAACTAACTAGCTGAAAATGTATATTTTATAGTCCACATATATGAATATAAGCATAATGTGATTAATGTATTCATCATCTATTTTTTTTTTTTTTCTTTCTCAACCTCGTCTTAGTCTTAATCCTAATCATCTATTTCTTATTCAAAGTGTTATGGATTAAGTGGTCGTGACATCTCTCCCATTCTCTTTCTACCAAAGATTATTAAAAAAAAAGTTACGGCACAACTTTGGACATTGTTCATTGTTAATGAGGATGTTATTGTGATGGATTTGGATTGAGAAATCTATTCTCTTAGTATGTCATTTTCAAAACAAAATTTTGATATACTCTCAAATCAAAATTAATTCACACCTAAAAATTTGATGAACTATTCAAAATTTGTGATACCCTGATCATATGCTTAGGATAAATTTTGTTTTACCCTCTTCAACTATCGATCTTACCCTCTCTAACCACAACTTATGCACAAGTAGATAATTTGTAAATAAACAAAGGAAAATGGGCCTTGATTTGTCCAGATTATGGAGTTAGAAACATAAAATAAATTGTATTGTATTGTATTGTGCAGCAAAATGCAAGAATTTATATAAAACACAGTTATTAAAAAGTAGTCCTACATCAAAATTTATCAAGTATAATAATTTTTTTTTGTGGCCACAATTTTCAACACATTCACAAAACTCCCAAATCTCTAAAAGAAATTCTCATCTAAAAATCATAAATCTCAACATTATAACATATTTCACTGCTCCATTCAATACAAACACCCATTCTTATTTATGAACAATTACTTTTAAGAACATTTCCATATATCTACTGCTCAACGACTATCTTTCCAGTGGCATGGCCATCAATGCTCTTAGCCCAAGCATCTTCAGCTTTACTCAAAGGAAACTTCGAATCAACAACCGTTTTAAGCTTCCCTTCTTTCACCAGCTCAACAAGATACTTCAAATTCTCACCTTTAGGTATCAACAGCAAAGGCACCATTTTCTTTTTCGAAAATGTAAGTTTCTTCACAGCATATGTCCACATAGAACTAGGCCCTGGAGTTATATCAATTACCTTTCCATTTTCACTCAAATTTGGCTCGAACACAGACCAAGGAAAGGCCGATGCACAATGAATCACTGCATCATATTTCTTGCCCGATGGACTCTTGAGAGCTGCCCCTTCTGGTGTCTTGTAATCGAGCACCTCGTCTGCTCCGAGGCTTTTGACTAGGTCAATGTTGCGGGCCCCACATGTGGCTGTTACGTGTGTGTTTCCGAGTTTTGCGAGTTGAACGGTGTAGTGGCCTACACCGCCTGAGGCAGCAGTGATGAGAATGTTTTTGTGGGGCCCACTTTTGTCGAGCTTGATTCCGGCAGATTGGGTGAGGGCCATGTGAGCAGTGAGACCAGCTACAGGAAGGCCTGCACCATCGGCAGCTGAGACTTCGGGAGGTCTAGGAACTGTTAAGTTTCCCTTAGCTACAGCGTACTCGGACAAACCTCCTCCTGTCTGAATGATAAAGATTTAGATATTGTTTTGGACAAAAAATGCAACACATTACACATACAAAAGAAGAGAGGACACAAAAACATATATATCAAATAAAAATGGCAAAAAACTAGTCCAACATGACTGGACCCTCAGCAATTTTGGTCCAATGTTTGGGACTTTTTGGTTCATAGGACTTTCTCAGTTTTGCAAATTTGGTTCCAAATTGGTTGAAAGGAGGTGATAGGATCAAAAGTGGAACATGTTTTTTAACAAAAAAAGAATCAAAAGTGCAATTTCGAAGTGCGGGACTAAAAGCATTGAGAGTCCAGTTCTTGGGGGATTAAATTCCCAATCAGAGTAGAAAATAGTGATATCCGGAGCTTTTCACTAAACCATAGCTTTTGTTCGAGCTATGGTGTGTGGTAAAGAGCGAGAGACAATGAGAAAAAAACAGACGAACACTTACAAGATGACTCAGCATAGCAACAACTTTGTCACCAGGTTTGAAGTTTTGGACTCCAGTTCCGACCTCCACTACCTCGCCAGACACATCAGTAGCTACTCCAGGAACAAAGTGAAAACGGAAAGTAGAATTAAAGTGTGAAAGAAAGTAACAATCTGAAACTCTACAACATGTAGTGTAATAGCTAAATCCATTGTGGAAGTGTTGGCACAGAGGTGAAGAGAGTTGATATTAGCTTGAGAAATACTGGCCCATGTACAAAAAACTTTCCTCCCTGATATTAGAAATAGCTTGAGAACACGATTTATGTACACAAACAATAGGCAAAATCATCCTTGATAACCTCTCATATAATTTGATTTTACTTGAGAACAATGTGACATCTGATGTAGGTATTCAAACAGTATAAAATAAGGCCTTGATGCAATTGTGAAGCTGCACCATCTTATTGAATTTCCATATTTCCCTCTCATTTCACTATTCAGTTCCAAGTTAATGTAAACTTACTCTAAGTAACTTACCTTTTACTTTATATTACATTCTTTTCACTGGAAGAAAAGGCTTCAACTGTATAGGTGGCCAACGCTTTTGAACCAAAATCTCAGACAACCATTCTTCACAGTTATAAAAGGCTTCAAATGACAAAAGGTAAATTAGGACTAATCTGAAGCTGGTAATAAACCTACCTGGTATAAAAGGAAATTTTCGAGGAAGAAGAGGACGAAGCATGCCTTTCTGAGTTTTCCAATCAACTGGATTCAAGCTTGTGGCTTCCAACTTTAGCAGGACTTCGCCTTTACTGGGAGCTGGAACTGGAACTTCAACGTGCTGCAAGAGAAGGTAAATTATTCATTAAACAACCAAAAAGAAGCAGCTCCGAGTTGAACTCAATAAAGAAGTCTCCTAGCTGGTGAACAGTTTTATTCTATCTTTACTAATAATGCTCGGTAAGTGAACCATGCCCTTATTGCATAATTAGATATTAAAAAATGTGCCAATGTGTTAGGCCCTCATAGTTACCTAACCGAGCTCTTCTGTAAACATTCAAGGACAACAAAGGTGTAAGGGTCAAGTAAGAGTCTAACAAATTATACTAATGCAGCACACTGATAACCCGAAAACATAAATTAAAAGGATGATGGTTTCATCCCCTTCAAATTGTAAGGCAAAACTGTAAGCAATTAAGCATTACACTAATAAGAGACAGACTCATGCTAATAACTGAAAGAGAAATAGCTATCCCATTATATTCTCCATATAAAGATATTAAATTCAAATAATTTACTCAATAGACATAACACCCGCTTATTCATTTTGCAACACTCCATCTTATATGTCAGTTTTCGTCGCTGGAATACTTCAGAGTCTTAATTTAAAATATTACAATATAAATGCAGAAAATCTGTTCAAAACACTATAACCATTCAAATTTTGATGTTGAAATGAAGCATAAAACCATCAAGTAAAGCAAACACGAAATAACATCCTTAACTAATCTGTGAAGTTGACATTAACCTAGCCGAATACCTCTCCATATAATGCATTTTAACGTATATCTTTAAAGAACCTAAGAAACAAAGATATAGAGTACTTATTGGCTGATTAATAGCATTCATGCAACCTTCTCCTGCAATGAGAAACAAAGAAATATATGTTTCTTTTCTCATTATCATCCACGTGCTTCATTTTTTTTTTTTTACTTCTCTCCAGTTAAAGAGACAACTACTTCTTCCAATAAAGTTCACCGAACTGATACTGATGAAATGTGCAATATATCAATAAAAAGGAATCAAGGAAAAAAAATTCTCAGAAAAGTCCAAAGATTGAAAAAGTTTCTCATATTATGATATATCTGAAGGATGCTTGCTTTTTAACAGTCCAATCACGGAAAATTATTGCATAGGTCCTCTCTATGAAAGTTGCAGAGACCTCGTGGTCAGGAATGAACATCATCAATTGTGGTTAAGTCTTAAACACAAGGTCTATACAACTCTTAAAAATCGAGTCTATGTTAAATTTCTCCCAATCACCCCTCCCCCCCCCCCCCCCCCCCCACAAACACACACACCCCAAACCTGTAACCTGAATCTCCATCGCAGGATTCGAATATAACACAATATTCACACATCAGCAAAATCATTAACGGAGTTGCAAGTTGCAACCAAATAAACAGAACATAAATGAATAAATGAGTATTTGCTCACATATTTTATCGAGAAATTAAGCCGCATAATGTGACATAGGTAGTCATGAATTTTTCCATTTGAGAAAATTATAGCCCAGAACTGGTCCCCCTTGAAATTTACTTTCCGCTTAATTATCACTCAAACAGAGTAATCAATCAATTACAAGTGTAAGTACACATGACTGGTACTCGGTACGATTTTTTTGGTTAACTGCGCTGTATTTTCCTTCCATTTGACCGATTTAGTAATAAAACGTTTTTAAATAACTCAATTTATTTAGAGGTAGTTGAACTTTCTCCAATAGAAATTATTCAGTACTATTTCAAATAACACAGAGATTTTTTTTCCCGTAATAGAGAAGCAATTCACCTTCAAACCAGCAGCTCCACCGCCATAACCTTCGTATTGAACTGCATGCATAAGCTTCCCCGCCATTCCTTAAATCAACAGCGGCTCCAATTTTAACGATTAGAAGATTAGAAAAAAAGATTATACAAAGATATTGATAGGAAAATCGAGTTTCTAAAGAAGGATTGAGAAGCTTCAGTGGCTACCAAAATAGCAGGCGGTATCAAAAGGGTGTGGCAATAGGTGCGTCCGCCATTTTGACGCTTTCGACAAAATGACGAAATTACCCCCCTTGTTCATGCCTTGGTGGTGAATCCACGCTCATATAAATCACCGATCAGTGTCATCAATGCTGGCGTGTCCTATTTTCCGCCTTCTTTTTTTTTTATTTTTTATTTCACAAATTTTCTAACTTTATTTTATTATTATTTGCATTTAAGAATGGAATTCAGATATATAATAAGACTGTTTGATATCCAACTCTTCGATAAAAGAAATATTTAAATTTTTATTTGTTAGACATTGTGAACTAAGTTTGCACAATATTTATTATGTGTAGAGTAATTATTTATATTTCTTTTGAGCTTGAATTGGTAAAAGTTCAAAAAAGAAAAAAGGAAAAATTGCAAAAGGCCCAAACTAATTAGTGATTTTGGATTTTCGTCCCAAGTCATATCACTTAGTCAATTTAGTCCCATAATTTTATATTTTTTTGAAAAAATCGTCCCACTTGCCACATGGATGCTTAACGTGACAAATTTTATCATAAACAATTATATAAGATAATTCGTCCCAAACTACTTACAAATTTTGATATTTCGTCCAAATTATATCAGTAAACCGACTTCCGTTCCATAATTGAAATGACATGGGAAAAAAATTTGTTCCAAACTAAGTATATATATTTATTATTTATTAATACAAAAAATGCACAAATATTTCCTAATGAGCTGAGATATGATTTTTTTCTCAAAAGCGCTCATGAATTTAAAAAATCAATACTCTTTTATCTTAAAAAAAGTTAATGGCAATTTACTTCCATGTAATATTCATAATATTAATATTCAACGGCGAAAGCACTATGTTGGGCTGACACTGACATTGAGAGACGCTTCATTTCAAATTATAAGAGGTAAATTGAAATAATGAATATCATAGGGGATAAATTGTCATTAGTCCCTTAGAAAAGTAAAATATGAATCGTCATTTTCATGCAAAAGATAAATTGTCATTAGTCCCTTAGAAATTTAATAATGGACTAAATTCATGCAATATAATAAATTGTGAGACGAAATTCGGCGAATTAATATAATTTGGACGAATAATCAAAATTTATAATTAGTTTGGTACGAATTCTACAATCTTATATAATTGTTTATGATAAAATTTGCCACATTATGACATGTAAGCATCCATGTGGCAAGTGGGACAATATTCCAAAAAAATATAAAATTACGGGACTAAATTGATTATGTGATATAGTTTGGGATGAAAATTCAAAATCACTAATTAGTTTGGGACTTTTTTGCAATTTTGCCAAGAAAAAATTATGTTCAATTTCGGGAGCATGATAAAGTTTCGTTCGAACAAACAAGCACACTTCTTAACACTTATAAATATACCCAAGCGCAATCTCGAAATATATAGCAAAAAATTAAGTTTTCATATTGTTCGATCCTACTCGATTATTTTACAGTTAACTAATACTGGTCGTGCCAAAATGAGAATATTTTCTTACCCTTTCGGATAATCTGCCAAAATTGAAATATGAAACTTGAAAATGGAAAATTGCATTAATTCTTTTTTTTATAGTGATTAAACTGTAAATTACATCATCATATAAAAATATCAACATTAGCACCAATAAATTACAATATATTCAAATAAACTACAAAGAGTATTTGGTTCATGAATTTATGTTGAAATTAAATTTAAACTAATTCGAGGTTTTGTCGGTTTGAAAACATGTTAGATTTTTTGTTTAACCGTCATAGATGTTTGAACTATTGAAGATTTTATAGTACTTGAAAATATGAAAGAGTACTTTTCTTTTTCTTTTTGATGATATGTGTTTTAATTTGAAAACTTGAAATTGAAATTATTGAAACTTGACATTATGTATAAATTTAATTATATTTGCATAAGTTTTGATCAAATCCAATTTGAGCAACTTGATATTTTATTCTATATTCTCACGTTATTTTTCGAACCTCATGATAAAATTTTAAAACGGACAGGTTAATAGCAAATTACCCACAATAATATTGTTTAAAGGCAATATAGACCCCTATGATTGGAAAAAGAAAAAGAAGGTAAAGCCCCCTGTGCTTTTCGAAAAAGAACACAATGTTCTTGGTTTTTGCATTTATAAATGGGGTAAAATGCCTATTGGACAGTATAACTTTATTAAAGTGTCTATCATGCAATATAACAAAAAGTAAAATGTCTATTAATGTTAAATTAAATTTATTATTTTTCACATCAAAATAAAATCTGTATTTAGATGAACACTTCAATAAAAAGAGGGGTTTTTTGCACTTTGCACCCCCGAAATATAGGAAATAGGCACTTTGCACCCTCGAAAATTAAATTTGGCACTTTGCACCCTCGAAATATGGAAAATGTAGCACTTTGCACCCTCTTTCATTTTTAGCCAAAATTTCAAGGGGCAAAATAGGTAATTCAATTGTAAATTTTTGGCACTTTGCACCCCCAAAACATGAAAAATTAGCACTTTGCACCCCCGAAATAAAATTAGCACTTAACACCCTCGAATTAAGAATAAATCAACAACTTGCACCTCCAAAACATAATAAATGGACATTTTGCACCCCGAAACACAAATTTAACACTTAACACCCTCAAATTTAAAAAAAAAAACTCAAATCCCTCGTTTTTTCCTGCAAAGTTGACCATCGAGGGTGAAAAACATCTAAGGCAAAATAGGTAAGTCGTTTCTTTTCTTAAATTTTGCAAAATATAATTATAAATACTAGAATACTCATTTCTCACTCCATTTTTATTTTCATCAATATACATATCCATAAATAATTAAATAAAGTCTCAAATACCCATTGCCTATTTCAAAAATCAAATACGAACATGATGTTCAAAATACACACTTAAAAGTTCAAAATAAACTTCATGAACTGCATTCACCAATAACTCTCTAATATTAAAAAAATTACAAAATCCACATTTTACAAAATCCAACCTATAGGAATTTGATTCTTGTTATCATCATATTCTTGTCTCCAAATCCAACCCATTTCTTAAAAGAAATGATATTAACATAAGCAGCCCTTACAAAATAAGAATTGATTAGGAAGAATGTGGGGAGTTGTTTAAGGGAGAGTGAAATTGAATTACCTATTTTGCCCTTACAAAATAAGTTTAATTGTACTTTATTTAATTATTTATGGATATGTATATTGATGAAAAGAAAGATGGAGTGAGAAATGAGTATTCTAGTATTTATAATTATATTTTACAAAATTTAAGAAAAAAAATGACTTACCTACTTTGCCTTAGATGTTTTTCACCCTCGATGGTCAACTTCGCAGGAAAAAACGAGGGATTTGAGTTTTTTTTAAAATTTGAGGGTGTTAAGTGTTAAATTTGTGTTTCGGGGTGCAAAATGTCCATTTATTATGTTTTGGGGGTGCAAGTTATTGATTTATTCTTAATTCGAGGGTGTTAAGTACTAATTTTATTTTGGGGGTGCAAAGTGCTAATTTTGCATGTTTTGGGGGTGCAAAGTGCCAAAAATTTACAATTGAATTACCTATTTTGCCCTTGAAATTTTGACTAAAAATGAAAGAGGGTGCAAAGTGCTACATTTTCCATATTTCGAGGGTGTAAAGTGCCAAATTTAATTTTCGGGGGTGCAAAGTGCCTATTTCCCATGTTTCGGGGGTGCAAAGTGCAAAAAACCCTAAAAAGAGATGTAAAATACTTATACATGAAGACAATATGTTCATTTTCATGTCACAATAAATAAATTATCAATTACACATATCATGTTGTGGTAACCAGCCAAAAACCACTTCAACTAAGATGCCAAACAATTCATACGATGATCTACGTCATTTTGACATCCCATATAGTATTTTCCAATACAAAAACTATTTTGTAGAAAAAAAAGAAAAAAAAAAAGAAAAAAAAAAAGAAATAGGATAGGAATCATAGGATAGAAGATAAATTTAATTAAAACCAACTCATAAATCATAGTCCAAACAAGAAATTTGAAAACACAGAAAATCCATTTACTGCTCAACAACAATCTTCCCTGTAGCATGTCCACTAATCATCTTCCTCCAACCATCTCCACCTTCACTCAGACGACATTTAAACTCTATCACACTCTTAATCTTCCCCTCCTTCACCAAATCAACCATATACTTCAATTCATCATTCACAATCCCCACAAACAGAAACACCAATTTCTTCTTCGAAAACCAAACTCTCTGCAAACCATATCTCAAAAAATCACTAACCCCAGGCGCCAAGTCAACCACGACCCCATCCTCACTCAAATTCAGCTCGAAAATGGACCAAACCCGACGGGCCTCGGTGCAGTGTATGACCGCATCGTATTTCCGGCCCGACGGGCTTTTCAGGGATTCGCCTTCCGGTGTGTTGTAATCGAGAACTTCGTCCGCTCCGAGGGTTTTCACTAGATCTATGTTTCGGGCGCCGCACGTGGCGGTCACGTGGTTGTTTCCGAGCTTTGCTAGCTGTACGGCGTAGAGGCCGACGCCGCCGGAAGCGGCGGTGATGAGGATGTTTTTTTGGGGGGCGTTTTTGTGGAGTTCGATTTTGGCGGATTTAGTGAGGGCTGTGTATGCTGTGAGGGCGGCGATGGGGAGGCACGCGCCTTCGGCTGCTGAAACTTCAGGGGATCTGTGGACTGTGTAGATTTCTTTTGCGACGGCGTACTCTGCTAACCCGCCTCCTCCCTGTTTATATATATTGAAGAGAAAATTCAATTTCCGCAAGTTATGATCAGAAACGCTCAAAATTAAAGTGTGGTTTTTGAACAGTAAATAGAACAAGAAGAATATATATATATATATATATATTTTATATATATCTTATAAAGGGCTAGCCCCTTTAGCTACAGTAATAATTTTGGTCGTTCAAAATTATTTTCTCTTTTTTTTTTCAGCACGGGCCCAAAACGACGTCGTTTGGGGCTTAATTTTTTTTTTCTTTCTTTTTTCATTCCCTTCCTCTCCACAAATAGGGCTGTTAGAAACTTAGAACCCGTTTTCTTCTTCCGTCTTCTTCTCCCCCATCTTCTTCAATTTAATTCCGGAAAGAACTTCTTTATCGATTTCTCTCTCAAATTGAACACGGAGTTATGATTGCAGAGCAATTCTTCATTCCTTCTCCATTTGCTGACATCGACTTGGCTAACACCAACTCATTGTTACTTTGTCTGCTCTCACAAAAATGTCTCATGCTTCGAAAATTGGGCCTCGATTTACCGTGATTTTATTTTATTTTTGCTGATTTATTGTTAAATTATTCATATGTATTGGCCGTGAATGTTTTGGTGGAGTTTTAAATTTTCTTTTCTTAATGTCTTCTTTTCCCCATCTTCTTCTTGCCGTCTTCTTCAAAATATCTCTCAAACACAGTTCGATTCACTACAGTAACTTTTCAACTAACGATTTTTCCTTTTTATTTGAAGTCCGGACTCAAAACGATGTCGTTTCTCATTCCCGGTAACTATTCCCCCTCCTATTTTTTATTTCTCTTACAGTAAGCAGGGTAATCGACATCCACCTCATCACCTCCTTGCTCTTTCTTCTGCTCTGCCCTTGTGCTTTCTTGCTGTTATTATTACAATTTTGGGGTCCCTGAAGAATTTCGTTCCTAATTTGCCCTTCACAGGCTTTTCACCTGCTTTGGAAATTTGGGTAATGTCCTGGGCTCCGTCTGAGATGACTGGTTTTTCGGATATTTTGTTTGATTTATTCCTAAAGAAGTGTTTTTTTATTGTTTATTGTGTCATTCATTTATGAATGAATATTGGCTGGTTGGATTATGTTGTGTGAACTCCTGCCTTGCCATATCAGTAGCTTATGTTTAAGAACTAGGCGGTTCTCTGTCGGTTTTACTTTTTTTTTTTCCTTTCATTTTTTAGTCTTGAATGAATGACTTAGTATATATATGTAAAACACTGCATTGATTTGGGAGTTTTGGACATTGTTTTTTCTTATTGCGATGACTAATGTGGGTACTCTTGTTTTCTAATTTTTTTTTTTTTTGTGTGTTTACTGGGTTTAACGTGATTTCTGATTTCACTAATTAAATTTTCATGATTTATATTGTTGAGGGTTCTAACGCGGGCTTGCTTTTAGCAATCGTATGTGTTTTTTTTTGGGTTCTTATCTATGCTTTGAAATTTCTCAATTGCTTTGCTTTATGGAAACTTCTGCGATGTAAGCTCCAGGGTACCTGATATCAAAGCTCTGATTGCTATCATAGATAGTTTGGTGCTATATTTTGTTTCTATGTTTTGTTGACATATGTTTATTGGTTTTTATTATTTAGGTTATACGTCAAAGAGCCTCCATTGACCACTTCGGATGACTTGGGATAGTTTGAGTACAAAATTAAAGAAACCAACATGTTCACAGTAGACAAATATCAGCAGGTGAGCCTTTTTATTACATGAAATAAGTTTTTGGTTTTCGTTGAAATTTTTCTCTCAAACGTGTTTTTCTCTTTCCTTTTGCAGATTTGAATCACCATTACCTGCTTTCAGACTTTCAATTTCTTCTTCTTCTTCGATGGAGGTAACTGCTGTTTTATTAATTTTATATTTACTTGTTTGATATGTTGTTTATAGGATGTAAAATTTGTTATGTCTCCTTTTCTTCAAGTCTGTATACTGTAGTTTTTGTTAATTATTGAATTTCTTAAGGAAACAATATTTGTTTGAAATAGTATGAATAGACCTAAATTTTTGGCACTTGATTTTCAACAAACACATGCAGTACCTTCCCATGTAAGTGGCGGGTTTTGGTTGGTGAGCATCTCAATTGAAAATGGTGTTGTTTTTAAGTCTCTGATTCACAAAAACCTCTTCTCCTCCAACAATTTTGATTACTCCCTCATTCACCGTCTTCGATCAGCGGATTGATTGCCTTCCACGATTCTTGACCTTCTCTTTTCTCTTCCCATATGAGCTGTAATTATTTTGTTCCTCTGCTGCATCAGAAAAAAATGGATTCGGCTTTGACGACCTCCAACTTCAATTTCATCTTCTCCTCACTCAAACAAAAACCACTATGCTCACTTAAACTTAAACCCTTCCGAAACCCCATATAATACATGATGTGAGAATTTCCATTTATTATTGTATTTTGTACATTGCTTTGCCTTCTGTTTTCCAATCTTCAGTGAACTTGATTGCATAAAAACATATACTTTCTATATGTACTTTATCGTTTTCTTCCTTTTTCTCTAAGTCTAATTTTTGTTTCTAGATTTTTTAATTTACTGCCAATTGTTTCCAATTTTTTCAGCTTCAACGTGCATATAAATTGTTCACTGACAGACCTATGTTTCTTTGTTATTTCATGATCACAACTTTATATAATTGGACTTGATTAGGGAATTCCTCTTTTTTATAACTATTAGTTACTCATTCTTTGCTGAGGTTATTTTTTCCCTGATTGAATGTGATCAGGATGAATGAATTTAGTGGAAATAATTTTGACAACTAGACAAGCACTTTTCATCATGTAGATTTAAAGAGGCCTCACTTTTTATGAATTCATTTTTCCAGAGGCTTTATCTGATTGGAAGTGATAGGAAGAAGAGGTATTTTCCGGTGTTAAAGATAGATAGAGTTGAACCTTATGATTTGAGTATCAGCGAAGACCCTGTCGCTTATCCATTGCAAGATCAAGAGCCTGCTCCAGCTGATTGCTGAGGGAAATCGTGCCACTGGAGGGTCAAAAGTTTTGTTGCAAAGGTAGATGGCATTGTTGGTAAGTCAAGAAAATGAGACAATAATATGGGGTTGACTATAAAGTCTATAATCATTGTTCATTTTTCTGTTACTTTCTTCCAGCTTTATAGGTTGCATTAGATTTTTGGAGTCATATTATTTGATACTGGTACAAGGCGGTGACAAATTGGATGTATATGTTGTCATGAAATATATAGTATAGAGATGAGACAAATAATTATCATTTATCTTGCTTCCTGTGATGCAATTATTTTCTTTTAATGAGAATGTCATTTTCTATGATTTTCATGTATAGTATATGCGTCCCTAATGTTGTGTTTTCATCATCTTCTTTCTTAATTTTCTTTCTGTTGCAGATATAATGTAATTTTTTAAAGTTCACATTTTGTAATTCTTTTATATCAAATGAGATAGTTATATATACTGAGATGAGTTAATGTGATATCATGACACTTGGTACTTTATGTTTGCTTTTCTGGGTTTGGCCTTGTTGTTTATCTTAGTCTCTTACTTTCAATGGTATGTTTTATCAGAAAATTTGATTGAGATCTGGGTTTTAGGCACAACAAAGATGAAAATATGACATCACTATTGCATTTGAAATTGAATCTTTACAAGATTCTATATTGTTATTTGGTAGGGGACTTGATCATTTAAAATCTGGAGAAATGGATAATAATACCATTTTTTTGCTGGTAAGCAGGAGAAGACATGCTTACTTTGAATAATTTCGTGTTTAGTGTCCTCTTTTTATATTTATTATAAAGCTTATCCATAGAATCTTTACTTTGGTAGAATTTTACTTGTAGAATTCCTACAGATTTTTTTCAGATTTGAATAACCAGATATGTGAATCACTTGGTGCTTATAATTTATGAGGCTTGGGATATAAGGTGAAATAATTATGTAGATGGACTAAAAAAATCATTGAAAAGGGATACCTACGTTAAAATCCCGCAAACATTTTGCTACTATGGATTCAGAAATAAGTAATTGGTAAACTACGGATTTTTGTTTGTAAACAGAATTTTGTGAAACAAAATGGTTTGTACATCCCTCTCATCTTTCTCCTCGCTGCATCATTATATAATCACTTTTTTTAAGGCTGGAGTGCTCCTTCAAATGTCAGAATTGCAACTTCCCTTCGAGTATTATGATGTTCAACTATTGCTCCAGGAAGTTAAAATGTCACTCTATTTTGACGTATTTTAGGAGGATCATGTTCTCTTATCCCCGGAGAATTGCAATCTGAAGCTTTATGTGTCCATAATCAAGGTAAATTATGTTTCTGTGTTTGAGTTCTCTCACAGAAAGTTAACAACGATGATAATAATAAGGCATTCTGCTTTAATCAAACGTATTGAAAAGAAGGCAAAAGAGCACTGGGCGGCCTTATCTATTTACTAAGAAAACCAAAACCAAAAATAAAAAATTGAAAGCAGGTCATTCGTTTTGGACGACGAAACCCGAAAAGTCAAAACGAAAAGATAAAAGAAATTGAAAAACATTACATGGTAAAGAACTCGAGGAAGTCAGAACAGAGAATGCATGAGATTTTAATCCATAAAAAAATGGAAAGAAAATTTGTAATCCTATGTCAGCTCATTTGGAAAGAATATTTGTTATGTTAGCTCATTTATGTTATACGATTAACAACATATTAATTTACTCATAATTTATCTCAAAAAAAAAAAAAAATTCTATGCTGACATAGTTTTTAAAAATGTAGTCAGAAAGTTTAAAAAGGATAACACATACTAAATTGCCCTTTCAAATGGTAATTTAATATAGAGCTATTGAAGCACCTATAATCTCATTCCCTACATTTATTTTCTGATCATAGATTATAGGCCCATCTTCTAAATTTTCCTTAGGTTAAAGAAATTATGATGGTGCTCAGGGAAGTACAAGAACACTACGAGGACATTGGTTTCTACCAAAAGAGTATGTTCTCATGCAAAGGAGAAAAGTCACAGATTTTTATATAAAAGTAAAGTCAGTTAAGAATACTTAAAATATGAAAATTAAGAGGATAAGAAAGTTTTGAAGAGGCTTTGAGAATTGACCCCTGTTTAGAAGAGCCCTTAAATGTTTTGAATTCTTAATATGGATTTATAACTTGGGAAAGTAGACTGCTATTTAATAATTTGATTGCAATTTTAATAGTTTTCGGTTATATTGCAGGTAAAACTAATTCAAGATTGCCAAATTTGTAAAAGCTACTCATATTAAAATCCATAGTCACAATTTTGTTTTTTCACTAAATTGTCGTTCCTCTAACTAGGATTCACAAATTTCTAATACCATATCGAACTAAGTTATTCATATTCGAATCCATGGTCACATTCAAATTCTGTAATAACTAATTACCAACACTTTTATTATTCATAGGTTGTGATTATTTGCAATCGCTTTGTGGATTTATTTCCACCTTCAATACATTGTAGTGTATATTATGCTAAAAAAAACTCAAAAGTAAGTTTAAATTAAAAAAAATCAGCACCTATTCCTCGAGCTAAAATTTTTCTTGATTGATATATTACACCAATGTAAGGGGCACAGCACCGCGCATAGCGCGTTGCTGAACCCCTAGTATATATATATATGTAGGTTAATATGGAAATAGTTTGACTGTGTTTGATTTCGAAAAGTGGTTTCAGAGTTTTCGGTCGTTGAAACTCGATTTGGATAATGATTTCAATGGAATATTGAGATGGTAAAATATTATTAAATACTAATAGTTAATGGATTTTGAAAATTTGATATTTGATTTGGGTGGTGGTTTAGTTGTTGGGATTTGGAGAAGAAAAGTAAGTAGTAGGTGTCAAATCAATAACTTTATAGGATTTGAAATATAATATTTTATTGTGTAATGATTGAGATAACGAGTAATAATATTGTAATAAGTGCGAATTACCACATAACTGCTTACGTGTCATGACTTGGTAAATTTTTAACATGAATAATTATATAAGATTGTAGAATTCATCTCAAAATAATTACAAGATTGAACCGTCATTTTCATTAAATTAGAAATTTAATATTGGGACTAAATTCATACAAAATGGTAAATTGCGGGACGAAATTCGGCGAGTTGATATAGTTTGGGACGAAAAATCAAAATTAGTAATTAGTTTGGGACGATATTATAGTGGTGATTGAGAAGTGATTGTAATTATTTTATTGTGATTATTATACTAATTTATGTTATTATAAATAGAATGTAAATTTAATGAAAAAATTAATTGTAAAAAAATATGTTGTTTAATTGCGGGAAAAGAGAAAATTTGTCAATGACAATCTGTTTTTTTTTTTTTTCGGTACATGACAATATGTTGTTTAATTTGTTTTATACCTTGTTTAATTAATAACAAAAGAAAAAAAAAAGAGAAAATGAAAAGCAAGCAAGAAAAGAAAAAAAAAAAAAATTAGACAAAGCCGCTGACAAAGTGACTGTCTCTTCAGGAGGGAGTGAGGCTTGGGCTGGTTTCAACTCTGGGCCGTAACTAGAGTCTGGGCTCAAATCAACTGAGACTTGTAGTCAAACAAGGTTTGGTCCAGTTTGACTGAGACCAAACCGGGCAAAACAAGATCCATACTAAGATAGATTCTATTCTATTCAATATGTAATTCTTTGAAAATCTTTTGAAAAAATATTTAAATAAAGATATATGCAAAAAGAAATTCTTATAACAATGGTTGAACACTTACAAGACCGCCCGTCATGGCAACAACTTTGTCACCAGGTTTGAAATTCTTGACACCAGGTCCAACCTCCACCACCTCTCCAGCTACATCAGTTGCTGGTTCAGGCAAAATTAAGGAGAAAACACGATCTTCAATTAGAATCACAAAAGTAAAATAAATACTATATATATATATATAAATCAAGTAGAAAACTAAGTATTTAATGGTGGATAATGGAAACAATTAAACAGCCAGGGTTAAAGCTTACCTGGAACTAAAGGAAATTTCCGAGGAAAAAGAGGATTAAGAAGGACTTTAAGCTTGTGCGTTTTCCAATCAACTGGATTCAAGCTTGTGGCTTCTAATTTGAGCAGGACTTCATCTTTATATGGACTAGGGACTGGAATTTCAGCTTGCTGCATACAAGTTAATTTTGATACTTCAGACTTGATTTATATTCTAATTTCTAACATACGAAGGAAATTAAAAGGTAAAATGCATAAAAACTCCATGTGGATGTGGTCGTCGAAGCTCATATTCTCTTTATTTTTTCTTACACGAAAACCCCCTTCTGTCCAATTTTTGCCAGCAAAGTAACTCACTCTACATGTCTAATTGAGATCAATATTTAAGGTATTTTATACTTTCATATTTGGAAACGGAAGGGAGTTTTCGTGAAAGAGAATAAAGTAGGATTAAAGTTTATTTAAGCAAAAAAAAAGAGTATTAACTCAAGATTTATGCATGTTTCGTTTAACATATGATGATTCCTTTTTTTTTTTTTTCGTAAAATGAGGAATTCACAGCATGAAGTAATGCAAAAACTAATATGACAGCCTCACGCTTGTTTTGCTTAACACATGAGGATTATGCATTTACCTATGGGACAGGAAAAGTAGTAATCACAATACAAACTAACTTCTTTAGTCACTAACTGAATTTGTGACTTGTACGTAAATAAAATACAATGGAGTTTCACGTGAAAAAATGACAATTTCGCATGATTTTTCTATTATTTTTACCTGAAGTTAAAATTAGATACTAAAAGTTAAAAACAAATTTCCAGAAATATACCTTCAAACCAACAGGTCCATTGCCTGAACCGTCGTACTTAAGTGCTTGCATTAGCTTTGGTGTCATACCCAACTCGAAACTGCTTAATTAATCTAAAAAACTTAAAGGAGAAGGATTATTATTTTATTATACCAAAACAAAGAATATAAATTTATTTGTTTCCCCCCTTTAAAATGCCTTATATAAGTAATAAGTCCAGTGGTGTGTAGATTGTGTGGCTTTTTTCCTAACCAATTTGGCGCTTTAAGTTGGATGACAAGAATACCCTTGATTATGGCCTCGTGGCTAAGCTTTTCATCAAATAAATCAGTCTCACAAGGCCTGAAAATGTCACAGAATCGGTTTTATGGTCCTAAACTAGTAGTTGACTTTTCAAACGAGAATAAAAGTAAAACAGGTTCGAAAATTCAACGAGAGTGGTCGTGTGACTCAGTGTTATCGTTTTGTTTTGCCAATTTGGAAAAAACCAGTCTTAAAAGTCAAAACTAGGAGAATTTGATTTTGCGACTTGTTAATTTGTGCATAAAATTCTTGTTTTGTTCGTTAACTCCTTTGTTACCAATTATTTATAAAACAAGTATATTAAATATGATTTGTGAACGATTAAATAACCCTCATAGATCTGCTAATAGGGATTCAAATTCAGTTGAACGTTATATTATTCGAAATTAGGTTTCCTTTTCAGTCGAGAATCATATATGTTCAACTTGAATTTGATTTGTAAATTACATTGTGCTCGATGGAATTTTATTAGAGTCAAACAAGACTTAAGATCGAATAATTAATTTTTTTTTATAATATCATTTTGAGTTCATCGAGTCAAATTTTAATTGCCTTCTCCTTCAGTTTAGATTTTATAAGTTTTTAGTTTAGTTTAGTTTAGTTTAGTTTTTTTTTTTTTAAAACTTTGATTTGATTTTCATCTAGTTCGAATATTCCTTGGGAGTTGGGACTATATGGTCTAGCAATATGATTCAACATGTTGAGCCCAAGTAATCTTCTGTTTTCAAGGCCCATGAACTTGCTAAGAATCATCCTTAAGTTTACAAGACAAACTTTTCTTCTTCTTCCAAATTAGTTGGAAAGAATACGATCGAACCAAAAACGTAAAATATTTTTAAAAATTGAGATAGAAAATATAATTGTATGAAATGCAAGATCAAGTGTTTAGGGTCCAGTTCCATGAGTCAATAAGATTGTAGCTTGGTTGTAATCGAGGTCATGAGTTTAATTTTCACTAATATGATACTAGTATTATTTGATAATAGTATAGTATTTGTAATTATGTGTAATGATGTAACTAAAGATTGTTGATAATAGCTTGGTTGTAATCACTTGCATAATTATTTATAATTATGTGTAATTACTTGAACAATTACTGAAATAATTTATGATGTAATGATTGTTGATTAATGTATTCTTAAGAAAAGAGTTTCTAGTCCCATGAGATGAAAATGCAAATTTTGAGTTTGGAATTTGTGACATTCAAATATGACGGATGGTAAGGGCTGTGAATTAAGTATGGTTTACTCGAAGAAGCCCGATGACTCAGCCCAATAAAATTTGAGTTTGATTGAGTTTGAGTCATTTTACTAGGCCAAATTAACTTATTAACTTAACTAAAGATTAATGAGGCTCAACCCGACTAAATTAATGTATTCAAATAATTTTATACATTTCATATAGTGTCGAACACCAACCTTTGTTTGAATCTTAATGAAGAGATGAAGTATACACAAGTAAAAATAATTTGTCTTTTATTAAGCAAAACTTGCTTGAAACTCCCCCCTTGTTATTTTTTGAGCTTAATTTACTTTTTTTGCACAAAACCCCGATCCATTTAAAATTTTAAAGGATAATTTTAATTTTAGGAAAATGTTGGACGAGGAGGGTGGGGTGGGTTACGTTCTTGCAAGATAAAATTAACAGATGGGTGTTTTATGTAAAAGAAAAGAAAAAACCAAATGAAGTTTAATGAATGTTCTTTTAAAGACACGGGGTTTTTGTTCCTTCCTATATTTATCCCTTTTAGCTTAAACTTCAAGTCTAAGCAATGCAAAAAAGTTGACCTCTTCATGTTTAAGCACTTCAATTCCATACAATCCTATAGACCACAATACCACTTGTTTATCTAATCTCAATGTCAGGATCAAGAAACCGAAAAATTACAACTCCTGACTAGTAGTCTCTAATATAAAATTTTAAATGTAACAAACAAACTAATTTCTTGTATATATATCTACAAACGAAAAAATCCATAAAGAAATCAATTCAAAACATTCTCAGAAACATAAGCTATAGCATCATTAAAATTATTCAAAAAATCCATCACAATTTTACTAACCATCTCACTAAAAGCATTCAATACCTCTGGAATTTCTTCCACCAACCCATCAAGCGAAGTTTTCGACTTCTCCATCAATCCCGTCAATGCTGCAATCAAACCAAACGAAGAATTCAAAACGCCCTCTTTCAAAAGACCAAAAAAGGAGAAAATCACAGTACTGATCGCCTCGGTTATAAGCTCCAACAAGTAATCCAAACACGCCCTTATCCCATTTCTCACTTGTTCTAACAAACGTTGGCTACCTTCACTGGGTATTTTCAAAGCTTGAATCATTTGAACAAGAACTTGTGCTGCAGCCGTGAAGATTAAACGCGTTATTAAATTTGATATCGCGCTTAGAGCGAGGAAAATGAATTTTAATAGGACAATAGCCATTGATGGAACAGGGTAAACAGAGAAAAAAGTTGTTACTTTTGCAATTGAATTATTAAGTTATGGACTATGATTCATGATTATTTAAATTTGATTGGTTTTTGTATTATATAGTTTGAGAGTTGAAATTTGTTTAGATGATCTGTTTTTATGTAATTTTATATGAAGGGTAGTTGTTGTGTGCACATTTTAACAATTCAAAAGTCGTTAAGGAAACTTATTCAAAAGGGAGATCCTGATGAGTTAAGTACAACACAAAAATATTCAAAAATTATGAGTTAAGGAAGATTTGTGTTGCCAGGTCTAAACATATGCAATTTGTATGTTGTATTTAAATCTTGATTCCCATGTTCACTTTTCATGATGGAAACGTTCTAAAATTAATAATCAAGAACCAATGCTACATGTTTGAGTTTAAATTAATATTATTATATTTCAAACTTTAAATCAAATTACGTTTTAAATAAAGAAAATGCTTTTTCTCAAAACAAAATTATAAAAGTATTTGTGTTTTTATGTCAATCCAAACAAAAATATATACTTCTTCAACTTTCACGTGTTCATTTGATTCAGAAAATTTTCAAAAACTTATCCTTAAATTTCTAATATTTAGTTAACCAATATATATCAGAAAATGAAATGTTAATCCTAAGATGAACACATGGCTACTAGAGGCTTCTTGGAAACATAAACATCATGTTATAATTTACTGAATTCTCAATTTATGTATCATTGTGTTGCTGAGTACACTTTCAATTCACATGATTTACATCAGATTTTTCTTCTTCTTTTGGTTACAATTTACCTCAGATTTTGAACTAAACCCCAGCAGTGCTTCTGGTATTATTAGTATCATAAAAACCACTAGTCATTATAGAAGAAGATGAATTTTCACTAGATTTCCATTCTTCAAGCACTTGGGGAAGGCTCATGTGAAAGTCATTCACAAAGCTATCATCCCCTGCTTCATCTGGAACCGGCGTCCACTGTTCCACCAAAGGCGACAACACATTAACGGCATGGCCCATGTCGGGTCTCTGGTAGGACTCGCGGGCCGTGCAGTGCCCAGCTAGCTCGGCCACCTTCAATATGCTTTGAAAGGTCTCTTCGTCGAAGGTTTGGCTTAGGGTCGGGTCCAGAGCGGCTTTGATTGCGTCTTTGTCGAGGAGGAACCGCCGGAACCATGCTACTAGGTGGCTTTTCTCGTCAGGCAGTGAGTCATCTAAGGCTTTTCTGCCAGTGATGATTTCCATTAGGATCACTCCGAAGGCAAATACGTCTACTTTCGTGGTTACTCTTCCTGTGGCTGTCGAGTGAAATAGTGAATTACACCAGAAATTCGATTGATTACACTAGCAAATTTTAATAGATAATAACAATTTACTTTCTAACTAATATGAAACTAAACAAATACCCAATTTGAAAGTCTCAACTTTAAGAGTAAAACTAGTAGTTAATTTTCCCATTATTTCATCATATAGTTTGTGCAAGAATTGAGGTAACTAAATTGATGCAAAGCTAATGCATACCAGCGTATTCAGGAGCGAGATAACCAAAGGTTCCAGCTAACCGCGTCTCGAGCGAATAATTTCCATCAGGAGCAGATTTAACCAACCCAAAATCAGAAACCTTAGCCCTCATATCATCTCCCAAAAGAATATTTGATGGTTTCAAATCTCTGTGAATAAAACTTTGTTGAGCCAAACTATGTAAGTACTCAACTCCTCTAGCCACATCCAATGCTATAACCACCCTCTGGCTCCATGTAAGAGGAGTCGTCCCCATTTCTTTCCAGTCGAACAAATGTTGGCCCAAGCACCCTTGAGGCATGCACTCATAAACCAGAAGTCTCTCATTCCCATTACTACAAAATCCATGTAAAGCCACCAAATGTCGGTGCCTAACCTTTGTAAGAACCTCGATTTCGGCCTTATACTCGTTTAGTCCTTTATCGTTTATTAAAGAGGACTCCATTCTCTTCACAGCTATTTTAGTACCATCATGGAGTTGTCCTTTATAAACAACACCAAATCCTCCTCTACCCAATATGTTATTTTCACTGAAATTATCGGTTGCCTCACGGAGAATTTCAACTGGTATAATAATGTTTCCTCCATCATGTACATGATAATCATTTTTAATTTCATCACTTCTTCTCGTGGGAGTTTCTAAAATACTAGTATTAGCACTAGGAGTTTCTACATTGTTTTTTCCTTGATCGACTTTTTCGTCGTTTCCATTTTGTTGTAATTTCTTGTAGAAGCGTTTATAGATCACAAAGCCCAAAACAACAATTAAAATGAGGACGATGACAGGAACAACGATTACCCATGTGGAGATGGAAGATTTCGTTGGATTATGTGAATTAGAAGGAACATTTGATCCATTATTTAACGACGGTGGACTGCTGCCCGGTGGATAAGTTATGGCCACATCTCGCCCAATAAATTCATTACCAGAAGTTCTTACTGTCACGGAAGAAGCAAATGGCGGTATTTTACCTGAAATATTGTTGTTGGAAATGTCGATAAGCTCAAGATTCCTTAAACTCGTCAAGCTCGTAGGTATAGTGCCAACGAGTTTATTATCATTTAAAGATATCGTTTTCAACCCAGTTAAGTTTGCGAAAGAAGGGGATATGGTTCCGGTCCAATTTTGTCTTCCGAAATTGACCTTAGTCACAATTCCTTTCTCACACACAATTAATTTCCAATTTTGACAAGCATCATTTCCTTCCCAAGAATCTGCCAACGTGTCAGGGTAGCCCATAGCACCAACTATCTCAAGCAATGTAGTGACCTGAGGATCACACAGGGCAGGACTCGGGTTACAAAACTTGTTTTTCGTCCCTAGAGTTACCTGTACATTTTCTGAAAAACTAGGCATTGGGCCTTGAAATTTATTTCCTTGCAGAGCAACGTTCGTAAGCTTTGAAAGCTTAGTTAATGAGTGGGGAATAACACCCGTGAGTTGATTATCGCGAAGTTGTAGATCGTACAGCTCAGTACAAGCTGAAAGATCAGGTATGGGGCCCGTAAATTTATTTACGTGCAACCAAACTTGTCTTAGTTGTGCCATTGCTCCAAGAACTTCAATGGTCCCCGAAAATCCCACATTGTTTAGCCATAAATTTTGGATCCCTGAGTTAGCAAAAGACCTTGGCAATGACCCTGTCATGCCGTTGTAGGAGAGCCTGAGACTTTGTAAACTTGGCATTGAATCGAAAATATCTGGAATTTCACCGATGACATTAGCTTTGGTTGCGTAAAAGGTAGTTAGAGCGGTTGAATCTCTTAGACTATCTGGAATATTCCAGGGGGGGAGAAATGTATTGTTGCTAATGCTGAAAGTTTGTAAACTCGTTAAACCCGAGAGGAAATCTTTGGGGATGGAATCGAAATTATTGAAATCGAGATTAATTTCTTCAAGGGTGGGGTGGTAGGATAAAGGGGGTAAGGGTCCGGAAAGCTGGTTTCTCTGGAGGCTGAGGGATTTCAGGCTGGAAAGTTGGGTTATCTCGGGTGGCAATGAGCCGGTGAGGGATTTGGAGGCTAAGTTGATGGAGGTGACTTGGTTTGAAGTTGTGCAAATGACGCCGGTCCATTTGCAGAAGTTGGAACCGGTCCAACCGGAGGGGGTCGGGTTGAGGGATTTGGCCAACTTTGCCATGACATCTGCTTCATCGGCGGAGGCATGGTGGATGGTGGTGAATAAGATGATGAAGAGAATGTTGTCATAAGAGAAGGAATGGGAATGGGAATGGGATTTATATGATCTCTCTTTTGGCATATTATTATTATATTATGGGAATGGTGTTTCCGGCCCGATGGTGGTGGATGTTGGGGACGTTGGCGGGTGGGTCTCTGCCTTCCCCTCCCCGAGGCCTCTCTCTGTTTTTGGAATACGGGAGATTGGATGGAAGAACAAGAGATGCGGCTATCAGATAGTTAATACTAAGAGATAGTTCATTAAATCTCCTATTATAGTGTTAAATCTCCTTCCTATTAATTATTAAGACAGTAAAAGTAAATACATTTTATTTATATATACCTTATTATCCATTTTTTTTTTAAATCTAATAATTTGATTTTCTTCCTAAATTCTAGTGGATTAACGTATATATTTTTCAATTTCAACTTTTTTTTGATAAATCAATTTTAAACTAATTTGTTGTTTAGGATGCACAAATACTACTCAGTTGTATTTTAAACCCAAATGAAGCTAAATTTTGAACCGGCCCAATTTAACTCTCGCGTGGTTTAGTTAGGAAATTAGACATGTCACATATGACGTGGTGAACTCTAATTGGGTGATCTATCGTATCACTGCGTCGAAGCTCCATCTTGCTTATCATGGGCGGGACTCCATACGATTTCTACTCCAACTCATGTATATTTCTGGAACTTTGCTAAGAGAAACTTAACTGAAGAAAAGAATCAGATAAAATTCTCCAAAATGAGAACTGGTTTTGTGTTGAACGTCACTTCAACATTTATCCTTTTGGCATTTATTGCGCTAGGTAACACATTCATGAATAGTCAAATGCAATTGGTTTGTTAATAATATTTATTTATTTTATAAATTTATTGTTTTTATGTAGCTTCGGCAAAGAAATCTGGGGATGTAACGGAGCTACAGATCGGTGTGAAGGTAAATTGTTTTGGTTGTTAATTTTAAGGCTATGTTTGGATTGTAAAAAATATATAAGTAAAGATTGAAGAAGGAACAAAAACAAATCACAAAACTCTATTATTTGAAGAAAGGAAAACATTTTCGTTAAGTGCTTTTATAAGTGAGATTCGTAATCCAAACGTAGCTTTGGTTTTGGGCGTTTTGTATTTCTAATGAGTTTTTGCTGATAACATAAGTATTTTGGTGGATTGGAGAAGCTAATTTAGCTCGACAGTTGTTAATCTAAGAAAATTCTTGTTTTTGTATCCTGATTGCTGCATACTATTATAATGAGCACATAAGCGGAAAATAAAGAATCAAATTAAGTGTCGACAAGTAAAATGAGTTTCAGAAGTGTAGACGTCAACTATCTAAATAATGCTACCGAAATAAATTTGACTGCTCTTCCAATGACTGATTATTGTTTCTAAACATTTAAGTTTTAAGTGTCAAAACTGAAGTGTTCTATCTTTGGATGTAATAATTCTGAGATACAAGCGAATTAGAACTGCAGTACTGCCACAACTACAACTAGACCAGGATGCAGCCAATAAACATAGTGATACATGAATATTGTATCATTCTAAAATGCAAATTTTCAATTTCTAAAGGAAGGTGATGCTGAATATTTATTTTAGTAGGTTTTTTACAATTGAAGCAATGTCCTTTACTAAAGGCATGCATTCATGCCCTTATTCTGTATGAGTTATTTTATACTAAATCTTCTCTCAAGTGATGTGTCATAATCTTGTCTATTGTTTTCTTTTATTTGGAAGTATTGATCTTGCTTACTCCTGCAGTATAAGCCCACAACTTGTGAAGTCAAGGCTCACAAAGGCGACAGTGTTAAAGTACACTACAGGGTGAGTGGAATTACAACTTCTTTGTAATCTTCTACATCACACATGCACGCAACACCCCCCCCCCCCCCCCCCCCAAAAAAAAAATGATAAGGAAAAAGTAGGTGACGTTCCTCTTATCTCAACTTCATCGGTGTGTACAAGAGTCCTATCATTTTATGTATGATGTATTTGAGCTCTTCAATGATTTGGCCTAAAGGAAGATGTGTTGTCTAATTGCTGATGTCAGTTCTTTTCGCGAAGAAACTGCAGACATTTACCTTTCTTATATATACATCTTTTGTTCTGATTGTGGATTTGACTGTAATCAACTGTGTCATTGGTCGGCTTATGACAGTTGTTATCTGCACGTGCAACTAAGTCTACAGACCTTTTTCATACCCAACATCATTTAAAATTTACCGAAGTTTTTATGAACTCCACGGCAAATAAGAGGGGCCTTCTCAGTAAGAATGAATGCTAAAAAGGCTTAATATATTTAGATCTTGATATCCGTGAACAAATTTGTTACTGATCTTAGTTTCTTATTTGAACCAGAAGGCATTTGATTAAGAAACTTATTCTTGTAATGGAAAACTGCTTGAGAAATTCTATTTTGTAGTTTCATTTAACCAAGTGTGACCATTGTTTTCCTATTCATATCAGGATGAGTTGATTAATCACTTTTAATTATGTAATTCAATGGTATAATTATGTAATTCACTGATAAACATGGGCCATTATTTTATCTACTCTAGTGATGTATATTGATGTTTGCAGGGGAAGCTTACAGACGGAACTGTTTTCGATTCCAGCTTTGAAAGGGGCGATCCAATTGAATTTGAACTTGGCAGTGGTCAAGTAATTCAAGGTTAGTATTTGTTACTCTGCATCATTTTTCATTATTTTAGAATTGCTCATGTTCTTTTAATGTCAAGTGAATATTTCTTGTGAAATTGCAATACATACTTGTGTGTGTCAAACAGTTATCTTATTCTTAACTTCAATACTTGTGATTCTGCATGTTTCAAATATGAATCTACATTGTAAAACATAATGAGTGCAAGTTGGTAGAAAGGACTGCTGTTGCTCGAGATAATATGGATAACATCATTTTAAAACGTGGCCCTTAGTTTCTAGGTAATGAAAGAGATGACAAAATTTTTGTCATTGAATACAATAGTGAACAGAGATGCCATAGTAACATAGAATGTTGATTTGTGTATGAGAATAGAACTACATGTGCCTATTTGTTTGTCACGGCTTGTATATTAAGAATGCACTTTTGGGGAACATCAAAAGAGAAAACTATTAGGATATCTGAATTTTCTGTGCAAGGTGCAAATTGCATTGTTGTGTAATAAATTAAAAGAAAATTCAATTAGCTGACACCGTTTAAAGAGTTTCAAGTAAAAATCTTTACCAATTCATTGTCTGATGAACGTTAGGGAAAGAAGGGCCCCGAATCGCTGCTTCCTATTTATATAAGAAAAATGATGAGAAATATGGTTATATATATGCAAAATGATTAGAAATGCTGAAGGACTAGGTAAAAAAGTTTGCATTCTGTTTTATGTCTATGCAGACAAGACTCTTTATGATTACATGAAATCCAGCTCTAGAATCAAATGTTTCTACTAATTCAAGCTATTATTTTGCAGGATGGGACCAGGGTCTCCTGGGGATGTGCTTAGGGGAGAAACGGAAATTGAAAATACCATCTAAACTTGGTTATGGGGAGCAAGGGTCCCCACCTACGATCCCAGGTAATGAAATCAAATTTTCCTGGTTGCAGAAGGCAAAATGTAGAGAAAGTATAATTAACATATATACTTTAAATTTCACATGCTTTATCATTTTGAATGTCTGTGGAGACTAGAACATAGTTTGTTAGTTTGGCTCGGCAATGGGTAGCTGTTATCCTGCCCTGCCCCAAAAGTTATCCATTCTGTTTGGGTCTAGACACGGTCGACAATTAACTTGAAATCGGATCTAATACTTGAAATAAAATCCATAAAAGGAAAGGAAGAGAAAACAAGAAGGGTCGAAGGGTCGTTACTGTGTCTGGCTGACCTGATCTCGACCCACAGGAGCGGGGTCGGTCCAGGTCTAACAAACTTCCTAACCGTTTGTTGACTGGGTCCGAGTAGGGTGATTCGGAGAGATTTTATCATAGGGTTAAGGCATGAGATACCAGATTCTTTTTATGTTTTAGTGGGGAGTTTCTAATCTGTCTCTGTTAAGCTTCTGAGTTTTATGTTGTCAGGTTCTCTTAATTTTTATTATCTTGCTTTATTTAGTAAACATGTAATAAATCATTACATTAGTATATCACCCAATAACTAATTTAAGTACATCATAATGCATGTACTAAGTACTGCATTTAACAAGCTGGTATTAAACTAGACATAAAATCTACATTTCTGTTGGAACTAGAATCAAGACCCTGGCTCCATATGGATTGGTGTTGGCTCGGTTTCCCTGTTATAACTGAGGCTTTAATTTGAATCGAAATTTGAAAGATAGCTTTAAGCACTTCACTTTTGCCCTTTGATAAAAAGCGCAGTCTGAAATCACTTGTTTAGTTGCCTGTTTTATTTTGCTACTCACAAAATTTGAGATTTGAGGGGTTAAAAATTGCAAATTTGTTTTTCATTTTACTGTTACTGCTTGCAGGTGGTGCGACACTCGTCTTCGACACTGAGCTCGTAGGAGTGAACGGGAAAACATTGAGCGGTGGAGAAACAGATGACAGTGAATTATAATCAGGGGAGTCTACCTCTTAGTTTTCTTCATAGAAAAGGCTCATCTTTCTTGAAGAACGAGTAGATGTAGTCTGATAATCTTGTCTTTATTGTATGAGTTTCTTCATTTTTGCTTAGAGATCTCCATAAGATAGTCATAGACTTTAGTTTCTTTTTGTCCTTTTTATTTATAATTGGCTTCAAGCTCCTAATGTGGAGGATATATCTTTTTGGAGTAGAAGCAGTTCTGGACATTTTACTCTACTATTAGAAGTGCACTTTTATTAGTTGGTAGATTCTTGCTAAAATTTGGATAAATCCGTTATGTTTGTTATTTCATTTGCTTGGGGAATATAAAAAATATGTAGACTCTCCAGGAAGTGTTTTGTCAGAGAAAAATCGATGAAGAAACTTTTATTGATTCAAAAAGTTCATGCCATATAAGAATATTTGGAATACCATTAAATTCCCACAAAATGTAGTCATTTATTTTCTGGATATGACATATTTTGTGTTATTTTTTCCAGATTTGATACTTTTTCGTATTTTGGTTTATACCATTTAAATGTTGATGCCATTCTTTTTTTTTTGGTAGAAACTTGGATCACTACTCAAATATTTGAAACACCGTGTGAATTTGCACGAGATTCATTCAGGTTGGTGTTTGGCCAATATCGCTGGGCGAAACATTAGGCCCATGCCGATCCAATGAGGCCTTATCTCCTAATTTTTTGAAAGTTATCATTTCTAAATGATTATATATACAAAAAAGCAGTTAATTATACTAAATTTATGAACTACCTAAAAGTAAATATTTTCCCCCAAATGAACATTGAACACTACCAGTCTCATAAACTGGTCAAAGAAGCGTAGTACTATTAATTAGGGTTAATTACAGGGACCTCCCCTGAGGTTTGGTGAAACTCGCGTTCATTCCCCTCTAAGAATACTAATTACTTGGACCTCCCCTGAGGTTTGCAAAACCTTACAACCGTTAGAGTTTCGTTAATTTTTGCTTACATCATCATAAATTTTTTGAAGATTGCCAATTTTGCCCCGACTTACTGTAGCAAATATGTATAAACTATATTACCCCTCTCAGCAAATGTTACATTGTTGCATGAGAATGGATCTAGTAGCAATGTCAAATTACATTTGTGGATTAAAATATTGTTAAATTTATATAAAATGTGTAATGACTTTATTAATGTATATTTATATTTAAAGTAATATTTTAAATATTTCTAAAGTATTTTCTTACTTATTGTAAAATATATGCAAAGAGAAATACACTACTAAATCTTACAAAAAAATATTTTTATTCAAATAAATATAAACATTGAAATTTATTTTTAATGTATAGATTTCCACATTGTCCCTCTTATTTGTGTATATAAATTCAAATAAATATAAACATTCAAAATTATTTTTATTATTATTTTTAGTGTTCTTATATTTTACTTGATAGAAAAATATTGAAAATACTCAAGTTTAATTTTTATGTCTTTAAATATAAAATTTTATAATGGTCAATAATGTTTTAGAAAAAATATTACACATGTTTATAAAATTTTATATTAGCCAATAATAAATATTACAGATATTACACATATATCAACTCAAGTTTTATTGATATGAAATAATTAAAGAACTTATTTGTTGGAAAATTATTACTTTTTAATTATTCATAAATATAACATAACAATTTTTAAAGAAAAAAAAATATATTCAATAATATTTTAATTTTTATAATAAAAATATAAGTATAATTTTTTATTAAAAAACCCTAAAATCACCCCACCCCAAACCCCCAATACTATTAAGCCCGATACTATTAAATAATATTTACTATAAAATACTAAAATAAATCTTGTTTACATAATTAATAAATTATTTTTTACGCTATTGATAAATTATACAGTATTGAAATATGTATTTTATAAAAATTTAACTAAAAAAATCAATAAATATTTTTTTCACAAAATTTAAAGATACTAATTGAAATACCCTTTTATTAAAATAATTATCTGTGAGGTATTTGTAAATAATTAAATTTATGGGTTATTTAAGTTTAATATTTTCAACAATGAAATCATAAATTTATATCTTACTTAAATACAATACAATTAAATAATATTTTATTATAAAATACAAAAATAAAATCTTACTTACATATTTATTATTACTATTAATTGCATAATTAATAAACTATTTTTTTTCTTTTTTATGTGATATAAATCGGGGTGGGTTAGTTTTTCTTTTCTTTTTATGAGTAAATTTAATTTTATTAAAGTTTGGGGACTAATAGGCAAATATAAATCTTTGTAATGTTTTGTAAACCTTAGGGGAGGTCGATGTAATTAAAATTGATGAGGGCAAGAGGGTAATTTCACGCATTCCATCCACCTCCGTTAGTCTCCGTTAGGGTTTTGTAAGATTTTGCAAACCTCAGGGGAGGTCCGAGTAATTAGTATTTTTAAAGGGGAATGAACGCGAGTTTCACCAAACCTCAGGGGAGGTCCCTGCAATTAACCCTATTAATTAATGTCATACTTTCTTCGCCACTAAAATTTTCAAGATTGCAATTTATCTGAAATTCATAAAACACTTTATGCTGAAGTAGATGCAAGTTTATATCAATTGGTTGCAATATTCAAGGATGGTGACATTCCTCATATTCATCGTCCTAGGTATATGCATATCAGAGCAAGTATATTTTTTATAGATTGTTCTAGTATACGTACTTCTGCATGAATTAAATCTTGGCCCAATGGGAGCAAATCGTTGCCAATTCTTTCTTGATGGATTTTGGCATAGAGTAGTGCTAGCCTCACAGCTCACAACCGGCCGGTTGTGGTTTAATTTTTTTTTTTTTTTTTGTCATTCATATATATGCATTACACATAAATAATTATCAAGAAATTATAGACCTTATTTGTAAATGATGAACCCTAAAATTTTAAACCTTAAATTAAATATTATGCATATTACATTGGGATATATTGGCATCATCCATATATAACTAATTCTATGCTATGTTGTTTAAATTCCAAAATTAACTTTATTTCATTTTCAAAATTCAGTTTTTGGAGATGATAAATTTGTGGTATAGGTATACATTGTTTGAATGAATCCATTAGACGTATAAGTCCGCCAACCTAAATACAATTTTTTATAAAGATAGTTTTGGTATTATTTTTTATAAATATAAGTGTCTAATTTATAATTTTTGAAGATTGAGTATCTTGTAAATAAAATAAAAATTTAATTCAACTATACACCTGTTAAACAGGTAATAGGTAACACATTAATTTCAAAAGCATAAATATTAGTTGTACAAAGGACTGTCAAGTTTGGGCTGTGATATAATCATTTTTCTTTGGCATGTAATAGATATATTTTACAGAATCAACTAACTATCAATTGTATATGCCTTTTTTGTATGAATATGCCAATTGAATTGACAATTAGTTTGTAAAAAGTAAAATATGACCTGTAGAAAAGCTATCATGCTGAGCTTTGGAAACTCTCCAAGAATTCTGAATATCCAAGAAAAAAAAAAAAAAAAAAAGGCATACTTTCATTACCAATAAAATTAAAAAAACTAATATTTAAAAGCACAATTCACATTTTGGCCACAAAATATTTATATTTTCGCACTTAAACCCTTACAGTTTAAAGAGCAATTGTACTTTGCCTTTCCATCAACATTTAAACAAGTTTTTAAATGATAACTGTTAAGACCATCTCCAAGAGACCATGTATAACTCAAATTATAAGAAATGATATAAGTTTTGACAAAAAAATGAGCTCCAAGAGAGCTCTTATATTTTAAAATCCACAAAAAATTATAAGTTTGGCCTCTTAAATATAAGAGGCCAAAGTTAAATTTTAAAAGTTCTTATTGCATTGATAGTACAATACTTTTGAACTTTTGTACTTTTCCCATAGAAAATTAAAAATGTTTTAATAGTAATTCATATTATTTTTTTAAATAATAATATTTTAATTTTATGTTACTTTTACGAAATATTTAATTTAAATTCATAGAACACGATAATTTAAATTAAATTATTAATATCTTATTATTATATTAAATAAATAAATAATATATATCCCACTATTACTTATACGTGAATCATAATTAAAAATACTTTATTCAATATTATCTAGATGTTGGAGTGAAATGGTGTTGTTGTTTAAAAGTAGAATCTTAAAATATAAATTAGCTGTTGGAGTGCGGAGTAAAAAAAGGGAATGTATAACACTGTTCACTCCTTAAAATTTAAGATAAGAGGTCAGAATTTAAGAGGGCTGTTGAAGATGGCCCACCTTGTCAACTTTTGGTGGTATTGGGCAACGATCCAAGTCAATTTGCATAATTTCGCAATAAGTTAAAATGATCGAGAAATAAAATGTATTTAAGATACACGTTGTTCAAATTCATGATTTTTGTTCAGTCTAATACAATAGGGTATTATGTTTGCATTTATATATTCAACATGCTTATTTATATAATTATAAAAATATATATTCTTTAAACCTCTAAAATTACATTTGCTCCCATTTAAAACCTATAATTATAATCAGTAAGTAGCTCTACTAATCAATATTCAGGGAGTTAAGTATGGAGATTATATGTTTAGGAAGTTAGTTGTAAAATTTAGAAAACTGTGAGAGGAGAATTGTAAACTGTCTAAATTTAAATGAATTAATATGGCGAGTGGTAAAAAGAAAATTAATATGTAATATTTTTTTAGAGCATTAATGGAGTATAAAACTTTTGCAAAGCATGATTTACTAAAATATGAAGTAGTAGTAGTTTTTACATTAATGCCCAACGGCACGTGCATTTAAAAATCAACAGGGAGAAGTTAATCTCTGGAATCATCCTGACCTTTCGTCACACTCAACCTCTCTAATCTAATTCTAAACCCTCGTAGAACTCTCTAGAACTAGTCCTCCAACCATTTTATTAAGCGCCCTTCACGCTTTCTGCCCCCAACGCAACGCTCAAAATCCGCAGTAATTGTTATTTCAATCTGTTCAGCTGAAGAAAAGAGTATTCTAAATTATTAGCAATTTCTGTTTTTTGGGATATTAGAAATGGAGGACGATTTCGAGATGCCACCGTTGGAAGGAATGGATGAGGACGACATGGAGGCGACAAGTGGATTGATGAAGGTCGGAGAGGAGAAGGAGATCGGAAACCAAGGTTTGAAGAAGAAACTCGTGAAAGAAGGTGAAGGGTGGGATACTCCTGATAATGGCGATGAAGTTTATGGTAATTCATTTTCGCGAATTTACCACTTGTAGTTGTCTAAAATTGATTTGAGTGTTTGTTTTGATTAATGTGTTGCTTATTTGCCTTTTCAGTTCATTATACTGGCACGCTGTTGGACGGAACTAAATTCGATTCGAGTCGTGATAGGGGGGAGCCTTTTACCTTCACTTTAGGCCAAGGTTTGTTTTGTTTTTTGATTTTTAATAGCTATACGATGCTTGAGTGAAATTAGGTTGCTATTAATATGTACGATGCTTGAGTGAAATTAGATTGCTGTTTATCATGTTGAAATGCTTCCGTAGTAATCTGTTGGTGAGACGAGATGCATTTCTTTCTTTCTTTTCCAATCACCTAGGGAAATTGTTGAGATGTCATAAACTGAATGAAAAGCTTTAATTATAACAGAATGCTTTTAGTTTACTTGATTATGTAAATGATCAGTACTCAGAATGTATCTTGTTAAGCTGATTGGTGTATGATCAGTAATATATGGGCTTACAGTGAATGATAGCGGTGTAAAACCTGAAAGCATGGTTCAGGCTTTTATAGATTCTTTATTTTGGTTTGTAAAAGTGATGTTTAACTTTCTCAAAACAAGCTTCTAGCTGATCTTCTAATAAAATCTTCTGTTTTTGAATGATCTGTCTCGTTGAGAATGCATATGACCTCCTATATTTTGTAACAGGACAAGTCATCAAGGGATGGGACCAAGGTATCAAAACTATGAAGAAGGGTGAAAATGCCATCTTCACTATACCGGCTGAGTTGGCATATGGTGAATCTGGCTCTCCTCCTACTATCCCTCCAAACGCAACCTTGCAATTTGACGTTGAATTACTATCATGGGTCAGTGTTAAGGACATCTGCAAGGATGGTGGGATATTCAAGAAGATCATCAAAGAAGGAGAAAAATGGGAGAACCCCAAGGATGCTGACGAAGTGTTTGGTATGCAAACATGCCCCTTCAATTTAGAGTATGTTAATGTGTGACTCACTTGTTACTAAACTACAATGTTCATCATAATGCAGTCAAATATGAAGCAAAACTTGGAGATGGAACTGTAATTTCTAAGTCCGACGGTGTTGAGTTCACTGTAGGGGAAGGTACGTGTCTGAACAATCATGAGGAAATTTGATTTTTTTTTGTTGGTGTTTATTTGACATGGTAAATGTGTGTGTAGGTTACTTCTGCCCTGCCTTATCCAAGGCTGTGAAGACCATGAAGAAAGGCGAAAAGGTCCTTCTAACAGTCAAACCTCAATGTAAGATGTTACGCTATCGCTAACTATCAGGACGCGAAACTGGGATTTGGTTTTCTCCTATGTTCTTACATCATCTTTCATTTTGATGCAGACGGTTTTGGTGAGAAGGGAAAACCAGCCTCTGGTGGTGAAGGTGCTGTACCTCCCAACGCTACATTGGATATCTCTCTGGAGCTGGTGTCCTGGAAGACGGTCTCCTATGTGACAGATGACAAGAAAGTTGTCAAGAAGATAATAAAAGAAGGGGAAGGGTATGAGAAGCCCAACGAAGGAGCTGTTGTTAAATGTAAGCAATTAAACTTAGCATATGCCAGTATATTACCTTTTACTTGCAATATTGTAAATCTGATGACATCTTTGTAATTTGGCCAGTGAGATTGACTGGAAAGCTTCAAGATGGCACAGTCTTTTTCAAGAAAGGTCATGGAGATGGCGAAGATGATCTCTTTGAATTTAAGACAGACGAAGGTATACATAATTGCATTTCTTAGGTCAATATTAACTTATTTCTTAGTGTTACTGAAACTTTTTCTTTGTTAAATAGAGCAAGTCATTGAGGGGCTGGACAGGGCTGTGACATTAATGAAAAAAGGAGAAGTAGCAGTCTTGACTATTGCCCCAGAGTATGCATTTGGTTCGTCAGAGTCAAAGCAAGAGTTGGCTACAGTACCTCCAAACTCAACTGTATATTATGATGTAGAGCTTGTCTCTTTCGTCAAGGATAAAGAATCTTGGGATATGAGTACCGAAGAGAAAATTGAGGCTGCTGGTAAGAAGAAGGAAGAGGGGAATGCACTATTTAAGGCTGGCAAGTATTTGAGAGCCTCAAAAAGATATGAAAAGGTAATTAAGTTGTGTTCCGTTTCGATCGGATGTTCAATTTAATCACGCCGTAACCTTTACTTGATCAGTGAACGGCTTTACCATTGCTTTCAATCTGTAACCTTGGAGGATATTGGCTGCATATTCTTTTGATTTTACATATGGCTAATGTAGAACTTTTCAATACAGGCTGCGAAGTATATTGAATACGACACCTCCTTTAGTGAGGAGGAAAAGAAGCAGTCCAAGGCACTGAAGGTGACCTGCAACCTGAATAATGCAGCTTGCAAGTTGAAATTAAAAGACTATAAGCAGGCAGAAAAGCTCTGTACTAAGGTATGGTTAGCTTCTTTGTTGTAATTGTATCTTTCTCGAAACTCAAAGGGTTTGCAGGGTTTGCAGAACTGACGAAAGAATTTGTTGTTTAGGTTTTGGAACTTGAGAGTACAAATGTGAAGGCACTCTATAGAAGAGCTCAGGCGCATATGAACATGGCTGATTTGGATTTGGCTGAATTTGATATCAAAAAAGCACTTGAAATTGATCCTGAGAACAGGTTATATGAGAAATTTTGTTTTGTCACTATATTTATTTCCACTTCATGATAGAGCTATGATCTTAAAAGTCTTTGTTTACGTGCGATGGGAATAGGGACGTGAAGCTTGGATACAAAACTCTAAAGGAGAAGGTAAAAGAATACAACAAGAAGGATGCAAAGTTTTACGGCAACATGTTCGCGAAATTTACCAAGGTGCAGCACTTTGATTCCGGTGTTTAAAGCCCTATTGTTTCATATTCTTATAGGGTGGTTGGATGAGCTCTTTTTCTTTTCTGTGTTGACATTTACTGATCTCCAATGTTTTCCAATATTAATGCAGAACACAGCTTCGAAGGAGGTGGAGGCTGTACCGATGAGCATCGACAGCAAGGCATAATCATTATAAGAGCTCTAATTTTCAGTTCTATTGACTATTGAGATAATTTTTTTCTTTTTCTTCTTTTCTATTAATACTACCTCTTAAGCATAAAGAGAGCTCTAATGAGCATTCTTGGATATTGAGAGGATTTGCTTGGGTGTTTGGATCTATGCTGATTTCTGCCTGTGTTATCATATATGTATGTACCTTTGAGCAATAAACTTCCTTTCCAATTTATGATTCCATGTCTTACTTAGAATCTTAGAATCTGCAGTATGTTATGGTAGTTTTGATAATCTATTTGAAACCTAGAAAATGTAGTGCTAGCTCTGATAATTCATTTGAAATTCAGAAAATGTAGCGATCGATATAGTGATTAAACACCTGAAAATGGTAAATTAATGGGTTGGACGGTATGGTGTTGTGGTGGATCAAAATAATTCAGTTTCTACTTCTCAGAATTTGGTTGGTTGTCAAAGATGAATCGCTTGACCTCGTTGAGCCGGTCATTAGATACCAATGAGGAGAAAGTAGTGATGATATTCAACCATGAACAATATTCTGATGATAATACAGCGTTTTCTAACCCAAATAACACTGTTAGCTATGTCCATGCTTTGGAATAGGATGTTTTATATGCTTTACACAGTTCAGATTACAAATTTTCTTTTGATGAGATTAGTTCATTCAAATATTTAATTAAATAAAAGTTTTAATAAATTGAGTCGGATCAGGATCAAATAACCCCATCGACAGAATTAACTTCTGGAGTAGAAAAACGTTAGTATTTTTCTTTATTGATTTATTTTCATTACTTTGACAATTTTATTCACACAAATTTTAGTTCAATTCTTTTCTATTAAAACCAAAGTTCAATTCTTTTCTATTAAAACCAACAGATGATTGATTTAGTGGAAGGGACTGTCAACTACGAAGTAGCGGACTTAGGTTCGAATTTTTGTTGGAAAAAATTTTCACTTTATGTGTCCGATGCGCTTCAAAAGAAATTAAATCCTTGGGAAACCAAAAAAAAAATTCTTCCCTAATAAAAAAAAAAATTTAGTTCAATTCAATCTAGTCGAAATTAATTCAACAGAAAGAAGTTTACCAATATGAATCTTTATTTAAACCAAGGTACCACTCGTGGATTTACATCCAAAAGAAGAAGGTGATGCCATCGAGGTTGCCAAAATCGCAAAGCATATATATTCGGTTGCAGAAGCCTTGTGAAATTTCTACATATTGACAAAAATGGCCATTGTCCAAAATTGTGGTGCTTGTGGGAACAAAAAAAAAAAAAAAAAAAAAAAAGAAGAAGAAGAAGAAGAAAGGAAAATTCAATTCAGATTCACACTCTCTGATTTTTCTCTCCAATGCAAATTATGGAGGGTTAAATGTCGAAAGCCATCTGAAAGAGAAGTAGTTCTGATCCTAGAGGGATAATATCAACCACTTGAGTCCATCCGATGGATATGTTGTGAATATTTTATATCCCTCTTTTTTTTTTTGTATGATTTTATTTACCATACTCGCTTCTATCGCATTATAAACTGTATTGTTACTCTTGCTTCCGTCGGGATAAATCTGATCCCTTCCCCTATTCCCCTACATATATAGGATAAAGTATGTGACAGTCTGCTACTTATGTCCTCCTGTTATATCTCCCTGATATATGGATGCAGTAATCAGAAACAAAACAACAGAATATTAAGCGTATAAGTTCAATTAATAAAGTCGTATGTGAATGTTTTTCTTTTTTCACAAAAGATGTTAATGTACATCACCCTGTCAATTACAACAGCAAAGAATGAAAACCTTGAAACTCTAAAGGCGAAAAGCTGCAAAATTTACACGGGGAACGTGTACCATAAATTACATCAAAGTAGTACCATATAAATAATTCCAATCATCTTCCTATTTCTATACTCGCACAAAAAGAATTATCGCGATAAGAGCAGTATGCATCAGATATTGTAAGGGAGTAAACATTGCAATCTTCTGACAAATATATGAACATAGCTACCGCGCTTCACAATTTCACACGAACTACAAAGGTAAATTGTACCTGCCTTTGAGGACCTTTCACTCCTTGCAAACCCAATGCGGAAGAGTTTGTTCTTTCACCGAGTTAACTTACTTGTTCCCCAATCAAATCAAGTCCAACAATAAGAAACGTAACACCTTGAAATAAGAGGAAGTAGAAGTGAATTCCTTGTGCAGACAGCAAGCTTCTCACTGAAGCAGTCAACAAAATAAACGAAAGAGCAAGTTCCTTTCTGTACAAACGATTTCTCCGTTTCTTTCCAACTTTTTTATTCATTTCTAACTTGTTAAGTTCAGCTAGGCCCGACTCAGAGGAGGATCTAGGAACACCACTTTCCATCAAATGTGCCGATTCATTTTCCATAATGGCAACTAAATCTGCTTCTGAAGATCTGCCTAGTTTTTTAGTAACAATCCATTCATAAGAACTTCCTAATTTGAAGAGACCTGATATCATTGCATTGAATTTGGTCACAGACATTGTGTTTTCGAATAGGAGATATGGCACAATAAATGGAAATGATCGCGGAGATGGAAGGATGTTTAGTATGGAGACTAGCCCTGGAACATAACAAACGACCCAAAATGGTAGCTGAGCTTCGGGTAGGAACATAGTCAATGGGAGAATAATGCAGAAGAGTGTGAATGAGTAAAAGGGTAGAATTAGCTTCCGAAGGAGGAAGAAAAGAAATATTAGGTTTGCTTTCTTGAGGAAACTCACCTGGAATGTACAACATGAACTAATATAATTAGCTAAAATCAATCAAGCAAAACAGAGATGATTATCAAATATAAATAGTTAGTAGTAAGTAATCATAGATAAAGATATAGGAGGTTTATTCTGATAAACATGCGCATGCAAGCACTTTCGATAGATTCCCAAATTGGTAAGTTAGAAAATTGTTTCAAAGCCTACGTGAAGTTTTGAGGAACACAAGGCAAATCTTCCATACAAAGTATTGCATAATCACCTCATTTAGAAGTTTATGTAGAGATAACCGACACTGAATATTTATTTCATTTCATACAAACTCTCACATGTAGGAAATATTATTTATACTGAGGCCTAACATTTGACCTTTTCTCATAAATGGGTAGTGGTGAGACTCGACGACATAACTTCTTATTGGTCTGATGCATATTGAATGATCACCTCATTTGAGAGCTTAAGTTGTTAGAGATGAAAGATACTAAAGATTTAGTACTTCTAAAAAGACAAATATTTGAAGAGGTTGCGTTGGGGAGATCCAAGGAGAAGATCTCCATTAAAGATGAAAGAAACCATTGACCAGCTTATTTATCTAATCACTGGTCTCCTCATGTTCTCAAATAAAATAAGCTCACCAACCCTTTAATTGAACTACATAGATGATGTGGTATCTACATCAAATGTATTCATTTTGTTCTCTCGAATATCATTAATAGAGCTATGCTTCGAGTGCCAGTCACTGGGCTTAAAGAAACCGTGTATCCAGAAGCAAGATGTCTTGCCAACTTTACATAAGCTCCTTGTTGAAGTTTTTTCTTTTCTTTTTTTTTTCTCTCTATTTTTTTTTAGTAATTAATATGAAATATGAATCATTCCTTCTGTTTCACTCATTTTTTTCTGCTTCTGTTTTGTTCAGCAACTTATTAATTCATCAGAGGTGAAAGTGCAACAAGGCTGGATAAGTAACTGATGCTGACTTGAAAATGTAATTACAAAATGGATGTTACCAACCTTAGAATGCAGTATGTCAACAAAGCACAAGCGGAACAATTGCATTGGTCCTGAATGCCAGCGGTGTTGCTGCTTCTTGTATGCTTCATAAGACTCGGGTAGTTCACATAGGCACTGCAGAAAAGACCAGACCAGCAAACTTATAACCACATTTAAATGAACAGGGCCTTACCCAAAACTTCAAGAGCAGTTTGCGCACAAACCTTGACATCATTTAAGTAAATGAATTTCCAACCACATAAGTGAGCACGGACAGCAATATCCATGTCTTCGACAGTTGTCCTATCTAACCAGCCACCACAATCCTCCAGGGCCTTGATTCTCCAAACACCAGCCGTTCCATTAAAACCGAAAAAATTAATGAACCACCCGTTGACCTGTTGCTCAACTTCAAAATGAAAGGCCAGATTTATATTCTGCAGCCGCGTAAGCAAATTCTCATCCTTGTTGACAAAAGCCCACCTGGTTTGCACCAATGCAAGGTCATCTTTTCCCTTCAAAATCCAGGATTTAATTATTAAACACCGACCATAATTTTACACAGCCTATTACAAAACTTAACAAAACTGTGTTGCCTATAGGTTATCATGGATATGGTGAAGTTCTTCAATCTTGCTGAAAAATGAGGTGGACACCAAGCAATTCTGTGCTTTTCGAGATACTTATTCGATGTTTTTAAGAAACAAACTGGTACTTATTTTCCATTCAGTAATGGATTTAATGAAGGAATGTATGGAAACCATATCAAATTTATTCTATCATGTCATACAGACCATTATGTCTTAAACTTAGTTATTTCCTAAATTAATTTATTTCTTAATTCACTTTGCGTATTGTAACCAGATTACCTTGAAGTAAGGAATAGTGCTCTTCAGAAAATCCGGTGCTGGCTGGAAATCCGCATCAAAGATGGCTACAAACTCATAATCTTTCACATAATCACAACTCATTGCAGATTTAAGGTTCCCTGCTTTATAGCCAGTGCGAATAAGACGGTGTCTATATATGATGCGGACACCTCTCTGTTGCCATTTCTGTACTTCTGCTTTAATAAGGGATTGGACATCTGTATCACTGGAATCATCTAATACTTGTACAAGCATTCTCTCCCTAGGCCAATCCTGGACGCATACTGCTGCAATAGATTGCTGGTATACCTGAGCAGCATCAGAAAAAAACACTAATAAGTACAAGGATAAAAATAATCATATGTTAACGATGGAGAATTATAGAATCCGAAGTTCAGAATATGAACTTTTTTCACTTTTCTTATCCTTTTGCTTTTGGGAGAGACATGGGAGACGTGAAAAACACATCAGTACATACTTGTTAAGTACATGAATCAGGTGCCTTTGAAGCTAGACATAGCATTCAAGAAGCAGTCATTTACATAACAAGAACCAGAAATTTGGTTACATGATTATACTAAGATTTTAAACTTCACAATGAGTACTTGATTTGTTGATTTATATACCAATGTCTACTGGTAAAACTGAGAAATACAATGAAAATGGTCATGATAATAGATGGACTACAAATTATGAAAAACTATAATTTTAAGGAAGCTTTTCCATAGAAAAAGACCTAAACCCTACTTTATATATTATTAGAATATTAGGTTTCTGGACATCATGATATGGGAAAATGCAATTATAAAATAAATGCTAGGGTAATACACTAATATGGCTGATAAAGTAGAAAAGAAAGGTTATGTTCCTTTAAGACTCATTGAAAAACCCATAAACTTTCCATAGCAAGAATGCTAATAACTAGTTGGTTTTTCGTCAATTCTTAATTTATCGATGCCTATGGTGTATGGCATTTCCAGAGTAAGTGTATTTATTGCTATTTTAATATGCTGTTGTGGGCCGTAGCCTACTGAGTAAGAAGATGTCAAAGAAACGAAAGAAGCATTCGCTTAAGGAAAAAAGTCACTGTTGAATTAAGTCTAAAAATGCCCCTTTGCAGCAAAAGTGATCCCTTTATACAGAACATAAATTAAGTCAACATGGTTTATTTACGACGTTCTTCCTCTTGGAAGCCATTTAAAAGTAGGCCTCTTTTGGTCAATGATGCTTAATTACTAAATAACTTTTTGGGGAGCAAAGAATATCCTTGCTCTTTAAACTTTTACTTGTTGCAGTTTCCTGAGACATTTATCATTCCTGATTGATATTATACTGCTTTGCAAGGAGAAAAAAGTATCTTGGCGACCTGGGCAATGAGATCAATTTTTATCTTACAGTTAGAAAAGTTGTTTTTGTTACCCTAAGTTCCAGAAAGTTTATAGATTCAACATAATAGTTTTAAATTGTACAATTCAAAACTATTAATAAGTATGCTTCATTGAATGCTTCTTTTCATTTTTCAAAGAAAGTAGCATTCAACTTCATTCTTTTCATATATATAAGCAATTCGCACATTAAGTATGCTTCATTGAATGCTAAATAGCTGTATATTTGTCACTAGCATACAGACAAACACATATGTTTCATGCATAAAACACCCTCTATCAACGAGCATTTATTTCTCAAAAGATTGTGGACATTGAATTCCAATATAACCTAAAGGAGTCAATTTAATTCAAAGTATTTTGTCCTTTATATTTTTCCATCTGACCTACTATGCAGGACAAGACAAAATACCAAGTTGCTAGAAAACTCCAAGATGTTAAATTCTTTCAAAGTAGTTCTATTCATGAAGTGTTCTAAACTTCAAAATTTGTATGTAACTTAGCATAGAAGCATGACCTAATGTGATGAGTTCTTGCATCCTCCCTAACCATTCGAGATTTTTGAGGATGCAGTAACAAAATAGTATTTCCTAAATTTACTAAAATCACCAATTTTTAAGCAACGATATCATGAGCATCAAATTCAATAAACATAAGATATGGAATGCATATACAAATTAAAAAAAAGGGGGGGGGGGGGGGGGGGGGGGGGGGGGCAACAAAATATACTCCTCTCATAAAAGCAACATACTTATCACTGCCTGAAGAAGTATTAAGGATTCGAAAAACCTACATTTTCTTACCTCCCTTTCATTGCACATAGGTATCTGCACCAGCACCATGGGATAATCCTCTATATTCTCAGCTCCCTCCACTGTCGGTCTTAACCCTCTCAACTTAATATAGAAAAAACCCAGCACCAACGCCAATCGATCCACCGACTGTATCAAAAACAACACTATGCAAACATTCGTCAAGCTCTGCAGCGGCGGCGCCAAATAATTCGCCCTAATTACCAACCACTTCGCATAAACGTACTCAACTAAATCCTCTGGTTCCAGAGTAGGAGGACTAAAATGCCACCCCCTATAGTACGCTACTAACTCGAACGAAAGCAGGAAAACACTCACTAACAAGAAGAATTTTATGATCCTGTAGAACTTCGATTGCGAACGCGGCGGCGTGGAGGCGGTGACGATCCGACGATTCGCAGTGCGGATGACGGAAATGAATCCGTTGGTGAGGAATGCTAACGTGTGCGCGATTTGGTGGATCTTAAGAAGGTAAATCCACGATAACTGCCGCGCGCTTCGGGAACGGTCCTTCTCCGTCGCTGCCGCAGTAGATGTAGGGTTTTGGATGTCTACCGTTAAGAATCCGGTAGTTTGAGAGGTGGAGGAAGTTAAGTCGTCGTTGCTGGCTCGCTGCTTGTTCCACCATTCCTGAAACTCGTGGTTTGGTGGACGAGACATATATATTCACGGAGAGGGTGTATGATGTGGCGGCGGCGGCGGCGGAGGTAGTGGTGGATCTGATTATCAATGTCGAATCATTGCGTGCATTGTGTGTGACTATGTGTGTTGGATCCGGAGAAAGTGGGTAGGAGAGGAGAGCTGAGAAGAGAAGAGAAGAGATGTAAAGCAGTGGACCAATAATGGTAGGGATGTGTGTAACACGGCCTGTTTGTTTTGCAATCATTATCATATTTTTTTCCTTCTGAATTTTGAGAATTGTATTTGAATTCAAACTAAGTTGTTTAAGAATGAGTTTTAATGAAGTTGATTGAATCAACTGAAAATTAGTAGTTTTTTTCTATATATTTTGTTATTGTAACCAAGTTAATTTCTAAATTGATTTAAAAAATTAATAAAATGATAATTATAGTTTCAATTTAATTCATGAAGTTTTAGATAATTAAGTTCAAACAAGTTTTTAGCTATGTTATTCGAACTGGGCCTTTGACGTGTAAATTGAATTTTAATCTTTTATTGCAATTGTCTTAAAAATGTTAGAAATGAATTATAATGATATAACATATTATTGAATAATATAGTAAAAAATATTCAACCTCAATCTTAATGAAAACAAGTTTAATATCATTTGATTGTGTGATGATTCAATTTTTTTTATTATCCGCAAATTTGAACTTTCTAGGTTCAAGTTTTTTTATACTCATTATTAGATTACATAATAACTCGTGAATCATATTTTTATGATTGGCGCCAATTAAAATTTTGACTAAATTAAATTTTTTGGAACATTAAATCGTAGCACATAAGTACTATAAAATTAAACAGAAACGTAGAACCCAACATATATGTTTTATCCATATATTCTCAAACAGGAAAAAGGAAAAGACCAACACTGTCCATATGCTAGCTAATTAGGGCGCGTGAAAAATAGATTTTTAAGTGGACAAAAAGACAGATGATTATGTAATTAAGGGCCTCAGTTATATTGTTCAAATCGCATTCGGAGAAATATACAACACGCTTTGAAATTGAATGACGACTTTAGTCAAAGTCAACACCCTCGTTGATTCAGAGAGGGTTTTTCTGTATCTACATTTGAAGACTCTCACTCCACTTGGAGCAAAGCAATTGCGTATACTAATTTTAGGAGTACAGCCATGGATTCAAACGGAGTCTCATCGGCATCGGACATCCGCCGCGAAATCGCCTCTTTAGAGGCCGCCAAAGCGCAAATTGAGGACCGAATATCAACCCTGCAAGCTCAGCTCAGTAATTGTAGCTCCATCGGCAGGGCAAAAGAGGAAATCGAGGAGAACAGGTTCTCTGCTCCAAGCCCCACGGAAACTATTTCCGATGGCCAATTGTCGGCCGATATGATTTATAGATACAGCCGCCATCTCCTGCTACCTTCGTTTGGTGTTGAAGCGCAGGCAAATTTGTTGAAGGCTTCGGTGTTGGTTATTGGTGCCGGCGGCTTGGGTTCACCTGCTCTGCTCTACCTTGCAGCTTGCGGTGTCGGTGGGTATAGATACTAATTAATAGAAGAAGATTAAATGCTAATTTGACTCTTTATTGAGTGGATTAGTTACTGTTTAGTTTATTGCAGGACGTGTTGGTATTGTTGATCATGATATGGTGGAGCTTAACAATCTGCACAGACAGGTAAATAGGAAAAGGAAGTAATAAAACTCTTGGTCCTGTGATTATTATCTTTTTTTTTTTTTTTTTTGGTCAATTTTCTTGATGATTTTACTTTTACTTCTTAGTAGTTAATACTCTGAAAAGAAATGTGGAATCAAGCAATTCATTCTTTTGGTCAATTAAACATAGTAAAATTAAGCAGGATAAAAATTGTTGAAATCATCTAAAGATGGAAATTTTGAGGAGGCTTGTATCTGCGCATACAAAACACAAAATGGATTCTTCTTCTAAAGCAGAATACACCATTGGTCTTGTTAAAGAGTTGCAAATATGACATTTCGCCTTCTGTGCAACATTAAAAGACTCAACCTTTAGTGAGGATGCTGTCTAAAAGTTCTAAGATTTGAAGTGGGCACCACACTGGATTTGTGTTTAAGAGGGTATCAACGAAAACAGAAAAACAATTGTTCGAAAAAAACTTTTCAATGATGGTGTTAATTGGGAGAAAATTATTATTTTAGAAGTGATTTTATGGTCTATAGCATCAGATGAACCATAAGGAATCAAATATGCATGTGATTTTTAGTGAATAGAATGTACTATAAAGGTTCTACGACATGCATTGCATTGCCGTACACTCTGCATTTATCTTTTTGTGCGATTATGACAATTATTGTCGACCCATTGATAAACTGTATAATTTTTTTTTCTAGATAATTCATACTGAAGCATACATTGGAAGATCAAAAGTAGAGTCAGCTGCTGCTGCTTGTCGCGCGTATGCAACTTATTAATCATCATATTAATGTTTGTTTTTTATAAACAAGTAAAACAGCAGTAAAGTAGCACAAAAAGTTATTTTATTCGAAGTTTACAATTTTATGTTAAATGTGCTGGTTTTACCTATGATTCAGCTTAATATTGTTTGTTCAGGATTAATTCCACTGTCCAAATTGTAGAGCACAAGGAAGCATTCCGTACATCCAATGCCGTGGATATTATTAGCAAGTATGATGTGCCTTTATCTATGAGATGTCCTGCAATAGCATGTTACTTTTGTCGGCTGTAGTTAATATTGCGATGAAATTTCACTTGCAACTTATAATGTTTTATAGGTATGACATTGTTGTAGATGCAACCGATAATGTTCCTAGTCGTTACATGATCAGTGATTGCTGTGTTGTGTTGGGTAAGGTGAGTTGTTGTTTGCTATATCTTTCGAGAATAATCTTCCAAAAAATATGAAAAAATCTGAACACATCGATTCATGTGTTGAATATTCATTTCACTGGTTTGGAGCTTCTTAAAGAGTTGCTTTTAACTTCATATTTTATCCAATTCAATATGTTATTCTGTCCCAGCTATTTATTGTAACATGAAAATCATAATATGGCATGTTAGTCCTAAAATTTTTAGCTGCAAATGCTTCCATCATGCCCATAACATTTTTAGGGTATGATGTGAGTTGCCCCACCCTATTTATTGCAAGCAAATTTTTACATTTTACTGACCAACAGTCTTTGTGCTTGTAGCCTCTTATTTCTGGAGCTGCACTTGGACTGGAAGGGCAGGTATATATGTCTGTATGATAACCTAGAATTATGAACTTCATTAGAGTGTAAAAAATGCTGATAATTCCCGTTGCTTATGTCATCCTCTTTTATTCATGCAGCTCACTGTTTATAATTACAATGGAGGTCCATGCTATAGATGCCTTTTTCCAACTCCACCACCGACAACAGCGTGCCAGAGATGTGCAGATAGTGGAGTCCTGGGAGTAGGTATACCAAGCATGTAACACGTCTCTAGTGGTTTTAGAATTATACTGAAGAATAGTGTTAATAATTTGATAGTTGTCCTGAAATCATTCTCTGTGTTTCTAATTTTTGCCAGAATATGATTTTAACCATTTAACTAGTACTTGGTTCACAAAAGATTGTGTTCCTTTTCTCTTTATGTCCTTCCATTTATTTAATCCATTTTCTTTTGTTTTTCTTAACATTTGTGCTAAACTGAGCCACAACTGCAATTGGTTGAAGAATCTGACCTTTTTCCCAAGTCAAAATATCTGAAATATGTTTCTAGACCAAATGTAGTAATTTAGCAAGTTGAAATGTAGTTTTGCTTCAAATGCTTGCATCAATTTTTGTTTGTTTGAATTTTTTGAACTACAGTTCCAGGAATTATTGGGTGTCTCCAAGCTCTGGAGGCCATAAAAGTTGCAGGTGCCATTGGGGAACCACTTTCAGGACGGATGCTTCTGTTTGATGCACTTTCTGCACGAATTCGTATTGTATGTTTCCTTTCTTGTTTAATTTAATGTCTAATCTAGGCAATTCCATGTTTCTTAATGTGAGGAGTTCATTTGAATGTTAGATCAATTGTTCTCTAGTCTTCCATGGTTCTGGATCTCATTTGCGTTATATTTACTTGTTCAAATATTCATTCTGTCTTTGTACATATGTATTAAGCCGTGCAAATACATCTTTCATTCCCCTAATCTCAGGCTATTGCATATCTTAGGTCAAAATTAGAGGGAGATCATTACAATGTGAAGCCTGCGGAGAAAATACAACTCTTACACCACAGAAATTCCGTGATTTTGACTATGAAAAATTCACTCAGTCACCCCTATCGACGGTGGGTATCTATTTTGATCTAAAGATTTGAGCTCACTTGGCTTGTCCATTTCCTGACATTATAAAACCATTGCAGTCTCCATTGAAGTTAAACCTTCTTCCAACAAATGCTAGAATAACAAGCAAGGAGTACAATGAAAGAAACATAAAAGGTGAAGCACATGTATTAGTAGACGTGAGACCATCTCATCACTACAAAATCATTTCGCTCCCAAAGTCATTGAATATCCCTCTTGCAAGTTTGGAGGCGAGGCTATCGGAAATTTCTGCAGCCTTGGGAAGGGATGAAGGGGCCAAGACCGAAAATGATGGTTCAAGTGCTTCCCTATATGTTATTTGCAGAAGAGGCAATGATTCACAGAGGGCCGTTGAATACCTTCATAAAATGGGGTTTACTTCAGCCAAGGATATAGTTGGGGGGCTCGAGTCATGGGCAAATGATGTGGATCCAAAGTTCCCAACTTACTAGCAATAGGTTTGTCTCTTATTCTTGCCTAAAATCAAATGTTTAATGTGCTTTGGGTGGAAAGAAATGTTGGGCATATTTACTTCTGTAATTGATTGATGAACTCTAAAACTTTATTTGATTCTCACGAGATATCGGGTTATTAGACACTAAATGCAGTAAATATGAAACCATTTGTTTACATATATGTTTTATTTCACTTGAACTCGACAAATGTAACTCATTTCTGCACTTTCTAAAGAGCATTCTGGTATAGTCTATTAACATGATATTGATATTGAGGTTGTCATTCAAGGAGTGGTTTAAATATGACAATCTAACCTATCTAACCCACTCCCTCCTTAAATTCTGCTTATTTAATAGGATCCGATCTTACATGGATATATACAACGACAGAGGTACTAATGAAATTTTCTAAAAAGTCTAATACATTAACAAAATTACATCATTATGGAGTAGATTTTTATATCATATAAGAAGTATAAAAAAACATCACTTAACCTAACATAAAAATGTGAATAAGATTATGGTAGAAATGTCAGTGAGATTTATTGCATATATGTGACAAGTTGTATTTAATTAACATCGGATAAAGCTAATACATGTACTTAAAATGTCATTCTTTATTGTCATAAATATTTTAGAAGCGTTTTTAAAGTATCGCACGTAAAAAGTGTCTACGAGTGTCCTGTCAAGTTCGAGTATCAAATACTCCATTTAGGCCATCTCCAATGGAGGCTTCCGGGGCCGGGGCGGGGTCGGGCTGTGGAGGGGAAACGGTTGGAGATGGAAGAGGGGCTCGGGGCGGGGCGGCTGGAGGGCTGGAACGGGCGGGGCGGCAGGCTGATAATAACACGCCTAATTTGTTTGTTGATAATAATTAATTTGTTTGTTGATAATTAGTTCTTTCCTTTTTTTCTTTTATTTCTTTTGAGCCATAATTAATGATAATAACACGCCTAATTTGTTTGTTGATAATAATTAATGAGGCATAATTAATGTGATATTTATGCATAATTAAGGAGCCTTAATTAATGTGATATTTATGTTACTGTAGTTATTTAATTAATGTGTTACTTTAATTAATGTGTTATATACTATATATAATTAGTGTGTTACTTTATATAATTATGATATACTTATAGATATAGTATATAGTATGATTAATTATTTAAAGTAATTTTAAATAAAATTATGATATACTTATAAATATAGTAATAGTCCATTTAATTTTAATGTCTTTCATTGTAATTAAAAATTTAATCATTTAACTACAATATTGGTGGTGGCTATAATTTTTTAAAAATACGGAATTAGTTAAAAATAAAATTAAACACTCATACAAATAAAATTTAGATTAATATTTAATTTAAATTAAATATTTAAATACATACTAAAATTGATAAATACTTGTTTGTTGTATTTCCTTCCTTGTTTGTTGTATTGCGTATTATGTATTAATTTTAAGTTACTTTAATTATTTACTCTCTTTAATTTTAATATTTTAATATAATTAATAATTAAATTACGAGTACTAATAATTATTACTATTATTAATATTAATATTAAAAAAAATTAAAACTATAATATTAATAGGTGAGAGTGGGCAAAGGAAAAAAATGAAATTAATTCCTCCACGGAGCCCTGCCATTGGAGACGGCCAGACAGGGCTCGGGGCAGCCCTGCTCCATTGGAGATGGCCTTAGAAGCATAGTACTTTTAAGTATTAATTGCAGTACCGTCCTAGAAAATGACTGATCATTATATCTTAAAGTCTTAATATGCATGTCCTTCAATGTAGAATCTAATAATGAAAGGTGAAGTCATTTTTCAAGTGAAAATGAATCGGTAACTATCAAAGGAAAAAACATTATTGATGAACTTGTTTTAGTGAAACTACTTTTTCAGGGGAACATTATTAATATATAGCTTTTAGTGTGGAATATTTTTAATTCTATGAGATTTAAATTCCCGTTATTTCTCTGTAGAACGATTGCTTTTGCGTATTCATGCTTTTACAGACTTGTTGATCTATTTCCACACAAGTCTCCTTAGAAAAATTACGTAGCGTGATGAAAAAGAACACTTTGATGGGTCGGGTATGAAGCTCCTTTCGTGATCTATACCTAAGTACCAAACCTATTTTTTTGTTGATTACAAGAATGACCCACAAGTATTATTACATAAGATGTGTTGGCATGAGTCAATTGCTCACTTACAAATTGAGTACTACTCATCTTACTCTTTAGTAAGCTGCATAAAAAAATTTTGGCAAATGTCGCAACTACTTAGCCAAAAATGGGCAGACAAGAGATTTTTGACAAAGAAAAGGCCACCCCAACAAATAAATCACAAAGTGGGAAGAAGATAAGTTATAAGTTGTAAACCATGATTGATTATGTAGAGTACTCGTCTTCATCCAATGATGACAATAGTTTCTGTAATTCAGCTTCATTTTTACATCTAGTTTTGTGTAGTCGAGCTTTCGTGTTAGAGCGACATATGCCAACGCAGCCTATGGCTATCGCGTGAGGTTGGTTGTATCATTGCATGTAGTCATTTAGTTGTGCGTCCTTCACTATTTGTAAACCAATCAATTGTTGTAGGGCATGATCGATCATCTTAATTCCTCGACTATTGCACATCCTCGAAATATATTATCTGATTTTATAGAGCTAATCCAATGCATAATACAAAGTGAGAGAATTTTTTATGGGGAGAGATCAAGAAATGTTTATTTTTTAGTATAAGATAAAGGTCCAACTTTAATATACATGGAGAGATTATCCTTTTATATCGTGGTTATGTTATATTGCCAGGGGATAGGAACCTTGACATTTTTAAGGAAAATGCACATAGCTTTCTTGTAAAGAAAGAAGGCCAGCTCTAAATGAGTTGATTAGGGACTTAAAACAATAAAACAACTATATCTTGTTAATTCGGAAATCGTAAGTTTGGTCAATGACGAGAACTCTCAAAATCTAGTTCATACATAAATAATAAATTTAAAGAAAGTTTGACTATCTATATTTAAAAAGCACTCTGATCAATTGTGAATTAAATTACGTTTGGGTATCAAAATTGTTTTTATAAACTACAAAGGTTTCCTTCTAAAAGCAACAAACGTGACTTTTGGGAGACCACAATTCCTTATAATTAATTCTCGAAATAGTTAGAATAAAATCAATTGTTGTGATAGACTAAATTCCTTCGAAAACAATTTGGAATTACGAGGATAAACTAATTAAACATGCAAAAAATGATTAAAAATTGTATCGCTAATTTTGAGGATACCCGTACTACATATTAGATTCTTTTTATACAACCAAATAAATAATTATTCAGACTATTATTGATCACAGATAGTTCTGCGAGCTGATTATTTATTGAACAAATTATCAAGAAAAGAAATAGATAATTTTGTTAGAAAAATAAGAAAGACGAAAATTTAAAAGGAATTTCAGTTTTTATTGGACACATTTCCAGTTTAGTAGATAAGTTGAAATAATGAAAATTTCAACTCGTAATTATTGTATTAAAATACCTTCCTAACTTCCTATGTAAAATTACTTAATTTAGGGATTATTTGAATGAGTTTTGATTCGGCTTCACAGGATTCGATTTTAAAAAAATAGTTTGGGTGATTTAGGTGAACCTTTCAAATCAGTGTATCTTTTAGAGAGTTTTGGTGAAAAAATAGATGGTATGTGTCAAATCAATGTTTTATAAGTTTCAATAGTTTGGAGATAGATTTGTGAATAAGTTTGTGATGAGTTTCATGAGTTTGACGAAAACTCATTTAAAATAATTTTTGCCCGATCTTGCGAAATCCGTAAAACTGGGCCAAAACTTATCCAACTACAATCTTAGATGTCTGACAAGCTCACTATATATCTACACACTATAAAAATATTGTGTACCAGTAATATAACAAATAATATCGAAATTGTCTGTCACTCTTAACTAACATGTATTTAGTGGGAAAAAATAGTTTCGTCCAAAAAATTTTACAACTATAGTTATGCAGAAATTTATTTATGTTGTCACTAATTAATTTTACTGAGTTCTGGTAAAAAAAATATTATTACTGATAACTCTACAACTATTTAAGTTTTCACTAATAATCTTGACACTACTGTAACTTTTATAATTGAACATTTTTCTCAATATTATATTTATAAAAAATATTATTTAATAAAATTTGAATTAATATGTCAATGACGACAAAACTAACATTGCCTCAATTGTTCATCGATTTCTTTTTCTTACAGCGATGGACAACCAAATATCTAGAGACAACCAAAGTACTATTTGAGTTCATATCTTTGTACGTCATGTTCACACGAATGTTGATTCTGATTTTCGGACTTCCGAAGCATTTTCCTTTATAGGATGAAATATTGAAGAATTACCAATCTATCTTATTGTGTTCCTTTCCTTCTGTTTTATGTACTTTTTGGGCCTGGTAATGGAACCCGAGGAAAAAAGAGAGGCAAAATAATAAGTTTGTGTGTGTGTGACAATTGTAATATCCAATCATAGTATTATAATCTCTTCTTGATTATTGGTATAATTTATCAAAAATAATAAATTCGAACATGGTCTAATTGTTATTTGAAATTCTAAAAGCGATATTAACTCGTCCCCAATTCATCAAAGTGGTAAATGCTTTGTCTACAATTTATTCTTTTTCTCGTACGAAAGAAGGAACAATTTATTTGATTCTCGATTGTGATCTTGTCTCTACAAATAGGGGATAATATCTATAACTAGATATAACATTGCAATTGGTTGGTAAATGCAGGCATGGAGTTATTCCACAAATGGTTGTACAATTTTGCGTGGTGAGGGAGAGAAGGTGCAATTGCTATAATAAATTCCTTTTTTGCGGGACACGTGTGTGCCTAAGGTAGGGTGGGAATCAATTAAAAAAAAAAAAAGTTAGGGTGGGAATCAAAATTCGAGCTTTAAGGATCCAATTTATCGTCGACGAGACCTTAGCCAAGTGATTAAGAATGATGAGGCTAATGACCAAAAAGTCATGGGTTCAACTCCCACTAATGTGGCTATTTTCTCTAGTTTAATACTAGCATTTTCTCTAGTTTAATGTAATTAATTTACTTTGATACCAATATAACAGATTTGACTCGATATAGTGTTTGATGTAACAATGAAAAATGATCCAATTTGTTCGCGTATGAACTGAATATTTTCCAACATGCTTGATCAAAGTTCAAATTTGATCTGAACGAATCCAAATCATTTATATGAAAATATAATACAATTGCTATGTGATTCTCGTAAGAAAGACTATATAGTAATTATAAGGTGTACATAACTACTTATGTGAAGTGATTGAATTAATCCGATCAACTCTGATGCAAATCAAAATTCTTATAAACAACTAGATTTTGCTTCGATGTTGGTACACAAATGATGTTTGGGTGGATTCGGTGAAATCTCAGTTGGATTAAGTTAGATGTGGTGTTTTAGATTTTGAAAAGTTGAAAATCCATTTGAATTGATTACAGTCAAATTAATTTCTTTTATATAAAGAAAAGTAAAGTAGGCAATTTGTATTAAATCATGTCTTTTATAGTTTCAAAGTTATTGTATTTTATAGTTACATTATTGTGTTTGGATATATAATTATAATGTCCTTAATTCTTTAACTTACAAGTTCATCTCTCCTCTGTTTCGACTCCAACTTTCCACCAGTATGGGCCTTTTTCTAGTTAGTGTAATTTGCTTTCACCGAGATTTACTAATGTAATTAAATAGAGGTTATAATATAACATACTGTAGTCTGTGGGGAAAAGAAAAGAAAAGAAAAAAGGGCAAAAACAGGACATTTTTATTTAATTATCAGGTAAATTCGTCCTATCTGTAACAGTTCGAATTTGTGGACTTTTAATAAGATAATAATCTGCCGACATTTTGTTGCAAAGTTTGATTAGAAAATGTTAGCGATCGAGAGAGGCTGCATAGTATGCCTTTTTTGCTTGTTAGATACCCCCACTTTTTGAGCTGCTGATATAAAAAGTTGGGAAAATATATACTAGTATTTTATAAATAATCAATTCATGGAAATGTAAAAAAGAATTTATCTATACGTTCATGTTTATGTGTACTAAAATTATAATTTAAATGTTTTAATCAATGATTTGTGGAATAATCTTTATACCCTTATTAAATAACTCCATTAAAAATATATACTCTAGAAATGTTTTATTACAAAATATTGAAACTATTATTCATTGATTAGTTTTATTGAAATTGTTTCAATTAATTATCTTTATGGTTTCTTAGACAGCAAGAGAAGGTCGGGGGGGTCTAAACTGTCATTTCAGGCAGAATGTTTGAAAAAATAATTATTGTATATTAATCCAACTGCCATACACATTTCACTGCATGATTGATATTCTTTAGTATTATGTTGCAGACACAGACAGGTCAATTATCACCAAATACATCTTTTAACTATAGAATAATTTGTTGTTTAACTCTTATATGCAAAAAGATCATTTTCAGAGAATCTTTCAGATAATTAAGTCATTGGGATCAGGAGATCAATAATGTAGCCCGCTTTAAACTATTCATGAAACACTGAAAATTACACAAATATTTTGTTTTTTTTTCTAATTTATAGTAAAATCCAGTTCAAATCTGATCGGACTGTAAAAATAAAAAATCATATAACAGCAATTGAATTAATTGGATTTTATAATACACATACAATTTCCAATTTATAATACACATACAAGTTCATTTTACTTCATGATTGGCAAACACATACATTTTACTTAAGACCAACCATATGAATTAGAAGCTTTCTCATTTTCTACTAAAGAATTAACGGCAGCTCATATTTTTGATAACATACATTTTACTTAAGACCAACAATTCCTGTATAGGACATGACATGTCTTTTATAAAATTATATTTTGAACCATCTTTTCTAAATATTTTACACTTTTGGCCTAATCCTCTTGTTTTCATTTAATTTTAGACAAAATGTAAAATTGAGACTGTCTCCTAGGCTAAAAGTAATAAACATAGGCAAAATGGCTATTGTCCAAAAAATGAGATAAAAAAGCGATTATATAAATCATGTCATTGAAAGTATAAAATATTTTGAAAATTGGAACTAAAATTGCAATTTAATAAAAACACAAGACCAAAAATATTGAGAGTTTAATCTATTTGACCTAAAAGTTGAATTTTTTGAATGATTAATCTATGCATAAGAGCATCTTTCCGCTACTTAACCTTTTCCTATTCATAAATTGTTAATATAATGGTAACCAAATTTCGTAGCCAGATTCATTGGGTCTAGTCAGAAACTCACCATTGCCAACCTGGGATTCTTTTTATGTCTAATACTATTAATTATATATACATATATATGTATATATATATATATATATATAAATTATAAAAAGTGTATAATTATTCACTAATTCTTACCCTTTAGCGAATTTATTCTATGTGAGGTTAAATTAAAAAAGAACAGAAGCTTCTGTTTCTGATTAACATGTAAAATTACTGGTAGTGAGCAAAAATCATGTACGTATTAAATTAAAAAAGAAATACAATATGTGCAAATAAATTGGAACATTGGTTTACAAATTCTTTTCCCAAAAATTACATGGGTCCCCCAAGAATGGCCTGAAATTATGGTTGATTCCAAGAAAAGTTTCATTGGAGTCATTATCATTTTTGTTAAAGAGAAATTGCCCCCACTAATACAGCTGGTTACAACATAAGTAACCATCATAACCACCAGAAAATGTGATTTTATTGTACAATTGACCTAACTAGATGTTGAAAAAAGATTGTGTTAGAATTATAGAGAATAATTAATTAAGTAGAGCTATCATCTAGTCCATTGAATTTGTATATAGTATAAAAAGGAACTTCATACACCCATAAATGATTTAGAATTATGTCGATTATAGCAAACGAATAAAAAATTTAACATTGAATGCGCAAATAAATGTAAAATTTTGTCTAAGTCTTTGTTTCCTTTCCTCCGCTAATTAACTCACCAAAAACTCCTCAAAAGAGAGAAAGAGAGCTATCTAACAAAAAATGGTGTCTTCAAACAGAAATAACCTTGCAATTTTTATACCCCCAAAAAGGAGAACAAGTCTTTTCACCTTAAAACTATTTTTTCTTTTTTTTAGTAGTAGAATGGATCTGCATATCACAACAATGTCAATTAGTGGAAAAATAGCCATGGAAAAGTCGTTCATTACTAATTTCTACCTAAAAGAATTAGAGAATATCTTACATGATCATATATAGTACAAATAATGTGGTGCTGTCAAGACTTGCACCAAGAACAATTACTTAATTAACCCTAAGATTATACAATGGGAAATCACAAATCTTCCCACAAAATTTTTGGAAAAGCGAAACAATTTAAGTACAAAATCATAAAATAAAAAAGCAAAAAGCAAATTTATCTTGGACTTTTTCTAAGAGTGAGTAGCAATTCATCCATATGTACATCATATCACAGCCTTTTTCTTCACCTCTCAACTTTCATGTTTGATGTTTGATTTTGAACTGCATAATATAGATTAGGTACCCATCATTAATTGACAAATTATTTAAAAAAAGTATAAATGTTCCAAATTTTATGAAAAAATTCCTGAAAGTACTAAAACATTTTAATTTAATGAGTAAATTACCATGAAATTGTACAGGGTTGTGGCCAAAACCCATCTGAACAATGCTATGTAAATCATCTTCACTGAACCCCTGGAACTGTTCCAATTGAAGTTATAAAAAATAAACATCAGATACTAGGTTCTGGAAAAGAATATATTTTAGGAATTTGTAATTTATTTTATGGTAATTTACCTGAGCAAAGCTTTCACTAAATCCATCAATAGTTGGCAATTGTTGCATATTTTGATGGGGAAGATGATTGTAGTCCAAAGGGTACATTTGTTGGGGTATAGTTGCGTTTTGTTGAAATGTCTGTAAATATATAAAAATTCAAATAAATTTTCAAAAATAAAATTCTTCAAATAAATTTTTTTTTTTTTTTTTTTAAAAAAAGAGTAAAAATTTGCTTACATCCTTGGTGAGAAGGTTGTTTATGTTAGAATCCAGCTCCGGATTTACTGAAGCCAACTTCATTGACAAGAACTGCCAAAGTTTTGAAAAATAGAAACCAAATTAGCCAATAAGATTCGTTAATCTATAGTCAATTGTCTGTTAGTTAATTAATTAATTTACCTCGACCTGGCGTTGTAATGACTGTACATAATTTATGATTTCATCTAGCATCAGTGCTTTTCCAGTCACCTAAAACAGAAAGCCAAAAAAGGCCTCACTTTTTAAAATTACTAAAATAAATCTTGTATAAGTTTTGAGAAAAAGAAATTGATCATATATAAATAATATACCTTGTTGCAACCTGGTACAAGATCCTGAAGAAGTTTCATTCTTTCCCCTATTTTCTCTCGTCGGACCTAGGTAAAATTACAAAAATAAAAGTAACTACTATTAATACTATACAATAATTGGTGAATGTAAGAAATGAAGATTAAGGTTAAAATTAATTACTCTTTCTGCTAAACTATGGCTGTCAGTGGCTTGACCCCTTCTTGCTCTGACATGAATGTAGTCCTTTAATGGCTCAGCTGCTGCTGCCTTTTCTTTCTCCCCTTCATTTCCTTCCTCCTCTGTTTTTTCGCTTATTATTCGCTTCGAACGCTTCAAGTTTCCATCATCAACTCTTCCATTTCCCTTAAATTGAAAAATTAAATTTGACTTAGGTCATTCTTAGTTACAAAATTATATGTTATGTGTTGGATCTACCGAAGAAGTAATATAGTATTATTATATTGGAAGAGACTAGTCCCCCAACTAAGTCATGTCTAATAACTTCGAAATACCAAAAATTAAAACTTACATTTCTTTGATATTTCGATCAATTAGACACGGGACTTACGTACCCGTGGGACCATGTATTAAAATGTTGTTTATTTGATATGTTTTGATTAGTTAAACATAAAGAATATTTTCGAGATTTTTTCAAATCACATAGTAAAATTGTGAAAAAAAGAATATTCAAAAAAGGACATGTTGAAGTAAAAAGACGAAAATCAATATATGCATATAAAGTTGTACCAAAAGAAAAATACCTTGACCAAATTTGATCCATCTTCTTTAGTTTTCCCTCTTGAACCCACTTTTCTCTTGCGAGGATTCATCGAACCCATTTCTCCACTCAAGATTTGCTCAGAAACAGAGGATTCTTCATTAGAATTCGCACCCGACCCGGAAAGCATGCTCGATTTCTTTTCAAAACCCGATTCGATCACATTTCCAGACCCGATTTCCATCTGGGTGAATTGTCTCAAATTCTTGTTCTTAAGAGAAGGGCTACTCGAAACACGTGGAAGCTTCGAATTCCCCATCAATGGAGACCCGGATCGATGTGGGATTTCAACTCCGTTTCTTCCATTAAAGCTCCTACTTCCAAAGCAAGAAAATTTGGCGGCTCTCTCCGCAAATCCTGGATCAGTATCAAGGATTGGAAAATTGAGCTTATGTGGGGAGCTTAATGGTGTGCTGTAACATGAATCGCTATTCGCCGCAATGGTGGTGGCGGAGGAAGGCGGATGACCTAGTTTTCCGATGAGTTCGCGGAGGGCAAAAGCGTCATTTGACAAGGCGGAGGTGGAGGCAGCAGGGGAGGGGTCAAAGTGTGAGAATTGATGATCCATAGAGGAAGTGGGGTCGAAAAGAGATTGGTCGATATTGCAGTTAAGTCCATTCCATGAATTCATAAAGTAGTCCTTATCCATTATTAAAATTTCAAATGTGTGGGGGAAAAGAAAGAAAGAAAGAAAGAGTTTAAATTGAGGGAATTTGAGGAATGAGGTTAATGTTGGTTGAATTTGAATGAAGCATATATGTCGTAAATATATAGAGACAGAAGTGTAAGGAACAGAGGGAGCAGGGGGGGTGAAGAATGAATGAGTAATGTGTGTTTGGAGAAGAAAAGGGTGAAAAAGGAGAGCAAAATGAAAATGGAAAGGAAAAGGGGAAGGGAAAAGGAAGGTTAGTGATGAAGTTTTATAGCAGAAAAGGGAAAGAGTTTGTTTGACCTTTTCTACACTCTACTGCCCAAATATAAACTGAAAAGATAAATGAAAAAAAAAAAAAAGTCTTTTCCTTTTTTTTACTTTAGCCGTTAAAGACGGTGGGGGAGAAAGGTTTAATTTGATAAATGCCGGGCCTTGGACGTTAAATCACTAAAATGACTTGATGAGCTAACGTAACTCTCTTGAAATTACCAATTTCCCAATTTTTGTAATTTTTCCATAAACAAAATCCCAAAAATTACACACATATATATATATATATATATTGAAACAAATTCAGGCTACTCGAGTTGAATAGCAGAGCGGTAGTTGTAGAGAAATACATACATACGAATATAAATAACGATTGAGAAATAAGTTTGAGATTATATTGATTTAATATAAGTTAATATTTCAGAATGATTGATCGTTTTGGTTAGATTGAGAATGTCAAGAAATGCTTATTGGATTGATTTGCTACGCATTATTCTGTTTATTTAACTTGTTTGTGAATTTTCAGATTTAGATTTAACTTTATTTTTAGTTCAACTCTATCAAAAAAAATAAAATTAAGTTTGAACGAATCAAGTGAGATCGAAATAACCTATTGTGATTTATTTACACACGTATGATGATCTACCCAACAATAAAAGTGATGTAATAATCGAGAATTGCGGGTTTTAAGTTAAATGGTTTACAATCTATAAGCAATTCGTCATTTGAAGAGGACTTTTTTTGTTTCTAGCTAGTTTAATAATGAAACTTGCACATTTGAGTCTTGACATTTCATTTTTAATGGGAAGCATATAAAATGGTCCCTTTCGCAAAGATTGTTTGCCGAGAGCTTTTAGATGTTACACAATATGTAATGTATTCATATATTCTTTAAATGATATGTATTCTCCTTATTGACTATCATCAATATAGTATATCTTAAAAAATAAAAAATAAAACAAATAGATACATATTATTTGAATAATGATATGTATTCTCCTTATTGACAGTACTGCTACTACTACTTTTCAGAAAAGAAAAAGGGAATTCCATAATATCATAATTGATGGTGTGCTTATGTTTATTCACCCCCTCCCCCACCAAGAAATAAATAAATTAAAGGGATAAATTGAATAATAATAAAAAATAAAAATAAAAATAAAAAACCTCTGATGGTTTCTGGAGGAGTTGTAAGAAAAAAGGATTGTTTACAAAATTCGAGATTTATTTAATTTATCCGTATAAAATGAAGCAATTGGCCCAGAAGATATTTGGGCCTCGAAATTCACATTCTTCAGAGCCCAGTAATTTAAGAGAAGAGAAGAGGGCTTTTCCAGTTTTATATAGTATTGCACAATGATTGGAGTCAACGGAGGTTGTCGGTCTGTATTAAAGTCAAAGCGTAGTAAAATAAAAATAACCCAAATAATTAATTAATTCTCCTATATAGTACGATCGAGAATTAAATATTTTTATGAAAACGTTAACGTGTTTGGGTAAGTCAATCATTGCATTAAATTCTAACCTCTCCAGTAAAACCGGCTTTGGTCGGATTCCCATGGTAATGAAGAAGTACTAACAACTTAATTACTCGCATATATTTTTCGTTCATTTTTTTCCCTTTTTTAAAGAAAATGTGAAGAGCTGAGATTACAAAAATGGTTCACAACAATTCTAATCTTTTATATCTTATCTCATACTCCCTCAGTTTTTTTGAGTTGTAGTTTTGGTAAAAAAAAGAATTTAATTTAATTTGTCGTTTTAGGAAATCAAATAAAATTAATTATTTTCTATCAATTTTACTCTTCATATTAATGCTAATTAATGTTTATTTAATTAAAAAAGTATTTTGGATTTTTTCTTAAAAAATGACTATTTATTACATTTATTAATCCGTGTACAATCATAAAAAACGACAAATAAAAAAAAACCAAAGGGAGTAGTAATTAGTTTAGATCAGATAAAGATACTTAATTGGACCCGATTCGAGTATTGGGTTGTTTGTTTCATGTTTAACCCTAAAAATAGCAAGCAAGCATATTGATCAGCTGCAATATATAAAGTAGTATAGTTTAGGTAGCAAATTAAATGCAAATGCAGTAGTGCATTTCCATTAAAGACTAAAAAGTCACCGGCCTACCAGCTCCCCAGTCTTGTTCTTTAGCAATAAATTAAATAAACCTTCATTCATTGTGAGCATTGGCCAAGTTGAAGTTAAAAGCTTAATAAAGAGGTTACTATTAACATTCATGCTCAATGCAACTTTGGAGATACTAATTTAAAAGTAAATTATATATATGTGCCTCTTCTGAATAAAATAATAATATATATATATATATATACATAAGAACTTTTGGTTTCCAGCAGGGGGTTAGGTTGCTAGATACTGGACCTATTAAATTAAACTTCAATCTTTATTTAAATTATTATAAAAGGTAGCACAATTGTACCTCAATTTAACTGCTCACTAGTTAATGCCAATGAGGATCTTCCTTTATAGTATGTTGTCTTAATAAATTCTTTTTATTTTTATTTTGGTGCCTGTGGGTTGTCATTTTGGTAATTATGTAACAAAATTTAAGGAATTAAAAAAACCTCAATTAATTAGTTATGTAAGTGAGTTTCACTAAGCAGTTTAACATATATGTTAAATATCATGTTGAGTTTAAGTAATCTTAATTTTGTTGAGAACACCATCTAGCAATATGATATTTAATTTCTACCCGTTATTTAATAAGCCGTCTTTGTTTTAAATTAATGGCACAGATCATGAATTAATAAAAAAATATGTTTTTACTGTATGTTTCGATTAATTAAATATTAAAAAAAAATTCATATTTTTTTAAACATTCGACAACATAAGACATAACCTTATAATTTTTAAAGCTACTTCTTTCCCCCAGACAATAAAATTAACTGTTTTTAAAGCGACTTCTTTTTAAAGCTCATAATTTAGACTCAAAATTAACTGTTAATAAACTTATACTGTCATTAGTTTGTATCCTAAATGGCTAAACCTAATATTGGCTAGTAAGACCAGACAATATAAAATGCCATCAACTAATTAATCACACTATTTTTGGGCAAGATAATTATAGCAGTAGCTTTAAGATGATAAAAAAGAAGTATGTAGATTCTTGGAGAAACTCATGTAATAATGATACATTGTATTTATATATATGTATTAATTGGGATATGACAAACTCAATACGGCATCCATGGGATTAAGATGATATTTATTTATAATTATATATCATGAAATGATCACTTCCAAGATTTTATTGGATTCTTGTGTCATCATATGCATCCATGAACATTTCTAAAAAGGTGGTGGAGGGGGGAGTGGACCATATATTTATTAATTGTTGTTTATATTAATACTCGTATATGAGTAATTGTTTATCTCAACTTGTTAGTTCCACGAAGTCTAGCTACTATTGAAGATTTATTTATCATAGTTACAAAGTAGGGAAATTAAAATCGCAGTACTTTACCTCAATCATATTTTCATCATTTTGCACTTTCCTTTAGTGAAACAATAATTACGTTAATATAATCAAATCGAAAACATTATTCGATTAAAATCACTTTACATAGAAAATCATCTACCAAACACTAGTATTAATTAAACTAAACAAAATTTCACGCTAATGTAAATTGAACACATGACCTCTAAGTTATGGGACATCAGCTTTGCCTCCATTAATACATCATTTTGCACTCAATCACCCATCATTCTTAAAGTTGCAGTTACATGCCACCTTTGTTAATTATTGCAGTCAGATTATCCCCAAAATCATAATAACTCGTCAAGATTTTTTCATATATGTATACTATTAATATTTTCTCAAAAGATTAGGGAGTGATAATTGAAAGTGTATAAAGATTAAGTGGTTAAGTTTAAAAGATATATGTGTCAATGAAGCGTAATATTTAATAAATCCCGGCCGAAAGTTCATGAAAAATTATACCAATGTAAATTTATCGATTCAAAATCAGTTGGGTTAGTATCTAATAAACCTCTCGAATTTGAATGTCTCAGACCCAGAGGTGGAGATGATTATATATTTAATATTTTCCAGAATGATGTTAATTTTGATAAATGTGAGTTCAAGGGTACTCTTCTCCCTTAAATGTATAGTTTTTGAATAATTAGATTATATACGGTGCATGATTTGATCTTCACCCCGAAATGTTATTCCTTCAAAGTAAACTTGGTTTAATAATAATAATAATTAATACAAATGACGTGTACTTAACAATGTATTCTTTTTCTTTTTCTTATTTTTTTACTTTAAGGAACGAACAACTCGATCATTAGGATCTCTAATACATTGTTTGTAGGTTATAAGTACTCTCTTTGGCTGTAAAGCTTGATTTTAGTGGTTAAAATGTCTCTTCGATCAAGTTGAATAATTTGTTTGGTCAACAATATAATTATAGGAAAATAATAAAATTTACTATTTTTATAAATTAAATAAACTAATTTAAATTCAAGACCATATATTTGCACGTGTTATCACAATTAGAGCATAAATTTCATGAATATATAAAGAGATAGGGGCTAAAGTGCAAAAAATGAAAAGTGTGGGAATAAAGTACAACAAATTACTAAGATTGAGGGGTGATGTGTATTGAAAAGACAATTTCACTCTCATAAAGTAACGTATGAAAGTCACATGCTGAAATTTTGTCCGAATCTTAATGGATAATGGAGTATTCCGTCCATCGATAATTTTAGAAGTAATCTGCAACAACTAACAAATATGAAATAAGTAAGATATGTGTATGAAACTTTCAAAATGGTTATGGTTTAAATATGATAAGGTAAATTTTCTCTACAAATTTTAATGAATTAATGAAAGTTATATATAATTATGAAAAGAAAAACATGGAAAAGAATAAGAGAAAGAAATAGTGGGGGATCTCGATATCCGAATATACATTTAAATGCAAGAAAGGAGTTTACATGAATAAAAAGCTGGAGACAAGAAAATGATTTTTAAAATACTAAGTAGCAATTAACACTGAACCGGCCCCATGCTTCTTTTGGAATGTTTGCCCATATTGTACAGAACTTAAAAGACATGGCCACTCTTAAAATAGAGTCCTAGGAATTGCATATTCCCAATACGTCAATTAATATGAATCTACTTTTTTTAATTCCATATTGTCACAGGTTCTTTACACCTAGTCATTTTACTTTAATATCATATTTAAGGACAAAATATTTGGGGGTCCAGAAAAAATGTAGTGAGTTATGAGATTTATTTTTCCATTACCATTGATTTTGTTGTTATGTATCTCTAGGACAAAGGAAGCCTTCTGATATTCGAAAGTTTTTAGTTTTAACATATCAATAATTTTTATTTTTGTTTTTGATGTAACATATCAATCTATTTTGATAAAAAAAAATTGATTGTTAAGAAAGTGTGGAAAAGTAAGGATTTTTTATTTATTTTTATAAAATGAAATATACAAACTCATCCATGATAGTGTCATAGTGTCATTACATACTTTGCGTATCTACTACTTACTATTAAAATCAAAATTATGAGTCGTTACAGCACAAGATAGATTATTACACTATTTAACATTTTCTATAACCATTTTGTTATCAATTAAACATTTGAACTTTCTTGCATGACAGCCATAATGATATACGAGAAATTATATTTCCCACGAATCAAACATGTATAAGAAAAAAAAAATAACAAAATAACAGCACATAAAATTTGTGGGAAAACTAATTGTAGATTTTGATACTTATTTTTCTTCTACCACCTAACTTACAATAGGAATATAAATACAAAAATTCACGATATATGAAATTAAATGTTCTCTAAAAAAAATTGTTGGAAGAAAATTCGAAACTTACTTGGACAGACTATAGGGGTAGAGTCTAGGAAACGTGGAGATACGTTGCAAATTTTGACTGACCGGGAGGATGGAGCAATTAATTCATAACGATCATCCATATTTATTTATATATATATATATATATATTTTTTTTTGGACTCACATGTGATATATATATATATATATATATATATATATATATATATATCATTGCCAACCCTCATTAATTGGACTCCTTAAATTGTCATCTCACCAGTATTCTTGTTTTGTTATTTAAAATTAAAATGTGCTTGTGAAGAAAAATTAAAATTCATCCAGAATTATCGTTCTCTCTGTTATCAACTCTTATGTGTGATACCCCAATTCAAGTTTTTTTTGTTTATCAACAAACACAGTTACTACACGTCAAATACAAAAAGATTAAAAATAATAATAATAAATAATAATAAAATTAAAAAGAGAGAGAGAGAGAGAGAGAAAATATTGGAAAGAGTTTATTAAATGGGAACGAGAGATATAGTGGGCTACAAATGCCTACTATTAAAGAAGATTTCATCATGGCCCTATGATTTAGTGGGTCAATTATATAGTCCCGTCCCATTACCCCAAGAAATCTTATTTGACTCGATCAGTTGAATGATCACAATATAATTAACTAAATGGAACAATTTTTCTAGAATATTGACACAATAAGTAATACATACAATTTCAAATATCTCGAGATTGAGTAAGTTCAGTCGATTTGTATCAACTAGAATTTTATTCTATTAACATAACGATGACAATTGACAAGACCTTATATAATTAACACATATATGTACATGTTAGAATAAAATTATATGAAGCATTCGAAATAGAAGAAAACAACGGTTCTTAGGGTCCATGATTAGTCTAGTGTAAGTCAGTGTTTTGAAAACTGGATCGGAGCGATCGGTTAGCCCGGTTCAACCGCTAATCGGTCCCCAGTCCGATTCGATTTATCCCTAAAAATTAGTCCTCAAATTAACCAGTGTGAACCGGTAAAACCAGCTCCAAAACCGGTAAAATCAGTGAATCAGTGGTTCACTTAATTTTTTTTTTTTTTTAAATTTAGAGATTTTTTGTTATTATTATTTATGTGAACTCTTGTTTAACATTTAATATGATTACATTTATATATTTTAATTGGAATAACATTCATTATTTTAGTGTTTTAACCATCAATGCAATATTACACTTTTTTTTTTTTTTTACATAAAGAAGTACATAGCCATTTTCTAATCACTGTGAATAATATTATTTTTTGTATGAATTATGCAAATCAATTACCATATAAACATCAACTTACAACAATAAAATCCTAAAGAACAATCCAAAACTTTGAAAATGAGATGAACTTTTAATTTTGTTCTTGTTTTGAATGTTTGTATCTTTGAGGGATACTTGAGATTTATATTTTTGACATTGATCTTAATTTTTAAGACATTTTGATTATTTGCATGAAACAAAAAAAAATTAAATTTACAAAGAATGATAATTTTTTTGAAATATAATTATATTTTAGATAATCTAAAAATATATATTTATAAATATTACATAATAATAAAGTCACACCGGTTATACCAATCGAACCAGTGGTCGACCCGATCTAACCGATCGAACCAGTAACTAGTAGAGTTTTCGGTTCAATGACCGGTCCGATTTTAAAAACGTTGGTGTAAGCTCTGGGTTATAAAAAATAAAAAAATATGCATGCTCATTGATTATTGTTAGTTGTTAGAAAAATGCAAGTATATGAATGGAATTTTTGAGAAATTAACTTTGGTCAAATTAATCAATTAATGCAGCCATATATTAATGTGTCTCCCTCTTGTTACTTACCTCTCATTGCCAATCATACTTGGACGGTCCAGCGTGCAACTTTTGGTGACGTTCTCTCACTTTCTAAAATTTATGAATAAAAAATTGAAAACTTCACTTCATATTCAATTTGACTACATATTCAATTTGACTACGTAAAATCAAATTTGATCTATTTGAGATTGTTTTTATGTGAAAATCCTTTTATGTTAAATGCATTTAAGTAAGCACACTTAATTAGTATAGGATCACTTTTAGTACTTTAGTTTTTTTTTCTAATAGATGTTATAAATAGAACCGAAAATTAGATGTATAAAAGTACTGAGAAGATAAAGATCGACAATGTTAGTTAAGTATAAAAAATAAAAGTAAAGACTGGACCACCTATTAATTAGACAGCCAATAAGACTTGATGATGCTAAAACGACCAACAAGTAATCCAAACTCGATCCACACAATAATACTTCTAATTTTTTCTTCTTCTTCCTTCTTCAATTTCTAATTTATTTCCTTTTGATGTGGGTCGGATAATGAAAGTGACAATAAATCCTTATTATCAGTCAAAATGCAGGAAATTTGGCTATGTGTCTCTTACTTCATAAAAAAACAAAATCCTAAATTAAGTTGATTGTGTTTCTCTTTGTCGATATCATAAATAGCAAAAACAGATTGCTCTTTCTCTCTCTCTCTCTCCCCTATTCTATTTGAAAATCCAGTGGATTTTTTAGGTTTTAAGTAAGATTGGGTTGGATTTATTGACCAATAAATATAAATGTTAATTGATTAAAAAAATCGATATGAAAATTTAACTACAAAATATTATAAATACAAATATTTTATGATTGAGTCAATTTAAACGAATGAATTGATCTAGCTAGAACTTCCCTCGATTGCTTGACATCGAGTAGGATTTGTTTATAACATTCTATTTAATACTTGACTGATTAAACTCGATCTATGAAAAAAATTAATTTCTATATGTCGTACATGTTAAATCAAACTTAAACAATATTTATTCATCATTTGATAATTTTTTATTTTTGACTAGGACTCGGCCCAATAAATATAAAATGACAAAATTGATATGACAAAGAAATAACTAGATCGTGATAAACGAATAGGTAGATGGTCATAAGAAGATGAAGTAGAAGGGAATCCAAAAAAAATACATTTAATGTCAATAAGTGAAGGTTTGAAAGTGAGTTGCATTGGATCATGCATTATGAATCCAATCTACCTACCCGAGTCATGATATTGTCACAAGTAAATGGGCCAGGGGACTAAGTTTGCAACACAAAACACACCTAAAAAGTCAAATTTATTAATATTTTTGCACTCAAATTGCATACTTTGTCATTCTCCTGCGTTCAAGTTCGAGAATGTTGTAAAAACACTTTAGTATATATCATAGGAGTTCAATTGGAACCTCACAAACTTATGTTTTGCTTGCTAAACAATCCTAACAGCTAATGGTATTCTAGACGAAAACAAATTAAATTAAAATATTTTACCCACATTAAAATTACATGTTAGGTGTATTAAGGTATTCATGCCTAATATAGGTTCAATTCGATTAAAACTCGTCAATACTAGATTTTGTTTATAGTTCAAATCAAATTTAAATACAATTTAAAAATACTATTAATTGGAAGAAAAAAAATGAATAATACACTATTTTTTTTTTTGTTTCCAAGGGTTTAATCCCTTTCTACACTATTTTAAGTACACTGTACACCATGCAATTAAGCGTACCTAACAAATACAAGCTTCACTGAAAAAATTAGGAATATTTTTGGCTTAAATTAATCATCGGGGGTATTATTTCATGGGAAATTATTTTAATAGGAAAGTCGGTGCACCTTGTCCCTTATAACTCCTGGTTTTATGAAAACTAGGGGCGCAAGATAAATTGGAACGCGTCAGGTATTCCATTCTTTAACACCATTATTTATTTGAATATTTATATAAATTCGACTATTGTCTATAAGTTAATCAATAAGTAAATCTAGTATAATTATGTTTTGATTGTGTAAACATTGTATAAGAATGATCAAACAAATGACATAATAATTACAGATTATTAGATAAAACCAAATCAATTTTGAATCAACTAATTTTATTTTTTCTAATTAAAAAAAGTCAAGTTCAAATTTGAAATTGGCTACTTTTAAGACCTTCCATTTCCTAACTCATCATATAAAAATTATTTTGGCTACTTTTAAGACCTTCCATTTCCTAACTCATCATATAAAAAAAAAAAAATAAGTTCCTTTTAATTAATCACTTAATCACTGATAAGTCGTTAATAATTACTAATAATTATCTTCAATAAGACAATTGAAAAGAACCATTACTAACACATATATGCGCCTTCTACGATAATTAAGTTATTGATTAATTACTCAATAGTATCACTACACCTTCAATCATATTGATCAAGTTAATTTAAAAAAAAAATTTGGAGTGTGATGCATTTTGTAAATATTCAAATGTACGTGACGAATCAACACATTTAGTTCAATAATTCACTCAATTGACCAATAAGATATTGTTTTACTTTTTTGAACAGCACACGAACGAAGTTAATGTCTAATTAAAACACAAAGTTCTGTCGTCACAATGAAGTGGCATCATTAACAAATATTTTATTATTATATACATACATAATTATCAATATATATATATATATATATATATATATATATATATATATATATATATATATATATAGTTAGGAGTATGGACAGCTTTTGCTTCAATTATGACCCTATGTTTTGTTTGTCTGAACATTGGAAAATAGTTTAAATATTTTCATTTGTTGATCTGGCCGATTCTATTTTACTCAACTTAGTTTAAATATTTTCTTTTCTTAATTGAATTGAGTTACATTGAAGTGAATAAAATTGAATATTGAGTCTATATACAAATAGGAAAATTCTAGGGTGCCGCTACGTTAGGTGCCGCTAATACCACATTAGGTGGTATATAAGTCAAGTATAAACATACTACGTAGTATTTAATAAGATAACAGATTGGATTGGCTATAAGATAACTCACTTCTTTAGTAAAATCCTTGATTTTCCACCAACAAAAAGGATTATACCTTTATGTACCTGCCTTCCTGATCTTAGAAAGATATTATTAAATGATATTTTTAATATTAATATGTGATTGATTTAGTAGAAGAAATTAGTTTAATAGTGTCCACAATATAATGATGTATCTCAAATGAATAAGTCACAATTTTCGAAAAAATTTGCATTTTGAGTTCTATAAGACCCATCCTTTTGTACTTATGGTCCTGCGTTTTATAGTATTAGTCTTAATCTTTTAGAATATTTTGCATGATCCTGTCATTAATATTATAAGTGGAATCCAAATTTATATAATTCTAGGGATTTGAAGTACAAAATATTTTTAAAAATGGAATTAAAAGTCAAATTTATAAATGCTTAAGTATATTCTAAAAACTTTGAAAGAAAAGTGCGATTTTGTATAACATGATTCCAAGTCCTTAAGACAAAGAATTCAGTTTTGCATACGTTCCCGCTCTCTACTCTTGATCAACCGATTGAATAACTAAAAAGAAATAAGTGAACATAAATAATTTAAGTCCCCCAATTTAGATTAAGTAATTAAACTTGCTTTGGTCCTTTTATTGGACAAATTTTCTTTCAGCAGCTAGAGCCTTGAGAAACTGTTAATACGAGTCCAACTATAGATATTGGGCCATAACTGGATTTATTTGAAGAACCCAAATAAAGGTTTTATGTTAAACTTTCAGTATTTTTCATGTGGTGGTGTTGACAATATGACCACAACCCATAGGTCCAGTAAAACTTGATAACTAAAAATCAATTGCCGCGGTTCAAATCATATGACCCGGTCCAAAACTTTACAAAAGAAAATGGGCAGAACCGTATACCGGCCTAGCCCAGTGTATGTCAGGTTTAGCTGTTTGGGCAATAATTTCAATTTGCAATTGATTTGGTTTATCGGATCAAGGAGCAAAACAGTAAAAACCGACTTCTAATTAAGTTTTGGTAGCACGATTCAAAATTCAAGTTGTCAAATCTTTCTATTTTGCTTATTAAAATCGGGATAAATTTTCTGATATTCAACCACTAATCACAAAAAGTCCTTATTATATGCCTCAATAAAATACAATTTTAACTTTAAGTTTATGCTTTCTCATAATATATTAGTGGCTTAAGTTGCTTTATCGTAGCTGCTTCAACCGAATTCACTAATGTTCATTAATTATGCAGATTTAGTCATTTCCCAAAAAGATATATTTATTATAATAGCTCCTAAATTCAGTGAATTCGAACACCTAACCCCACCAATATTACAAAAATCCACATCAATACTGATATTATGAATTATAATCTCGTATTTCTTATCTTATTTAATATTTAAAGAGTACATATTAATAAAATAAGCGTACCATTCTATATTAAATTTAGGTTACATATTGTCTCCTAAATTCTCATGAAGAATTTCTATGTTTATTTTGATTTTGAAGTTCCAATCTATTTATCCTTGTTAACTTTGTCGACTTCCCTAAAAGGACAAGTGCATTTTGATTGTTTATGGATTCAGAATATTCGTTTTCTTAACCCCACTCATATTAAAATATCCACATCAATCTTGATATTTTAACCTTTGTACTCATTAATTTGTTTAACTTTATTAGAATATATGTTAATAGATAAGTATACCATTCTACACTAAAATGGTTATATATCCAAAACGATGATAAAACAATATTAATACTATTTCACTTAATAATATATATCAGTGTATACGTACTTTATTTATTTATTAATTATTGTTTCTCGTATTTTCTATTGATAATGTCTCGAAGTTCAATTAAATATGGACAAGTAAATCGGCCCCACTATTCGAAATTTCAATTGATAAACTCTTAATATTCAATATATTTTGGATCAACGTTCGCCCCCACAATTCTAAATCAAAGTCTTTGGGTTTAAATGGATTGGTCTTTACTCGGTTTCTATTGATTTTGATTTCGAAAAAATCGTTTAAATGGTTTCAATGTGTTCTTTAAAATACCGTTTGAATAAATTAGAATTTTGTGTATTATAATTTTATATATATAGTTTAGATAATGGGGCCTAGGGAAAAAAACAAGTCATGTTAGTCAAATTAATGATTTTGTTAAAACAAAAGTATGTGATAAATGTCAAAATAATGTTCATTGTACATTTAATGTTTATTAAATTTAAATATATGAGGTAAAACTTGAATTTCGCTAAGTTTATGCCTAAATATTATTTTATGTTTTGTTATTTAGAGATGGTGAACACATTGTTACATCAGAGAGTATATCGAATCGAAACTATTAAAATTATATCAATTAAAGTGAACTAATTACTAGGATTAAACTACATAAAGGCTAGTATAAATAGGGGTGGGCAAGGGTCGGGTTTTTAGGGTATTGGATATTTTGGATCGGGTGGCGGGTAGTGAATTTTCACACCCAAAATCCGACCCGATATGGTTGGTACTCGAAATTCCCGAAATTTTCGGGTATTGGGTTCCGGCTACCCGAAATTTCACTTATATATATATATATATATATATATGTATGTATGTATGTGTACAAAACAAAAAAGCAAAAAAAAAAAAAAATAGACACCGTATTTTTCACATTCAAGACAACCAAATAAAGAAGTAAAACTTAAAACAAGACAAAACAATTAACAATTAATTGATATATAAATAGAAATATCATCTGAAATGAAGATTTGAAATAACCCCAAGTCAAAAGATTCAATCTTGGAGCCACCAATTAAAGTAAATCTATAGAAAATTTCACTTTCTTTATGAAGAAATGTGCTGCTAATTGCTGGGCCAAATTTTTTTTTGTTAAAAGGGTCCCGAAATACCCGTTCAGGTGTGAGTCTAATACCCAATACCTAACCCGAAAAGATATTTCGGATTCGGGTACCCGAACCCGAATATCAAAAAACCCATTTTTTTTCAAACGAAAAATACCCAAACGGGTCAGAACAAGTCCCAAAAAACTCGACCCAAACGCCCAACCCTAAATATAAAACTATAAAGAAATACCCATATTCCTCGGAATTGAACCTATGATATGACCTTATGATAATTCAGCCTCATCTTAGAATAAAGTTTAAGCAAATTTCAAAAGCAACTTTTGTTTGAAAAATAGGATTAATTTATATTATCCATGGTACAAAATGGGGGGTCCAAGTCTACATACAAAAATCAATTCATGCACCAAAGAATTGGCTACACGTACGCTGTACGTCGATAGCCTCTTTTGAGTTGTTCAATCCCAGTGTCGTAAATATTTATTGTTTTTCTTTTCAAGACCTGTCAAATCCCAAGTCTATGATTTTTTTTTTTAATTTCTTTCACCGTCTTAATTTTCTTGATTCAATTTAGGCAAAATTATAAAAATCGTCCCAAATTAATCACTGATTTTGAATTTTCGTCCCAAACTATTTAATCTGACGAATTTCGTCCCGTAATTTAATATTTTTTTGAAATATCGTCCCACCATAATTATAAGACGGAATTGCGCATTTGCCGATGAATTATCACATGGCTGCTTAAGTGTCATGACATGGTAAATTTTAACATAAATAATTATATAATATTGCAGAGTTCGTCCCAAATTAATTACAAGATTGAACGTCATTTTCATTAAATTAGAAATTTAATATTGGGACTGAATTCATACAAAATGATAAATTATGGGACGAAATTTGGCGAGTTGATATAGTTTGGGACGAAAAATCAAAATTAGTAATTAGTTTGGAACGATATTCCAAAAAAATATTAAATTACGGGACGAAATTCGCCAAATTAAATAGTTCGGGACGAAAATCCAAAATCAATAATTAGTTTGGAACGTTTTCAGCAATTTTACCTTCAATTTAATATGTGCCGGACAAATTTCTGAATAAGCCGTCCCAAAATTTTCTCTTTATTTAGTTGACCAGTCTATTAACTAAAATTTACAAAAATATAATAAATGATCTAACTAATTTTTTAAAAATAATAATTTGATAATATTATACAACACTGTATATATTAATATTTAAAAAATTTTAACCGCTATGAATATAACAAATCTTCTTCATAAATCACTTAAAATATTAAAAAGTTTGACTTCATACTATAATTATAATTAATGTAATAAAAAATTTGGTAAAAAAAAGTATTTGAATTTTAAGAAAATTTGTAAAATGGCAACTTATAGTTATAGAAGTTAGAACTAATGAGTAATGATTCAAACATATTTTATTTAAGAATATTTGATTTGATATAAAGACGGTTATACGAGAAACAAAGGGAGATAGCCATAAACAATCATGAGAACAGAACACTAGCCAAATATCTTATGCGGCGACCTGGAGCTATTCAGTTAGATCATTTTCAACCGATCAGGCAATCGGACATGAGGGTTGTTGTCGGCGTCGTTCAGAAATTAATTAATACGATGTTTTCATTGCAATTTTTTCTGTCTAGAAATTAATTATGCAAGTAATCTGGCGTGGTCCAACAAACTTATCCAGTAGCATATTATGTAATTATAGTCAACTTTAAGTAATTATAAGCTATGATGCACGGATATTTCAAAAAATTATAAAATGTCGTGTCGGACTCTTTTCGGATACGATACTCCTCGGATACTCGTGGGATACTTATTCGACACTCCACGTGGCGTGTCGGTAAATATAATTGAAAAGAAAAGTTGGACACACGTATCGGATACTTATTTAGACGTATCCAACATATTTTATATTCTGAATTTTGCTAAGTTACCACAATTAGTAAGAACAATCAACAGTGTAAGGCATCAAACCACATTTTGTATTATATACAACTGCAATACAAGATAGTTGTCTATAACGGGACATGTTTTATCTAACATTATAAAACAATGAACATTATGTAAAATTAATAGTATTAAATTACTAAATAATTTTTTTCGAAAATTATGCAATTTAGTACTTATAAAACTTAAGTTGATTTATTTTAATATATATAAATATAAACATTTATTATTTTACTTATTTCAATATGCATAAATATATAAATTTATATTTTTTATATTCGTATCCATGTCGTATCGTATCTAATAAATTTTTTAAAATCCGCGTCGCCGTATCCATATCGAGTCGTATTCGTATCGACGTATCCGTATCCGTGCAACATAGATTATAAGTGGTCTGACAATAATACCTTATGACTCTGCATTAGAGCGTCACTTGGATAATAAGCTCTTGTGATAAAGCATAAAGTTTTATGTCAGAGTTAAAAAATGAAATTTATGCATATCTTTACTTTTATGTTAAGAAAAATTATGATTGAAAGTTATTGATGTGAGATCATAATTTTATTTGAAATGATAATTTGTGGGAAAAAAAATGATTAAATCACACTAATAATCTCTCAAGTTTAGAGTTAATTACGCTTTCGTCCCTCTTAGATAAAATATATATATATCATGCAAAACAAGTATTTCAAAATACCATATTTTCTAATATTTCAGTGTTGCACTGATGATCACTCATGTCTAACGTTGGTCACAGTGTCCTTTCTCATAGCTATAGTATTTTAATTTCATTCCTCTTAGATAATATGTGTTACAATAACATTTCTCGTGTTGATATTTTGTTTTATTTTTTATTTTCTTCTTTTTAATAGGGCACTTTTTTCTTAATGATCAAGTAGATTTCCCAACTTTAGACAAGAAATTAATTTCTACAACGTCCATTCGCCGCGTACACCACTGAAAGCCTGTAAGGATAATGCTAAAATAAATAATCTCTTTTAAAAACATTAAATAATTACAAAAAGTTATTTTTTTTCTTTTTTTATTATCAAATCATCTCATGCGTCCTGACGCCGGTAACACCACATGTCCGCCATTGACGGTGACGTCAAAACCGACGGCACGGCACTTCACGGCGCCATAACTCTCATTCGCCGAAGGCAAAGACGAAAACGACGCCGGATAGATGTTCGTGGTTCTCCGGTACGGTCCAAACCACTTATTCTGCATAAAACGGTGTTTCCTCCATGGCGGCAGAATGAGGCCTCTGCTCTTCAATGACCGCCTCGCCGCATCGCTCACCGCCTTCAAAATTTTCTTCAAATCTTCACATTTCCCTACGAAAATCTTCGGAATGTATTGCAATAAACCCTCGTAAGAACACGTCGGCCTAGCAATTTCGAACTCCGACGCGAAATCCAAATCGATGAAGTATCTCGCCGAATATTCCGTCCGTACGACGTCAATGAACTCATAGTTACCCGAGGTGAGTCCGCCGGTACTCCCCCACTTAGTCTTACATATCGCTGCATTGTAACCACGATCTCTGAGATACGTCATCACATTTCTCCTCAAAATCTGTTTAGATGTACTCACGCGTAAAAACTGTTGCACAGCTCTAAGAACGTGATCCGTCAGTACTTTTTGAAACGCATCGTTTTGATCTAGCACAATCGGCTTGATTAGATCTAAGTTCACGTCAATCGAGTTGTATGTTGACGGATCGCGCTCGGAGTCGGATTCATTTGTCTCCGGCGAAGAGTCACCGGAGTCGTTAATGCCGAAATCGAAGAATAGTTCGGATAAGGTAGGGGAGGTGACGTCGACGTCGGTTTGAGCGCTGTGTTCGCTGCCGCTGCTGACGTAATCCGGTTCGAATGTAACCCGGCCTACGATTCTCGCCTTCACCTTATCATCTAACGGGTCAGTTACTCTCTTCATTCTTGTGGACACATTTCCGGACATGTTTTTTTTTTTCTTTCTATTTAGCTTTTTGAGCCAGTTATTTGGTGAAGAAAGCGATTTTGCTTAATCTGCTTAAATTTTTTAATAGAAGTGGTTCGGATTATATAAGTTCTTTAAGTAGGGGGCTTTTGGTTAGTTAATAAATGGCAGAAGAACGAGGTATTTTTGGACGAATATTCTAGAGGAACTGGATTTTATAGGAAAAAGAAAAGATTTAAAATAAAATGCGGCTTTTTGATAGTATAATATAAATAAAAAATGGGAAGTGTTGGAAAAGGATATACTGGGGGTTCAGTACTTTCAGTTGAGTGCAGTATTAATTATAAAGCATATCCATTCGTTTATTCCAGCCCTTTATTAGAGAGATTACTGTGGGAATGTCTCAAGCATATACTAGCTAGCCTTGGTAACTGATTTTCTTCTTCTAATAATCAGATAATTTTAATCGTCAACTAAAAAAAAATTGTTTCATGAAACTTTTTTTTTTATCAAATTTAGGAATAATAATTAACTTCATCACTAAATAATACGAGTATCTCTACTCAAGGGACGTCTGGGTACTCAAGTGATTGTAATTTCTTTTTATTTTAAATATATGCATGATCTTTGTACTTTGATACCATTGAAATAAACTAAATATAAAAATTAATGAGACTATGTATTAATAGTCTAAAAGATAAATAGGGTGTTAGATGTTTAGCTACTTCTCTTTCAGACTTTTTACATTTATCTTGTAACAAAGAAAATAGGGTTTACTTTGATACGTTCTTGTGCATAAATTAGAATTGAAGAGCTTCCATCTGATATATACTCACTTTGATGTAACACATTAAATCCGTTTGAATGAAATCTATTCAGTTTGATTCTAATATATGCTCCATTATGTTTATCAATGCTAGCAAATAGTATTAAATTGAAAAAAAAGACAAATCTAGTTTCAGAGCTTATAGGCTATGGAAAGTTTATCCTACAAGTATTTGGGATGATAATTTTACCAAGTAAGTCACAATCTAAGCAATTTATCACGGTTCATTTGCAAAAAATGAACATCACGTGCAAGCAACAAATCCCCCAATGTAAAACTCAGTTGGCCCGCGCGTGATGTTCACTAGCCATAAAAGTCTCAAAGTGCTTCAAAACTCAATTAGGCCAAATACTTTAGGGACAAAGTTGTCCGCGCGGTGACTATTAATTATTGAACAAGTTTTGCTTTATTTCCATATTAAATTCATGGAAATAAGTTGAAAAATATAATCTTCAAATTAATTCCATCATTTGAATCTATTTTCTTTTGTTTAATGAATTAATTGAACATGAACCAATTTTCACTTAATCAGTTCGGATAGATTCTATTGCATTTGAATCTTAGGTAATTCTCTACTCCTGAATTATCTTTTCAGGTGGGTTAGACCCAAATTATTTAAGTGGACTCAATTCAATTTATAGGAAAACTAATATAAACTCTATTTTTTTTTTTTTTTTTTTTTTGTGTTTAGGAAAAAAAAAAGAAATCGCGACCTTAAAATAAAAAGTATTTCTGAACTAATGCCGATTTTCTTGTATGACACAGATAGCAATATTGCAAACAAATATTGAACTAAGCAGCAAATCCAATTGGTTGGTATGATGTATCCACATCAAAATTTGTTATTAAAATTTTGGGCCATGCCAACAAATAAATATTGGGCTGGATCATGAAAAGAAATAATAGTTTAATTATTCAGAAATGAAAATTTATTTTGCTACCTAATAAACTGTAATATTCAACTTAAGATGTGGATATTGCTCCATATAAATGTAATGCTCAATATAATAGATTCAGAAACATAACAGTAATTAAAAACTGAAAAATATGTAGTTAACGTCACTAATAGTAGCTCCAATCAATAACGTAATTATTTAAACTTGGTTCAACTAATTAACCCTCCTAATTACGTATGGGGATTTTATGTGGTCAACCAAAAACCTACATGAGTTGGGTTGCTATGGAAGATTCTTCGAGTTAACTCCTGGACTATGTGGTCCAGGATTTTTTTTTCTTTTCTCTTCTTCTTTTCTTTTTCCTTTTCTTCATTAATAACTAAATTGTCTTATACAATTAAAAAAAATTGACATATTTTGTGTTGTAAATTTATAATATGATGTTTATTTCTATTAAAATTATTATTTGCATTTTCCACGCATTATTTCTTCTTTAAAAATATATAATTTTTAAATTAATTCTATTAATAAAAATATTAATCTTAATTATTTCATATTATAGCACAAAATGACACAATGAATTTGCAAATTCACATCTTTGGAAATAAATAAAAATATAGCTACAACAACATCGAATGATTACAAAAAATAAATATTGTTACTATAATTTAGTGACAACTTTTTAGTTATCACTTTTGGGGTATCATTAAATGTCAATAGTGACAACTCTTTTACAACTCTAGCCACTAGTGTATCTATAATATCATTTTAGTGACAATATTTAAATTTTTGTCACTTTGTCTTTTACTATTTTGTCACTAAAATTTAAATTTTTTGTAGTGACAACTTAGTAACAACAAATATTGTCACTATAATTTAGTGATTTTTTTTTTCAGTTGTCATTTTTTGGATGTCACTAAATGTCAATAGTGACAATATTTTTACATTTCTTGTCAATAATGTGTTTATGTACATCATTTTAGTGACAATATTTAAATTTTTGTCACTTAGTCATTTAACATTTTGTTACTAAAATCTAAATTTTTTGTACAATATTATTTTGATAGGAACAATATATTACTATAAATTTGCAACACAAAGTATATAAATGTATTTAATTTATGTAAAAAAATATTAGTTATAAGAAAGAAAAAATAAAGAAAGAATGAAAAAGAAAAAAAAAAGAGAGAAAAAAAAAGGAGAAAAAATGTAGACCACATGGTCCAGGAGTCTATAGAAGAATCTTCCGGTTGCTATACACTCCACGTTCATAACAAGCGTCAAGTAATTAAAGCAGATAAAATTGATAAAATAAACATATTAGTCAGGTCATACTTATTCCATGATCGACTTGAACCTCGTTGTTTATTTCTTGTTTTATTTTTTGATAAATAAACAAAGCAAAATATTTATTTGAAAAGTCGATCTAAATATAGTTATACGTAAAAAACTAACTAAATTTAACTCGTTTTATTTGTTATTATTTTTTCCATTGCTCGAACTCAATCCGAACATTCATTTTTTTTAACAAGACATAAATTTATACCACAATTGAATTGGATCAGAATTAGAATTTTAGTTATTTATAAATTACGTATAATTTGATCCATTCATAACAAGTTCTTACAAACCACTCATTTCACAAAGTATTTTCACTTCTATTGAACACAATCTAAAATGAAAATATCCATATAGCAGAAGCAACTAAACTTGTATTGCCATTAATCATAACAAAATTCGAATCGAGAAGTGCATAGCATATTAGCAATCATTCTCCTTCATGTCCCATTTGTGACCATTTTATCCCATCTGGGTGTATTCAAGCAAATTAGACAACCAACAAGCGGTTTGGGGGTAGACTGACACGTCACCAAAGATGAGAAATTATTTAGTGTAATCGCTGCACCATGTCATCAAGTACACGTGGAGCAGTCCACCAATACACTTGGCACATGTGGAGTGACAATCCACATCCCCCATGTTCTGACAATGTGAACACAATTTTGAAGCCCTATTTTTTTAGAACATGACTAGAATATGGGATGATATGAATTATCACTGTGACGGCCCGGCTCCGCGGGTCCGTCGGAAAACGGTCGAAAAATTATTGTTATTTTGAAAAAAAAAGCGTTAAAAACATCGAAGCCTTTTTTTTTTTTTTAAAACGAAAACGATAAATTAAAAGTTTTTCTTAAGAAACAATAAATTAAAGGTTTTAAAGCGGAAGCATTTAATCAAAGTATATCAAAATATTTGAACAAAATCAACCGAGAGAGATAACTAATAATTTATGAAAATTTTGTCTCTTTTGCGAAAATATAAATCATCCTTAACGAATCAAATAGTCTAAGCAAGGTTTTAAACAAAATCGAAAAAGAGCATAAATCAACCACAAAATATTACTACTCTCCCGAATACTAGGGTGGGACCGCTACCGTGATGACCTAACCGCAACCCGACTATTATTTCCAGAACACCTGAAACTGAAAAGAGTGAAACATAGAACGCATAAGTTGATCGTCCAACTTAGTGAGGCTATGTGCGAATTTGCATGGTGATGTGTAAATGCAACATATTATATAACATAAGCATGTCATCAAGCAAATAAACATATATTCAAGACGGAAGAAACACGGAATTCACATAATCAAGAATTTGCTGATGCCGTCCTCCACTTACCCTCCATCCTCAGTCTGATATCCATCCAAACTCACCAAGTAAGGAGCGACCTTACTATCAAAAATGCATCGACATGTCTTTGCCGGAGTTCGTCCTTACTCCCCTTGTAAGGCCAGGCCTACGGGTAACCGTGACAATCCTGCCGGCCCTTGCCGGCCAGGTTGGCATCGGGTCCATATACCAATCAAAAGGGGGCCCACACAAAATCGGAAACAAACGGAAACATATAGTCGGAAACAAACGGAACATAGCATATCAAACATATTAACATATTATCAATATTTAATAACTTATCGAATGAAATTTTGGGTATCATAATAATTTCGAAAAATATATTCGCAACTAATAGATTCGGATGTAGCATGTATTTGGATAATCATGTTCAAATGCTAAGTGATTTCATGCGAGAAATGTTGACCTAATAAGTCAACCCATTCGTGACGACATGCAAGAAAAGTTAGAATAAAATTCATGCTTTGATTATTAAGAGCCTAAGTGCATGTTTGGACTCGATCTACTAGCACATCGGACAGACATACAAATTAAACACACAGCGCTCACCTTTGTCGCTTAGTATAGCGACTAAAACTCCACAAATGATGCATATCCGAAACCTGAGCAAGTACGTATACGACTTAGAATGTATCTAACAATCTTACTAAAATGTAACTAATGAAATCCTACACAAGGATTGCCTAAACTAACACATCGCACAAAAGTGTTTAAAATTTACGACATCAACTCCACTTAAAAGTTATTATTTTCAGAACTCAAAATTCTAATTTCATAAAACAACGCCAAAACAGCAAAATTTTCCTTTTATTTTCCAGATTTACAAAACAACCCCTAAACTTTTATAAACATCCATTTTTCCGAAAATTTTTTGCAACAAACTATAAATCAAAAGATTTTTAACTAAACCCATATCGAAAATCAAATGAAAGTATTAAGTATCATTTTACTTCAAAAATCAAAGCTTTAAAAGCCCCACAAGTTTAAAACTTTTCAAAAACACCCTCATTGTTTTGAAAACTTAACCAAACCAATTTTCTTGAAAAATAATTTAAGATCCACGCATTTAAGAAATATTTAAAAATAATCAAGCATAATTTTCACTATAAAACTAAGATTAAAAATAATTTTTAATAACTTTTCACAAACGAAACAAAAAGTTCTTTAATTATGAACTTTCTTCGAAAAATTTACAAATATTCAATCTAAAAACTAAAATGAATAAACCACTACTTCAAATCAATAAATCAAGATTTTATAAAAGAACCATGTAAAAACAGTGACAAAACAGCGCATTTGACCCCTTATTTTCAGATTTACAAAAATAACCCCAAAAGTTTCAAAAACTCCCTTTTTGCAAAAACCTCTAAGCAAACTTTAAAACAAATGCGTTTCAAGTAAATTTATACCAAATATCAAACAAAAATTTAGATTTTCAGTCCATCTTACTCCCAATAAAAATTGCAGCCCTCAGCCCTTCAACTTTTCAAATTTTTCAAAAATACCCCAAAGTTTTGAGAAAAATAAAAACATCAACTTTCTTACAAAAAGAAATCAAGATCCAAACATATAAGAAATATTTAAACAAAACCAAAGCAAGTCACACTAAATATTACATATGAACTCAACAACTTATCACAAGGACAAACTAAACTTCTTCAAAATATATTTTAAAGAGAAAAAGTAATATCACAAAGACTAAAGAACACATGCATGGATGTCTTTTTACCCAAAACAACGAAGGAGGTGAAACTCTCTTCATTTCCAGAACTCCGAAGGTGGTGGTGGCAGCTCCGGTGGAAGTGGTGGCGGCTCCGGTGGTGGTTCATAAAAAGGCCCTCAAATCCTTATTTTTCCCCAACTTCCAAGGACTGCCGATTCACTCCGGGAGATCCAATCGACGATCCGAACGGTCAATATGTAGCCCCATGTGTGTAGGACCTTCAGGAAAAATTTGGGCACGATCCAACGGTGGACGAAGGCCGAATGGTTGAAAAACCGAGACTGTGCTGAGTATACCCGAAAACTATCTTTCTAAATGTGTAACGACTGGAGATTCACTTTGGGAGATCCAAACGACGATCCGAACGGTCAATATGTAGATCCGTGTGTGTAGAACCTCCATGCAAAATTTGGGCATGATCCAACGGTGGACGAAGGCAGAATGATCGGAAAACCGAGGCTGTGTAGTGAGAATCCGAAAATCCTATTTCTAATGTGTTCTCTCTTCTCTCTCTCTCTCTTATTCTCTATAATATGTATGTAATTGAGGTTATGGAGAGGATAAAAATCTGATGGTAAGTGTGTATAATAATTATATACACATTGGAAATAGAGGGAGACATAATTAGTCTTCAAAAATCAACCAATGCATGTTCACCTTGGGTAGATAAATTTCTCTACCCAAGGGGCATGCTTGGCCACTCCCTAGGGCTGGCTAGGAGAGCTATAAAGGCTCTCCTATCAGCTGAAATCAAGTAGGGGCGGAATTTGCACTTTGCCCCCTGAAGTTTTGGTAAAGTGCATTTTTGCCCCAGAAATTGTTTAAGTTCCAATTAATGCTTAACTTTGAAAATAAAATGTAGCACTTAAATTTGGATTAAAAATCCAATCGAAAGCGTTCGAAATTTTGGGGGCGTTACAATCACTCCACATGTCCCGAGTATATTGGTGGGCTGCACCACGTGTACTTAATGACGTGGTGCAGCGATTGTATTAAATAATCTGTCCATATTAAGGTACGAACATATGCCGATCCGAGTTGTCAAAAAGGGGCCCGAGTCCAGGTATGAGAAAGGAATGGATGATACCGACGGATCGAACGGATGGGACTTACGCGGCATGGGAACAAAAAGTTATTGTATGGCCCCGGGTGCAGACAATACGTCCGCACATGCTTCCCGCCTCTAATTAGTTAGAAAAGGTTTCAATTTTTTTCCGCATATGCCGATCCGAACAACAAGGTTTCCTGAATTGACAATTACCTAGAAAAACTTATTGACATGGTTTTGAGAAACTTGACAGTGAAATCATATTAATTTACATAAAATATCAAGAACCAATGCATCAATAAAAAAATATAATAACATTAATCATTACAAAAATTAAATTTTCAAATATTGTCACTAAAATAGTTTCATAAGCATACTAGTGACAAGAATTGTAAAAAGGTTTGTCACTATTGACATTTAGCGATATCTCAAAAGTGACAATAAAAAAGTTGTCACTAAATAATAGTGACAATATTTATTTTCACTAAAAAGGTGTCGCTAATTGTCGATAGTGACAACTTAAGTCACCATATATTTGTCATTAATAACTATTAGTGATAACTTACAAACATATTTTATCACTATTACACTTGTCATCAAAATTATTATGACAATTAATATTTTTATCACTAAATGTAAACAAAGAGTGACAATTTTCACATTATCACTTAATTTTTTTGTCACTTAAACTCAATTTTCTTGTAATGAATTTAAATTAGGTAAAATAACAATTTCCTATATATCTAGCCCACTTGTACCCTTAGATTATGGCAGTCCCTTTTATTGTGAAACACTTGTTTGTTTGGCGTTCTAAATTTTTTTCATGTTTAGAAAATTCAAAACAAGATTTCTACTTTCTGAAATAAATTTTTCATCTCTTAATTTTTTCAAATTATTCTCTCAAAAGCCAAACAAAAAACAATTTTCTTATCTCTGTACAAGACCTATACAAACTCATACACAATTTATCTCACATAACAAACATGATTTGACATAAAATCTTACACATTTTATACCTACAATCTAACTTTTTCAAAAATAACATACACCTACTTTATTTCTCAAACCACTCTCTCAAAACACAAACAAATAACATTACGCAAATTGAGATTATTTCACAAACCTCAACTACTCTCCCAAATTACTCTCCCAAACACCAAACAAACATGCCCTTAATTATTTCCTAGTATTTCATTCCACGTTTGATTTTGTTGTTTGATTGATTGGACTGGTTGGATAAATATGAAGTTTTCATCATGTATAAATTATTTTTACTTTTATTTACACACATTAAAAATAATTATCTAATATTAGTTCCTTATTTCTTTCGTGTTCCTTTTTAAATTTATAAAAGAAATTAAATATATACTTGTTTTGCTAAGATCAAACTTTTTTTTTTTTTTTTTCATTCTTTCTGATTTTGTGTTCGTCTCGAACCTGCAGCGCACTAAACCACGTAGCTAATATAATTTAGATATATACAATTTGTTTTGTTTTGTAACAATTAATATTTTTATTTTTGATTTTGAGTTCGTAATGAGATGTATCGAACGTGCGAGACCACTTAGCTAACGGACCAGTCCAGATTCAAAACAGAAATCTTCTTTGTGAGAGGCGGCTTGAAAAATTCAAACGGCAGTTTTTTTTTTCTTTTATTAATTTTTTTTCCCTTTATTAACTACTCCCTCCGTCCAGTTTCTTCTACTCCATTAGCTAGCTACATAGTACCTAATCAAGCTTTTCAATTTTTTAAATAATTTATCATATTAAATTATGTTTATTTGTGATGTATTTAAATATTAATATATATGGTGTCACATGATATTATCAACTTATTAATTAAATTTATTTATTATAATTTTTATAAATTTAGCCAAGTTGACTGATCAAGTACTGTATCAAGGAATAATTAAGAAAAATGAGACGGAGGAAGTATTAATTTGCCGTTAATACATCATGAATATTTTTGCCTCTTTTGCTCAATCTTTTACAATTCTTGACACAATTGATGAATATATTCTTCGCATTGGCTGTAGTTATGTAACAGTTTAATGTATTATATATGTTCATCTTTTGTTAAGAATTTGAAGGTTTTCTTATTTTTGTGGGTTTCTTAGTTAAAGTTTTGGTTTTATGTATTTTGGATTTAGATGAACATATATTACATTGTTGTACTGATTTTTTCACTATCATAATTTTGATTATTAGGTTCAATATGTGTTACCAATAGTTTGAGCTAGTGAAGTCAATATATTTTGAATATTATGCAAGTATTTTAATTTGCTTTTGGTATTCTTGGCATTTTACCTACTGCATGTGTCATGTTTATGTTATTAACAAATGTATGTCGGTTTTAAACAAAATTAAAATGAAATATGCATTGAGGTGTTCATTATGTGAAAGAAAATTAATTTCTGCTAAAGGTGCTGAACTATGTTTACGCGCGTACAATTAATTTGCTAAGGGTGAAACTAACATTGTATATATATACATAAATTGGAATCATGTTTAGGGAGTGGATCGGAGTTGTGTTTAGAATCAAGATGAAATAAAAATAGTATTTTTGGTATGTATCAATACAAATAGATCCCAATAATTTTTGTCTGAGACCAAGCAAAACATCTCCCTCCATTCATTCATAATATATAGCAGAAGGCGAATATATATATATATATAAATACAAATTTTAGACCACTAATTAGGACTTACCATTCTCACTATACATTTAATGCTCGTTGCCTAGTAACCTTTATTTTCCCAAATTGAGACACCATATTATCTAAAAAAATTGGGACACCATATATATGTGAATTCCTAGAGTACATTTGTGGGCTCACTGAATTTTAAACAAGATCCTACTTGGAGATATTTAAAAGGTGGCAAGGAAACCACACTTCTCCACATAAATGTGATCTTCTATCAAGGAAAAAATTGCATGGCGTACGTGAGGTCTCTTGATGCTTTTGATTATGTTGTATCATTGTCCTCTAAGCTATAAGTGTTAGTTTTGAGGCATATAAGTTTTAGTCAATGTGCCTCATATCGGTCATTATTGACTATTGAGAAGACATATTCTTTTTCTTTTTTTTTTATTTTTATTTTTATGGGGGGGGGGGGGGGGGGGGGGGGGAGGAGTGGTTTCAATTGAAAATGAAGAGACATATGAAGTCGTTACTCAAGAGTTATACGGATAAACTTTGGCGTTATGTGTGCCCGAGTTCGATTGGATGTAACGACCCGTGGTTGAATCTGGATCTTTTGAGTTTCGGGTGTAAAATAGTGTTGGTTTTTGTTGCGGAGGAAAAGGATATTCGTTTTAGGAGGAAGAGGTATTTTACAAGGAGGTATTGGAAAAAAGTGGGTGGGGAGGATCATTTTTTCGTATTAATATCTTCCTTTCCATCAGGGGAGACAATTGTATAACTATGTTTAAAAGGGTGGCTTCTTTTCTCAATTCTTAGTTTGAAAAATTCTTGTTCAGACAATGGTTTTGTCGATCTCGTTAAACCATAAATAAATAGCGTTTTGCATTTGTTATATTTATGTTTAGGGTTTGACCAAACACGATTTGAACTGGAATTACCATCTTTATTTGTTTTTTTTTGTTTGTTTAGAAAATGAGAGACTTGTGTACTAGTTTGATCATAATATAAATTGTTGAAAATGGTATAAATTTTCCCAACCCAATCAAAGGAGGTATTGGAAAAGGGTGGAAAAAAGTCCCTACTAAATGCATAATATTCAATGGCAATTTACCCCCTACTAAATGCATAATATTCAATTTAACCACTCGTGGTTTAAAAAAGAGCATTTTACCCTTTGAAATCTTGTAAAAATTTCACATCGCCTCCCTGATATTTTTATAGGCGGCACTTAATCCACTTTTATTATGAAAATGTGATTTTTTACTCACTGTGTTATGATAAATGTGGTAAATTATCCCCCTATGTTAAATAAAATAGTTTGCATGCATACTCTCAATTTCGACAAATGAGTTACAATCTCCGGCTGAAGGGGGTAAATTGCTTCATTAAAATTTTACAAGGGGTAAATTGATTTTTTTCAAATTATAGAGGGATAAATTGAACATTACGCATTTTATAGGGGGTAAAATGCCATTAACTTTGTAGAAAAATTGGGTTTGATACCAAAATTGCAATGAAAACATATCCTATGGTACCAAATTTGCATTTTCGTATCCAATGGTACCAAAAGTGCAAGTCAGCCTATTCTATGGTACCCAAAAAGCAATTTTCCCAAAATTAAAGGGTTGAGTCTGGACGGGTCTAAATGGATCACGGGTCGGCCCGCAGGTCTAGACCCATTTTGCCATGCCTAATAGAAATAGAAAAATTGGAATCTTATGTAATCTTGCTAGGTTCTAGATGTGCTCCTGGTTTTGCAACATTATTACGAGCTTGCCCCTGTTAATTCATGTGGTGAATAGTTAAGTCCACTTTATAAGGCATTGGACAATCCTCACTTTACAAGCTAGCTTTTGAGGTTGAGTTAGGTCCAAGCCAAGTAAGTGGACTTAGCTCAATCCATGTGGTGAATTATAATATGGTATCAGAGCCCGATTAAAGTGGGCTGCCTCCTTCCATGATGGGCTCCTCCCTTGTTCGCATGATGGGCTTCATTATCTACCAACACACTTCACTCAGTAACAAAGGTCTGGGTTGTCATTATTCCTCCAGTTATTCAAGGCTTAGAGTGTCATTATTCCTCCGGTTAACAAAGGCCCGAAGTGTCATTATTCATGTGTTGGATCTTCACCCACATGTCGCAAATTCACAAGGTTGGGCTTTCATATGTCACGTGTTGGGCTTGTTTCACCCACACATTCTGCCCGCCCACATGTGAAGGGGGAGTATTGAGACTAAATGTCCCACATTGGTTGAAAACAATAGTTAAGTTCAACTTATAAGGCATTGGATAATCCTCACCTTACAAGCTAGCTTTTGATGTTGAGTTAGGCCAAAGCCAAGTAAGTGGACTTAACCTAATCCATGTGGTGAATTCTAATATAATTATCTCTTCTAGTGGTTCCAGATTGGTTATATAGGATCATAGGAGGGAGGATGCATATGCATGATCAAGAAATTTATGAGTAAGTTGGATTCTTAATTTTCAAGTCGCTTCATATTTTAGAGAATGAAACAATTAATGCAGATTGCAGGCAGCTCCCTCACTCACTAGCTATGCCTATACCTTGATATCGATGATATATAATACAAGAAATTCTTTAAAGCAATTTCGGATCTTCAAATTTAGTGATACTAATCAAAAAGAGTCAAAGTCAACCAAATCTAGGAGAATATTCCCTTTGGATAGTGGCTGGATTGATCAAGGTCAACCCTCCCTAGAGCCATTCAAAAAACAAACATACAAAAAGAAAGAAAAAGTCCTCCATATATATATTCAACAATCAACACAAGTTCTACCTCTTCAAAAGCTAATTATAAAAATAAATTCGTATTTGTTTCATTAAAAGTACATACAAAATCACAACATAAATATGAGTATTATTATATTTACCATATCAAATTTTCTTTTAATTTGTACATAGTTATATTTGAACTACCCTCGAACTATGACATTTATCACGCCAAATCTCGATCTTTATCATTCAAAATTTTTAAAAAAATTACATCGATCTTTGTGATAATGGGATTTTGATAATTTTAACAAATCTCTTTATCTTTAAAATAAGTACATTAGTATATTAATAGCAGTCACGTACAGTGTGGTATGGTAAATTGGTAATGGGATTTTGATAATATGAAAATCTTAAAAGTTATATCTAACACAAAAATGAAATATTGAAACAGCACCACATCCACATGTCCTCCTCTCCCTTTCCACTAGTACACATGTCCCATTCTATTCCATCCCTCTCCACTCGCCCCCACATGCAAACTAAGGCCATCTCCAACAGCTCCTTTAAATTTCAGCCTCTTATCCTAAAATATAAGTAATGAACAGTGTTATACACTTCCACTTTTTACTCTGCACTCCAACAGCTAGTTTATATTTTAACATATAACTTTTATATATTGATCCCTCCATCCCATTATTTTTACTCAATTAGCTATATTATCCAGTCAAAATTTTCAATCTTTTAAGTGATTTATCTTGATAAATTATTCACATTTTTGGCGTATTAAATCTTTTAAATATTAATATACATAGTGTCATATAATATTATCAAATTATTAGTTAAATATATTAATTAAATTATTTATTAATTTTCTTTTGAATTTAATCAAGTTGAATGGTCAATAGTACCAAGGGATAAAAATTAATGGGACGGAGGAAGTATTTTATATAAATAATAATGATATATTTATAATATTAATTTTTTTATTTAATTTAATAATTAAAAATAGTTTTTAAAAAAATATATTAATTTTTGGAGTTTTATGGGCATAATATTTTAATATTTTGCATGAAAGTACAAACTTTCTTGTAAATAATTGCAAATAGCAATTTGTATTTGGCCATGGGTATTTGGCCATCCAAACCTATAAATTTTAACAACTCTTAAATTTTACATGTGCTCTTGGAGAGCACTTTTTGTCATAATTTTAACAAAACTCTTAAAATTTAAGTTTTACACTTGCTCTTGGAGATGGCCTAACATCATACCTCACTGTCATCAAAATTATATTTTTGTTTTTTATATATATTTAATTAAATCACAAAAGAAATACAGTATATAATAATCAAAATAAAATGTAACTAAAGATGCAGTAATTTGATTAAGCGGGAGTCTTTTTCCTTATTAAGATCGACTACTTAAAGAGTAATTTTTGTGATACACGCATAATCAACTTTATAGAAATGTTTAAATAATAATATTAGTAGTTAAAAAAAAAAACTTTTTTTTTTGTTTCAATTCTTAGATGCATCGATAGAAACAAAATCAAAATAGCAATGTTGTAGACCTACCATAAAGTATGAAAGTGACATGTCAACAAAATTATGTTATGTCATAAATTAATATCGGAAACAAAATCTTAGGGCCTATTTGTTGGATGTTTGGGAAAGTAGTTTGAGAGAGTAGTGGATGTTTGTGAAATAATCTTGATTTACGTACTATTATTTGTTTGAATTTTGAGAGGGTGGTTTGAGAAATAAAATAGGTGTAGGTTATTTTTTGAATAATTAGATTGTAGGTGTAAGATGTGTAAGACTTTATGTCAAATCATGTTTGTTATGTGAGATAATTGTATAAGAGACATGTTACTTTATGACAAATCAGAGTAGAGTTTATATAGATTTTGTTTAAAGATAAGTAAATTGTTGTTTTTTTGACTTTTGAGATAGTAGTTGGATAAAATTGATAAATGAAAATTTTATTTCAAAAAGTAGAAATCGTGTTTGTTTGACATTTCCTAAACACAAAAAAAAATTTGAAAAACGCGAAACAACATGCCCTTATACACTTTTCCGTTTCAGTTTTATCAAATTTGTTGTGGATTTCTCAAAGGTACAATAGATAATATGACGTAAGTTGTAACAAAAAAATTACGCTTTTGTATTAAATTCAAATACAATAGTTTTTTTTTTTTTTTAAGAGAATGTATGTAATTTGCAGTTGGAAACATAGAAGTATTACGCTTTTGTATGAACTTTTATCAAAATATACGCCACATTAAAAGGGATGTAATATAATTTTAATGACTTGAATAAAATATACAGAGATAAGAAAGAAAACGAAAATATATGTGACATACTAATTAAAATTTATGCAAAACTGATTCACAACCACATCGATTAAGAAAAATCGCTCTAACATGTTCAACATATAAATCTAATCATATTATATGTATTTTTTAATAAAAGATACTTTCAAGAAGAAAATACACAATTAAAATAATTAAAATTCTTACTTAGATCGGGTTTGATCGAACAAAAAGTAACTACATAACAAATGTAATACTTGCTTTGAGATTTGATGTAACTCCAAAAAAATGATCAATCACAATACACTTGCTTGGTGATTGAATGAGTTTGGTCAAACCAGACTTAATCAAGAATTTTCCTAAAATAATCTGATATCTAATTTGAATTTGAATTTGAATTTGATATACTACTAATTTTTTGTTTAACAAAAAAAGAAAAACTTAAGTGTAATAGCAGTCGGTTCTTAATTCTTATGCATGACAAACCCCCTTACGCGTATCGCGCCAGCTGTCCGGCCACGCTTTTGTCTGATTGCGCAACACGCTTATGGGACCCACCCCCACAGAAACTGCTCTCACACACACACTACGCATAATTCTCAACTTCTTCACTTTCACTCCTCAATCTTATTCCACACCTCACTCCGACTTTGAAAAAAAAATGGGAAAAAAAGGAAATATCAAAGAAAATTGAAATTTTTATATTATAGAAAAATTAGAATTGGGTTTTTTATTTTTCAAGGAAATTGATGGCAAAGAGTGGCGTCTTCGAAAGAGATCCAGTGATGGTGGCTAAGGCAATTGAATTAAAGAAAGAACTACAGAGATTAGTGAAGGCGATTGTGGAAGAGGATGACGTTAATCTGGATTCAATGGAGCAAATGTTGTTTGCGTTAAAGGAATTGAAGTTGAAGAAAAAATCAGTTTCTAATTTGAAGGTTAATTGTGTTAATAATATTAGTAATCAAGAAATGGTTTTGGAGGAGTTTAAGTGCCCGCTTTCGAAGGAACTCATGAGGGATCCTGTAATTATTGCCACCGGACAGGTTCTTTCCTTCTTTTTAATTTTATTTTGTTAAAAGATTGGATTCTTGCTGTTGCTTCTCATAGAGTTATCAATTTGCTTTGCTTTGGAGTTTTATAATGTGTGTCTAGTTTCTATGAATTTTGAACTGGGTTTTTGGTGGAATTTTGTTAGTGTTACTTCTGAACGTTTCTGAATTTTGATATGGGTATGTCTTAAATAAATAAATAATGTAATTATTTTGAAGCTTTGAAGATAATTAGTTGGTGGGTATGAATCAAATTGAATCCTCGCAAATAAATGTAATTATTATCTATGTTTCTGTGTTGAATTCTTCATGGAAAATATAAATGTCAATTATCTGTTTGGTTCTGGAATCGGCTTGAATCAAATTGAATTTTTAATTTCATTGTCTTTCTTTTTGTGTGGATGGGTAGTCTTCTGTTGTTTGATCCTTAATATTTTTCTTTTGTTTTTGTTTCTAAGGATGATGCAGTTTTTTTCTACGTTGGTTTTTTGTTTGCGTCTCTAACAAAATTTCCCTAAAAATTTTGCAGACTTATGATAGGCCTTTCATCCAAAGATGGTTAAAAGCTGGAAATAGAACATGCCCTCAGACTCAACAAGTTCTTTCACACACAAATCTCACACCTAATCACTTGATCCGCAAAATGATATCACAATGGTGCAAGAATCACGGGGTCAAATCCCCAAACTCTGTGCAGTACACAAACGAGGAGGGCTTAACTGAAGCCGATAGAGGCCATTTCCTTTCATTGCTTAACAAAATATCTTCCTCATCATCCGAACAAAAAGAAGCTGCTAAAGAACTACGCCTATTAACAAAAAGAATGCCTTCTTTCCGAGCCCTTTTTGGCGAATCACGCGATGCCATACCACAATTGCTATCTCCACTCTCGCAAACCATATGTGAAACCGAAACCGAGGAGGTTCACTTAGATCTCCAAGAAGATCTAATCACAACTCTTTTGAACCTCTCCATACATGACAATAACAAGAAGCTAGTAGCCGAGACACCTACTGTTATACCTCTTCTTATCCACGCGTTAAAATCGGGAACGATTGAAACGCGGAGCAATTCCGCCGCTACCCTTTTCACGTTATCGGCTCTCGATTCAAATAAAGCGATAATCGGTAAATCCGGTGCTTTAAAGCCTCTAATCGAGTTATTAGATGAAGGGCACCCTTTAGCTATGAAAGATGTGGCCTCGGCTATTTTCAACTTGTGTATTCTTCACGAGAACAAGGCTAGAGCCGTTAGAGATGGTGGGGTGCAAGTAATTCTTAAAAAGATCGTGAGTAGAGTGCATGTTGATGAGTTACTCTCGATTCTTGCTATGTTATCGACCAATCAAAGGGCGGTTGAGGAAATGGGAGAACTTGGGGCGGTTCCTTGTTTACTTAGTATAATTCGTGAGACTTCTTGTGCTAGAAACAAAGAGAATTGCATTGCGATTTTGCATATTATTTGTTTTAGCGATCGATCAAAGTGGAAAGCGATGAGAGAAGAGGAAAGTACTTATCGTACAATATCTCAACTAGCACAAAATGGGACTTCAAGAGCTAAGAGAAAAGCTAGTGGGATTCTTGATAGACTTAATCGAGCTGTGAATCTTACACATACAGCTTAATCGAGTACATGGAGCTACATATTCTGTAAATTCTATGCCGCCTATTGTTTTCTTCACTTAAATTAAGGTACATTATGGTCATCGTCAACCTTTTTCTTGTGCATATGTTCTACTATATATGTATATCTAAGTTTTGATCTCGGATTTACGGCTTTTTGTAGTTATTGTGAATAATAAAAATGGTAACTTTATTGGTTTTGTATTGATCAATAATTGATGCGCATGGTTGTGAGTAGACTACTACTTGAAACTTGAAAGTGTCTTGTTTCTTTCTATGATTGATGATTTATGGATTGTTCTATGTAAGTTTGTTTAGTCACGTGCATTCTTCACTAAGTTGCTTGAATTTTAGTAGAAGCATTAGATGGTTAGTTTGGATTTGTCTGTAGGTTAAGTAGCTCAGTTTCAAGTTTGAATCTCATTCATAGAAAAAGAAATGGTTTAGAATCTAATTCAGGAAATGATTTTGCACTGTGCCTTTTCCTTGGGTACTCATTCAAGACACTTTAGCCATTTCATCACACGGCTTAATGGGACTTTTAGTTATTCATAAAAAGAGGTTTTCGACTCTCGTTTGTTCAGAGGAGTTTTAGGCTTGACTAACGTCGTTATGGACATGTTCTCTAAACATTTATACAAACTGGACTAATGATGAAAATTGGCCTAACTGAGTAGACTAGTTCGATTTAGCAACTTCTGTTCAAACAAAAAGAATAATGAATGGGTAAATTATACATACTTAACTTCCTTCAAGTATGGTCATGCAGACGGGCCATTTACAAAACTGTGTTGGTAATTAACCCAAAACTTAGAAAACTGCTTTACTTGTATTGAGAAACTTGTTTGTATGAAGTACTAGACATTGATCAAATTTTCGTTTTTGTGGTATGTATCAGGTCAAGCTAGTTTTGAAAAAAAAATTGAGAACACAGAACAAGAAAATTACTAAATTAAAAAAAAATTAGAATTTTTTTTAAAGTAAACAAAATCTTATTTTCGTTTTCATTGATTTAAAAATAAAAACTATTATGTATGACTTATATTACCAACTAGAAATTACAAATCAAAAAATTACATGGTGATCTATTAATTATAAGAAGCAATATTTTATTAATTTCTAGCTCAAAGGAATAAATTCAATTATTTCTAAAAACATGTAAATCCCATTTCTGCCATGGTTACTGAAACTATACAGCATACCACCAGTAAGTCGTTCTGTGAAATGTTAATTGAAGGTTCCGTATATTGTTTTCATTCCATCTTTTCTTGCGCATGATTTTTATATTTCAATAGAAAGGCTGCATATCAGTCAGTGGTTGGAGAATATAATCCAGAATTGTCGCAATGTAACTATTTTATACTCGAGCATTTATTTGTTGAATATTCTGTAACTAGAGCTCCTCGTATGGTGGAAGTGACCTCTATTGGCCTTTTGTACCTTTCGTTGTCCCCCGATAACGACAAAATCACAAGAGTTTGAAAGAGAGAAAAAGAATATAAATTTAGAAAAGTTCAAATAGTACGATCGTGACTGTTCTTTCAATGGCTCGTCTAAACATAATTGAAAAGTTCATCAAAGAAACCCCAAATGATACTTAACTTATATTATTAGATTAAATTTGAAAGAGAAATGTCACTCAATGAGTTGCTCATGTATTGAAGCATGTGTGAATGCAGAGCATGATCCTTTCACATGTACTGAAGAAATGGAAGTCGGAAGACACCACATTAGCTCCTAATCTTTGTGTCCATAGATACATGTGTTAAAAAAATACTATTATTGCCGTTATAAGTCCTAATTTATCTTTGAACAAACAAATCACGATAAATCACATGAGGCTGTACTGTTTTCTAGTTAGGTGTTCAACAAAAAAGAGGCTGTACTGTAAACAAGGAGTAGAGAGAGCATTAATATAATCTCTGCCTAGACCTAGTCTTATGGGTTGCCAAACACTATATTAAAGTGCTTATCCAAACAACAACAAAAGAACCAATAATATCATTATCACAACAAATATAATCCAGTATTTCAAGAAGAAAAAAACCCAATAAATAAACTGTACAAGATCCGTTATGAACACTATATTTCAAGACTACAAAAGCATTTAACTATACATTCTGGGATCATGATTTTTTATTCTATGAGTAAATGCTGAACTCAGACAAAAAAATAAATAAAAAATTCTAATGATCAACCAAATTAAGCCAGAGACACACAGCAAAATGGCTTTCAAAAAGATAAACGAACCTGAAGATGTCAATCCATCTTATAAGCCCATCCGTGCTTTTCCAGATATGATCTTACGGCTTCTTTTATGGCCAAGTTTGATACCAACTGAGACGGGTAGAGCGTTTCTCGAGTAACTGGATCAAATTTTCCTACCTAGCAAGTAGTAAAATTCGAGTATAAGGCTGCATATGGTTCTTCATATTAAGGAAGGAAGGATAGATTATATTTTTAGCAAAATTACAATTACAATGCATCTAGAATTTAATAAGAAATAATACGATAGTACAAGTTTGTGATTGGCATTGTATGTTACATTTGTGATTGAGTTAAAAGACAAAACGTCCCCACCATTTACAAGTCAACTCCGTTATAATCTCCACCTTCCAATGGTTGAAAGTGGCGATGATTTTATGGTAAACTAGAAATGAAAGAGTGAAAGTTGGAAACTATATTGTCTAATTGTGAGTGGAATAGTGAAAGATCTTGCAAGCCTTACATGTTGTGGGTCTCATAGAAATTGAATTGGTTAACCATATGCCTCATAATCTCAGATAAATATCTAATTTGGCTTATAGGGGTGACCAAACATGCTCTAAACTAAGTCTAAATTGATGACAGTTGTGAAAATTATTAAAATACATAGTAAAAAAAATTACCTTCTGCAGATGGTCAAGAATCACTGCTCTCTCGTATGTAACCCCACTGGGAGTAATAACGGGATCACGAAATATGTCTAGTGTGATTTTACAGCACAGGTAATCTGGTACCTGAATTATTATTTTTGGTGTCACTCACAAGAACACATAAAGAGAGAATGCAAGAATGGGGGAGCTGATGCTCACCTCAGTTGGAATATCATCTTCAGCAGCTTTGTTGAATACTCTGTTCAAAACTTCCAATTGATTTATATTAGATTTTTCTTTTTTATCTTCAGAACCTTCCATATGATTAAGCAAATTTGTCTCCTTCAGAGCTTCCTCGCATGCCGATCTGTCATATGCATGCCGAAGCCAATAAAAAAGTAATGGGAGGTAAGCATATTAACAATTAAAAAAAAAAAAACTGAAATAAGTTATTTCAACAAAATGGAAAAAGGGTGAAAATAAAGTCACAGCTATTACTTCAAGTTTTGAAGTTCCCAAGAACGCTTGGTAGATTCATGTTCCCATGATAAGTATTGAGCTCTTGCAAGCTCCTGCCATATCTCCTCTACCATGTAGCCTTTAGGGTTTGCACCCCTTCCAAGGTCCAATGCCTATGTCATAACCAACAACTTGTCAAACAAGATCCTCTTCGATGTCATATGTTTTCCGAAGGAGAATGATTAAGATAACTTGATAAGCAATTCTAATCCATCATATTGACATGTCTTATTCATAGTTGTTAAAGGATTATGACAGCTATAGATAAGCAATTCTCATCCTTCATATTGACATGTCTACCAAATTGTTAAGAGCAAAAGCGGGCTAAGGCATAAAAGTGATTTGGAGCTAAAGCGCAAGGCTCGCACTCGAAGTTAAACGCATATATGTATAGTTTTTTTGTTATATTAAACTATCCAATTAATTCCAACAAATTTTGGTTTCAACAAAAATTTCAGAACAAGCCACTGAAATCTGTCTAAACAAGTAATATCAGCACTTAAGTCATTATTTAGAATATAATGTGCTTTCGTGTGCACCTCGTCTCAAGAAAAAAGCTCTAAAGGCCAAAAATCCCTTGCGAGGACTAGCAAGGGGGAGTGCATGCGCTTTCTGCTTTTTCAGGCTATAACGCAGGTCGAAGTGTGCTTTTAATAACTAAGCTCTAAATCATGTAGAAACGGAACAACCAAAACTATTATCGAAGTATATTCATGTTCTATATGTAAAAGCCAAATATAATAATATCTATGCAATTTGCCTAAGGCACCAATCTAGAGCAGATTTAAACCAATGGATATAGTGAACCGTGTAACTAAGTGTGCCAGGTACACAATGACAGCCCAAGTAGTCAGGTTTTAATATAGAATAGCGTGATATTATGCAAAGAATGCTCAAAGGGCCAATCAATTCATTGTTGCAAAAGATGATCTATTTATTTTGCTTGCTGCAGGTGGTTTTTCATGGAGAGCGGTAGTCTTGCCGTACACAGATGAGTTTTTTTTATTGTGTTAGTAATGAGTAGTATACAGATTCCATGTATTGATTGAAGGAGATAATCATTGATAGACATACATCCTTATATTGCCCCAAATGAAGATGGTTTGGCTTCAGATAAACTAACTTGGATTAATTAAAGTCATTTCATAGAATCAATAAAGTAATGTATTATGGATTTCCTCATTGACTAGCTTTTTATAGATCAATTGATAATACAGGGGGGCAAAGAGAAGGACCTCAATCCCTAGGTTCCTAAGTTTATTATGTACAGATAAACTAGTTTGGTAGGGCATGTCGGACTAATGGTGCTTTGAGTGGTGATCCTAAGTTGGTAACAAAAGCAACAGCAATGGATATTGTGGTGCTTAATAAAGAAGGTCTTTTTATCTAAATAGATTTCATGTTTCAGAGTGGAGTTAGTGGTACTAACCAATGTTGGACATCAATGTGTATGGGGATATAGAGGTACTCAGTTCAAACTAACTTGTTTGATTTGGACATTTCGGTCGATTAAAAAAAAGAAAAATTGCAGTAAAAGAAGTGTATTTCAGTTGAAGGTGCAACAACATCTTAATAAGTCAATGACATAAAATTCCGAGAGAAGAGCGCAGACCAATATAAAATTGAAATGTAAGAATTACCTTTTTTATTTTGGTTTAAGTTAAAATTACACAGTTGAACATCTATGAGCAATAATTACCCTTGCTTACAATCTATAACCAACTCAAGTTTTAATTTCACCTATCTACATGTACTATTTAGACCCGATATTGAGATTCACATTTATGTAACTAAATATAGGGAGGAAAAGAAAAAGAAAACAGACATACATGTACATAAATGATCATACTAAAAGAAAACACGAGACTCACACCATACCCAACTTTTCCAGGCCGAACTTCACAACAAATTATAAACTATAAAGTCAAAATTTTACAAAGAAAAAATAATAACTTCAAATGCAGTTGAGCTTTAATGGAAAATGCCAATATTTAGAGACACTAAGATACTAGTAAATGAATATGCATTCACACATTTATGCAAAGAAAATTCACATATGTAAAATTCTGATAAATGTTATTTTGAAATAAAAACCTTCATACCTTTTCTAGTTCCCTGACACCTTCAGCATATTCTTTCCTTTGCAGCAATGCAAGACCAAGCATATAGTGGGCCTGTCATCATTCAAAGCACTTAATAATGAGCTGGACATGACAGGCAAAACACAGTAAATAAAAGAGACAGATAATAAATACAACCAGTAAATATAGAACATCAAAATCATGTCCAAGACTATTTTCAATGTCTCCTTAAACCAGGAAAGGTAACTGATCCGCAAGAACCGCTGACTAGCTAGCCGATTACAATTACAAATAAGAATATTTTAAAGCGGTATTTGAAACTAAATGATACTAATTATGAAACAAATTATCAGTCATGGTTACACTAGTTCATCTATCTCGGGGTCAAGTCGCTATGTCCCTTAGACTAATACATTGTTCCAAGTTCCATTAACTTCCATCAGAAACATCTGATCATTTTCTGGTTTATCTCAGCTTTCTTTCATTCGGATACCATGTGAATAGATCTTATTTAAGAAAACTTGGGTAAAAGCAATTATTCAACTTTTACATGATATCTATTGTTTGAAATCTTGATAGATTCAGGATATCGAATAGCTTTTGAATTTCTCATTATGATCGGAGTTTTACAGATAAAAACCTTTACAGATAGACACTAATAAAATGTTACTGAACCTGGAGCTATGATGTGGTGTGAGGCTCATCAAGACTGACAATATTTACAGCCTCCAACTATAAATAGGGTAATAACATAAATCAAAGAATAATTAATTGTGCAGCAACAACTTTAAACGAGGGTTCCATCAAAGATCTCCCAAAAATTACAAATTATATTGTGAGCGAAATCAAGTCCAACTCACAACTAGTACACATCGGGGAAGGAAGTCCAAAATAACATTTAGAAAAACAGTAACATTCATCATCTCAAAGAACCCAGTCACCTGTAGGGAACGAGAGAGGGAATATCTAGGAAATAAAAAGAGATGGTTCCCTTCATTGCGGCATTAAAAAAAATGAAATCTCAAGACAAAATAGGCCAAACTAGTTCCTTTTTTTTTTATTCGTGATATATACAGTTAGTCCAAAATGAAGAGAAAAAACTAAGTTTTATTGGAGCGAGTACATTTCAACCACGTGGTACCAGAAGAATGCTACTAGGAAATTGGAATCAACTAATTATAACCAAATACACACATTCGTGCACCCGGGACTTGTTCCCTCGCAACTCGAACACATCATTAGATTTTGCGGGACCCTCAGAAATGGTAGTTGCCACATGATTTAACTAATAACAAAGTCATATGATTGCTCAAGTTAGCCATCACCATATAAGAATAACCATTTAAAAGAAAATTCAGTGCTTTGCATCAAGCTTGAACCATTAATCATAGGAAATTCCCAAGATAAACTCAGAACACAAGCAACACAAACGAATAAAGAACTGGAAAAATGTGATAAAAGAGAGCTGAACATTTTTTTGTCTCTGATAAAATACTCAGACAGAATCAGACCTTAACAGAATGATGATCGAGCTGAATAGCTTTCTTACAATCCTCCTCAACTCTCGTCCATTCACTATACCCAAATAAATAACCAGGAAATGATAAATTGATCAAATGATTAAATAATAATGAAGCATTTAAGTGAGTTTAATGATCATACATACTTCCTCTTGCGATGACATAGAGCCCGATTCGTCCAATATATCGGAACATTAGGGCATAGAGTAATAGCCTAAAAACACAGACGCACAGAATCAATTTCAATAAAAATTCAAACAAATTCACATCTATTTCAAGGATTACCTCAGTATAAGCATCAATAGCGGCACCAAATCGATCTTTTTTGAAGTAACTGTTACCGTCTTGTCTGAGTAGCTCCGCTTGTTCCGCCGCCCCCACTGTTGGCGACATTTTTCCAATAATTTTCACCCCCCTCAATTTCTCTCTGCAGAGGCGGACCTCAAGAGGGACTGGGGGGGGCCATGGTCCCCCCAGAAAAAACTATATTTATACTATATATATGTAAATATTTACATGAATTTGTTGTTGGTAAAGTGGTTAGGCATCATGAGCTAAGCTAGAGGTCGGGAGTTCGACTCCTCTGGGGTGCTGAATTTATTTTAATCTCTTTTGTTGATATTTAATTCCCTTTTTTGGCCTACTAACTTTCTTTTATTTCATGCAGAATTAATATTTTTCCCTCTCCATTCTTTGTGGAGATTTAATTGCTTTCTTTGGCCCTCTCTTTATTAAGATTAATTGTTTTCTTTATTTTAGGGAGACTAAATATTTTCTTCATCTTGTCCAATTGGAATATATATATATATATTCCAATTGACATAAACACATCTACTCATGCACTATTATATTTACTTCTTTTTATATATATTCCAATTGACATATATATATATATATATATATATATATATATATATATATATATATATATATATATATATATATATATATATATTTACTTATTTTTATAAAAATTTAATTGACATAAACACATCTACTCATGCACTATTATATATTTTTTTTTATTTCACCCTAAAGTTTATTTAGTTTTTCCTTTTTAAAGTATTCAATAATTGATGTTTCTCATGGATTTTGTCTTTGTGCAAAATTCAAGTTCTTTAGTAGATATAATTTTATTGAATTATGAGATCATAATTATATTATATTTACAGAAGTCGGAATATGATTTTAACAGTATATTATACATATTAATTGGACATTCGACATTTATATGACTTGGTTAAACATTTATTTGTTTTTAGGTCAGTTAGATTGCATCTTAAACATATGTTTTGAGTGTTTAAAGATCCGTATACTTGAAATATGAAAAATATATTTTTTCACTTGTTCTTGAATAAAATAATAGTATTACTTTACCATAAGTTAATTTTTATTATTTTATCAAAACATTTAAAAAGTACCAAGATTTTGTTACCAAAAAAATCATCGGCCCCCCCAACGAAAGTCGTCTAGGTCCGCCCCTGTCTCTCTGTATATATATTTCAGTTTTCAATTATGTATGTTTAAAAAAAACAAAAAAAATCGAAATGTACGTCACGACCAGAAAAACGATAATTCTTTGGTTTTTTAGGGAAGAGACTGAGAAAGATGAAATTAAATTCTTTGTGAAGAAAGAATGCAGGGTGAATTTCTCAGGAATTGTCGAGATTATACTATTGACAAGGCTGCCTAAGGGTAAAGGTAGGTCACCGTTGAATTTGATTGGATGGTTCTAGGAACTATTTTTGATTGGATGGTTCAGGGAGCTATTAAGAATGCTTATTCATATATATATTGTCGACCTGGGTTGACTGACCATATCAACAAACTCAACTTGGTCATTTGAGAAATGATAATTTATTTAATTACTTTATAGATTAAGGGGTTGGTGTTGGATTTATAATTGTATAATTTACAAATAGTTAGCAAAAATAATATTGGAGCTGCTAAAGTTTAGGACTGTGATTTGAATCAGGTCTATTTGAACTAAGTTCATTATATGTGAATTGAGTTGAATTTGGACATTTTGTTTTTAAATATTTCAAGTTTGACGCTGCAATTGTATTTATGGGCGAAAACATTACATCGAAAACAAATATGAAAGGCATAAGTGCAAGTGGAAAGACTAATTGGCAGGGAAATCTCCACCGACGAGTTAATGTTGAAGAAATAAGGACTAGACGATATCATGAGCTTGCTTTCAAATATTTTTTATGAGGACTAGACGACAATGTGAGCTGATTTTCATAAATTTCTTATGCGCAAAAAAGCCTTTAACAAAGACAACTATGTAGGAAAATGTAAGACAATCAATTTTTTTAATTAGTGTTTTTAATAATTATTTCTTCTTATTATATGTTATTTAGTTTCTATAATTCTAGGATTAGTCTTCTGTAAAGAATTCTAATATGCAGGCTAATGACTATGCGTTATCCACAAAATACATATTTAAAGGGCCCAGTGGACCATATTTTTTCAAATGGACTTAACTCAACTATGGCCGGTAGCCGCGGTACTATATCATTATATATTTCTAATTATTTTGTGATGGGCCACCCAATTTAAGTATATGATTATTCATAATTTCATATACAAATGTCACCTCTTATAAACATTTAAATTATGCTAATCAAATCTGATAGTTCAAGAAATGGATTCCGGCCCATTTATGTTAAAACTTTTAATCAATTTCAATTCAAAACTTTTAATCAGTCGCAAAATTGATTACTTAGTGTTCCAACTCATTTAAACGAAGAAACAGCAAATGCAAATTTATAAATTTTTTGGGCAATGATGTAAATAGTGCGATTCTTTTACAGCTCTTTTGTTTTGGCTTGGGTCATAAAAATATGTGGAAGGCTTCTCTGTAACCCGAAGTAAAGCCCAAAACGAATGCATATTAGTTTTACACCAATTCAAATAACACAATCAACTCGATATAATTCCAAGAATTAAATCCTTTTCACATGTACGCAATCTCTTAAATTATAAAATTATAACATGCATTAGGCAATCTTATAGTTAAATGAACATAACAATGACTTTTGAATAGATATCATTTTGTTCATTAATGTGCCAATTAAAAATATCTAAACTGTCAAGATTGAAGGCCTACTACATTCGTCACTTTATATCATATACTACTATGCTAGTAATAGTCAAAAGAAGAAGAAAAATTGGATTGAAGATATTTCTAAACCTCGGTATACATGTTCCCAGCAAAACATTTTTCTACATGAAAAGTGTGTAATTAAGTAATGGTAATAAAATTTAATAAATTGATACTAGTAATTATGAAAGTTTCTTATCAGGGTAGATTCCAAAATCAATCTCCAACTTTTTCTGGTTTTATTAAATTGAATTAAATTGATTTGAAATAAACTAGGTGCATAGCAAATCAATATGTCATTATTATTATTATTATTATTATTTTGAGTTTAATATGTCATTAATTGGTGTTAAGTATAAAAACCACACCTATAGACCATAGGTCCAACTCTGGTCCAGACCCATGTTATACATAGTATCAATTACTTTCTATGATCTAATACTTTTTTTAGTAGTTCTTTATATTTTTCATATGGGTAGTATTTCTCAAACAATTTACACGAAATGGTCTCCATTCATAGGATTAATAGTTTTTGTTCATGAATAATCAAGCGTTATATAGCTCCTTGGCAACGAGTATGGCATACACTTGAGCATGCTACAACGATCATAAAAGGACACACCTATTATTTAGCATATACTTTTATGGGCATATTTGAAGTCTTCTCCGTGTTACAGCCGTAAATAATGGTCCATCTAGGAAAATAAGCGTTCGTCCGTACATGAAAAATTGTCTTCTATCCCCCAATTAAGAAAAATGCATGGTGTAATTGTTGAATTGCGTAAACATAACACACATTTAGTGTGTCATACTTGTGTTTTATTTACCAACTCTAAAATAGGTCAAACCATAATATCTAATTTGGATCCTACACATAATAAGCGAACACATTATTTTCAATATTCACTGCACTTCTTAGTCCAATTTGTTGGAGTTTGATCGCCATAGTCTAATTGTCGATCATGTAATTTTCAAGTGAAGGGTTTCATTCCACGAGTATCATCTCTCTGCACTATGGATAAATTGTTGGCATCAAACATTTGATATTCGAAATTTTTTTGACATCAAATCAAATTCAATTTAATCATTTTATTGTCACCCTTTATCGAGACCAGTAAAATTCTTAGACTTTTGTTAGAGTTATTCAAATTTTGGTTAGATGGAGCCAAATTCTTTAAACTCAAACTATTTCGGTGATTTTATTAGTCTAAAAACATTGAAATCAACCTCACCCAAACCAATTGTACCAAATGTACACCCTAATTGTTAGGTAATCAAAGCATAGCTTAAGCACCATGCTCAAAGTTTGAATAATACTTCAAATTATACTAAAATTATGACTGGTGAAATCTACAAAAAAGTAAATGTCAATATAACTAGTCGCCTGCACTAGACGTAGACGTGTAGGGCCTGTTTGTCTCGCATCTCGGAAAATTATTTCCCGTTTCCGAGAGGCGAGACAAACAAGCCCAAGATTTTCCCAAATAATTGCCTCTGGAAGAATATTTCCCAAACAAAGTGGGCTAGTAGCCCATTTTCTAATTAAACCTACCCTACTGAGTCAACAATCTGACAACCTCTCTTTTTCTCCTTTTCTCCTCTCTCCTCTCTCCTCTCTTCCCTTTCATCTCCTCCAAAACTCTCTCTCCAGATTCTAATTTACAGCTTTTTGTCTAATATCTTCTCGAGACCTCTCTCTGTGCTATTTCACTTCAATCCTTTTTCCCCCTTCCTTCGTGAATGCTCTGGTATTGTGTCTATATATTTTATGGATTTGTGCTTGAAATATTCACACAACACCACTTATTGATTTTCAATTGGTAATTACATTAGGGCTTTTTTTTTGTACACGAGCACGAATCAAGCATTATTGGTTTATGTGTATATGAGTTTGTTATAAAGATAGCCTTTTACATCATATGGAGTTTGTAAGTTCAATCAAATTTTCGGAAAAAAATGTATATATGAGTTAAATGGTTAACTTGGGATTATTTTAATTGTTGTCAATTTCTGTGTATATATCTAATATTGTTCGGTGGAATTTGGGCTTTTTTTGAACTGTTTGCTGGAAATTGTTTGGTTGCTGAAAATGTTTGTTCGAAATTGTTTGCTGGAAATTTCTGTAAACTACTGTAAACTGATATAACTTGGGATCTGAATTGTGTATATAAGTTTGGGATTAATATGTAAGAATTGTGAATTCGTATTCAAATTATTAGAATTTTAATTTATTATGTTTTATTCTCATTGTTTTATTTATGTTACTTTATTGCATTTTACATAAATTTGCAATTTTTCAAATTTTAACTATAGAGTTACTTCAATCAGTAAACAAAAGCATAAATAATAGCATGGACATTGTCCTAATTTGGTATAGTGTAATTAAATGAATGTTCAAATTCATCTAAAATCATATTCATGTAAAATGTTATTAAATGGGTTTGAGTAGGATTGCGAACGGGCGGGTTTTAATCAGAATTAGGTCCATATTCGATATGAATTAGTATTAATTGTACTCAACCAATATTTTTGGAAAAAAATGTGTATATCTAGGGGTTGTTTGGTAGGGTGTATGAGATTAAGGTGGATTAGATTGAAACTGGATTGAAGGCCATATTAAAATCATGTTTGGTAGATTTGATTGAATGCTTTCATGTTAATTCTAAATTGATATAGATTTTAATTTGTGAAATATTTATGTATAATGTTTTTTCATTTTCAGATATTTGAGAAGAATTTATGACATTTAATGATATGTTAGAAAGGAAATATGTAAATTTGCGGTTATTAATGATATTTACTTAATTCATATTTACCCGGATTAACTAATCCACCCATGCCTGGGTGGATTATAATCTAGTCTTAATACCGGGTCGTAAGGATTCAATCCATTTGACCCGGTATTAGAGCAATGCCACCAAACATTGTATTAGTCCGTATTAACTCATATAATATGACCTAATACCCCCTATTAGGTCCTACCAAACGACCCACTAATATACAAATTTTGCAAAGAGTAAAATATGTCCCATAGACTAATTTAACTTATAAATCCTAACCTAAACCAACTTTTATAAATTTTTAATTGAAAAATAGTAATAAATAAAAGTTAAGATATATAAAAAAGCCAGACATCATATTTGAACGATGCACTTTTCATACATGAAAACTCGATGCCAGGATATTCCATTAGTGATGCTTCATAACATATTGGTCTCATTGACAACTTGAAGCGTGCATCGTTGTTGACTCGGAGGCGGTTGGCCTGCCGTGGTGGGAATAACATTCATGATGGGTCGGATAATACTACTGGTCCAAGCCCACCATCGTGGAATTGGTCACATTCATTGTGATTTTGTCGTTAATTTTTATTATGCTAGACAATATGAAAGATAATTTAATATGTAATATTGCCACCTTCGTGGAATTGGTGACACTAATTGTAATATTGCCATTAATTTTATTAGGTTAATATTTTGAGGATATTGTGTAATTTCTAGCATAATTAATATGTCATTTGAATGAATTCGTCGGTGAGATAAAATAATTAAAAGAATTTTAGTATAATATTTTATAAAAAAAACTTCGAAAAAATAAAAATTAATCTACTTTATTTTTTATTAATTTAGAAAGTACAAATAATTAATTATAAAATATTATTTACCACATATATTACATATAATATATACACCAATAAATTAATTTATATATAACTAATTGATGTGACATAAAGTCTTACATTATCTTACACCTAATTAACTAACTCAAACCTACAAAAAAAAACCTACACCTACTTTTTTCACAAACAACTCTCCCAAAACCCAAACAAACAACATTACGCAAATCGAGATTATTTCTCAAACCTCTACCACTTTCCCAAACCACTCTCCCAAATGCGAGACAAACAGGCCCGTATATTTTGTTGTTTGCTTTAAGACCACAACACGTGCTATACAACTAAGGTCTATTTTCTTTTTACTCATTTTATGATTTCTAGTATTTTGATTTCTTCCTCAAACGACCAACTGTCGCGGCGGACATTAATTTTAGTGACTAATGGTACAAATATTAGTGGAATCCGAACATTTTTTATTTGGTACATGATTTTAAAAATGTATGGACATAAAAATTTGAAATGTAATATCATCTCAAGCAGTTATTTTTTTAGCTTCTTCAATAGCTAAAAACACAAATATATATAATCAAGTCAATTTTTTGTTCTCCAGCAATGTCTTATATTTATACAAGACTATGTATAATACAAGTTTGGACTTGCATATATAGATGTCCATATATATTTATACATGACATCCATGTCAGCAAATTTATGTCTCAACTATAGTTTATCAAATTGATTTGAGTTAAATTTATTAGTTTGAGTTAAATTTTTATTTGAATTAAATAGTTTATTAAATCGTTTTTTAAAAATATTTTTTGCAATTTTTTTAATTTATTATATTTAAATAAAAAATATTAAAAAAATATATATTACTTATGTTTTACGTGTAAATGTAATACAACATTATTTATAATGTCATTTTTAGTTTAATATTGGAAAGAGACTAAAATAAAATAATTCTGAAAGTTTTTGATGATGACGGCTGGATTGAATAACTATAACTAAGTAGGTAAAACACTGTTTATCATATATAATTTAGTACAGATGACCACTTATAGATGACACTACTGGAGATGCTCTAAGAATTAGTATGTGCTTGAAGAAATATTTAATTTGCCGGACCACATAATGGATACTTAAAGATCAAATAGTATTAAATGGGAATTCAAATTAATATTAAATGTGGGATGGGTTGAATAATAATACTAAAATTAATTGAAGGATTTATAAGTACAATTACCATTGAGCTAGTCTAAAGTAGAGAAGGCTAGGAAAAGAGAAGATCGAATAATGGAGAGCTACCAATATGTATTTCTTTTTCCTTAAATCCAAAACCCAAGTACAGAACTTTGTGAGTCTTATATTGCTTATTTTAAGATGAAAAATAGACTAGACCTATAAGAAAAAGATGTAATAGATCAGAATATACTTGACTGCTCAATTAATGTTTCGCTTTTATTATAGAATTAGATATTTCATTTAAATTCATGTCATTAGAAAAACAAATTAAATACAAATACAAATCAAACAATATATAATGTAGACTATACTCGTTTTCTTTACTATATGCATGTATAGAACAAGACCACATGTAATTACTCATATGTTGAAAGTGTTACTGAAGATTTTTAATTTTAAGAGTATTAAGGCCTTGGATTTAGTTTAAGATTAGATTATTATTGGACGTGTACATCTCTTTAATTTCAGAGTTGTATTAAATTAAATTCATTATATTGTGGAGACTACGTACATTGTCACTGGACAAAATATAGAGTTATATATGAAAACATGGTCATTTCTTAATCAATTTATATTTTATATAGGTCTGCCAAACTGCACCAAAGGAATCGAACTCAAATTAATATAAGAAATTGGCCCCAACTTACTGGGGAGGGAGGTTTTGGTTCCTTGAAGATGCTCTGCATTGGCCTAAATACTAATTAGTAAATAGGAGCTTTATCACTTTATCTACCTACTCCCTCACTTCTTTAAAATAACCAAATACTTCGTATATTATTAACTATGAAGATACGATATAACAATTTAAAATAGGAAATAGTTCGATTACTTAACGCAAAATTCAAATTGAAATAAAAATACACCAAATCCACATTTATATTATAGGAAATTTTGGCTTTGTTTTTTAATTCTAGAATTTTAACTTAACTACTTGCTCATAATAGCTAAATAAATTAAAAAAAAAAATTATTGATATTCAGTTCATGTTTGATCAACTCAATAATTTGAGTTATGTTCAATATTAAACATAAGAAATCGACGTTTTTTTTAGCTTTAACTCGACTTTGGGTTCACACCAACTCATTGTTGTGTCCTCCATGTTCGAATTCCGTGTAATTCATGTAAATGTACCATGCAGTCACTTTTCTCGAAGATTGACATAGTCGCAATCAAACCATTCCTTATTTTACTCCCATGAGGTTTGGGGTGGAGTCTTATGTAAGAACAAGATGAGTGAATTTTTATTATTTGTTTAGAATTATGTCTTTTGAAATAGTAACTGAGAGCTTGTGGAGTTAATCTTAACTTAATGTGAGATGGTGATTTTTGAAAAAATAACTTCATTTTAAGAAGAAGAAAAAAAAGTGTTGTTTTGGGACATTTGAAAAAAAAAAAAAGACAAAATGAGTATACTTCTCATGGTAATTTGTGTTGTCAAAAAATATTGCTAGGAGATATAATATAGACATAACGCTGTTTATTCTCAATTACTAATTTTAAGAAAAAAAATATAAAAAAAGCCCAAGTTGCTTAGCGACAAAGTTAAGATTCTAAGACCATAAAGATTTCGGGTCGGAGTCCTATCAAAAATACGAATAGTTGTCTAGTTTTATGCTAATCTTATTAGTTATTAGTTATTTACTCATTTAAATTTAATATTATTATAATTTTTTAGTATACTTTATCGATATTTTTATTTTATGATGTAATTCGTTATTTAATGAAAGAAATTAAATAAAAAATAAACAAATGATTGATCTAGTGAGAGGGGTATGTTACTACGTATTTTAAATTTACGTTGACAGAGAATTTTCACTTAGTCAGTCACTACTCTAATTGGATTAAATTATGTTTATGATTTGAATACTTGGAAAACTTAAAAATAAATAAATAAAATTGGACAAAATATTATAATTCCATAAATCGTAATAAAATGTTTTTACCAGAATATTAAAAGGTCCATACAAAATCCTGGGTAATTTTCTCAAATAAGTCCAACATGTATTCCGGGACTTGTTTTATTTCATGAATGCAACCACAATTGAACAATTAATTTCCTTTTTCCTCTTTTTCATTTTTACGAAAGTCAAATTTGTCACCGCTTCTAGAAGAAAAGAAATTCAGTTTCGTTCCCATCAAGACTCCTGCTTGTGTTGACTTGTTCCTTTTCTTTATTCGATATTTCAATTCAAAATCACCCATCCCTCCTAACGTCGTCGTATCGTCAGCAAATACTTACATTCAAAATCCTTCACCAACAAGAAAATTAACCCCCCACCCCCTCAATATAAAAAGCGTGAATGGTATTTTCTCAGCACAAAAGCCACCTGACAATTCCTGCACCGCTCATAACTAAACTCTGCATACACTACAGCCAAAAATTTGAGCCACCTGCTCCGCCATGCACGACGGCCACCACCACGACGGAGATACAATTTCTCTAGAATTGAACAATTTAAAAGTGATATCAGCCCTAGGCCGGGGTGCGAAGGGGGTGGTATTTCTGGTACAAACAGAAAAAGGAGAATTGCTTGCTCTGAAATCAATTTTAAGATCTTCAATTGAGAAAAAGAAAATTACAAGCAGTAGCAGCAGCGGCGATGAAAATGAGTACAGAAGAATCTGCTTCGAAAGAGAAGTATTAAGCTCTTTTCATCATCCTCTGTTGCCGAAGCTTCATGGTGTTTTAATCACCGATAAGATCGTCGGATATGCTATTGATTATTGTCCAGGTCGTGATCTCAATTATCTCAGGAAAAAGCAAACCGAGAAAATGTTCTCCGATGATATAATCAGGTAATTCCAACAGTGAATTCGAATTAAGAAATTTCAATTGAAATCCGATACTGAACGAGATTTGATTTGATTTTTTTTTTCAGATTTTACGCTGCGGAATTGGTTTTGGCATTGGAGTATCTGCATAGTTTAGGAATAGTTTACAGAGATTTGAAGCCTGAAAATGTTATGGTACAAGAAAGCGGTCATTTAATGCTTGTAGATTTCGATCTCTCTACAAAACTCTCCACAAAATCTCCTGAAATTCGTCAAATCTACTCCCAACCGACGCCGCAGATCAATCTGACGAAGAAGAAGAAGAAAAAGAGATTTCCGATGTTCTTCAAGCGCAGCGAATCAGATATCTCACCTGAAGTCTCCGTCCACAGCGTCGCCGACTCACTGAGTTCATCATCCGAGTCAGACTCAGTGCAGAAGTCTAATTCCTTCGTCGGCACGGAGGAGTACGTGGCGCCGGAGATTATCCTAGGCGACGGTCACGATTTCTCCGTTGACTGGTGGTGCTTAGGGGTTATGCTTTACGAGATGCTTTACGGTAAGACACCGTTTCGGGGCGCAAACAGAAAGGAGACGTTTTACAGAGTTATTAGCAAGGCCCCGGATTTGACTGGGGAGTTGACGCCGTTGAGGGACCTAATTGGAAAATTACTCGAGAAAGATCCGCATAAGAGGATTTCTATTAAAGAAATAAAGGGTCATAATTTTTTTAAGGCTGTAGATTGGGAGTCGATTACGGAGATGCCCAGGCCGCCCTTTATTCCTGAATTGACGGAGGTTGAGGGCATGGATGTAAATAAAAAACTTGATCTGGAGAGTTATGTACAAGGGGTGTTTAAAATTGAGGAGGAGGATAAACTGGAGAAGAATAACCAGAGTTGTGAAGAGAATAAGAATAAAGATGCTTGGGTTAATAATCATCCCACACAAATTCAGAATGACAATTTTTTAATTTTTTGATATGATTATACATGTAACTATTAATTATCAGTACATTAACAACAATATTCTGGATTTCTAGAAGTTGTTAATTGTTTTTAATTATCTCAACGATGGTTGGCTAAGCTAGCCTGTATCGATTTATTTTGCAAGGCTTACGTTCTAGATTCAAGTCCTTCATTTTATTGGATGAGACTGAAAATTATCATTCTAATGAAGAAAATTCTCAAGAATCATCATACGATTCCATCTTGATTCGTATACTTGTTCACAAAATAACTTGGTTTATAATGGTTTCTGTTGATTTTTCCCTTTTGAGTTGTGAGAATCTCACAAAATATTTCTTACGCTATTTGCGTATCTTGCAAGAAAAACAAACTTTTAACTTGATTTTTCTAATATGGACATGCAAATGTACAATTTTGATATGTATATTTGCCATCAGATATAACTTTTAATATAGTTGAGGACGTTCGGTTAAATATTGCAATTATAAGTGGTTGACAGAATACACATTTTTATTTAAATTTCAATTTATCAGATTCAAAATCTGTTTGATACATATTTACTTAATCGAAAAAGTTTCAATGAATAGCGCCGCACTATTTGATTGTTCAAGGAGTATTTTATTGACTAATTTTTCCTAATGTAAATGAATTACTTATTAAAAAATAAAAGGGGGGTAAAATTATAGAGTATCATCTGATCCAATAAAACATAGTAGTATTACTCGCACGTTTCACAAGTATAATTAATGCGACAAATTTTTATTGTAGGAAGAGAGAGAATATTTGCAAAGAAGTCCGGAGATAGGTGCCGAACAACAACAAAGCGGCAGGCATTTAATATAAAAACTCTATTTATCCTTACCACCGAAATAGGTGTGTATTTATAGGACATGTGGCCCAAAATTTAGTTACTACTATAGTTCATGATTGATTGTTGCCCCTCATTCAGAGAAAATTTCCTTCAATTTCATAATATAAATGTGACAAGCCAGCTAATAATAATATTGTGAAATACCTGTGGACATCTCACCTCTAAGTTTTACAACTATTAATTGCCCTATTAAATTGAACACCCCACCCAAATTTCATATCTCGACAAGAAAATTTGTGAAGCTCATAAATAACAATATATAAAAAAAAAATCAATTTACTCTTTCTCAATTAAAACTAGTTCCAGTTCGGCTCATTTTAAAAATAAAATACATACAAGTTATAATAACTTGAATGAACATGACAATTTACAAAAATAACTTGAATTAATTTTATCCCTGTTAATGGTTGTAATTAATGTTATGAGTTTATTGCACTATTATCATGTATGGAGTAGATTTTTTTTTTTTTTATAACCCAGGTGTACAAGCTTACACTCGACTAATCCTGGACCCTCAGAACCCTTGCCCTAGAATCCTGAAGGATGATGTATGGAGTAGATTTTTAATTTAATATTGTGCAAATTAAATGGAAAACGAAATTCGTCAAGAAAAAGTTCTACTCAGACAAAATAAAATGAGCTTTAGTATGAAAATCAGCACTACCCTACCCAAACCTTTTCCAATTGTGTAGGAGTTAATTTAACTTTTACATTTTCCACGCACATATATGTTGTTTTTATTAAAATATTTTAACATATAACTCTTTGCAAAAATTATTGTATATGTTACAAATTTTTTTTTAAATAAAATTATGCTTATGTATGAGTGCTTCACCACATTAATAAACTTCAAACAAATTGTAATTGTCTTTTTAATTAAGTCATATAAAATTATTTGGGGTCGGGATTAATTTATTTAATTTAATTGAGCCTTCTTCTGCTCAAAAGTCATTGCTCATAAATTTGCAGTTGCGGACATGATGAACTCAATCAAAACTCACATGTAATTATACTTCAACTCAAATATAATCAACTAATACGGATATTCAGAATTTGGACCTACAAGAAAAATATATTTTAATGATAAAATATATTTTTAAGTTGTCTCTAATGACTATAAGTGACAACTTTATGAAACTTAAATTATCACTATTGACTATTAGTGACATCATTTCAATGACAACCTAGTGACAATAAATATTGTCACTATAATTTAGTGACAACTTTTTAGTTGTCACTTTTGGGTTATCACTAAATATTATTAGTTATATTTTTTTCACATTTCTTGTCACCGGTGTATTTAAATACATCATTCTAGTGACTATTATAATTCACCGCATGGATTGAGCTAAGTCCACTTGCATGGTTTGTGCCTAACTCAACCTCAAAAGCTAGCTTGTAAGGTGAGGATTGTCCAATGCCTTATAAGTTGGACTTAACTATTGTGTTTCAACCAATGTGAGACATTTAGTCTCAATACTCCCCCTTCACGTGTGGGCGGGCAGAATGTGTGGGTGAAACAAGCCCAACACGTGACATATGAAAGCCCAACCTTGTGAATTTGCGACATGTGGGTGAAGATCCAACACACGAATAATGACACTCCGGGCCTTTGTTAACCGGAGGAATAATGACAACCCAGACCTTTGTTATCTGGGTGAAGTGTGTTGGTAGATAATGAAGTCCATCATGCGAACAAGGAGGAGCTCATCACGGAAGGAGGCGGCCCACTTTAACCTGGGGCTCTGATACCATATTATTATAATTCACCACATGGATTGAGCTAAGTCCACTTACTTGGTTTGGGTCTAACTCAACCTCAAAAGCTAGCTTGTAAGTTGAGGATTGTCTAATGCCTTATAAGTTGGACTTACCTATTGTTTTCAACCAATGTGAGATATTTAGTCTCAATAGTGACAATATTTAAATTCTTGTCACTTTGTCATTTGTTATTTTGTCACTAAAATTTTAATTTTGTAATGATAAGACATTATTTCTAATCGGTTTCTTTTTTATGTAAATCCTACTATATTTTGGTAGTAGGAATTACTCCATTGTCAGACTTAGATAAATATTTCTTCCATCTAACACATTATTTGAATTGAATTATTATTCATAGAAATGTTTCACTGAATATTTAACAATCCTGCATTTGAAAAGCAAAAAAAAAAAAAAGTGTTCCTGATTTTTTTTAATAAGTTGTTGAATAATTTAGTTATCTTGCATTTGGACTTCACTACAAAAAAAGAGGTCTTCAGCAACGTATGATTCCAATGGAAATAAAAACTGTCACTATTTGTAACGAATTTATAACTGAATACCAACAGAAACAATGTTCCATCAATAATAGCGACAAATTACCAACAAAATATCTAAACGAAATATTTTTCGTAGGTATTTCGTCGTTAAATTGTAGGAAATATTGATTCATGGCGACGGAATCACTCCAATGGAAAATAATCCGTCACTATATCTTAGTCAGCTACAGATTTGCAACTGAACAACGATGGAAACGATGTTTCATCAATAATAGCGACAAATTACCAACGAAATATCTAGAAAAAATATTTTTGGTAGGTATTCCGTTGTTAAGTTGTAGGAAAAATTAATTCGTAGCGACGGATTCATTCCAATGGAAACTAATTTGTCACTATTTTTTTGTCAGTTTTAGATTTGCAACTAAACAACGACGGAAATAGAAGAAAAATTATGTTCTTATTAAAATAACGACTGATTACCAACTAAATATAAAACGAAAATAATATGTATAGCAATTATGTAGTTAAACTGTCACAACTATGAACAAACAACGGCGACATAACTCCAACAGGAAAACAAATTGTCATTGTAGTAACAAATTAATTACTGAATACTAACAAAATTAAAAAATAAAAAGTCTTCATTTGGTAGAATTGACAAATTACCAACAGAACATCAGAAAAATAATTGTAGGAATTTAGTTATTAAGTTGTAAGAAAAAATGTTACATGCGGAGAAATATTCGCAACGAAAATAATTCGTTACTGTTTCTACGTCGGTAACAAATATTCAACTGAACAACATCAAAATAAAAAAAAATAAGTTCTAAAAAATAGAGACAAATTACCAATAATTCAATATATTATAAAATAAAAAAGTCATGATTAACGATTTTGTTGTTAAACTGTTACAAATATAAACAAACGACGACCTCATAACTGACTATTAATGAAATTACAAATAAAAAGTGTTCATAATAGCGATAAATCACCGATGAAATATCATAAATTACCAACATATATAAAACAAAAAGAGTGTGCGTAGCAACTCTATTGTTGACCTTTGATAAAAACAAAAAGATCGAACGACAACATAATTCCTACAGAACTGATGTGGTTCTATTAAAGTTCACATTCGTCTGCAAACTAAACTAATTAATTTTCAGGTTTGTGGTTTGTGAAAATAAATTAATTCTTTCGAGAAAAAGAGACAAGTATTTAACACTATTTTTTTTATCCATATAATTAAAATTTAAAACTTAAAAAAAATTATATATAACCGACCCCCAACCTCCCCATGTTACATTAATTATTTTTGAGATTCCAATTGTACAATTTATTTTATGGTTATACTAGTATCAAGCTCACAATGTGCTCAACCATAACGATCAATAGTCGGGTATAGATGTTGAGTTATTTATTCTATTAAAATAATAATAGATTTTAATTTAATTTTATGTAAAAGTTATGATAAGTTCATCTATTTAACCCATTAAATTTGAGTTTATCTACTCTGAGGGTATTATAGTCTTTTGATATTTTATTTTTATAAAATATAATTTATTAGAAGAACAAAGGATAAAATTCTTCTTTTATTTATGAATTTTTAAAACATCAATTAATTAACATATAAGATGTCTTGGTAATTATTGAAACCTCAAGGTCATTTTTATAATTTCATTGAACATAAGGGATATATATATATATATATATATATATATATATATATATATATATATATATATATATATATATAAGATAAATCAATAAAGTTGTCTGGCTCAGCTGGTTGCAACATCTTATAAATATACATGAGGTCAATGGTTCAAATCCCACCTCCTACAATTTAATTAAAACATACCATCTAGCGCCCAAGTCATGCCTACCGCCTAGACCTAGCCCCGGCGCCCGGGCAATGGTCAACTTCTTGCCCACCCAGACGATGATCAACCGCCTAGGCATAGCCCAGGCGCTCAAGCTGAGTCAATCGTTCGCCTAGGCAGCCGGGCGATGGTCTACAACCTAGGTGTAGCCCAGGCGCTCGAGCGGGGTTAAGTGCTCGCCTAGGCGTTGTCTAGGCGCCCATAATTACCAAACGCTAATACAACATTTTTCTACGGAATTACCAACAAAAAAAAAGTGTTATCGTTATATTCACCAACGGATATGATTCCGTCACTGCATTTACCTATGGAGCTTTCACACACGGAATATCTAACGAAAAAAATCCGTCGCTATATTAACCAACGGAAAATGTGTTGTCGCTATATTCACCAACGAAAATATACCAACGGAAAATATGTTGTCGCTATATTTACCAACGGAAATATACTAACGGAAAATATGTTGTCGCTATATTCACCAACGGAATAATTCCGTCACTCTATTTACCTATGGAGCCTTCACACACAAAATATCTAACGGAAAAAATCCGTCGCTATACTTGAATACCAACAAAAATCGAGGCTTCACCAACAAAAATTACCGTTTCTAAAGACCCATTTTCTTGTAGTGCTTAATAGGTATCATTTGTTTGTTTTAATATTTAGAATCTTCAATGATGTTAGGAACTGTAGTTTTTATATTTATCGGTAGTCTTTTTCTCGAGATTTCATTTTCATTTGTGTCATTTCAATGCGTAAAGATGCTCTTCTTGTGTTCAATATGTTTTTGCGTTGCGTCTCGCCATATTCTTTTCTGGTAAATAACAATTTAATAGCAATTTCGTACGTAGAATATTCCTCGTGGGAAAGAACACAAAATAAAATAAGAAAGATGCTTTTCTCATGCCCCTTCAGTAAAAACTAATAGAATAAGCGTGACATTGTACCTAAAAGAATAAGCGTGACATTGTACCTAAAAGAAAAAGTAATAAGTGTGACGTGTATATTCTCGAATTTGTTTTTGGTTTTGAGTCAAATCAAAATGTAGAGTCATTTATATTTTTTCTTATTTTTTTATTTATATGTTTGAATGTTTTTAGAAGTTTTCTGAAAATTTCTCTAAAGGTTTTTAATATTTAACTAATTGAAAAAACAAAAACAAAAAATGCATTGATTCTTACCTTCCTCTATTTTATAATGTGTCAGTTTATTTTGTATCAATTTTTTTTTTTTTTATTGAGACGGTTAATACATTAGTCCTTATGTCATAATATTTTTCAATTAATTGTAAAAAATAAAACTAATTACAAACACAAGTGGAATTAAACCTACGACCTTTTAGTCTTAGTGTCTCACCCTGAGACCATCTCCAACAGTCTGTTTAAATTCATGCATTTTATCTTAAAATTTAAATGGTTAACAGTGCTATACATTTTCACTTTTTACTCTGCACTCCAACAACTACTTTATATTTTAAGAGTTCACTTTTAAACAATCACATTACATCACTCCAACAACTTATTTATATTTAAACACATTACTTTTAATTTTTATTAATATATAAATAATAATGATATATATATATATATATATATATATATATATATATATATATATATATATATATATATATATATATATATATATATATATTTAATATATTATAATTTGAAAAACTAAATAGAAAAGTACTATGATTTGTACTTTTGTCTACAAAATCAATTTTTAAGATTTAAGTTTGGACTCTCAAATATAAGAGTCCAAATTTAAAAAATTTTGGCTTTCTCAAATTTTAAAGACTCCATTGGAGTGAATTTTTTGCCCAAATCTTATCATATCTCTTATAATATGGGATATAAAAGACCCCATGAAGAAGGTCTAACAAATAAATGGTATATATAACCTTGAACTTTCCGTTAAATTGTGACAAAATTTCTCTTCTAATTAGATGATGTTAACTGAGTAGTAAAATTCGTATTTTACCTATATATGGGTATTTTACCTATGTATGGATCATATCGTATATATGATGTCTAGGGCTGTCAATGGGTCGGATTCTGGTCGGATCAGGCTCGTCCAGATCCGGCTCCATTTATATCGGATCGAATCATGTCGGATTCGGATCTTGCTCGGATTAAGCTCGGATCTAGATTTTTTGAATCCAACGGATCTTGGTCGGATTTGGCCAGATATCGGATATTTTTCGGACCAATAAATTTGTATTTAAAAAGTTAAATTAATATTTTTTTCCTAAAACAAGTTTATTATCTTTTCAATTTTATTTAATTTTAGCTCACATTTTCAAAGTTTCTTTACTATATTCATATTTGTAGAAAGAATATATTGGTTTAAATAAATTTATAAACGAATTATAAATTACCATCTTCTTAAATTGACGATGAAATATTATTAATGATACTTATTTTTATAAATAATTTTGTATATATACCTTTCTTTTTATTTGTTGTCGGATACGAATCTTTAACGGATCGGATCGACCTAAATCCATATTCGCTCCATGAGTTTCGGATTTCGGATCTTTATAATCGGATCAGGTCCATCGAATCTCTAATCGGACAATTATCCTAATAAATCGGACCGAATTTGGACGGATCCGGATTGAAATCCGCCCCATTGACAGCCCTAATGATGTCCTTAAGGTCAATTTGTTTAAGTTCTGGCCCCCGGTAAGAATGTGGAGAAGAACCAAAACAAAATGGTTCCGAAAACTCAAAACATTATCTGATTTTCTTGGGAGTATTAAAAATTTCATTTTAAAAATAATAATGGCTTTCTCCAAAAGAATGATTAAAAAATATATATTTTGGATAATTAATAAGCATATCAAATTTCCTAAATTTTACTACTGGCATGATAGTAAAAAATGGTATTATAAAATATCCACCTTGTATGGTTAAAAGTCTTAAAAATGAAATGAAACAAGTCTTAAAAATGAATTGACTAGCTGTACCACATATTAGATAGTTTATATATTGTCGCGGGGTCTTCGATTTCCCCAGGTATATGAAGTTGGCTTGAGCAGTCGAAGGGCGATGCCGCCTTTTCATTTCAAGCCAGTTTAGTTTCCGCAAAGAAAAGAAGACCTGATAAAAGGAATGCGGGGGCAGGCACAACAACCAAAGAAAGGTCACCACCAGTAGGAGGCTAGCTAGTCGGCGGTCTGCACTAGCTCTTTCTCTTTTCTTTACACGAGGGACATCATTATCAGACATCCCCTATTAATATCGCGGATATCGTGAAACTGAATTAAAACTTTTTCAAATAGAGTTTGAAAAAATCAATAAAACTCGTTACAAACCTTCACAAACTCAATTTTGTAATATATAAAATCTTGATTTTGACCCTTACCAAATTCAATTCAAGTAGGGTTTCAATTTTTTTTTCCTCAAACCCAATTTTTTTTTCTAAAACCCAACAAAATGTGGTTTCAAAATATTTCACCATAATCACCAAAATTATTTTTTTGAAATCGAGACCCACGAAACCTGTCAAAACCATTGATTATTTGGTACAACTGTTGCATGGATAACGTGATGCAACCAACGATTGAAATTCAATGAAACTAATGTCTTCAAACCAATACACGGTGGATATGAGATTATGAAGTTGAATTTCCCTTAAATTTAATAACTGAATTTAATTTTATTCTTATGTTATACCATGTCATCCATATGAACAAACAAATGCACCATATATTTTTCCTAGTCTTCCAGCTAAAGTTATACTAGTACTTATCTTTGACATTTTCTAAAGTGGTTGTCGCCAAATATATTGGACCTGGGGACAATATTTCTTGGCGAAAGAAATTTCATAGCGGCATTTACATTTAAAATAGTTGACTAAGAATAATTTTGAGTTGGCTTGGCTCAACAGGATCAAATAATAAAAATATAGAAAGAAGATTTGTTGCACGTTTGTTGATCACTCACAATTAGGAAGGAGGTGTGTGCCGACCACTTCGTATCTCACCATTATTAACCTAACCCCCTGCAATTGAGTCAAAAACTCATGGAAGATTGTGTCCTATTTTACTTCAATTTAAAACTCATGGAAGATTGTGTCCTATTTTACTTCAATTTTTTTAAACTCAACTTGGATATCCTAAAATGCCACTCTATTATAACTTCTTCCCTTTCAACAGCTATCAAATTTAAAATTAGTTATTTTATGTTTTAGAAGTAATATCATTTTCATAATCTCATACTCCGTAATTGTTATGTAATACAACCATGAATTTAAAGCATTGGACTTTAATTTGGGAAGATATTTTGTACATTGACTACATCTTACGTAGTACTTCAAATAATTTAATATATTTTGACTATTCCCAAAAGATCCAATCCAACTCTTCTCGAAGCGGGTCGGGTCAGGAAAGGTCGTCTTATTCGTTCTTTTTCATTAATACCTAAATCTAAACGTAGGGGTCTTTTGCTGCCATGAAATGTCACCATATCTTTGATCATGAGATGCACAAAATAGATGACAGGGTATTTACTTCAATTGAACATAACATGAAAAATGACACATTGTTGGATTTCCGTTGACTTGAATTAAACCATAACAAAGAACCCCACCAATCAAATAAGTATTTTAAATCAAGAAATATTCTGCAAGCATCATCAAAATAAGCTTTTAGCATAAGTAAGACAAGTCATGATTTAATTATAAAAAATAAAAAGTTGACATTCTTTAAAATGTTAGGGGTACATAGTCACACGTAATCTTTGCCAACGACTGACAAGACAGATTAATTTATTGAGGAAAAATTATTTTTTCTTATCCTTAGAAACTAAAAACAAATGGACCCAAGTCCAGACCGTGGTCTCAAACAGAGTGAACCGGACAACAATAAACAATGAAGCAGATCAATATAGACCACGAAGAGCTGCCCTTATGTTTTTGTTATTAACAAAGACCAGAAGAGTTTCTGTTGAGAACAGTAGAAGCCATATAGAACCGGTATTAGGTTTACCCGACCGACTCAGTCGAACAAAACCTCAACTGTAAATTCCCAATCTGGTTAAGATATTGGGACCGTGAACCGAAAAGGCAACTAAAAATCCGGATTCACAATGGGATCCTAATGAAGGTGGGGCGCTCCATATTTTCTTATTACATTATCATATGAGAATAAAAGGCTGTCGCAAAAATGTATTTTGAACTGAATTTGTATAGAGGTTTGATGGGAAAGAATAACGAGATAGATAAAATAGGTAATATCAAATCAAGACTTTTTCTTCAAAAAAAAAAAAAAAAATCAAGACTTATGTTTTATTGGGTTTGACGATAGAACCTAAAACATGTTTGGAATTTACACCTTTGAACAGCTTTGATCCATAAGAGGCCTCAGCGAATAAAAAATAAAGAACTTTGTATAAGAAGCCGATATTGACCAATGTGAAACCAAAGTCCTAAGTTGAAATTAAAAGAGCTCATTCACAATCAAAATGGAACATAAAGTTGAAATAAGTATAGGATATATGCACTGAATAAATCCACGGGACCATTTGATGTGAAACCTAAATTGAAACTAATGGAGGTCATTCACATTCAAAATGGAATTATCAAGTTGAATTGAGTATCGTATATATGCTAAATCCAAGGACATTTGCACTCAATAAGAATCTTTTATTTGAGCTCTAACAAATCAAGCTAACAATTCATCCAAAAAAATTTTAAACAAAAATTCAACTAACTTAGAAAAGATCTGTCAATTCTTGAAGTGTCCGATACAAGCTCACTACTCAAGTGAACAGAACAAAAGATAAGCGAATTATTCGAATATGATGTCGTTAAAAGGTAAAAATATATAATTCAAGGCAACAGTTATTTTGGTTGATATGAATTGCTTGATATTTGAAACTTTGAATTTTATCTAGGAAAATGATTTAAAATTTTAAATAAAAAAACCGAAGCCTAAATTTATATCATTTAATTCAAGAAAAATATTTTACCTACTAGAACCAATGAACCATACAAATAGCTACCTCAAGTCTGTAGATAGAAATTAATGTAATTGAGCAAATATCACGAAACAAACAGAGCACATAATAGATTAATAACCAAACAGAAATTGCTAGTCCGGAAGAGAGCATTCAGCAATACATGACCAACTGCAAAACTATTAATTCCAAACAAAATTTTCTGAGTCATACTTAGTAATGAAAACAAAAAAGCCTTAGCGATGGGCTTACTCGTCCTCTTGGCTTCGAAGCCTTGCCAATTTGTTCGTGACCACAACATCCAACTGAGCTGCACGTTCAACAATAACCTTTCTCTTCTGGGTAGAAACATTATGTGCTATTTCAGCACAGTATGTCCTGAACATGGAATTGGAATATAAAACTGAGTCAGTTACAACTAAACATACATTTTTCCGGATTTTGTGAGTAATTTATGGTTAAAAGTATAATGCTGGTATAAAATATTCTTTGGTGGTCAAAATAAAAAGACCCCAATATCGGTTTCACATCACATTTTCCCCTTAATTTAGAGCATTCTCATGGATGTTATGAGCAATTTTTGGATAAATTTAATTTTATGACAAAGAAAACAGGACTTTTTTTTTTCATTTTCCCTACCTTTTTTTGGACCAAGGTTTTGCACAATTTTGTTTCTACGTTTCCAAAGAAGTAGGTTCAAAGAGTAGTAACTAATATTCTAATTAAACATATAACAAACCTATTATGCATCATGAGAACTTCCAGCTCTTTGACATTGTGTACTACAAACTTCTTAAATCCATTAGGGAGATAATGGCGGGTTTTCTTGTCTGAACCATAACCAATGTTGGGCATCAAGACGGATCCTTTGAACTTTCTCCTGACTCGTGAATCAATACCCTTTGGCCTCCTCCAGTTTGGCTGCCACAAGAAAAACAAAGTTCAGCATAACTAACAGTGAGAATATAACAGCAAAGAAGAAATCCCATCACAAGTAGGAGATTACATTAATTTTATACATGAGAGAATACACATTCAAGCAATCATTTAACGTATACAGTCAGTTTCTCTCCTGATCAAAGACTTGGTGATTAATTTGAGAACAGTTATATTTAAATCTTAATAATTGCTTCGAACATCTACAGAAAGCACAATTAGTAGGACATGATTGTAATGCAGCAACCTGAATTTCTCAGTCTTACGCCAATCTAATAAGTCATCATGAAACAGTTACAGAACTCAAGCAGTTGCCAGATGGTTCGTCTCTAAAAATAAAGAAGCTTAATTCATTGGATAAGTAACGCCAGAAATAATGTACAATATATACACTACATTTTAGCAAGTAAAATGAGCTTGATAAATTCACTCAAACAGGGATGAATCCACTCGCCAGTGTAAATATGAAGCAACATGAAACTAATCGACCAGAACCAAATCTTATTACAGGATATCCAAAAACTTAATAGTTACAATACACTTGCATAACTAAAAGTAGTGCAGAAAAATAACCTTCACGGATACCCATCGGTCGCTCTGGGTCCTCTTGAACTTCTTCACGCGCTTCTTAATGATCTTCTTGCTCAGCAATGGAACAGCCATGGTTTCTAGAACAACACTTTAACATAACAAACAAATTCATTCAGAAAAAACTGAAACAATTTCCTATAACTTTTACCAATATAAAATTGAGCTGAACAGTACTACAAGAAACGACAGCAAACTTGAATGAAGCTTTATACATTATTAATGAAATTGCAGATTCAATTCAAACCTGGTGGCGAGTCCTCCTGTGCGGTGGTACAATGAATTTCGAGGAGATGGAATTGAAAATGGGAACTAGGGTTTCGTGATTTTATTCACTGGTCTGGGTTGGGCCTTTAGGTTTAATATCTCTCATGAGAAACGCTTGGCAGATGGGCCAAAAATCAGATTTTAGCCCAAATAAAAAACTAGGATATACTTATCTTTATATTTATTTAATTTTTCCCTAAATAAGTTGCTGGAGATACACAAAATTGGCAATTATAAAGTTTATTAAATGGCTGCTCATAGATCAAGAAAAAAAATGTGGCTTCTCAAAAGAAAAAGAAAAAGTTTCTTAAGTGGAAATTTTAGAGAAGAAAAAAAGTGCAGTGTTCTCTTAATTTATTTTTTTTGTTAGGGCTGTCAATGGGTTTGAATAAATCAGATGTTTGCAGCACTAGGTACGTATTAATTTCTTGTAATGATATTCAGGTTCTGATTTTGTTTGATGAATAAAATCTCTAATTATATCTAACTCAACTTAGTTAAGTTACCTGAAGTCTAAGCTCTAAAATTCTCTATATTGCCTATTAGATATAGCAAATTTTTTCATGGCTCATTTCACAAAATCATTCAATTAAGAGTTGCAAACATTTTCAAAGATGGATAAGCTCCAATGTAACTATTTGACACATTTGACCATCTACCTCGAAATGTTTATTGTATAAATAACAGTAATATTGAAAATATATTAAAAATTAATTTGTGATGTCGGGTCAGAGTTGAAATATAAAAATGAAATCATGAGGGTAAATATTAACTCAATACTTTAATGAAATAGATGGATCAAATCTAAACTCGCTCCGTATGCGAGAATGGGTCTTTTTAACTATATTCAATTCATGAAGAAAAAAAATATTTCACAGATTCACATAAATTAAAAATATATAATCCCACGGAGGTACAATTTTTCTACATAAATTTTATCCATCCTTAAACTTTAAATTTTGTGTTAAGCGTTGAAATTTGATTCAATGTTTTATTTTTTGATCAAATTCAATGTTTATTTTTCTATTTCAACTTTTGGGCATTATGAGTGGCTAATGAGATAGGTTAATGTTATATACGAGTATTTTTTATTCTCATAGATTTCATTTTTTTTTTCTACTATGTAGCCACTTTAAACCAAATAAAAACTTTCTCTAATTGCATTTTTTAATAGTCTATCATTTCTTCCAATACCCTATCTCCCTCTTTACAATGTTACGTGCATTTCATATTGTATCAACAAAGCCTAAGAACGCAATTAAGCTTCACAACTCAATTACCAACCACCTTATGTACCAAATGCATCTAGAAAAGAATTAATTAACATTGAAAAAAGAAATTGAAATTGCAACTACGGAGAATTGCTTATTATACGTATATCCTTTCAGTGCGAATAAGAAAATAATAGTACAAATTTTTTTAGCCTAGATACAGTTAGTTTGTACTTTGTACCCACTTAATCATAAAATAAATAAATTTGCAAGGAAAATTCCTTCTAAAAACTGTCATTACTAAATACATACCAAATATAGTATATTTGTTTTTTAAATAAATTCTACAGGAAAGGTAAAATTCCTTAAAAAATACTGAAAAAATTACCATACTGTCTTCTACTACTGTTAATAACTCCACCTGCACTAAATTCACATGCCCACAACAAATTCACATGCCCACAACTCTATAAAACCCCTTCACCAGAAATGGTTAAATTTTAATTAAACAGCCATGGCCACTTCTCTCTTCCTCATCGCCGCCGCCGTGGCTCTGCTAATCTCACCGGCCAGTTCACTCACCTGCACGTCACAAACTTTCCCTCAAATCAACACCAACTTCACAAATTGCACAGATCTACCCACACTCAAAGCCTTCCTCCACTGGACCTACAACCCAGATACCCGACCCGATCCAACTCTCGAGATCGCCTTCATCGCTCCTCCAACCCGGCCCGAAGGTTGGATAGCTTGGGCCTTAAACCCGACGGGCTCCGGCATGCTCGGGGCCCAATCGCTCGTTGCCTTCAGAGACACGAACGGATCGGTTGTTGTGCGGACTTACAATATCAGAGCGTACGGCCCGATTGTGGAGTCGAGGATCTCGTACGAAGTTTTGAGTAGGCGAGGGGAATATTCCGACGGGGTGATGAGAATATTCGCCACGTTGGCGGTGCCGTCGGCGGGTGGAGAGGTGAATCAGGTATGGCAGGTGGGGGCTTCGGTAAGGGACGGTGTGCCGTTGAGGCATGATATTGCGGCGGAGAATTTGAATTCGAAAAGTAAGTTGCAGCTGGCGGCGAGTGGGAGTGGGAGTGGGAGCGGGAGTGGGAGCGGGAGTGGTGCCGTCGCGGGAAGGCAAACTCAAACCGGAGGGTGCTCGAGGGTTTGGGGGAGTGGGTTGGAGTTGAATGGAGTTATGGTGCTACTTGGGGTTTGGATTTTCGTGTTTTAGAGTTTAAAATTAAGATATTAGTAGGAGATGAAATGTGATTAACATTTATTTTTTTAATAATGACCGGCTGATTTTGATCGAGGCATTTTAATCAAATCTTAATTAATTGCAGTGAAATAGTGGAATTAAGGTATTTAACCCTTTGAAGAACCAACCAAAGGAAAATTGCACTGATAAGCAGTCCTTTTGAAGGAAAAAAATTGATTACCTAGGGCTGATAAAAAACTGTTATTCTTGAGAACATATTAACTCATTGTCATACATGATGCTGCAACAGCAACAGGGACAAAAGGCCAAAAAAATGGAGTAAGCATTTTGCGCCAACAGTTTCTTTAAATTAATAAATAAGGCCCATACGATAAAACCATCATTATATATAATTATTATAGAGTAAATCGCGTTTTTGGTCCTCCTTATGTATTAACTTTTGCACTTTCGTCCTTCTTAATTTTTTTGTAGTAGATTGACCCATCTTATCAATGTAGCATATCACATTCGTCCCTCTTATATTTTTTGAAGCGAATTCGTCCCTCTTATCAATGTAGTGTAACACATTAGTCACTCTTAAATACTTCCTCTGCCCCAATTATCTTTATCCATGATTACATTTGACCAGTCAATTTGACTAAATTTATAAAAATTATAATAAATAATTAAATTAATATATTTTACTAATAAGTTGATAATATCATATGACACCATATATATTAATATTTAAAAAGGTTTAATACACCATATATGTGAATAATTTAATATGATAAGTCACTTAAAAGATTGAAAAGTTTAACCATCTATTGTAGCAAAGAGAGCAAAATAAATGGGACGGCGGGAGTACTAAATACATCACTTAAATTCAAAGTATTAAAGTGGACAAAAGTTGACGTACTTTGTAAGAGGGACTAATGTGTTACACTACATTGATAAGAGGGGCGAATTTGCTACAAAAAATTTAAGAGGAAAAAATGTGTTATAAGAGGGACGAATGTGATACATGACATTGATAAGAGGGACCAATCTTCTACAAAAAATTTAAAAGGGACGAAAATATAAAATTTGACCCATAAGGAGAACCAAAAATACTATTCACTCATTATTATACATACAATTTGCAGGAAAATACTTACATAGACCAGGTCTATAAGATTAGTGGTAGACCTTGTGGTCTAGATTTTGCCACATCATTTATAATTACTTAAAATACAATTATTAGATTTAACTAACTCAACTAGATTAAACTAGAGTTAAATAGAAATAAATAATTAAGTGTGAGCCATTTTTTAATTAACATAAAATTAATATTAATTAGAATTTAAAATTCCTTGGTTTAATTAATATTAATTAATATTAAAATTCCTTGGTTTTTCACACAAAACTTAAATATACAGTTATGATAAAGCCTTACTTTAGAAGTGGAAGAAAATTTTTTGAAGTAGACCTTAAAATTATCCCTCACCTCAAAGTTATTTATTTAACAAAAATACATCCCCATGCCGTAAAACTCCATTATATTATTTTACTTAACTTTTAGACTAAAAGTGAATCCTTCACAACTCTTGCAACATTTGTTTCAACGAGATTTTGTGATTATTACATCGTATTCAAGCTTTTAATTTCATATGGTAGCTGCTCCTAAGTACATGGCTACTGCAGAGTTTAATTATATTTAAATTTAAATTAATATTAATTTTATGATAATTAAAAAAATGGCTCACACTTAATTATTTATTTCTATTTAACTCTAGTTTAATCTAGTTGAGTTAGTTAAATTTAATAATAAGTAATTATAAATGATGTGGCAAAATCTAGACCACAAGGTATACCACTAAGCTTATAGACCTGGTCTATGTAAGTATTTTCCCAATTTGCATATTGTATATATACCATATAAAGAATTGTATTCAGTTTCATCTAGAGCGCATAATCATTAGAAGTTAAATTCAATCTCAAATCTATTCCGACCACATGCTAATAAAACGATGGACCTTAAATAAATAAATAATTGCTCTTAGATCTCACTATAGATAGATAAAGGAGTCAACCGAGTATCAACATTCTTGATTCTGAAAAATAAGAAGGTTCTGATCATTCTTTTAATCAGAGTGGATATTTTATCCCACATTCCTATCACACATATAAATATAGTTACAACTTACAACTACCCAAATCAATAATTCGAGTGTGTCATCTTTTATGCGAATGCGTTGTCATTTCAAATAATAACCAAAAAATTATTAGTTAACATACATTGAATTGAAGGCCGCAAACAAAAGTGATTCACAATGGGCATAAAAAAAATTAGAGAAAAAAGTTTTGAATTATAGTCGACACGATTAAAATTTAAGACGAAGTAGTCAATTTTAAGAGAAGAAAAAGATGTTTGATGCTTTTGTTTCATCAAGTTTTTCTACAAGGCTTTAATAATACAAATTTCATCTAATTGGTCATATCTGATAAATAAACTATTTTATTACTAAATATATTATAATATATGTATGGTACTACTTTTTAAAAAATAAAACATTGGATGGACAACGCCCTCACCCTTGTGCTTAGATTTGTCCTTGATTGTATATATATTTTTCAAAACACAATTTAGATCTTACTAATATAATTTAAAAAGTTTTCAATGCTAGATCAAATTCCACTCAAATTACAACGAATTATTGTGTTTCTAACGTGGAAGATAACTGTTTTATACATTGTAATATAAATTTCTCGTACAACACATCAACAAAATGATAATATTCATTAATGCTATGTTTAGTTCTTGAATTTTAATGAGTCTAACGCTTAAGAAAAATGATAGAATAATAACCTTCATCTTATGTTCATTTTATTTGTCATATTGCTAACTGAAATTCAAGAACCCAACTTAGTTTAAATTCTCAAAGTAATCACTACATCATAATACAATTTCAACCCAGATATTAAGGCCTCAAAAGGCTTAAAGACCGCCTGGATTATTCAAGAATGCTGAGAATTATTTAACTTTGCATTATTGTGAAAAAACATGATTTCAACTAATGTCTTTGCGGCCTTAAATAATTCTTATGTCTTTGGCTCTTTGCTCACTCAAATTGAACCGTAACGAAAATAAATTCGAATTTAAACCAACATAAATACTTGGACTCGTCAAACAAACAATTTCAACTAGAGAGATCTCAAAATCTTAAACCACCTACAAGCTACAACATTCACTAATATACCTAACTAGTACATAGTCCAATAAATAACGAATTACACATTAGATAAACATGCTATATTTACCGGACTAGTTACATAAACTATAGTAAAACAAGTTTCGCAAAAGAGGAGGATACGAAATGATAATATGCTAATGCCACACATAAACTCAAATTGATCACGGAGCCGTAGGTTCTTGCTTTTCCTCTCCATTATTTAGACCATCGTACTGATTGGGAGACCTACTGCACTTCTTGTTCTTTATAACGATAATCCATGTGATTATTTCCAATAATACGGAAATACCTACTAGTACAAAAATCACAGCAAAGTATGCATTTATATACTTGGGATCAGGTTTTAGCATACGAAAACCGACCAACACATTGAAAATGCTCAGAATGAGAATTGCATATCCAACACTGTAATGGTAGATATTCCAGTATATTCGATACTTGTGGTCCTTGTCTGGTCTCAAAAACATTGCACATATCTATACGAATTAATCCGCAAATAGTCGGTGTTAGAAGAACTGATATAGTTTCATTAAGAAAATTTATATAGCAAAATCTGCATAATTGACAGAAAAAGTACAATATAACGACAAATATAGAGGCTTAAGATCAATCCTCTTTTGTAGAAAATGCTAGCTCTAGTTCAAATCAGGTTCGCTGAACCCAAAATATTAATATGACAAATACACATGCCTTGTAGTTGGATAACTCTCTAGTGATCAATCATGTAGGTCTGGTCAAGCTATACATTAATTACAAATTTTCGAGAAGGCTAAGGATTAAACTTCTCTACCTTATTCCGAGGACCCGGAAGCAACATTGTTGTACGAAAAAAGAAGGTAAAATAGCATATTTAATCTCTAACTTCAAGCCATGACATGCATTATTGTTTCTCTGTAACCAACAAATATAGCCCTAACTTAACAGATTTACTATTTTATCTTTTCAACCCAACAATTTGACATTTATCTTTCGAGCTAAACATTTATATTAGTTGTATAAACAGTTATTTTTAAGCCACTTCTATCAAACTAAATGTGTAGTTTCACAGCAAATTTATTATAATCAATATATATAGAGGGTTAATGCATCTGACAAAAGAGAGAAAGACGTCAGATTCACTGCCAAGCATAAGACCAGTACTTCCCCAGCCAGCCAGCAATAGCGTCGTCGTTAGGGTTAAAGAGGAAGACGCCATTGCTGGAGAGAATCAAGCAGAAGGAGGATGAATTTTGTCATGGTTTGTTAGTTGCTCTTTAGCAGAGGGCGGCAAGGGGAAATTGGCCTGGGGAAGGAGAAGAAAACGGGAAATGGCGGGATGTGAATGAAGTAAGCCAGTTCACTCAAAAAAACAAAAAATAAAAAAAAAAAGACTTTTTTTGTAAAATTAGTTCAGATCTCCTGCATCGATATTTTAGATTCTAACGACTTGTTTATTACATAGGAGTATAAAAGTTCAACATTAAAAGAAAAATTCACTCAAACACACTTTGAAAGTTTCGAACCCACAGAATCACAATTGAGTAATTGACCAACATGTTTCTCCATATACTTACATATCACCATATCTCAATTTAATTATCCAAAAAAAAAAAAACTACATCTCAATATCTTTTATCGTCCACCCTAAACCTTTGGCCTTGTGTGGTTGTATTTTGGTCTTATTTCGACTAAATTCCATAAAGAATTTTGGTTAGTTATTTTAAAGATGAAAATATTAAACACAACTTAAATGTGAATTGAGTATAATATTTTGAATATAAAACAATGTTAATAAAATTGTTGATCACGTAATTTTAAATTGTTAAATGTAAGCTGTTATAGATATAATATATGTCATTTGAATAAAATTAAGTAATAGTATTACATTGTATGATGATTGATACGATCAAAAATGTCATTAATTTTAGTTGAAACACTTGTTTTGTGTGCTTGAATCGGTGGAAAATCAACCCAAGCAATAGTTGATTTTTGCAAAAAATTGAAACTTGTGAACTAAAGTACATCCAAACAAGGCTTTAAAGTGCACTTCACCTTTTAAATAGACAAAACAACATATACATACTTCCTCCCTCGAGATTTCACTACCATTAGAATGGCAAACCAGAAAAAAGGTCAATCATTTTCAATTCTTGTCACTAACTAGCAAAACAAGTGGGTTAAGAGGATAAGTGATTCACAACATTACACTTGAAATCATGTTAATTGCTTCTAAAAGCGTTCAAAAATGTTGTCGATTTCCCGGAACCTAAAGCGACCCACGGACCTGCATCAATTTGGTAAAAACGAGACAAACTACATTAAAGCATATCTCAGAATTTAGAAATGAATTATTTGTCATAAGAGAAATGAATTTTTTTTTAAATGATTTTGTATTGAAAAGAAAACTTTATGAGAACATAATTGTACATAAATCAGTTGGATCTTATTGAAGGATAACCAGCAAAATTAACAAAAAAAAAATAGATTTTTCTTGATTTCCTACAAATGAAGAGTGATCTGAAGTCTATTTAAAGTTCTAATTTATTTGTAATGTAATGAAAAATTGCAAACCGATGATATAGCACTGATTTGAAATGAGTAGAAATTTTCAGAGTAAGCACTTTGTGAGCTAACCAGCAGAACACTACTAGAAACAGAAAACAATAAACATATTGAATTGATTTAGCTATTCAACAATCTTTCATTAACAGTATGGTTCACACATCAAAGTCAATTAGGAGAGAATAATTCTAGACTTGTTTCTTTTTTGTATTACAATGAAAAATATAGTTATCTCACAAGGTTCGAATAGATTTTCATTACAGGAATTAGAAAATAGAAGAACCCTGTTTTAGACATTATTCTAGATATGTTGTACATTTTTCAGATATTAACAATAAGGGATGCAAACTCTCACTCATGTATGCAAAATACCCACAAGAAAGTTCTATTGCCTTAGTCAAGACTTAGTGTTAAATCCACATAAATGATACAGGAGGGAAAACTCATATACAAAAATGCAATTTGATACACATATAACCCAAACCCAATATCCATTGATTCACCACCTACAAACTAGATATCAGTCGTGTTAATAACATGAAAACAGTGATGCAGATGTTAAAAGAAGAATAAGTGCCATGATAAACATTTGTTGCAAACTTATAACTCCATCCACCTTACAGATGATGCAGATGTACATTTGTCAACAAGCAGGTTGATATGCAGATGAAATGCCCAAATCAATGTGAGAATAGAGGTGCTATTATTGTGTGGCTTTGGTGCATTGTTGAGAATCGTTACTTATATTCAGATAGCAAACCAACAGAAAGTGTAGAAAGGATAGAAAATTGTTAAAGAGTATTTGAAGGTTGTATAATAACAAAAATAAAAAGGTCAGGATATACAAGTACCTGTATACTTCTTCATGAATAGGAGTCATTAACCTTTCCCGCTCTTTTCGGCTCAAATACATTCCATATTGATATTTGAAGCTCAAAACCAACCATGCAATCCCTAATAGAATCATTACACCACACAGAACATAGGCTGAAAGAGGAATTGTCTTACCTTCAGAAATAACGGACAAGCTATGAATCTTGAAATTGGTTACAGCCGTAGAGATAGACATCAAAGAAATTGACCCAGCGCTATAAATCCTCTGATAAATCCACGCTCTGCTATAGATTTTAAGATCCAAAGATTGGACATACATCTAGAAAATGAACACCAAATATATATAAACTTATAAATTATGCTTTTACAACAAACATAATTGATTAATTAATTATCAATGCACTTCATTAATCTGAGTCTACATGTGCTACTGAAATTTCATGAACAAGCACAAACTTAATCGAAAAACAATATGATGCTTAAAATCCAACATAACGAACTATTGCGTTCAAACAGAAATACTACAGACAGAATTGGAAGAAAACTCTTCAAAATAATAAATTATTTAAACAAAATCTCACCATCAAAAAGACATTGAGCATTACTGGAACCCAATAAACTGATACTATGGAAATTTTTTGATTGATTAAATCAGTGTCTCCTCCTAGCATCTGAGCAGAAGAAACCGGAAAATACTAGAATATCAGTTTATGTATTTACTAACAAAAAGTTACACGATTAAGGAAGAAGATACTACTAAGAATAACAAAGACTAGAATGCACTCACGGCTATCAATCTGGGAGAATAGAGGACTGTAAAGCAAATAGTGAAAGTCATGAAAACAACAATATTAGGAAGATTTTCTAGCTTCATTGTTAGTGTGTAATGGATGAATTATGGAAAGTGTGAGTAAATAGAGGTGTCGATCAATTCTACTGAGGAAACCCTAAAATCATGCGAATTTCAAAGTTCAAACCCCCTTTTTATGTGAATTACATGATTTTCAATTTAGTTTGATTCAATTAATGGATAATTACTTCCACCTCCCAAGGTTAAGTCAAATTACAGAAACCTCCCCTAATATTTTTATAATTAGAAGAATCTCTCATTTTTAAGTTTACCTTGTAGAATATATATAGACATCATGCCGTTAAGCTTTTTAATTGAATATATGATGTCGTAAAAAAAAAAAAAAAAAATCTTGCCTTTAGTTGAAAATGACGTTGACTCTGATCAAATTTTTATGATAAATAGGTAAACTTATTTATATACATTTGTAAAAAACACATTAATATAAAAAATAAATATTTGAATATACTGATATCATAAATATAATTGAATTAAATAATAAATAAAGTTATGTTTAAATTCAGTAATATCACTATATTTTATGTTTAAATTCAATTTTCTTTTTACAAAGGAAAAGGCAATGGTTTAAATATTGGACCCATTATAATTAGGATCTCGTCATTTTAATTATAAGCATGTTATTATTTGTATTATAATTATTTTTACCTTTTTACGAAAGTTATTACATAAGTGGTGTGGCGAGATATATACACATTGAATACATTTTATTTATTTATTTTAACAAAAAATAACTCGATGAAAGATGTTTGTAATTATTGAAAGAAATCTTAGTTGTTCCTGTAATTTCACATAAACTCAAAATAATATACATTTTGCCTTCCCATTACAAACATTCCTTCTTTCTTCCCAAATACTCCTATTAATTTTTTTTTTTTTTTTTTAGTTATTTATTATAATGTTGATTATAATGTTGTTTTTTATTTTGTGTCAAAAAATTAATTATAATGTTGTTTTTTATTTTGTCTATTACGCTGTGAATTGTCTTTCTGTGTTCTTTAGAATAAAACTGATTGGCTCAGTTCTTCTGTGTTACAGATTGGTGTTTAATTAATGGTATTAACGGAGTCTTAACCGCCAATTGTTTCTTTCGTGCCACATCATCCATCGACTCCACAACTTATTTCCAAAATCACTTGCAAGTGTGTGATAACTGTGTATACTCCAAAAAGTAAAAGAAAATTAAATTAAATTAAACCCTCCCCCCAAAAAAGACATTTACCCCCAAGTAGGGGAGCGTATATTACGAATCTTTAATGAAATATATTACCGTATTAATTAGTGCGATTTTAAAAAATCTAAAATCAACTAAAGTTTTATAAATCATATCAATACACTTGGTTTTGTGCGATTATGTTACGGTACGGTTTCACAAATTTTTCATATAATTTTCTTATAAAGTAGTTTACTTAGTTGACAAAAATTATATATATTCCTAATTAAAAATTGTTTATATACATTCTTTCTTTATTTTACTTATGATTTTATAAATAATGCACCGATAAATGAAAATATTCACAAACCCAATGACATAATGTGGCCGAGTTGAATAAAATTTAATTGGCTAATTACTTGTTAATTGTTTTTATCTCGTAGAGGAACTGTCTGCTATTTGTTATTTAGAATTTTTTCATGTTAAGTTCTCAACATAAAACATACTAGTAAAAGTTGTGGTAAGTTTAAGCATATATTATTTAATTGAATGCGAGCGATATAGAAACAATGAATGGTGATGGTTTATTATATAAGTTATAAATATAATTATATCTTAAAAAATAAATAGTCATAAAGTTTATTTGTAAATATTAAAAAAAAAAAAACTAATAATTTATTCATGTTTCTTTAAATTTAGGCACGGTACGATTTTTTGATATAAAGAAGTTTAAAATTGAAAACATATGAAATACTCGACACGATTTTCGTCCATATCAATTATCAATCAATTAGGTTCGAGAAAAACCAAAAAAAAAGTTTGATCCGGTCCGATGTTAAAACCATGTATACCCCTACCTCCAAGGCCGCAATTTCAATCTAAGTGCACTTATTTTCATGATTTGCGGGAAGTGATAAATAATTGTGAAAACTTAATTACTCACTTGATTTTTCTTTTTTTTTACCATAAACCTTCTTTTTAAACTTAAAATAATTGGTAATAACCCCTAAGATCAACTCTTAATTTTCTAACGGATGTGATGAACTAATAAGATGATAATTTAGGGTTTTTTTAATAAAATATTAATACATGGAGGTTTTTTTCTAATTTTGCTCTTAAATATATAGTGCTGTGGCTTCAATTTTGCGCACATTACAAACTAATCAATAGCAGATCTTACCGAGAGAAGAAGGTCTAATGGAAATTGATAAGTCAACAACAATTATGTGCACAGTTGTAGCCATTGATGACACCAATCTCTGTTACAGAGTTTGCTCTGTTTGTGAGAGGGCTCTCCCTGATGATAACCCCACTATTTCTTGCAAATACTGCAATTTTAACAACCCAGGTTCGATTACTTCCGGCTCCAAACGCCTCTTTCGTGTTCTTGTAAGTACTAAACAGAAAACTTTAAGAATTCATTCATTTAATTATTTATTTTTCACAAGTGCTGAAAGGTTTTGTATGTTTGCTCGTTGGAAAGCCTCAATTCAATCCTTTGGAGGTTATTATAATATTTCTTTAAATGAAAGTGGTGAAATGTGATGTTTATGATTTACTGTTTGTTTTTTTTTATATATGTTTGCAGATGTCTATAGCTACAGAGACAAAGGTGTTTGTGGTGATAATGTTTGATAGGGCTGCAAGAGTGTTGTTTGGTTGCTCGGCTGATGAGTTCTTCAACTTTGCCAAGACTCATCCATATGCTGGTCTTCTTTTTGATTTTATATTAAGTTTCTTTAAAATTGTACCTTTTACGCCAAAGTGTTTTTAGTTCTTACATTGTATGTGAAATGTGACCAATAATATGTGGAAGTAACTGAGCTCGTTAAACTGGGATTCTGCCTGAACGATAAATGTTTTCTAGTTCATTCTGAGACCTCTCAATTTATTTGATAGGATCATCTTTTAACTTATTTCGTAGGCTAAGATTTTGTTTCTTTTTTTGGCAGCTACGACAGCTGGTAGGGCACTGGAGGGGGAGATGTTAACGGTGACACTGTCGAAACCGAAGAATGGTAATGCCCAGCATTTGCGAGTGGTATCAGTTGTGCCCTTAAGGTCTGGTTTTCAGCCAGCTATTGAGATTATGAGAGAATTGTACCAAGTAAGAAGTGTTTCTTAACCAACCTTTATCAAATATAATTTACCAGTTATCTAGCAACTGCAGGATAATGTTTATTTTTAAATTTTGTTTTCATGCTCAAATGTGGTATATATGTATTGAATGGTTGCAATTTTGAAGCTCAAATGATGGTTTTTGTTTGCTTATTTACCATGAAAGTTATGTAAGCTTAGAAGATGATAGATACACAAGAGTTATAGCTGTGTACTTTTAGATTGTTGAAAAGGAAGTCCTGCTTCGGGTATTTTTCTTCTTCTCATTATGTATCGTAATGTTTATGGTATTTACTTGTCACTTTAACCATGAAAAACTTGTGAATTATAAATCTTTGGTTGGAGCCTAGTTTGGATACTTTTGAATTCTTGCAGAACAAAAATTAATTCTGCTAACATAGTCCATGGCATGTCGTCATATTAGAAGGTGAGGCAAACTTAAGTCTGGATTTGAATTTTCTGAATAGATCACAAGGTCGAGAAGATAAGGGATAATAAGTTAACAAAGAAGGAGTGGTTTTAACCCATTTATATCCAAGACCAGTATATGTGACTTATAGCAAGACTCCATGCTAAGACTTCCAATGAAATTACAGTCATTATTATGTAGCTAAGAATAAATTCATCCAAGTGACTTGTTCATCAATACGCTAAATCTTTTTAACTAATTAGAAATGAACATCTTAACCAGTCTTTTGCTGCCATGAACCAGAAGAACCATTACGAAAGTGTGGTTTCTTTGCTGCTCATTCACAAAGAACCATCACGAATTTGATCATCTAAAAATATATATAAATATTTCTGGAGAAGATGAATCATACCTAGCCAGTGGCAAATAAGATCGTATTCCCCAGTATATATTAATAACTTGATTCCATCTTGTAATAGTGAAGGAAAGCCAACTTCAAAGTTTTTAACCCAGTCCCTGTCATTGCATCATAACTGATTTGTCGTTGAGGAAGTTCTCTGCGTTCAAATAGTCTTAGCACAAAGAACCTTCCCTTTCTTTTCGAACATCATAGTACTAGTCTACTAGAGTAAAATATATACAAAAGAATTAATTTATTTGCTACTGTTAGTTAATGAAGAAAAAAAAACTTTTTGTCAGACAGATTCTTTACTTACATTTATATTACCGAGGACTGAAACATGTTCGTTGAGAAGATGGTTGCAATCCCTGTAGGCATCAACACAAGCTGATGAACCGTTAACTTCTTCCGGTTAAGAAAAACATCTAATAGTAATATCAGGTTGAAATGTATTGGCTTAGGTTCGTCATAAGTAGTGTTGTCAATCAGTTTCATCTGTAAAGCACAATCGGTATATGCATTGTACTGGATTCCTGGATTTGTAAGTCCATTTCCAATAGCTAATTTAGAACCTCTTGTATATGTGTCTCATTAGATGCTCGAGCATAAGTACTACAGTAAGATTGTGAGCAAAGATATAGTTGAGGTTAATGTGAATCCCTTGTTTATTATTGTTTCTCTGCTGAACCTTAGCAGCCAAAAAAGCAGGAATGTAGTGCCCGGCATATGATTCTCCGGTAAGGATGTATTGCTCCAGTCAAGACTTAGCATAAGAGAAAATACACAAAAATGATTCACCCGAGAGCAAAACTCAAGTAAAGAATTCAACTTCATGAAATCGTATGAATTTGGTCCTTTTTTTTTGTTTTTGTTTCATTCTTTCTTTCTTTCATTATCACCCTAAACTATACATACATAGCTCATGCGCTAGAGTTTCCCTTCATAGAAAATACCCCTGTTGTGCCTGTATGTAGCCGTTGGAAACGGTTTTGCTAAAATGCCTGGCAAAGGAAAATTCATCAAAGGTAATATTCAGGTCAATGACATTGAATATCAAAATCAATAAAAAAATCAATGACATTGACGAACATCGTGAATTTGAATTGAAATAATTGACATTGACATAATTCAAATTTAATTTTATATTTTAAAAAAGGAGCTCAAGTGAATTTGAATTGAAATAAAAATGATCGGTCTCGCGATAGCTTAATATTTTACTTTCTATGATAACAAAAAAAAAAATTATACTTTATCTTTTGACTTATTGAGTCGAATTTGAGTTCAACTTTGCAAAATTTTAAATCAAGCCCTCAGAACCAAACTATGACAGAAGGCTGTAATTTTTTCGAATCAACTGATTTTTCATGAAAAGGGGTTATTTGACATCTCAAAGGAAAAAATATATTTTATGTGATAATAGGTGCAGATTTTCCAATATTTCCCCACAAAAGCTTAAAAACCATGTTTCCTTAAAATATTACATTTACACTTTATCCAAATCAATTTAAATATTGATCTCAACACCATCAAAAGCCAAAGTATATCCAAACCTAATTGCATGATTCTTAGCCAAACAAGTACATGGAATGAAAATCAATATTAATATTAAGTTCACCTTATAAGGTCTTGCAAATCAATTAACATAGCTAAACATGATTCATGCGAAGGAGGTGTAAAATGATCTCGAATAGTTAGATGCACAAATCATGAACTGATTAGGTAAGTTAGAGCCTACAAAATAACACTTCTTTACACAATACCCCAACTCAAGCATTACTGCATTATATCCACATTCAGTTTAGATGCTTGAGTCATTACACTATGTTAATTGTTAATGTTGGAGATGCACTTAAAATCATCGTCGTCCTCTCTGACCCTATAGCGACCAGTAAACCTGCATCAATGTGGTATATACTATCAGTCATTATCCACAAAATTGAGTGCTTAAAATGATCCACTTGCATAAAAGCTTAGACTGGTAAAAAGTAACCGTATATATTAAAACAGAACAGCAACTCAAAATCAAGACATGAATTATTTGCATTGTAAAGGAAGTACTGGAAATGAATGCAGCAGATTATGAGAACTGAATTATACATATATCAGTTGGACTTATGTTGATTAGATAACCAAAATAAATAACAAAAAAACCAATTTTTCCTTAATTTTGTACTACCAATGCACTCATTAATAGGTATGAGTGATCTGCACATCCTATCTACATTTCTAGCTTATTTGTAACATAAAAAAAATAAAAAAATTTGCACACTGAGTGATATAACTTAAAAAATGAGGCCTTTTCTAGAGTTGGTACATATAATTTCGGACACTAACACGAGGGGAAAACTCAATCACGTATAAAAAAGGTTGTATTGCTCCAGTCAAGACTTGGCATATGAGAAAATACACAAAAATGTTACATAAGCAAAACTCAAGTAAATAATAACTTCATATAATATAACCCAAACCCAACATCCACTGATTCACATCTAAATAGATATCAACAGAGTTAATAAAATGAAAACAGAAACTAAGATGTCAAAAGAAGAATGAGAGCTTGATATATACAGTTGGTGCAATTTATGGAAGAGAGCTCCATCCACCTTACAATTGTCAACATGTTAGTCGATATGCGAGAATAGAAACGCTGGTACGTGGGGAAATCATTACTTAAATGCAGATAACTAACAAACAAAAAATGTAAGAACTATGGAAAGGGAAAAATATAAGAGCAGTGAAAGAGTATTTGAAGATTTTATAATAAATGCATGATATCACTTATGATAACAAACTTAAATAGGCCATGATGAACTATTACCTGTTTCTAATTCCATTCCAACGAGCCATTGACTTTTGTCTCAAGTATACTCCATATTCAAAATTAACTTCCATGAGCAGCCACACAGTTCCTGCTAGAACTGGGAACCCGCAATAGAAATAAATGCCGAGAGAAATTTCCTTACCCTCGGAAAAAACGGAAAAGCTGTAGAATTTGAACATAATAACAGCTGTAGAGATCTTTGCCAAGAAAAGTGACCCACAACTATAAATCTTCCGGTAAATCCAGCCTCTGCTATAGGCTTTAAGATCCAAAGATTGTGTACACGCCTACAAAATGAACACCAGGTGTATAAGCTGAAAGAACTATTAAGTAGATTTTGCATGATTATTGTCCCTACCATAATTGAAACAGAAATACAAAAGCATTTTATTAATCTACTTTTATATGTGCTAGTATCATGTCATGAACAAATGCAAACACAATTGAACACGATGTTATAAATCCAACATAATGAACTATCCCATTCAAACAGAAACAATAACAGGCAGAAACCAAAGAATTTTTTTTTTGAAAAATAATAAATCAATTAAATATAACGCGTGATATTCTCACCATTGGAATGATATTGAGCATTGTTGGAGCCCAAACAAACCTTCCCAAGAAAATCTTTTCAGCAGCATTAGGGTCATCAACCATCATACTCATCTAAGAAGAAGAAATCGGATCATAACAGTATATTCTAAGTTTACATATCAATATTCAAAACCATAAACGAATAAGGAAGAAATTACTACTTATAACAAAGATTAATGCACTTACGATCAATTTGGGAAAGAAGACGATTGCAAGCGCAAAAGCGATGAAAGGAAGAACACAAATTTTATTAATCATTTCAGTGAAGTAAATAGTTTCTTTTAGCTTCATTTTCAGTGTGTTTTGGGTGAATTTAGGAGAGTGAACTGTAAAAATGTTTACTTAAAGCAACTCTGCTGAAGATACCCTAAATCGTATGAATTTTGGTCCCCTTTTTTTGTTTAATCCTTTATTTCATTTCAATTACCCCCTTGAACTTCTTTTAGTAACAAAATACCCCCTATTGTATGTAGCCGTAGGATTAGGAACGGTGTTTAATAAATGATTTTATTTTTAAATGGAGACAAGTGAACTTTATATTAAACATGAACTTGCAAAAAAAAAAAAATTAGCTTTCCTAATCAAATTTGAATTAAACTTTGCAACTCTTGAAATTATTGAGTCGAATTGTAATCAAACTACAAAATCTTTCACGAAAATGGATTATTCAACATCTAAAAGGAAAAGGGAAAAAGCTATAAAAAAAAAAAAATTACGGAGAAATTGATTCAGATTTTTGAATATTTCCCTACAACAGTTCAAAATCATGCCTCCCAAAAATATCACATTTATCCAGATCAAGTTTAAATATTATTCTCACTTTAAAAACTAGTTTGTCAAACTATAGGTGATTGGTCTAGTGGAAGGGGTTAGTCACTACAAAGTAGCGGACGCAGGTTCGAATTCCTGTTGTGAGAGGTTTCCACTTTATGTGCCCGACGCGCCTCGAAAGGGATTAAACCCTTGGGAAACAAAAAAAAAAACTATATACATTATACAGACCTAGCATATGAATATTAAAAAAAATCTTGAAATTTAAAACACTCAACAGACTATTAAAAATTCTAAAACGACCAAAAGGTGATTGGTCTAATGGAAGATACTAGTCAATACAAAATAATCGGACTCAGGTTCGAATACAGGTTGGGAAAAGTACTCACTTATTGTGTCCAACCCGTCTCGAAAATGATTAAACCCCTGAAATAAAAAAAAAAATCCTAAAACAAGCTAAAAAATATTGGATATCTTGGCGGGTAAAGTCAAATTATTGCTGGAATGCAGTTAAAGTCGAATTAATGATAAGGAGGACAATTTCAAGGTAAAGTCGAATTATTGCTGGGACCAATCCTTAAATGAGTTGTTATTGAAGAATTTTGAACAGAATTATTGCATTTTTGTGTCATAACTACAGTCCATTGGTGTTTCTACTCTGAAACTTTTTGACATATTTTATGACACAACTTCAATATTAGTGGCAATTTTGGTGCAAATTGAGGTACAATTTCAAAATTGGTAGGAAATTCTCCCATGTGCGGGCCGTGGGACATGAAATTCGGGGATTTTGACCATTCAAAGCCTTTTTCCTTAAAAAAAATTATTTTCCTCCATTAAGAACTAGCCTACTTGGATGTTTTTATTAGGGAAAGATGAAGAAGAAGGTGGATAACAATTTAATTGTGGGAATTTTAGGTGAATTTTATAGGAAAGTTGGATTTTGAAATTAGGTATATATTTTCTTAATGAAAAAGACGTTGAATATTCAAAATCCCCAATTTTCATGTCACTTGGCTCGCCCATGGAGGATTTTTGAGCCACTTTGAAATTGGACCTTAATTGGCTCAAAAATTGCCATGTTGTTGTACCAAATCTGTCAGCTCGAAAAGTTATAGAGTAGAAATGCCAGTGAACTATAGTTGTGGTATAAAAATGCAATAATCTAAATTTTGAATCGAGTATAAATATTGAACGTGATATTTTTACTTGAATTTATCAATTTTCAGCTTTTCAACTCGAGAATAAACTAAACTTCAAAGACTTTCAAGCCACAAAATATTGTTATATATATAAAAGATTAAATTCAAAAAACTTATCGAATGAACTCAAATGAAGTGACAATTAATTTGTTTTGATTATCAATACCACTTATGGTGGTATGCGTATCATTTTATTTTCCTATAATCTATCGGTAACGTTGCAACTTGCAATAAAAATGATAAATTACAGGTTAAAAATGTCAATTTGATGGGTAGTCCTTTGTTTAAACAGGATTTGGTGATAATAATAAACAGGATTTGGAACAATAAAAAACTCTCCCATATAAATACTTACTCCGATTACTAGTATATCATCCCGCCACGTTTATTCCCAAAAAAGATAAATTTATCCAGACTCCTTTTGAGTTTTGACACATGTAACTGCAGCGGGCAGTAATGAAACCCTAGCGCTCATCAGCCGCCAAACCCGATACCCTTCCCCGCTTCAAGAAGACGATCGAAGGAAACTGTAATGCTCTGATTTCTGAGCGTCAATCCAATTCAATTTGCCGATATACCGTCAATTCAACAAGAATCACGTGAACTCCTTCAATTTCTCTCTTGCCTTTTTTTTTTTGCTTTCCCTGTTGTTTTACCAATTTTCGTGCTGCTATGGCGTCTGCTATTGGATCTTGTTCTCTTAAGGCTAATTATCAAGGTATCAATTTTCTACCTCATGAAAAACTACTGTTATGTTTTGTTCTCCTGGCGCTTTTGGTATCTACATGTCTCGACGTATAAAAAAAAAATTCATATACTAGTTCTAGTATTTGTCTTGTGGTGGTTAAAAAACAAAACTTCGAATTTCTCAGTAATGACGTGTATAAAACAATTTAAAGTCACTTGTCAAGTGGTTGGTTAACTCCACAAGGGAGTTATTTATTACAGTTTAGGTTTAGAAAAATTAGGTTTGAGCAACAATTTTGAAAATGAAAAAATGAACCAATTCGTGGTTCTTTCAGCTACCAGAGTCATTTTCTCTCTATATATAATACTGATCTTAGTTTCAATTTTCTTAATTGTCACGATGCAGGAGGGATTCCAAAATGGAGGTCACCTAGAGCAGCTGTTATTCCCAATTTTCATCTCCCGATGCGTAGTTATGAAGTTAAAAACAGGTAACAGTCTGGTGTTCTACTTCTGAATAACAAGCAATTGTTCTGGTTATACATGTTGCATAAATATATTAGGATAACCAATTCAATTGAACTCTGCAGCAAGTGAAGTTTTGTATCTGCAGTTTAAATAAATGTGTCTGATTTTAGTGAACAAAGACAGTTTTCATCAGTGTTTCACAAGTGTACTAAGTTTTAATAGCATAAGGTTTGGCTAGATAACAAAGTTTTTGTTGTCATAAATATGAGAGCATTGTGTTACACGTGCAAATTGAAATAATTCTTTATGTTTTTGCTGGCTGAAAATACAAATATGTTTAATGTTACTTTGTCATACACGGTGGAAAGCCCCTTTGTTTTGTGCTCGATTTAAGGGGATCAGGTTATTGTTTATGCTGAAGTTATAATAAAAAGACTGTGATGTGGTATACTAGCTGTTTATAGTTTAACTCAACTTATTGCACTGCTGTATTTTTCAACTGTACAACTCTATTCTAGTTACATCTTATTCCTATGAATGGGCTTCATGCAAGGTTCAATCAACTTAATATAGTAGTTGACAAGCTGGTCAATGGTATATACAAAAAGGGATGTCACTCATATAACTTTGAATTATTATCCCAATAGTTGTTCCTAGAAACAAATTTATGTGATATGTTAACCTTCCATTTGCAGGACTAATGTTGACGACATAAAGTCTCTTAGATTAATAACCGCAATCAAAACCCCTTATCTACCAGATGGAAGATTTGATCTTGAAGCCTATGATGCCCTAGTGAACATGCAAATCGAAGATGGAGTCGAAGGTGTAATTGTTGGCGGCACCACCGGTGAAGGCCAATTAATGAGCTGGGATGAACACATAATGCTCATTGGCCACACAGTAAACTGTTTTGGTGGTTCCATCAAAGTCATAGGCAACACTGGAAGCAACTCAACTCGTGAAGCAATACATGCAACCGAACAAGGTTTTGCTGTAGGGATGCATGCAGCACTTCACATTAACCCTTACTATGGTAAGACTTCAATAGAGGGTTTAATTTCTCATTTTAATAATGTCCTCCCCATGGGCCCCACAATTATATACAACGTTCCATCAAGAACTGGCCAAGATATACCCCCGCATGCCATTTACAGAGTAGCACAGAGCACCAACTTAGCAGGTATCAAAGAGTGTGTGGGAAATGAAAGGGTGGAGGAGTATACGAATAATGGGATTGTAGTATGGAGTGGAAATGACGATCAAGCACATGATTCAAGATGGGATTACAGGGCTACTGGAGTAATTTCAGTTACTAGCAATTTGGTGCCTGGTTTAATGAGGAATTTGATGTTTGGAGGGAAGAATGAATCTTTGAATTCAAAAGTTCTGCCTTTAATTGAGTGGCTTTTTGAGGAACCGAACCCGATTGGGATAAACACGGCTCTGGCTCAGCTTGGGGTTGTGAGGCCTGTTTTTCGGTTACCGTATGTACCTCTTCCTTTGGCTAAGAGGGTTGAGTTTGTTAATATTGTTAAGGCGCTTGGAAGGGAGAATTTTATAGGAAATAAAGATGTTCGTGTTTTGGATGACGACGAGTTCGTCTTGATCGATCGGTATTAGATTAGCTGGTTGAGAAGTAGGATTTTGTTTTAACTTATTTGGTTTGATTTAATTGCTTGACATTATTGTATTGCAATATTTAGAGGTCTAGCGCAGAGACAAGAAAAAGTTCTTAGGTTGGTTCCCTGCCTATTTATATCTTTCATTCTACTATCTCCTATGTCATTTGTCGTGTAAAATTGTTGAGGTAAAATTCATATGGATCAATTAGTTGGACTAAAAATGGGCCAAGTAGTAAAACACTTGATAAGAAAAATTGATTCAACATATTTTTCATTCCAAATATATGTAATTTTAGAAATAGGTTTATTTTACACTTTGCACAATTGGAAAAATGTAATAGCATAATGCATTTAGGATACAATGTCTTCGATTCACTTTGCACATTAGTTGTTTTTTTGGCCATGTAAGTATGTAACTCGTCGTTGTGATGGTGTTTTGTTCGTTCCCATTAAATATCAGGCTCAATTTTTTGAAAACTACATTATTTGCCCATTAAATATCAGGCTCAATTTTTTCGAAAACTACATTAGGTGAGTCTGTGAAACGTGCGATGGAGGGTAAAAAGGGCCTCCAAATATTAACATATGATTTCTTTTAATTAAAATTAAAATAAAATAATTACTAATAAAAATCAAATATGACTTTCTATCAGTATCAAAAAAAAAAAAAAAAAAAAAATAAAGTAGAATTTTTTGCATTTTAATCTTTTTTAAATGTAACATATATATAATCAAAATATGTTTTTACATAGATGTGACACCAAATACATTGCAAGATATTTTCAACTAACTTGTCCAATAAATCCATTAGTGATTAACCATACATACAATTCCACACAATTTACTGGACCAAAATGATTGTGGAAAGTCCAATTAAGTTGCTTACTTTTTGCTTTCTAGAAGGAAAATGCCATATTTTTTTCCACTCGGAAGAACTTACATTGCTTCCTACCGAGTCAAGAAAGTCTGCACCATAACCATTTTTTTTTTCTTTGAATAACCATAACCCCCAATTGATAATATAAAACCCAATCAATATTGCAGAACAAGGTGCAAGCATGTCTCTACAGGTCAAAATTCTTTTCCTATTCTTCCTCTACATTCACTTATCAGAATCCACAGACCCTACATATTATTCCTGCAATGGAAACAGCAACACAACCCAGAAATCAAGAAATATCAATGACTTACTAACTGAATTAGTATCAAACACTATCCAAGATGGCTTCATTTCAACCTCCTACGGTATAGGTTCCGACCAAATCTATGGCCTCGCTCAATGTAGAGGAGATGTAAGCAAAGACGACTGCTCAATTTGCATTAAAGACGCAGCAGAAAGTGCTCGTAAATTATGTCCAAGTCAAGAAGAGGTCAAAATTTGGTATGACTATTGCTTTTTGAGATATGACACTCTAAATTTTTTCGGACAAGTTGACACTTCCGGAATTTACTTTTATAATGTCCAAAATGTGACAGATGCTGATGTTTTTAATAAAAAGTTAGCATCTTTAATGGATCAAATCGACTCAGAAGCTGTTAAATCTGCTAACAAAGGATTGGGGAAGGGGAAGAGTACAATTTCGGATTTTCTTACGCTTTATGCTTTGGTGCAATGCACTAGAGATTTATCGAGTTTGAGTTGTGCTCAATGTTTGGCTATTGCTATTGAAAACTTTTCGGGAATTTGTAACGATAAGAAAGGGTGTCGGGTTTTATATGGTAGTTGCTATGTTAGATATGAACTCTATCCATTTTATTTCCCTCTTGATTCAAATGAGATATTGGATCGTAGCTTTGAGAAATATAAGTCAGTTGTGGCTTTTGAACCGTGATTTGTCTTAAAATCGGAGAAATAATTAAGGTCTTATGTATTTTAGTGTTTGTGTTAACTTCAACTACTTGAATAAATATATGTTGTAATCGTCAATGATGAAAAGATTCAGTTATTATATATTAAGATAGTGGCAAATTTACTATTATCATTAATTTTTTTGAATTCATATTCACTACAAGAAAATTGAGCTTAAGTGACAAAAAATTAAGTGATAATATAGAAGTTGTCATTCTTTGTATGCAATTAGTGATAAAAATCTTAATCTTGTCATAATAATAATGGTGACAAGTGCAATAGTGACAAATTATGTTTTTAAGTTGTCACTAATAACTATTAATGACAAATATATGGTGATTTAAATTGTCACAATTGACAATTAGTGACACTTTTTTAGTGACAATAAATATTATCACTATGGTTTAGTGACAACTTTTTGGTTGTCAATTTTGGGGTATTGCTAAATGTCAATAGTGATAATTTTTTTAAGATTCTTGTCACTAGTATGTTTAATGAAAACAGTTTTAGTGATAATATTTGAGTTCTTGTCACTTAATATATATAAGAAGTGACAACTTTAACATTGTCACATAAAGTTTTATCACTAAAATTAATTTTTTTTGTAGTGATTATTTTAATGAATTTTACATATTCCTTATGTCAATAAATTCGTACACTTATTTATTTTTGGAATGCTTCAAAATAAAATATTATCTTTTAAATTAATTTTTTTCTTCAAATCGATCATGTCACGTAAAATAATGACTTAACACTACTAATTTTAATCACTATTTTAATTAAAGAATAAATGTAGAAGTTATCTAAAACTGACATATTTTCCAACTTTTAAATAAACGTAACTTTGTGTAAAAATAAAGGGAGAAAAAAATATACTCCGTAATAAATCAAAATCGTCATAGAACTCCACATATTCTCTAAAACCTAGAAACAAATCCATTTACAAATGAAAAGGAAACCAATTATTCCCCATCTGAGATTCTGAGTTGTCCAATTAAAATCTTAATGTTAGAAACAACATCATGTCATGTTTTCAAATCCACAAAATGTTTTTCCGTTTCTCATAAAATTCAATATTTCTTCATTTAAAAAAATTATGTCTCAGTAATCAGTTTTATTTTCTAACACTCCGAAAGTATTATATATTAAGATAGTGGCAATTATGTCTCAGTAATCAATTAATATTTATATGTAGTGACTAATGCAAAACTCACATTTATTTGGCCAATGTATTATGCTAATTAATCATATTCATATTAGGTGTACCAGCTTTGTCATCAGATTATACATATATATATATATATATATATATATATATATATATATTTTGTAAAACAATTTATATACATCAATATTACAAATTGAGATGACATAAAAAGTAGATAAGATTTAATTAGATTATACAACTTTAAAATCAAACCATATATATATATATATATATATATATATATATATATATATATATAACTTCAGTATTCAATACCTTATTATAAAAATATTTAATTAGTGGTCCAAAACATACCAATAATTGTCATTACTACCTAGCTAAGTTGGAAATATTCTAAAGGAAAAATGGTTCGGCATCTAATAAACGAAAGGTTACATGCCTACAACATGTAATCATCACTCAAACACCGGTACACAAGTGAAGATGCTAAAAAAATGTACTCCCTTTTCCTTTATTACAATATACAGTAATAACTAATTGTCCATTATTCTTTTAAACTATCCTCATAATGACCTTAATGATGAACAAGATGCACGGTCCATCACAAAAGCGCACACATGGAATCTGCCTGCGAAATTGGCTGATAATGATTGAAATTATTTAAATTAAGTTTGCAACTAAAATTTTACTGATTAAAATAATAATAAAAAAGTTAAAGAAAAACAAGGTCAATTATTATATTATTTTATCATGTATTTATACACTATTACTTGAGGAAACCATTTAGGCACAAATAAAATAGTTAACTTAAAAGAAAACTTTAGCAACAATGCATAGGAGAGCCTTTAGTATGTCCCTATTTCCCAACTCCGCCATGGTAAGAAGGTGGTGCCGCCCGACTCGTAGATGTAAGCGGGGGAGGAAAGGGGGAGCAATAAGGTTAGGGAACCGCCGGAAAGGGTTCTCCCTCGGGTCCCGTCCAGTGGTGCATTGGGGAGTTTTGGCTTGCCCCTTTCGAGTTATGAAGAAAATAATAGTTAAAATGGTGGCTAATGGGAGATTGGTTGAAGCTTATTGTTGGTCCTTGCCATTACTACGTCCTCAGATATTCCCTTTGTGTTGATTTGTTTCTTTAGTTCATAGTACGAGTTCATTAACACTTAATGCTATCTCATTTTTCATTTTAGTATTGTTGCTTAACGTGCTGCCATTTAAGGAAGAATGTGGCATATTTATCTTTGATTGTTTACTTCCTAACAAATATGTACATATCATGTTTGGTAAATGTAAATTCGAACTATCTTTTTTCCTTTCTAAGCTTTCTTCAAAGGATGAAGTAGTTTTCGCATTTTATAGCAAATTTCATAATATTTTGCATTTGAAAGGCCAATATGAGATTTTATTATAAGTTGGGTGACAGCGTGAGGAAAAATTATTTAGTATAATTGTTTGCACCTCGTCCACATCATCCAAGTTATGACTAATGTTCTCTAGAAATATATGATTTCAGACGTTGATGTTGATCGAAACATGGCTGCTGTGTTAATTCATGACTATCATCTAGGTAACTACTTTTAGGACACTTTTGCATCAAAAGCGAAAATTCCATAAGAATTGGCTGCACCTTACGTGGCGGTGTAAGAACCAAAATAAGAAATAGGATAATACATTTTGGCAGTGGCAAGGATTTCGGAAGAACCAAAGAAAAATGGCCTTTTCTGCTTCAACCACCGTCATCCTCCGCAACCCCATGTCCTCCCTCTTCCACCACCACCCCACCGCCGCCCCTTACAGCCGTCTTCTCCTTCCCCTCTCAACACCGAAACCCCTCTCCTTTTCCCCACTTCCAAAACCCTTAAAATCAAGAATTTCCGCTTCCATTTCCCCTGGCTTAAAAAACCCAAACCCGGCTCAAAATTTGCTCTCCGGGTCAACCCGAACCGTCACCAGCCTCCTCGCCATCGCAATAGCCTCCTCAAAATTCTTTGCTCACCGACTCTTTACCTTGAAGGAACCGTTACTTTACACTGTGGGCCCCGCATTCTTCGCCGCGATAAAGAACGTTCCTACAGGATCGTTAAACACGCCGTTCACAGTTGTGGCTGCTGGAATGGCGAAGTGGTTGGATTTGTACAGTGGGGTTTTGCTGGTTAGGGTTTTGTTGAGCTGGTTTCCGAATATACCCTGGGATAGGCAGCCATTATCTGCGATTAGGGATTTATGCGATCCGTATTTGAATCTGTTTAGGAATATAATCCCCCCGATTTTCGATACATTGGATGTTAGTCCTCTTCTAGCTTTTGCAGTTTTGGGTACGTTGGGTTCGATTTTGAACAGCAGCAGAGGAGCTTCCTGAGGTATTTGATCTGTGTGCAAAATAAGAAAGCGTGTTCTTCATTCTCTTGTGCTCTTGATGTCAATAATGATAAGAATGTTCTAGTTTGTTACAGTACCAAGTTCATCTGTGTGTTTCTACAGACATTTATTTTAGCTATGGTACTTTGAAATTGGAATTTAAATAAGTATTCAGCATTGGTGTTTCCAGTTACAGATACAAAACCGAGCAAAAATCAGCAACTAAATAATACTGCCCAAAGATGCTGATAGATACACAAACAGCATAAAATAAACCATTCCTACTTCAACTTCAGGCCCATGATACGCTTATATATACATATATGTTAAAATATGACAAAAGGCATCCCCTAGAATGGATTATTACTTTTGCCCAAAGTAAGAAAACAGCGTCGGTTGTTTATTATCAGTGGTGCCTTTGCTTCTCTTTTGGACTGGACTGCTATGTTGCGTGCCAGTTTCTTTAGCAAACGGCTTACTATCAGCAGAGAACTCCTCAAAGTCTCGTTTCACTTCGATATCATGAGCCCCTTTTGGAGATGAGGAAATATTTTCACTTTTCATATCATTTTCGTCATTCCTTGCATTAGAATCATCCTGGCTTTTCTGCTCCTCTTTCGCACTTTCCGGCTCACTAGCTTCAACTGCTTCTTCCTCCGTTATGGTGCTATCGAGTTTTGATTTACTTTCATCATCATCTTTCACATTTTCTTGCTGATTAGCTTCTGGAGGCTCTTCCTTGATTGTGGTGTTTTCAGGTTTTGGCTCCTTTTGTCCATGTGCTTCTTTCTTCTTGAAAAAATGTGATATTGATTTAGTCTCTTCCTTCTTTACCTGTATCTGTGGTGAGTCTTGCAAAATTAGTTACATACTTTATTCATAGAGAAGAATATACAGTGAGAGTACAGTAATAGGCCCTCTTTGGATGTATGTTGTCTTATGTGGTTCAAGGTTTTGGAGTGAATAAAAATTGAACTATGGTTGGACGTGAATTAAATTTCAGGAAACATCATTTAAAATTCTGAATATTCATCTAAAAATGTGTTTCTAATGTTGGGCGTTCGAAAACATGGACCCACCATATGTTTTTTTTCTAATGAAACTGTAGTGTTGAAAATTTGGATTTTAGAAACTTGAAACATTGACATATCGAACATAAATGGATCCAAACGGGGCCTTATATTCCTCGTGCAGTTAGCTTGCCCATTGCAGAGGCGACCAATAAAATAAGAAAACTTTTTACCTCCTTAATGCACTCTGGTCCATCGAAAGAGAGCTTGCCCATTGCAGGTGTCACCGGATACCAGACCTAGCAATGAAGGTTAATCTATCAAACATTTCGTTGGTTATCACTAGTAAATAAGGTATATACTGTACATAGCAATAGAAACAACTCACTCTATGCACTTACCAAATCAGTTTCTTCATACGGTTTCAGAATTTGGTCGAGATTGGACAGGGAAGAATCTACTAGCCACCTATCGGTTGATTCCTTGTTGCCCAATATAACAGGCATCCTGTCTGCAATGCCATGATAAAGGATATGCTATGAAATTATGTAAACGCCATAATGAATACTCAATTAAACTTTATCTTTACTGCCGTTGAACTGATTTTTATTTGGAGCACGAATACGAACCGTGAAGCCATTCCAGGGATGATGATGATGCAGTTGTGACAATAGTGAAGGTATAAATGATTTCTCCTGCAAAAGGAAAACGGGAGAGGCTTCAACACCGAGGCGAAAATGTTGAGTGAAAGAATTTAATTGAAGGGAATGATAAAATAAATGAAAAGAACACGAAATTATAAAGAAAAAATCACAGAAGAATTTTCTAAGGGAAGTTGGTTTATTAAATCAGAAACTGTCATCGATAGATCAATTAAGCATAGAAACTTCTCTGAAGGCGAAGCAAAGAATCACTATTTTACTAAAACTACTGAGTGCATACATTGCGAATAGTTGGTGAGGGGATTGTGTATAACAAGTTGCAGACTTTGAAAATATGTGTTTCACCTTCTGAATTTTTCCAAGAATCAAACAGAGCAGCAAAGACGAGGGGACGATCATCCTTAAAGTGTATGTAATAAGGTTGCTTTTTTGACCCATCTTTTTTCCATTCATAAAACCTGAAAACAAATACTTATCATGCATGTTAGAGCAAAAAATAATTGAACTAATGAAATTATTATTTCACAATGGTAAAATGCAGTAAGTCTTTTATAATAATTGGACTATTGTGTTATGACCAAGAAGAGAAAAATCCTGGGAAGGATAGGAATAAAATGTTTTTACACCAAGAGAAAGACAGCAAATATCTCGAGTTCCTTAGGTTTGACACGACAAGTGTAGTGATAGGAAATATGATATCTACACTAGTTCGGCTACTTAATCAAATGAGTGTTGCCGTTGTGTGAGCATGAAGTATTTATGTCTACTCTAGATACTTCATTAATACCAAATTTTACTTCTAAACCACTATGTATATCTAGTTCGCAAAGAATGGATTATTAATGGTTAAGGTCTCAAGGAAATAGCTAACCATAAAATACTTCTATGTCTTAATTGAACATAGACTGATAGAAGCATATAACTTCAACTTACAAGATTATACAAAAGAAAGGTGAGGAAGAAATAGCAAAAATGAATGTAAGCACATACCCTTCGACAGATACCAAACACCTATTGTTTGGAAGAAGACGACGAAAAGAAGCCTTCTCTCGTATTGATTCAGACCTAGCATTAAACTGTAAATGGAACCCTCAATCAGATTGCTTTTAAACAACAAGATCACCTTAATGTCTAAACCAGGTTTACCATTGTTAAAGACATAACTTTTCACAAGAGCAAAAACTAGAAGGCACAACAAAAAAAAGTTACAGTTGCTGAGTTGCATCAACAGATCCTCCTAATTTTGAATTGACTTCTATGGGCCATTAAATTACTCTTCTTTTAGTTCCCTGCCAATGTTGAAGCCATGGGAGAAACCAACTGTTTACTTACGATATTATAGAACGGCATAAGTTTAAACGTTATCACCAAGCAGCAAAGTTACATATAGAAGATAGTTTATTAAGCCGAAAGGATCATCAACTTAGTTCACTTGAGCTCTTCTTTCTATTAGGATTTAATTATTAGTTCAATCTTGCTGTTGTGAATGTTAAGTTGTTTAGAAAATACAACCATATAACACCCAAAGGATTAATAAATACAACTTTCATCGAGAAAATAATCTCCTCCCCTGCCGTCTTCCAAGTGGTAGCTCGTTTATTGGGCATCAAGGATGAAATGTTAAAGTTACAAATAGAATAAGCTGTGGTCAAAAGTGCGACTTCTAACTGGTTGTTATACAATCCTAAAACATCATGCTAAGCTTTGAACAATCTCCTTAGGTTCACTCGTCCTGCTCCTGAGACTACCGTTATATACTCTATTTGTGTGTTCCGAATCTTAATTTCTAATCCGAAAAATATGCCCACCCATATGTATGTATTACCCGAATACTCTATTTGTGTGTTCCCCTTCAGTAAAAAGCACAATAATGGAATACTTCCCCTTCAGTAAAAAGCAAGCAAGCAATAGTTCAACATTATGACAACGCCTAAAATAAATCAAACTACAAATAATGTGAGTAACAGGGGTACCATCCGGAAGTGATCGGGTTTTTCAGTTTTTTTGGTGAAACTCGGAATGAGCCCCCATTTCATAGAGTGCAAAACGACACCGTCTTCACTATCTTTACCGTCCTCTCGCCGAACCACTGGCACGTTGAAACCCGGCGCCACGTTATACGACGGCCGGTACCTACAGAAATCGAATGAATTAATTCATAACATATATGGGCTAAATGAAATGTTAGTTTTTCCATAAGAAATTTGTTTCACGGTTACCTGTCCACATCGACGTGACGCACGGGCCGGGAGTTGAGATTGCAGGCCCGAGGGAAATCGTCGGGCCTGAGAGTACATCGAGCTCTACCGCACATCAATTTTCTCTCCTCTTTTTGCTTTTGGTGCTTGGAGAATGAATTGATGGTCAAATGAAGTGAAGCTGAGCGGGAACTAAAATAGAGTAGGGGAGAAATTTGTTTGGGAAGTGGGAACCGCCACACGGTCGTGTTTTTTTTTTTTTTAGAATTTCTTGACATTCAAATAGTTATACATTCCCATTGGTCTCCCCTCTTTCTTATTTCTTCATCTTATTTTTAGACAAAATATTTTCCATGGAGTCTGCATCTTCCCCCCTTCAATTTTTTCATGACTCCTGGTTTCTGTTTGTAATTATTTTTGTGATTATGCTGCTGGTCCTTTTTATCCTCTACTTCATCAAAGTAAGGGTTCAGTGCACCTGTGAAATTTGTCAAACGTACATTGGTGCCCACTGGACAGACCAGTTTCCAAATCTCTGTGATTGGTACGCTCATTTACTCAAGAAAAAATCCTAAGCGGTACGATTCAATACAGTGCGATGCAATCTTCAAAACTATGTGCACTCGTACATTTGACGAGAACGCATGAAAAGTTGAGGAGAAAATAAATTGGTATTAGATTCTTATTAGTCAACTCCAATTTAGTCAATTATACACAATCTATATTGTATGGATAATTGCACGGATATGAATACGAGAATATGGATATAGTACGATATGGATACGGCGACACGGATTATTGAATACGATATGACATGAATACGGATATAAAAATATAATGTAAATTTATGTATAAGCAACTAGAAGCAACTAGATCAAGCTCTAGAAGAAAAAAAAAACATTTAATTTAACATAAACAAAAGTTATATAAGTACAAAATCGAAATAATTCATTCTTGACATATCGCAACAATGGAGTAAATTCGTATTCGAGATTTCATGACCTAGGAAAGTGACTTGAATAAGAGAGTGAGTAGTGGTACTAGTCGTTTATGTTTAGTTCTAAAGACTTTATCATTTTAGTATAATTTAAATTTTTAATGAGGAGAAACCTTAGTTGAAATAATAAGATAGAAAATCAATTTGCAGTAAGTTGCACAATAAGATTTTTAAATGCTACGACTCAAGATATATAGAAGTTTCATGTATATCTAATTTATGATGTTTTAATTGCAACATATAAAAAAATGGATGATGTTTAAAATTTACACAGATATGTGATAAGATTATTAGGAAAATAATGGAGAATGGAATTGGAGATGGAGACCATATGGAGACAATGGCTTGATTTAAAAATAAAGATCACGTGTAATGTATATTAATTGTACTTGACACATGTCTATATATTATGGATGTGACACTAAGTGGTACACACTAATTAATGGAACAGAAGATCCTTGGCGTATTTAAGGTGTTATTCAATAAAATCAAAGCAAGTATTAAATCTAAAGTGTTATTCAAGAAGAGCAAAATAAGTTTTAAATCTATATTTGCAGCAATTATTAATTATTTGTATATATCATATGGAGATCAAACTACAGACAGACATGTATTCTTCATTCATGCAGGTCCCAGCCCAAAGGACGGCTAGCTTCATTAAACTATTAATTAATTATCAGCCCATACACATGAGCTTAAGAATGATGATTGAAAATCGATCAGACTATATATATATATCAGATGAATGAATGAGTTTATTTTTAGCTTCCTCTCATCCATTAATACAAGAATTGAAGGTTATATATCCGTCCATCAGTAACCAATTTCAAGGTTATATATATAAAATATGTTTTGAAACTTAGATTTAATAAAAGAACAAGCCATAATTAAGCAAAAACTTTATGACAAAATAATATACTTCTCCTTCTTACAATTACTAAGATATTTTATTAATATTTTATATACTAGGAGAAATTAAATTAAGCTACGTAAAAAGTTTGAAAAATAACCCGGCCACATAATACCTAATAATACTAACATGGACGGCCATAATAATAAGGCTGCATGGATATTTGTGATTGTTGAAAAGGATATTGATGATGATGATGATATCCTCCCCGGGGTATATAGTTGATAATCATAATATGGATAATATCCATATCCCCCCCTACTACTAGGCGGTGGTTGTTTTTCTTGGAGGACATGAGCGCCATGATTCTTTTTGGTTTCTGTAATTATAACATTCTCCAAACTGTAACCAGCATAGCTCCGCTTTTGAAGATCTTCCTACCTTCTTCAACAACATATTTGGATCGCCTATTCCCGACACCTCCATCAATCCATTTTGATCAATTTTGAAGCGTGTTTCTGTATATATATATATATGTCAAAATTAGAAAAAGTCTATATATATATGATCAATTGATTGATAAACAGTATTAATTAATTTCATCACCTTTTTTGCAATTGGCCATTACTCCAGATACAACCTTATGCCATCCTGGTTTACTAGTATCCACTTTTATAGTACAAGCCTGCATGCAGCACCAACATATATACAATTCCAATTATTAATTACTTAATTGATAAATAAATAAAAGTGAGAATTAGAATTAATTATAACCATGAAAGATTGTTCCTCTGGTCTCAAAGGTGATGGTGGTGGTTTAGGAAACAACAATTTGCAGAGTGGTCTGAATACTATTTTTTTCAACATATTTAATGAATTGCGGCAGTACTTGGCAACTTTAACTTTCTTCATCTTCTGTAGCTTGGCTGCTTTCCATTTTTTCTGCCCCGCCATGATACACTCTGAGACAAGTTTTCAATTACTTGAAATAAAACAAAAATTGAATCATGAAAATAAATAATGAAATCTCAACAGAACAGAACAGAGAAATAGATTATGATGATAGTATACCTAGCTAATTAATATTGCGTGTCGCTGGATGGATGAATCTATTAATTAATTGCAGCAAAGCCTTCTGTGAATTGAGTTATATATATATGTATATATTTATAAAATTTTGACAGAATCTCATTGAATCTAGAATTAATTTTGGAAGGAGTAATTTAGGAAGACATGCCTTAATTAATTAATAACTATTACTGTTTTACGCTAGATCTTTAGAAAGGTATTTTACCATCATAAACTAAACTTATGAGGGAAATTAATTGTTTAGCAATTATATATAATACGTAATTCCCTTGTGTATAGATACCAAAGTACGCAATTATATATATATATATATATATATATATATATATATATATATATATTTCACTTTTCATACCATAATTATAAAATTTTTTAAATTGGTCAGCACGTGGTCTTATTCGAGTCAATTTGGAAATTTGGCAACAATGTGGACTAAAATCGTCACTAAATTTGGAGATGTGGGCTTTTTTGGTAACCAGAAATGTTATGGGGTAAAATTACCAGTCAACATAAATAATGGTATCAAATGTGTAAAGTTCTAAATTGGTCAGCACGTTGTCTTATTCGAGTCAATTTGAAAATTTGGCAACAATGTGGACTAAAATCGTCTCTAAATTTGGAGATGTGGGGCTTTTTTGGTAACCTGAAATGTTATGGGGTAAAATTATCAGTCAACATAAGTTATGGTATCAAATGTGCAAAGTTTTAACTGCCACGTGACAATCACGTGACAATTCCGTTTCCAATTTGACGGAAGTATCAAATGTGTCGAGTTGATTTGAGTTATGGTATCAAATGTGTCGGTAGAAAAAATTGTGGTATCAAATCCCTAAAATAGGTTGAATTATGGTATGAAAAGTGAAATTATATATATATATATATATATATATATATATATATATATATATATATATATATATATATATATATGGTTAAATTTTCCACGGATTGATAATGATATTGAACAGAGAATTAGATTATTATGATAGTATACCTAGCTAATTAATATTGCGTGTCGCTGGGATGGATGAATATATTAATTAATTGCAGCAAAGCTTTTTGTGAATTGAGTTATATATATATATATATATGTATATATATTTATATAACTTTGACAGAATCTCATTGAATCTAGAATTAATTTTGGAAGGAGTAATTTAGGAAGACATGCCTTAATTAATTAATAACTATTACTGTTTTACGCTAAATCTTTAGAAAGGTATTTTACCATCATAAACTACACTTGTGAGGGAAATCAATTGTTTAGCAATTATATATAGTACGTAATTCCCTTGTATATAGATACGAAAGTACGCAATTATATATATATGGTTAAATTTTCCACGGATTGATAATGATATTGACGGTGTTGATTGGGTTTGAATATGTGGGTTATGCTTTTGATGAAATTCTAAGTTGAAACATTTGTTTTATGGGTTTGGACTTGTGAAATTGTTTCAAACTGCTCAATAAGAAATCGAAATGCCTACGCAGACAGGTGGATCCAAACAGCTTTCCATTTGAAATTTTCATCTTTGTTGCTAATAAATTCACAAAGTTATATGGTTTCATTATATTATTATTATTTCTCTATTGAACATTACAAGCCCGGATGGTTTTATTATATTTTAAAATGACAAGTTGTTTTTTCAACTATTATTGTATTAAAAACTTTAATAGATTCGACTTAAAATAATTTTTACTAAGAGCATCTCTAACAATGTCATCTGTAAATGGTCATCTATATTAAATTATACATGATGAACTAACTACTTAATTTTAGCTATCCACTCCAGCTGTCATCATCTAAAATTTCAGAATTATTATATTTTATTCTTCTTCAAATATTAAATTATAATTAACATTATAAATAATGTTTTTATTACATTAACTACATCAAATATAAATAATAAAAAATATTTTAATGATTTTCTTTAAATATAATAAATTAATAAATTTTTTTTATATGTGAAATAAACGTCTTTAAACTTAACGAATAAACATTTAACTCAAACCGATAATTAAACATAAAAATTTAGTAATATATTTATAATTAAAATACAAATCATAAAATTCAAGAAATTCAATAAAATATTTATAAATTTAAATATATAGCATTTTACAAAATTTGATTTTAAAAATAATTTCTTCACAATTTTATACACAAATAAATATTGGTGGTGGTTGGAACATAAATTTGATGACATGAATGTCCTCTATAAAGATACAAGGACATCACTGCTGGAACACAAAAAATTAAATTTATCATTTATAATTGAGTTTTTAGCTCTTGAAATAGCTTAAAAAAAGAACTGTTGTGGATGCTCTAACTTATTGTAAAGTACGATCAAATCCGTTAAATATTAATTGGATTTTTAAAATCCTAATAAATAGTATCGAATTGGGATTAAAATTTACTCGTTGACTGCCTTGGCCCCACCAACAATAGGATTTTAGAGTATTAGACCCAATAACCAATCTTATCATCTATGAACATACCTGGAAACCGAACAGGGCCCTCTCTCTCTCTCTCACACACACATAGTACCACGCGACATTTTCACTCTCTAGAATTTCCCCTAAATCGACGTCACTCCACCGCAACTTTTCCGGGTTTTTGTACAGCTGTAGTTTTGAACGAGGATGTGGTATGGTTTCTTATCTTCAAATTTTTTACTTCCAATTATCTGATCATATGGAGTGTATATTCTGGACAATTTATGAATTATATGCATATGTTTTTGTTTCCTGCTTTCGTTTGTAAAATATCAACTTAATTTACTCTAGTATGTTTTTGAGTCATCATATTCTGCTGTAAATATAGATTACTCTTCTTTTATGTCATCAAATACTAGCAATATGCCAGTTTATAAACGTTAGTGTAGTTGTCTACCAAATGCTCTTTTGTGTGGCTTATGCGGTGGTGAAATTCTTTATTGACGGTTCATTCATTCTAATTCACCCTTAGTCTTTTATGTGTAATGGATATTCATCATTGAAAACATTAGCCCTAATTGGAGGAAAATGATTAACGAGACTTTGCAGCTAGAAGAAGGAATCGAAATCACTGTTTAGGGTATTCATTTTGTGGAGGTTGAGTTGTGGATGGAAAAGAAAAGTTTGTATGAAACAATAAAATGATCTCGGACACATAAGACTGGAGAATTTGAAAACATAATTTTCATCCAACCATCTAGGATTTTTTATCCTCCGTTTTCTGTTGTGACAATGGGAAAATAGCTTTACCAAGTAGTATTTTGTCGATGCACTTTGTAACAATGGTGATATCTTGTGTTTATGAGATAAGGTTTGTATACAAGTGTAACTTTTTAATAGTATAATGCAGGACCAAGGTAACTATGGAAGTTTAATCTTTTATGAAGAGAAATAAAAGGATTGGTAGCATCAGTATAATAGTATTACTCATAGAAAACTATCCCTTCCAGAATAGAAGGGTTACTGGGATATGTATAATCCACCCAAAGCCACTAAAACCCCTGAAATGACATTAAGATAGCTTGAAAGTAGAATCTTATTCTGAACTACGTTTTAATTTCGTATTGCAGATTTATTTTATTACAGAACGGTAATATTATGACATTATCTTCTTTAAACATGCATTGAAGAACCTCACAATTTGTTCATTGCGATGGCGATGGTTTTAGTTTAACATGTATAGGAAGCAAATCACACTCAAGTGAATATGAGTCATTTTAGTTTAGAAGCATCTGAAGTTATGATTATTTGATATCAACCTCAATTAACTTATGATGAAGTAAGAATGAATTGTAAAGATCTGGGAAATATATTTTAGAATGTAAAGACTAATTTTACAGTTCACATATTTAATTTTATGAGCTTTTAACACTGCACTAGTCGATTATGTTCAATTCCTTAATGCCTATAGAGATTATTAACCTTTTTTTTTTGTTTTTGAAATTGAGTCAAAAAATTTGAGTTATTTTATAAAGTATGAACAACCCCTTGATTTGATTGTTGCAACACCTCATAAAAATCAGCTGTTAAAGTATGCTGGAAGCATTTGAAATCTAAGTATATTGTTCCCTGATATCTCTTTTATCCTACCTCTCAAATGAGAAAGATTTGAATTTTCAAAATTTATCTGACAGTGTCGTGCTTTTTTTTTTTAATTTTTTTTAAGATTAAGCGAATTATGGAGAGCGAGAGGAAAATGATATACCATGAGAAGCAAAGGTTACAATTTTGCTTATTACATGCCCTCAACAATCTATTCCAGGTATCATAGTAATCGCTGCTCCTTTTTCTGTTCTATATCATAGTGAGTTTATATTCATTTATTTAAATGCGTATTAAGTGTGTCATCATCGGTTAGATTTGCATTTATGTATCTGCATATATTTATTTGTATCTATAGAAGCTAGTTTATGATTACTTATGTACGAAGCCAAAGTTAACTGTCCTCTGGATACTGGCCCTTTTATGAAATGTATGTTGTGATTCAGGATAAAGATGCATTTACCAGAGTTAAATTGAACGGCATTTCTAGAAAACTTGACCTTGAGGATCCAAATAAGACAACCTGGACTCCCTTGTCTGTAATCTTTAAGCCTCATCATAATACACTCTCAGGGAATTACGATGTAAATGTTCTGATTGCTGCACTTGAAGAAAGGGGTAAAACTGTAATATGGCATGATCGACGTAATGGGGCATCTTTAATTGATCTCGAGGGACCAGAAGATGAATTATTTGGAATTATACTTAATGTTCCAGTAACAAGGTATGGTGGTTTATGGAGAAATAGGCATTGGATTGCATTGAGAAGAATTGAAAATGTTTGGTATAATCTGGACAGTGATTTTTCAGCTCCTTTCCGTTTTGAAAGTACAGAAGAAATCAGGGAATTCTTGGACGGTGTTATATTAAATGGAGGCGAGGTTTTGCTTGTTAAGAATGGGAAAGAATGAGGTAAGAAACATCTTTTGTACATGGAATTGATGTTTTCATTTGGTTGATAGCTAAACATTTGATTGTGACATGAGGAGTGTTTCTGTTATTTTGATGATTGGATTGCCATATCTTCCCCTATTTCATTGTAAAAGAGAGCAGAAAAAGCCAAAATGGAGAATATGTGTTTGCATTAAGCCTCTCAATAACTCTTCAAAATGCCATGTGTCACAAAATTATTACAATTTCCTCTCTTGATTCTTGGAGCCACATTGCATACTTATCGACGGAGTGAATTTAATTCAAATTCGGTTTGAATTCGACTTGTTATTTAGGATATTATCGATTAGAGATCTGATCATGTAGATCCATAATCCGAATTATACGAAGAAAATTAGAATTTATGCATAAGAAAATCTGTAATCTAAAAATATATATAAAAAGAATAGGATTATTTGATGAAATTGATTTGTTAAAGATTCAAACTTGGTCTCCAATGGTGGAGGTTAGTGGAGAGGTTGAGGGTTAGACTGGTCGACTTTCTAATTGAAACGGGAGCAAGACCTGAACATCCAATGGAGTTATACTTAAATTCGACAAGACCAGATATGGGTCCAATTAATGTAAATGGGTCTCTACATTGATTCAATTCCAAAACTGATTCTAAGGATGAATATAATTTTTGGTCCTTCTTATCATTATTTTTTTATGGAATGATCCCTCTTATGTTTTTTCCCTCAATTTAGTCCCTATTATGAATTATTTGTTGTGGTTTCGGTAACATGTGATATTCACATGAGGGCAATTTTGTCATTTCAGTAAACTAACAGGAATATTTTCGTCTTTCTAAATTAAAAAATAAATAAATATATATTATCTTTCAAACTAGGCTTTCATTCAAATCCAACTTAATCGTTCATTGCGTTTCAAACTAAGTTTTCTCTCAAACTCTTCTTCAAACACCAAAATTGATCACCAATTAAACAATATTTTACATAGACTCAATAGCGAACGGACGAAAATGCTCTAAAAAATAATCACGTGTTATCGGAACCACTTTATAAGGATTAAAGTGAAATATATAATTCATAGTAAAGACTGAAGTGAAAGAAATAATTCATAATAAGGACTAAAGAGGAAAAGAAATAACAGAGATTATCCAAAAAAATAATAATAAAAGGGGTCAAAAGTGATATTTACACCTGATTTCAGCTTTTATTTGGCCCATTTGCAAGGTTAGTTACCCCTTGGAAATTAAAATTAATATATAGTCTGTGATTCTAAAGTAGCACAAACAGCAAACAGAGTTATGAGTTATGATCGAGGGGCGACACATCTAAAAGCTGGCTGCACTATAAGTTAACAAAATCCAAGAATGGAAAAAAGAGGAGAAAGTTAAAAGACAATACTACTACTATAATATAATATAATATAATTAAAAGCAGCACGATGAAAATGAAACCTTTTACTTTCCACATGAAGTTCTGATTATGTCTCCGCCTAATATACTAGTACAAATAATTACACCACAATTAAAAGTAGTCAAAACAGACCATATATATATAAGATTAAAATTCATAAGAACAACTAGATAAGATAATATGACTGTTTCCATAAGCTAGCTCTAATTAATTGTATCACCACCAGGTCCAGGTCCAGGTCCAGGTACTTGAGCTAGCATACACAAGTTGGCTGCAAGCAGCTTGAAAAGAAACCCCATGCAGCTCTTTTCTGCACCCAATACAATAATAAAATTAAGGTTAACTATTAGTAATGACAAGTTAAAGGAAAAATATATAAATAAAAATAGGTAGGTTTGCATGGGCCCACCCTTCTGGTCTGTGCTCGAAGGAGATCATGAGGTGAAATCTTATACAAATCTTCGTCCATAGCTTTAGCTTTAGCAGCAGTAAGTGTGGCCGAGTCAGGACTACTCGGTGCCGCTTTCAACTCACCCTCACAATCACTCACCACCCACCTTTCTTTTTTACAATCTCCTCCTTTTCCCTGCCACAAATTAATTAAAAAAAAAAAAAACATCATAATCATTTATTCATTCATTTTTTAATTTACCCATAAAATCGTTTTATTAACAATTACTATTTACTTTATCAATTATCATCCTATTCTCACTTGCTGTTAAGTAAGTGCAATGTTAATATTTATTATCTTAAATATTATCTTAAATGTTAATAAAATATGAATACTACATATATATTACATAAAATATGAATACATACATATATATGAATGTATTACCCGGCGGCGGCGGCGGCGAGGAACAACAATCACGGCAGGTGTTAGAACATCATTTTCATACAAATCTCCGGCCACGTACAAATCACGCTCCTCCGACTCCGAGTAGCTATACCTAAACAAGCCGGCCTGCCTAGCCGACTCAAAGCACTGCGTAAACTGCTCACCTTCGTCATATTCATATTCATATTCATTATTGCATTCCCAGCTCCCAAATGCAGGTACATGCCTCTTCCTAAAGTAAAATTCCTACATTTATAAAATTAAAGACAATTAAGTTAATTATATAGAGTAGTATTTTTCAAGAATCAGAGTACTGTAAAGGAAATTGATTCTAGTACTTACATCCATTGGTGGAAAGAAGAAGGTTCAAGAATCTTGAATTAATTGACTTGTGAGAAGAGAATATAAAGAAAGAAAGAAATGTAGACTTTTTCTACTTGTGCATGCTTTGTAGGAAGCTCTTTTCTTTCTTTCTTTTGTTGTATGAGGGGTTTGTTTATAAAGTAAAGGGGAGGAGACTAACCAGGATTTAACATAATGGTGTGGGGTTTGAAGAATATATATATATAAGGGATCCAAAGAGAGAAATGTACGTATAATATGTTTTTTTTTTTTTTACTAATCACTAAAAAGTAGTTAGCGATCGAACTCAAGTTCGAAATTTTGTTGGGAGAGGTTCTCACTTAATATGATCGATATTAAACCTTTGAGAAATCAAAAATAATAATTAATATAGTATTTTTTTGAATGTCTAATTTCCAACTATATCTTGTTTGTCAAAAGTCGCCTTTAGTTTTGAAATTGTTGTTGTTCATAGGTTTTTTACTTTTTCGGTGGTGATCGTTATATGCAAAATGATGGAAAGATTATTAGAGATAAAAATGTTAACAATTCATGAAAATTATGGATGGAGTGATGTATTATAGTATATAATTAATACTCCTCTATTAATTATGGTTGTACAACAAAACAAAACAACATTATCCTGATTGATTAAGTGAAAAATCAATATGGTGTAATCATGAATAATCCAGCCCACTAAACAAGCTAGCTAGAATCATCTACTACCATTTTTAAACTCTTCAATTACGATAATCCAATTAAACTAAAGTAACTAACCATCTTGGGGTGAGAGACGTCAAATTAACTACTCATAGTATAGAGCTTGCAATTAATAAGGAAGGGAAGGCTCAGATATCCAAGTTTAATAAAACTAGCTAGCAGACAAAAAAAAACAGAGAGGTAAGGCAAGGTAGAAGGTTGTGCAGAAATTCTGCTTTACTTTTGACTTTATTATATTATTTGGTAAAATATTTTATCACTTTTATCAGGGGGGCCTCATTTGATGTCTCAGGTTTTTCTTTTTTTCTTTTTTAGTTTAATTAGTGTATATTCTTCCAATGAGATATAATTAATTATATATAGAGATATTATTATTTATTATAAATCAATAAAGAAAGTATGGTACCCTGTGCTGTGCTAAGAATGATCAAAAGCGCATTGAATTAGCTAGCCTTATTTAATGAAATCAACAAAGTGTTGGGTACGCAATGTTCTGATTGTTTTTCGCATTGAATTTGAATTGTCTCTCATGGGATCGGCTTGGTATTTCAAATTTTGTTTTGGACAAATTTGTAATTTTAGACACCTACAAATTTTTAGCGTTACCTAAAGAGATGAAAAATTTGGACAAAATTCTTCCTCAACATTTTATAACCACAAACTCTGATCTGAACTCTGTTTTGGGACTTAGAAATTTGATAAAATAATATAATTTCCAAGAAACTAGCACTAACATCTTCTCTCGCCTCTAGTGTTGATAGATAATTCAAGTTGTTACTCACTCGATAATTTATTTTGGTTTATGAGTGGCATATTACATTATACATCAATAATTATTTTCATATCTCAAATCTTAAACATTAAACATGATATAACTGAATAAAACTTATGTAATTTGAAGTTATAGAGAACCAAGAATATTCTTATATATTGTCAAAGACTCCTTCGCTCTCTTTGAACACACAAAAAAGAATTAAATAATCATAGTACTTATATGGGTGAATCGCATACACTATCATAATTTATTACTATAACATAAAATAAAAAATAAAAAATAAAAAATAAAAACCAGTATGTTAATTTAGGTACTCAAAAGTACTCGAGGATGACAATGCCTTAAAAAAAGTAGAAAAGGAGTTGAAAATAGCCTTTTAACCCCACATGCGTTAAGGTAAGTTTTGCTTGGTGCTTTGTGCCTACCAGAAAAATAAGTAGTTTAGGTCAGAAGTCAGTTCAATTTACAATTACATACGAGTACTGTATAAGCATCAGCATTCAGAATTAGTACATAACAGCAAATATTTTAAAATCAGTTTAATTAATTATGTTGTCCCAAAACTTACAGAAGCATTAAAAGTGATTCTAGTATTTACTACAGGCTACAGCAATACTAGTAGTAGTTTAATACTTTAATATAAAATAAAGGAATTTGACATTTGAAAAGGGGAACAGTACACTGTGTTTGGGCCGTTTATTAATTAAGGAAACATTCAATGTGAATCGTGAGCTTTTTTGTACCCAAAAAAATAAATGTCGTCAGCTTTTTATTTAATTTTTTATTTTCAGGCCTGCTCTGTCATGTGAGATAATGTGATAAATTTCTTTTGTGTTTGACCACAATAATTGTATAATTTATTTGGGGTTATCAAATACAAATCTCTAGGAGTATTAGGGCCTGTTTGTTTGGCGTTTTCTAAAAAAATTTCGTGTTTGAAAAATGCTAAACAAACATGTTCTATATTTTCTGAAATAAATTTCTCATCTCTCAATTTTCTCAAACTACTTTCTCAAAACCCAAACAAACAACAATTTTCTTATCTCTAAACAAAACATATACAAACTCTACTCTGATTTGACATAAAGTAACATATCTCTTACACAATTTATCTCACAACAAACATGATTTGACATAAAGTCTTACACCTACAACATAATTTTTCCCAAAAAAACATATATCTACTTTATTTCTCAAATCACTCTCTCAAAACACAAACAAACAATATTACGCAAACCGAGAAGATTATTTCACAAACCTCCACTACTCTCCCAAATTACTTTTTCAAACACCAAACAAACAGACCCTAATTTCTGAAGAAAAATAATTTGGTCATTCCCCAAAATCATTTCATCTACAAAGTTATATATTTCAATCAAGTATTAAAAATCGTGATTACTACTCCCTCCATTTCCTTTTACATTTCATTTTAGAGAGAGAAAAAAAATTCCACAATATATGTCACTTTAGAATTTCAAGATAGACTTAAATGCTAGTTTGACATTTTTGCCCTTCTTCAATCCTAAATATATTTAATCTCTCCCAAAATACTTACTCATGTTTCTCAAGGGTAATTTTGTCCAACTACCCTTTAATTTTTCCTAAAATCTAGAGCATTAAATGATTTCTTAATCCTTGTGAAACAACCTTAAACGACATGTAAAAGGGAATGAAGGGAGTAAAAGATAATTCTTATAAATTGAGTAATGACTATTTTTTTTTAAAGACACGGGTATATTTCATTTAACTAGAAATCTCAAAGTTTACAATCTCCAGAATATATAAGGGTAAACTAGCCAATCTTGACCTTATACAAAATTTGATCTCGTAATTTTATGATTTTGTTTGGTCTGGTATTTCTTTAGTTTTAATAGTTGTTTATCTTTTTACTGTGATTGTGGTTAAATAGATTCAAATAATTTAATTAATTGATATAATGATTTATTTATTATTTTACTAAAAGGATAAAAGCCCCACAAATCACTTAACATGTTTTCTTTTTATATTCTAATTTCTCAAAAACAATCTTCATGTTTTCTAAAATCAAAATTTATTCTTGAATTTCATTTCTAGAATAAAAAAACATTGACGTAAAAATGCACGAAAACCTAAAATTTTACTTCATTAAACTTAAATTTATTTTTAAAAATTAATTAATCTAAAAAATGGCGTCTGGGCACTACCTCCTCAACTTTTCAAGTAACATTTTCCCTCCATGTTTTTTTTCAATGATCTAATATTATAACTTTTCAATATTGCGAATGCGGATTTTTTGTACTTTGCACCTCAAAAACATGGAAAATAGGCACTTGCATTTTTGAAATATAAATTTAGCACTTTACATCCTCTTTTATTTTTCTCAGAAAACCTAGGGACAAAATAGGTGATTAATTTTTTAATCTTTGGCACTTTACACCTCCGAAACACGAAAAATGAGCATTTTGCACCCCCAAAATAGAATTAACAGTTGACACCCCCGAATTAAGAATAACTCAGCAACTTGCACCCCTGAAACACGAGAAATTGGCACTTTGAACCCCCTTAATACAAAATTAGCACTTAGCACCACAAATTAAGAAAAACTCAACAATTAGCACCCCTCATTTTTTTAAGCAAAGTTGACCCGTAGATAAAAATATTTAGGGGTAACATAGGCAATTCATTTTTTTTCTCTTAAAATTTGTAAAATACGATTATGAATACTAGAATATTCATCTGCAAAATCAATTTTAACATATCTCTTTAATTACCAACTTTTTTAATGTCCTCAAAATATCCATAGGAATTCAAAAACTTTCTAGAAAGTTAATACATAAAATTGACTAAATCATATCACAAAATAAAATTTTAAGATGGAGAGAGAAATGAGTATTCTAATGTTCATAATCGTATTTTCAAATTTAAGAAAAAACGAAGATGAATTACCTATTTTGCCCCCGGTGGTCAACTTTGTCGAAAAAAACAATGGGGGTGCTAGTTGTTGAGTTTTTCTTAATTTGAGGTACTAAGTGCTAATTTTGTGTCTAGGGGGTTCAAAGTGTCCATTTCTCGTGTTTCAGGGGTGCAAGTTGATGAGTTGTTCTTAATTCGAAGGTGCTAAGTGCTAATTCTATTTTAGGGGTGCAAAATGCCAATTTCTCGGGTTTCGGGGGTGCAAAGTGACAAAGATCCAAAAATAAATTACCTATTTTGTCCCAAAACTTTTTGAGGAAAATAAAAGAGGATGCAAAGTGCTAAATTTATGTTTGATGGTGAAAAGTGTCTATTTCCCATATTTTGGAATTGCAAAATGCCAAAAACCTTGCAAATGCTTATCAAACATCTCCTTATTTCCTATATTGACCCTTTTTTTTTTTTTTTTAACAATATATAGGCTTTACATCGACTTAATCTCTTTCAAAGCATAGTCGGGCACATTATGTATGTAGTTTTCTTACGAAAAATTTGAATTTGAATTCTACACTTTGAAAGAACTACTGCTCATCCATTAGATTTATTTAATAACCATTGATATTATCAATTGGTGATTAATCTAGTGGAATATATTATTCGAATTATGTTGAGAGAAGTTCTCACACAATGAGTTCGACTAGGATTGAAATATATTAAATCAAGTCTTAAGATCTGAATACTACTCTCTTCGTTCCTAAAATTTTACTTTTATTTCCTTTTAGGGATGTCATAAAATAAGACTCTCTTTATATAAATATAATTTTTTTTCTCAAAAATACTCTTTTACATAAAATAATGATTTAATAATAGTAATTCTCAACAATTATATTTAAGAATTTAAAAGTAAAAATACCAAAAAAAAAAAAAAACTTTTCTAAAGAGTGGAAAAAAGAAGGTTCAGAGGGAGTATTAGCCTATTAGGTAAAAGAAAACATGGGCTATTCTCAATATTGTTATTAGACCTTATACACCAAATCATTTGTGATTTATCTCCAAACATCATTTCATTAACCAAAACAAATCCAATCACAAAATTGAAAGATTTAAGGAATGAGACAACTGACATAATTAAATTAAGCATCGAGAAAAGAAAGAAGCGTGAATCAAGCTGATCCACTGCAAATTAATCTTTCTCGATCAACTTAAAAAAAAAAAAGAGAATCTCAATCTCAATTTCAAACCAAGTTGTGATTACGAACTTGAATACCAATTAATTGAATCCGTACGTAAGCTAAGCTATTATTAGATTTTGGGAGTAGATAGATAGATAGGGTTGACATTGGACCGGGTTTGGTTCTCGGATCTCCATGACCCAAACCCCTCCATGTTTCTATGAACTATGGGGTGCGTGCACCGCCATCCATCCTGCTAATTTAGAGACCACTGAACGAACGGGGCCTATCAAAGTCAAACTCAGTTTGACGAGACAAGTTTGACTTTGACCAATCTATCTTAAAAGTCTTTCTTAATATAATTATAAAGGGGTTAATTAATATGAAAATATGGTCCAGAAGTTAAACTAGCAAAGCAATTATAACCTCAAACACAACCCATCCCATAGATAATGAAATACACACAATTGGAACTCTTAAAACATGCATACTACATGTCAATTGTCAAGAACAACTAGTGCACCTTAAGCTGCCAAATACATATATATATATATATATATATATATATATATATATAGCAACATAATAATAAAACACAGATGATTAATATATAAAAAAGATTTTCTGCAAATTTTGTTGTGAATTCGAATATTGATTAATCTTCGTCGTCGTCGTTGTCTTCTTCATCATCTTCATTAACAAATCCAGGAGGTTCCCTATCCAAGAATGATGATTCAATGTCCTCTTTCTCCTCATCGTCTGCATCGGAACCTTCTAGTACCTTCTCTTCGTACGGAGGCGCTACAACGTCTTCCAGACCATCGTCATCATCATCGTCATCGTCCACATGATGATATACGGTTTTGTCGGATTCCGGAGGAGGTGGTCCCACCGCTTCTGGTTCTTTAGCTTTTCCGCCAGTTTCGGTGATTACCTCTTCCACCGGCGTTGCGTCAACCTGAACAATTTTATATTATGGATTAAAATTTTGTTTCTAATATTTGGCTATATATATATATTTAAAAAAAAATCTAAATGCTAGGAAAACTTTGAAGCAATTAAATTGTTCAGTCAACAAAAAAAAAAAACCATATATTAATATTGGACTAAATTCCACTTGGCATCAGCAACTATAAGAATTATTAAAACCCCTCCAATTATTCCGCACACTTTAATTGATCGTTAGTTTAATTTTTCCCCCCTATAAAACATTGTTATCAAAACACCTCATATTGTACCATCATTTAAAACTTTGCTCCTTTGATCAGCTGTCCCTCATATATTAGAGGGAAAATTGAGGCATTTTTGTAATGACATTAATATAGATTGTGAATAAATTTCGTATATATGAGCTTTGTTGAATGGAAATGTAAAGTTAATGAATTTATTGCATAAAAAGTATTGTTGAGATTTTTGAAACTGAGAATTCCATTAGATTCGTAAAATATGCGATATAATCCAAGCAAAATTTGATGACTAAAAAATTTAATCTTAAATCCAACCAAATGGAGTTGGATCCAAGTCATGTGTAATTCCGTCCGTTTACACAACGAAGGTAGAGTTTGAATCTTTTATAATAATATATGGAGAGGACATATGCACTTTTTAAAATTACATGGAGATAAACTGAATATTATGTATCACAAAGGTAAATTTTCATTAACTCGTTTAAGAAGAAATTAAATATATATAATATAAAATATTAGTACTGTGCCAAGTTTTTAAGAAAAAAATTGAACCTGATCAAGGGAGGCCATGAAAGAAATTTGGCTGCAAAGACTGAGTACTGCAGCACTAAACAAGAAATGAATCGGTATAAATATATGATGGGAATTTGGTCCTATAAATAGGATCAATTAGCGAATCGAATAATCCATGTGAATATGTAATATTATTCTTTGTTGTTCAATACTTGATTTGTTGGGTTTTTTTTTCAGCAATTAGTTTTGACATAGTACTCTCATCCTTCTTATTTTTTTTAACTGGAAGTAAAATTTTGATAAAAATTGAAAAGTGATTACTCGTCAATTAATGTCACATTATATAGTTTTTTGTCATCTCTTTATGGAAAAAAGAATTCTTTTAATAGAATTTTAGTCATGTAAACCTTTGTGACTGAAAAATTAAAGGATATGATTATATATCTATAGTTAGTTGGTAAATACACTTTTTTTTATGGCAGAAATCCTTTTTGGGAGAATATATATATATATATGTATCTCAAAAGTGAAAAGGGTCTAATTAAAGATAAAGAGAAAAGAAAGATTTAAGATGCAAATTGCTTCATAATTGAATGCTTTAATGACAAAGGAACCAAATTCCACCCCACTTCACATATTTTTTAGGCTGTCGAATATTAATTGTGGGACTTGAACTGCTTGTAAAAGAAGAGAACCAACGGATGGTGGTGCTCAAATAGGAATATACATCTTTTTAGATCCTCAAGTGAACATTTTAGCAGTTTTTTTTTATTTGTTGTAATTTACAAGAACATTTTTTTAGTGTTACAAATAAAATGTGATCATTCCCTAAAGTACAAAGTTACTAATCCATCGAACCAAAGTAAATTTAAATATTATAAAGCTCATATAGAAACAAGAATAATAAACTTGGAAGCAAAGACATGGTATAAAATTTCAAAACACAGGGGCCTCATTTTATGCGAGGGAGTATTTTAAATAAAAAAACAACTCTATTTTTAGAAATAGAGTAATATTTTTAGATGCCCGAAAAAGGAAATAGGAACATAAATTGGAGGATAAAAGAAGAGAATATGCTTAATTATACTTTCAATACACCTAAGAGATGGGGGAAATCCGGTGTAGTGCGTGTAACTTTCCGCCAAAAATTTATCATAAAACCGATTTAGGGAGATTGTGCAACTGAGTTATAAAATAAAGTTCTTTTTTGGAGTGGTTCTGATTTGGTTTCCTTATATTTCAATTTTACAAAAATAGTTTAGCAGGTTTTAGTGAAATTTTCGAAATACCATATAGGTTAAATTTGAACGTGTGGTTATGTAGTTTTAAAAAGAAAAAAAATATGATTAAAATTGAGTTTGAATGTTGGGGTTTGATGAGAAAAAATAGATTATAGAAGTTAAATAATTGTTCTTATAAAAAGTGTAGATGATAAATGTCAAATCAATATTTTTCGTAACTGAACTTTGAGTTTCGCGAAACCCATGCTCAAATTTCATTTGAAATGAATTTTTTTCTAGTTTTGCGAAATGGAGCCCAAGCATTTCCAAATGGGGTTGAAGTGCTTAGTTTTCACTTTGAGGGAATAAAATGCTCGACCTGTGAACTTTAAGGGGTGAAGTGCAGTTTCCCCCAATTTTTATTTTCTTAGCTAAATTACTGTTTGAAAAAATCCAACCAAGTAACACAAAGCTGACATTCTTCATACTTCATCCATGGCGTCTTGCCCAATTCCAACCATTAATTTACTTTCCGCTTCTCTTCAAAATCGAATTCCATTAAAATTCCACAACCGCCGTTCCAACTTTCACCTCAAACAGTTTTCTAAACTATCGGTCAATTGTGCCGCTCACATGGCCTCCGCCGAAGGCATACCTATGGAGGAATACTTCGGAAACGGCGGCGCAAAACAGGATAACTCAAAATGGGATTCTGCTCAGTACGAAGCCCTGCTTAAAGGCGGCGAACAGGTCACCTCAGTTCTCGAAGAAATGGCCAAGCTCGTAATTACCTTCCTACTGCTTTATGTATTCTTCTTCAAAATTCACCTATTTATTTTCGTGTGTTATGATTTTGTTTTTAGTTTCGGTACTCTAGATTCTGTTGATGGGGTTAATTTTGTGTTTACTTTGTTCATGTTCAATGCTTTCATCATAGTGTACTAATGTAGAGTAAAATTAGGTTATTCTTGCGTATTTAATTGCCTGTTTATGCTTTGTTAAGTCATATATATTAAATGTCTCTCATCTACAACGGATTAAGCTTCTAGATAAGTTGGACATTCAATATGGTATCAGATGCTGGTGTTTTCGCTTGACCATCCATTTTATGTGTTTGGCTTGAGTAACATTAACATGTATACCGGCTACACGTCACCTTAAACTTGAGGTCACACAAAAAGGAGGTCCTACCGTTCTACGTTCAAATCTCTCCGCCATAGTTAAGTCATAAATATTAAATGTCAGCAAACTTTCTAAATGAATTCATTAAGAGGCAGAGATGCTTCAAGCAATTGATGAGTCAATGATTTTAGATTAGATTAATTTATACCAGTGCATATGTATCATATTATATATGCAATCTAACTTAATATTTGAACTCAAATGGTGCCAGCTTTTGGTAAAAATTCTTCAATTGACATATAAATTGGTTTTCAAAGAATAAAAAACTACAACTCACAATAGGTTTTTTTAAACTGACAAGCGACAGATTCATATGCGGTGGGAGATTTTGCTTTGTTTGTAACATTGCAAAAAGAGATAATGAAAAGAAGCTCTAGGATTTTAAATAAATGCATCTGGAAACTTATTTACATTTTCAGTACTTAATGATATAAAAATAAGTTGAGGATTGGAATAAATTGTACTGAATTTATGTATATTTGATACATGTAAGAATAGTTGGAGGATATGAACATGGACGAAGCATCTGAGGAAGTGGCAGTACAATTGGCTGCACAAGGAGTGATTGGCAAGAGAGTTGATCAGATGGAGTCAGGATTTATGATGGCTCTTGATTACATGATACAACTTGCTGAAAAAGATAATGATGATAAGGTACTGATTGTGAATGTCTATGTTGTTATATTTTTCGTGTTAGATCTATAGCCTCATTTATTTGATAATCATAGAACAATTTTATGCTTTCTTTTTATGCAGCATTGAAGTTTACTTGTGTTTCTTCTTTTATTATTCTTTCAGAGGAAGTCTCTCTTGGAGGTTATTAAGGAGACTGTATTATCGCATCTCACGAAAAAATGCCCACCTCATGTGAGGCCTCCACTAAATCTCTGTCACATAGTTTCTTTTTGGAGCTCATGCTAATGTAGGGGCCTTCGTGATATCTCTTTTTAGGTTCAAGTTATTGGCTTGCTTTGCAGAACTCCCCAAAAAGAAAGCAGGCAGGAATTACTGAGGCGAGTGGCTGCAGGTGGTGGTGTATTCCAGAGTGATAATGGCACAAAAATACATCTTCCAGGGGCCAATTTGAATGAAATAGCTAACCAGGCTGATGATCTCCTGGAGGTGGGCTCTTCAAAAGTTGCATATTTTGCTTCTTTGTTCTCTCAATTTGTACATTTTAGTAGTTGCATACTTATGCTTACAAGTCCATGTTTCAACGGATTAAATAAAAATTATTTCAAACATGGGAAAATTCTAACCAGGACCCAGCTTGACCAAACCCATCCAGCCACAAGGCGAGTGTATTTACATGCCTTGTGATTAGCCACTCTTAGGGGCTTTATATGATCATAAGGCAAGTGTATTGCACTTGACATGTGGATGTTTTGGGTTCGTTCTTACCTAACGTGGGCTAGGATTACTGCTTAGCATGGAAGAATACGAAATGAAGACCACTGCATATGTGTATTACTGTGATATAAATCAATCTAAAAGGATATTTTCTGATGCTATATTTGTTTTTGAGGACCTTCTAATTGTAAAAAAGATTTATTTCTATGTTAATGCTTACAATTGTTTATTCTTTTGAATTGATTTAGGTGTTCCAATTTGAAAGATGTCATTGCTTCACATGACTATGTCTTGTGTGAAGTACGATTGTTTTATGTTCGGAAGTCAATTGTCTCTTGCAAAATCTTAGGTTCTCCTACCCTTTTTTAGGTATTGGATGTACATCTCATTAAAATAAATATGGATGACAGCTAGATAAGGCAGGCCATAAGTAATCCTCGAGCTAAATTGTGTGTGTGTGGAATACTTTCTCTATTTGTAGGTCAGGGTTGTTCTTGCTTTTGCTTGCCTCCCAATTTGGTCCCATCTCTGCAATTAAATGTCTTTATTTTATGCATCTATCAAGAATTCTACTTGTCAATAATTGCCGTCTTAACGAAATAATGTGAGTGAATTTTCACTTCCATGGTCATCATGTTATGTTTTTAACATAGTTGATATAGGATGAACTATCTCTGCGACAGTTGATAACCTTCTATGGTCCATTAGCTTTTCATTAAGCTTATCTACTGTTTTGTTCCATCTGAACAAGAACTCATAAATTTTACGTCTGATAATATAATATCCTGTTGATAATTGCATAGCACATTCCTCAGCAGTCATCATTTGGTGTTATATACTCTAGGGTGGTAAGTTTCTGTGTACTTATTCCTTTATCATTTTGGCTTTTGGAACTTTTCTGATGTTTCCGGTCCCTGCCCTTTCGATCCCCATTGTAAGGAAAGAAGAAACTTAAACTTGTCACATTACATCTAAAGTTCTTAGAATGTGTTACAGTTTCTCTATACCGATTCTATTGCCGCCAACCGTCATACTGGTTGAAAGTAATTATTATTAAATGTATTTCCTCTCATCAAATGCCTCAAGTCTATGATTGGAACTTGGATTTTAGTGAGAAATGGGGCAAGGAAACTGGAAAATAAATGAAGCCCAATGTTCTTTAAATTTGAATAACATTTTTCTCGGCGTTTTACTCATTAAAAATTAAACAGAAGAATCAAATGTAGCCTAAGTCTTATATAGAGTGAAAGGCCTAGATTCAAATCTTGTACATCCATTTTTTAAAAATTTGAAATGCTTGGCATAAGAAAAGAATTTGGCCAGTCATCTAGTATACTCACGCTTACTGTTGTTTGCCTTAGTGATACTATTGTAGTTAACTTTCTCTAATTGAGTGCCAACTTGTTCTTTTATGGGCCTGTGCTGTACACATCTTGTGCAGACTATGGAAACCCGGCCTGTTATTCCTGATCGAAAGCTACTTGCAAGGCTCGTTTTGATCAGAGAAGAAGCGAGGAATATGATGGGAGGTGGAATACTAGATGAAAGAAATGATCGCGGTCTCACTACTCTCCCTGAATCAGAGGTCTGTAGTTTCCAGGGTAAAATTTCCTAATGGCAAAATTGTAAGAAAATTGGACACTCAACATTTTTAGTCCTGCACATCACAAACTTTTGCCTTTTCTTTTGCACTTTTGGTCCTATCGCCCCCTTTACTATCAAATATTTTCCCTTTTGATCCCATAAAATAGTCTGTTTTGCCTTTTTAGTCCCGGATTGGACAGAAAAGGAGGCGACAGGGACAAAAGTGCAAAGCATTTTAAAAATTAGGACTGAGAATCTTTTGTAAAATTCGGTACCAAAAGTGTTGCGGGTTCAATCTCGTGGGACTAAATTTTGCCAATGAAAAATAAAACTGATTATCCCCAGGTTTTAAAATATTTTAATTTTACTGAATTTCACAGGTCAACTTTTTAACTAAACTGGTCGCTCTAAGACCAGGGAAAACCGTTCGTGACATGATAAAAAATGTAATGCAAGGAAGAGATGAAGGCACCGAAAGTTCTGAAGATGAAGATAGTGATACAGGAAAAAATACTCCTAAGGGTATATTTGGAAGGGTGAGCTATTTTATTTTACCCTAATAAAAGTTATATGTTGCAATTTTAAAGGAATCTAAATATATTTATGTGAGAAGTGATGCATAATTTGACTCCAAATCTTGATCTTCAGGAAAGTGTTACTGGTCGTAAACCGTTACCTGTACGCCCTGGCATGTTTCTTGAAACTGTCTCAAAGGTAACATAGGTTAAATGAACTTGGGCTATTCATATTTTTTGTTATTTGAAAATTTATGTTTTGGTAAACTTAGTGAAACTAATTTCTTTCAGGTCAAGTAATTTATAGTATAGAAATTTGTTGGATACACTTTATCTAATTACACACTCAAAAGCACATCTATCAGTCCTATGAAAGCATTATATCATCTGGTTTCCCTTTATATTAGTTTTAATTCTTATTAATCAGCATGGATTTCATGATTTTCTCTGATCTGTATTTTATTTGGAAATTAGGTATTAGGAGGCATATATTCAGGAAATATATCTGGAATCACAGCACAACATCTAGAATGGGTAACTCATCTTTCTCTCCTTAGAAAAGAACAAGAAAGAGAAAAAGTAAACCATTTTACTCGATTATTAAGGGTATGTTGGGTTCTTGAATTAGTGAATGAAATGACCAGGAAAATGAAAACGAAGAATAAATGAAGTCGATGTTCTATCATTTGATGCAAGAAAATATTTCTTTAGTGTTTATATTACTCACTGAAATCTAAGAACCAAACATAGCCTTGGTTCTTGAATTCTAGTGAGTAAAAAACTAAAAAAATGTCTCTCTTCCATTAATTAATAGGACATTAAATTCTATCTTTTGTCCATTTCATTTTCCTTTCATTTTTTCCTCGTGATCCATAAACTAAACATAGCCTGAAAAGATTGCGAGCTTTTTGCTGTGAAGCATTACCGACTCTAAACATATTGTGCATTTCTTAGATCTTAAAACCACAAGATTAAAGTTTTGCTTTGATATCTAAGTGTCCTTAGGAATAGAATTGTTGCAATAAAGTTGTGTTGTTTGTTGAATCTTCAGACACTGAACCAGTGAATTCCTTTTTGCCCACCACAGGTTCATAAAAATACACTCCAAATTCTTCAAGAAATCGCGTTCTAGTTTTCCCGACAGCATCGCGGTGAACCATTTTTCTGAGTTTAGTATACTATAAAAGTGGCTTATTATTGAGTTTGTTAGCTTTTTAGTTTAATTTATATAGCAGCATGGTATTTCTTCTTTCATTTGTATAATAAACTGTATAACCTAGATATTTAGATTATTTCAACTTCTTCATATTTTCAGTGTAGTATTTGCTGCTCTCATGTAGAAATACTCGACTCTCAATTAATGGTATTCAATCCCGTTCGATACCTCTAATATATCAATGCTCTTGTCTATATCACTATCAAACAACATAATTCACGAGCTATATAGCATAGATGTAAAAAATCAATTATGTCACATGCTATCCCTTCTGCTAGTTTAAATTGGAAATGCCTTTAAAAATATCTGATTTATTCTTGGCTATATAATTTGGGAATTTGAAATTTCCTATCTATTGTCTAAGTGTTATTGTTTTTTTTTTTTTTTTTTTTCAAGTGGGGTAGTTATAGAACAAGCATTTGCTTCCTGTTTGATGTTATTGCTTGTTTTGTAAAGGATGCCTTCTTAAATATGTGTTGCTCCATTTGTCTGTTTTCACTTTGAAGCTCAACTCCAACAATGTCTAATTTATACAATCACCTTTATTATGATTTGTCTTTTCCGAGCCACATGGATTAGGAGCCGGTTTGACTAATTGTTGGACAATTAATGCATTGGAACTTATGATAGTAAAATGAATTTTATAATAAGTAATTTTAATAAAGTTAATTTCTTAACAATTTACTATGTGGTATAAGATACCAAACATCATAAATGTCAATATTCACTTGTAAATTTACCGTTAGAGGGGCCATATCATCCGCAAGCATCTGATCAATCCCTCTCGAACGGAACCGATATTGAGATTCCAAGTCTCAATATCTTTAATAAGATCATAAATATTCATCATGAGCTTGTCACTCCTAATCTCTCCCTCAATAAGGTCACTAAGAAAACATTCCTCTAACCATCAATCGAACCAAAATGAAATTGACTCTTCGTTGCTTGTTCTCCATCTGTTACGTTATAACATTCCACTGCCTTCGTTCGTACTTTTCAAAGTTCCTTTCTTAACAATGGATTCACCACCCTTTATTTCACATTCCAAAATATCATTACCCTTTAGATACTTCTCATTATAGATATATATCTCTCCAGAAAGCCTCATGATTGGTGCGAGTACACCAACCGACTTTGGCAAGAAACGCAATGTTAGATTTCTTGATTTTTCTCAGACCTAACCACCTTTCAAATTTCAGATGGATCACTATGCAATTGGAGTCGGTAGCCCACATAAAAGTTGTGATTGACACAATGTTGTACGTATTCACTATTATCACTAAAAAACATGATGGATTATGGAGATTTCTAGCATTTAGGCCAACTCATGACCATATATAGTATGTTACTAATAATAAGATTATTTAAACAGTCTGGTGTACCAAAGTAAGAGACAACTCTAAATCATTGAGCTGTACACTACTTGAAGTTGAAGATTTTGTTCTGTATTTTAATTAATAATCTTCCAATTAATGATATATATATATATAAAGCAAATCAAAACCAAATTCTTGTTGAGTATATGCCATGTCCAATAAACGGCAATGATGATTAAATAGGAAATGGAGGGAAACCCATGTGTGGATTGGACCTACTAATTAACTATTGCATTGTGATCTCACACGTAAGAAAACCCTCCTTTCTCATGATTTTTGATCATGGTGGACTTATGAACTTGCAAACCCAGCTAGCATTGGATGCGACATATATATATATATATATATATATATATATATATATATATATATATATATATATATATATATATATATATATATAATAGACAACTTCCCTATAATTATTATTTAGATTATTTTTATTTTTACAACTCAAGTAAATAAATACACCTAATAAATAGTTTTGAACTAGTAATGTAACCGGGTTGAGTAATACTCCTGTTGCCTTATTATTTTTACTTTCTTAACTTTTTGAATTGAGTTTTAGCCAAGACTACATACTTAAAAAGATGAAACTTTTAAAATTCTTTATATTTTTGTCCTTAAAAACAGTGGTGTAGAATAAGTGGCATTGATACTTGTGAGAAAAATAAATATATTTTATAAAATGGAGTATGTAAAAATGATAAGTTAAAACTGATAAAATATGTAAAATTATCAATTTATTGAAATTTGATTCGTGTTCGATTCAATTAAAGCTTGTTGAAACAAGTCTGGTTTTGGATTCATCAAAGTCTGATCAGGATAGTCAGAACATAGAAAAAACCACGTCCATTTCTCCTTAATTGGATTGACTTGAGCATCTTTGATCAGCGCGATATAGACAAATTCATTTTCAACAGCCTCGTTCTACACTTACTCTTTTTTCGATAACTTCTTTTACTAGACTCGGTTTGACCCGACACAATATCCCGGAGAGCCACCAGTACAATTTTGACATGCCAACAATATATATCTTTTATAACCTTCCCTTTCCTTTAAATAAAAAGGGAGCACATGGTGTTGTAAAGAAAAAGAATTAGAGGGGAAAGTGAATCACATGTTTATGTATACTAACTAAATTAATATTCCAAGTATGATATTTATGCTATCATGATATCATCGATTTGGTATGGCACACCATATCTTCTACCTTGCTTCGTCAATTTTCTAATGTATATATTCCATTTCCTTTGGTAATTGATTTGAACAATATATGGTACATATATAGACTACTTTTCTGTTACGAAGATACTAAAGCTCGACTTATAAGAAAATGGAAGACGACTTGTCGGAAATTGTGGGTGTGTAAATGGGTTTAGTATTATCGAACAAACGCATGTTTGTATCAAGCTTGAAATTAGTTGAGTTTGGTAATATGACCAATACTTGAGTTAGAGTAGCTCGGCCGGTATTTCATATACTATATTATTAATAATACTTAGTTTGTTGAGCTCGAATCAAGTTTTAAAAGTTTATTAAATGAAAAATATTGTTCAAGTTGTTTTATATGTATATTGCGGTGAGCTTTTACTAAATGAACTCGACTCGAATATCTAGAAATATCTTAACCTTATTAATTCTACATGTTTAAAAGAAAATTGGTAGTTACTTTAGTGAAATAGTGTTGATTGCAATTTAGAATAATTAAATTTCAATGTTTGTTTGGATATTATTTATATCACTTAATTTGATTTAATTTACTTATATTTCATTATTTATACTTACTTCTCGTAATTTTATCAAAACATGAAAAAAGAAAATATTGAGTTGCCCTGAATAAAAACTTTCTGATTTCGCCCATGTCTATGATGTATGAGATCATTGTTCCTGACCTGCAATTTAAACTTTAGAAGAGAAGGGATTAATTTTTAAATTAAATATTGAAGTCAAAAATTCCCGTTAAGAACGAGGCCGGGGATCATATAGGCTGTTCCGTTATCAATTCAAACTTTTCGAAAAGCAATCTTTCCCTTGGTGGGCCTTGAAATTTGGAAAATGACGATAGGATCCTTCTTTTGACGAGTTGGCCGGTTGTTAAGAAGTATACTACTTTAATAATTAAAAAAAAGAACTAACTTACTACTATATAAAATTGATTTTAGTAAAATCAAGTTCCCACAGTAATTAATTATAATGAAAACTGGTTCTAGAAAATTTGATTTTGTAGGATTCAGGTTACAAATTAAAAAGCCACCTTTGATAACTTCTGAAAAAATGTTATCAGATTTTTAACTTATGAAGATCGAAAATAGAATGTGATTGATTGAAGGCAGATCACCATGACTATTAACAATTGATCAAAGATTTATTAGATTTGGGATCTGGATACATTCAAAATCACAAGGAAATTTAAATGTAATTTTTAGAGGAGAAAATCACACTTTTCCCTATGAAATTACAGTCAAGTTGCACTATATCCCCTTAATTTTTTTTTTTTGTGTTGTCCGCCATAAACTTACATTAGTATTGCACCTTCTCCCCCACCCCAAGCTCTCTTCCGACCACTTTTCCGGGTAAAATAGAACATGTGATAGGCACATGCAATGTGTAGGGTATTTTCGTCATAGAATCAGGGAAAAAATACAACATGATTGTAAGTTCAAGGGGAAAAATGCAACATGGGTATAAGTTTAAGGGGAAGATAGTATTGGATATAAGTTTAGGGTCAAAATATAATTTTCGCAATCAAATATAATTTAAAGTGCAAAAACATGGAACTTTATATAATATTATAATGAGATGTATAATACACAAAAACAAAAACTTAAAATATATAAAATAGATACCAATATTAGTTAGATATTATAAAGTAAGAGATAGCTCTAAAATCGGCATACACTATACTTTCATGTTGAGGCTCATTTTGCAACTTTTACATTACATCCTTGAAATGAGGTTTCAAGTTGTTAAAATTAGTAAGGAAAATAACTAATTTGACAATATGATATATGGAAATTGTTGATATTTGAAGAAATAAAGAACAAACATATTAATCGAGGAATCAAAATAATGTTTTCAATCAGAATGCGTGCTTTACTTCCTGAACTTATAACCACCCCCCTCCCCCCTCCCCCACTTAATACACCCTTGTTTCAATATTTACTCTCCCGGTCCCCTGAACTTTAATGGCGTTACATTTTCCCTTATTTTTTTATGACCATAATACCCTACGCACAACATTGCATGTGGCTATCGTTGTCACGTGATCCACTTTGACCGAAAAAATGCTCGAAAAAGAGCTCTTCCTCAAGGAACGGGGGAGCAAAATGAGATAAAAATGCAACATCAATGTAAGTTCAAAGCGAATAACACAAAGATTTTAAGTTTAAAAGAGATAGACCAAAATCATCTATAGTAAGTGCTAGGAAAGTGAGTGTAGTACTAATAATCTTGTCATGTGACATAGTTTAGTTTTTCATTTTTTAGAAGAATGTGACACATATAATTTAGTGGTATAGAGAATCCTCATCGCTGTGCAATACACTATTGAGAATAAAATCTCTTCAAAAGTTTAAGATTCTGAGTGGTGCTAAAAATATTGAATTGCGGCACCACATCAAATGTACGTACTACTGCACAAGATAAATCTATTATAAATTGATTCGTTGAGAATTATAAATCTTAAAATTTAAAGAACATCATTTGCGCAAAATAATTGTGTTGCTGTTAACTACAACATTATCAGTTATTTACCAAACTCGATTATTTTATTTGAACCCAAATTATTACGCTCATGACAGGAGCAAAAAAAGTTAATGCAGCCGAATTTACTAATTTAGTAATTAGTTTGGTACGTCTATTAAAGAAAGAAGGGTAAGAAAGAGGCCACGACGGTGCCTTGATTATGTTCGAAGCAGGATTAATTCTAATAATTATTTACTGCAGTGCCATAGTAATTATGCATTCTTTGATCGATACACATCATTTAAATATTAAATAAGGCAATTTATAAAGGAAACTCCTCACATCATCATTTACAAAGCTTTTGGGGGGCTACGACCGGATATTGTCAGTTGAAAATTTGATTATATAAGATTAACTCTAGTAAAATAATTTCATTTTACTATGATGTTGATTAAATAGTCAAAAATAATTTCAGTGTTTTTTTCATAGAATTCGTTGGGTATATAAAGGTAAAGTTTCTGCATTTGGAAATTCTTTGATTTTTTTTGTTTTTGTATATGGAAACTTCATGATAGACTAATGGTCAAACCCCACAAAAATAAGATCGAAAATGATATTTGTTCAAACTGTCAAAACATATTCGAATTCATGATACATGCATAAATATACTTTTGAGTTTTTTTATTTATTATATATAAGTCAAATGAATAAATTAAAAGTTTCATCGTTTTCGTCGAAAATATTGAAAAGTTAATGTATTCGAATAAAGATAATTTAATAATTTCTTCACTTTTTTTCTATGTTGTTTTCGAAACATTTTGTAAATCTCTTAAAAAATTTCAATATTTAATTGACCGAAATATATACTTGAAATGAAAATTTAATTCATGATCAAATGATCTATATAGTATGAAAAGATAACAAACCCTAACTTTACAACCCATAATTTAGCAAAATGGATGAAATCTGTTAGTTGGAAAATTTGATAGTGAGAACTTAACCTTCTTTTGTTGTATTGATTTCTCTTTTATTTAAGTAATGCAATTTCACCTCTAAAAAAAATTATTATTAAGATATATAAAGTAAGCTTCCATTTTTCTCCTTTTTTTCTTATGTAAGATATGATTGTCTCAAAAATTTGTCCTAAAACTTATATCAAGTTATATGAATATTCGAAAATATTATTGATCAATATAAGTTTTAAAGATACATATATCGAAAACAATGCATTAAAACATATTCAAACAAAACCGGAACATTTCATTGTTCGTGAGACAAAAAGAGTAATTAAATTCGATAATAAATTAATAATCACTATTTAAAGTGGCACCCAGCTCCACTTTCTAAATTGGCAGCAACAAACCCTGATTAACCCCATCCACGTGATAGCAATTATACATAAATAGCAGCCCAACTAAAAAGTGACCGTTACCACAGATTACAATCCTCCAACACAGAATTTATTATTTACTAATAAAAGCAACAAAACAACCCTTTCCTGAAAACTTGACAGTTGGCACTAGTGAATTTCAAAAAAAAAAAAAAAAAAATCAATGTGATTTATCTTGCTTCCTTCTTTTTCTTCGCGGAATTTTAAATAAAAATTACAAGAGTTACACTTTGATTAACCTTACATTTTAGTGATTTATCTTGCTTCCTACTCTTTTTTTTTCGGATTTTTAATAAATATTAATAAATTACATTTTTAATTAACCTTACATTGTAGTGATTGAAAATTAATGATGTCAAATCAATTTTTTATTTAAGAAAATTCATTTTACTCCATCTGCCCATTTTCTTGTCTTTTTATCCTTTAACTCTCGACAATGTAAACGTTGAAAAAGTGAAATATTTAGGTGTTTTCACATATATGCTCTTAAAAATAGCGGTTGATAATTAATTGTGACAAATTATTTTTTTATGTAAAATGGTACTTTTGAGATAAATAATTCAATTTATAAAAAAAAATATTATTTTTTAACATTCCAAAAGAAAATAATAGTAAAAATTTAGAGACAGAGAAAATATATGAAAAACAATTTTACTACATAAAATTGAGTATTATTTTTAAACATCCAAAAAAATACGAGAGTATTACTTAAAAAAATGTGACTCAATAATAAGCTACTATTGATGATTTATTCAAATTCTATTAAAGATACAAATCAAATTAAATTTTAAAATACATATAACAACTTGTTGACATGACTTCATTTCGAGTTTGACTCAATATATTAAACTATAAAATAAATGTAAAAATATCAAAGTATGCAATATATCTAATACACTGGGGCAAAATGAGATTTACATGCTTTCCTATTTTTTTATTTCTTTCAAATTTTATCTATATTAGATTTAGGGAAGAGGGAGGGACAGTAATGTCATATTTTGAATTCTCAATTTGAAAGAGAACTGACAGCTCCTCCTCTCGTCCCCAGTGTTTCCTCACCCAAACTAACTTTCTTTTTTCTTTTTCTCGTACATTTTTCTCTGTGATTTTATAATCTCTCTCCAAAGCTGAATTCAGATTCAAGTACTTCCATGGCTGGATATGTTGGAGTGCTGGTGTCGGATCCATGGCTCCAGAACCAGTTCACTCAAGTAGAGCTCCGGAGCTTGAAATCTTCTGTGAGTTTTCAATTTTGTTATTAATTTTTCAAATTTTTGGATGCGGTTGTGATAAATGCGGTTTCCTGCAGTTTACGACGATGAGGAGAGAGAGCAGCGGGGGTTTAAAGCTGGGGGAATTGCCGCAGAAAATGTCGAGGCTCAAGCACGTGGGAGAGAATCTGACGGAGCAAGAGAGAGCTGTGTTTCTGAAGGATTCGTATCAGGATTTGGATATTGATGTTGATTTTGAACTCTTTTTGAGGGTGAGGATTTGGATTATGTGTTTTTGTTCATTAATTAAGTTTATCAGCGATTTTATGTAGATTGAGTCTGATAAACATATGCATATATTTTCAAAATGCAGATGTTTATGAATGTTGATTCACTTACTGTATGAAGTTGTTGATTTGATGTCATGATTTCACTATAGTGTTATAATTTCTCATTTTGATTTCAGAAAAGTGGTTTCTGTTTGTGTTTATCCGTAACTTTCACCGTAGATAATTAGTTTCTGATCTTCTAATTTCAGGAAAAAAGTTTGTATGAGCACTTTGTCCCTAGCATTATTTAGTTCTCTTTTCAATTGATGCATTATACCTTATATATATAACTTAATTTGTATGTTTGATGTAAGAAATTTATTTTTTGTCGTGATAGGTTTATTTGAAGCTTCAAGGGCTTGCAACAGAAAGGAGAGGCAGTGGAGCAAAAAATGCATCTGCATTTATGAAATCTCCTACTTCTACATTGCTTCATACAATCAGCGAGTCTGAGAAGGCATCATATGTTGCACACATCAATAACTATCTTGGTGAAGATCAATTCTTGAAGAAATACCTTCCTTTAGATCCCACTACAAATGATCTATTTGAGCTTGCCAAGGATGGAGTTCTTATCTGGTGATCATCAATTGCTGCATGCTGTGTATCAATTTGATTTTAAGTTGCAGCAAGCTTATAATTGTGTTTTGGATGCAGTAAACTTATTAATGTTGCTGTACCTGGAACAATTGATGAAAGGGCTATAAATACAAAGAGGATGCTCAATCCATGGGAAAAGAACGAGAATCATACTCTATGCCTCAATTCTGCCAAGGCAATTGGATGTACTGTTGTCAATATAGGGACTCAAGACTTTGTTGAAGGAAGGGTATGCTTGCCTAGTCCACTCTAAAAGCAATGTTAACTATCATAGTGGATGGTATCTGATTTGTCAGCCGCTTTTATTGGAAAATCTTGATATAACTTTCAACACTCTATGCTTACATATTGATTAGTACCAATTGCTTTGTTTAGTTTCTTGAATTTTGATGTAATTGACTCTTTTGGTACTTATGTCATCATGGTTGTCACGAATTAATTTCTCCAGTTCTCAGATTGTGGATTAACATATTGTTTCTTATGTCTTTTCTCAGAGACACTTGGTCCTTGGAGTGATATCTCAGATTATCAAGGTAAGAGAGGATGGTGTATTTGTATATTTTATTAACAGTACAGTCAAGTAACAGAAAGTTGGATACTTCAATTGGTAGACCTCAAGCAAAAACCATGTTTCCAATCTTTCTAATATATGCCATATGCTGGAACTTGACATCTAACTCTATATGTTGTTTTAGATACAATTGTTGGCGGATCTCAACCTAAAGAATACGCCACAGTTGGTTGAGCTAGTTGATGACAGTAAGGTAAACTATACTAATTAAATTTTTATAAAAGAAAATGTGTATTCCTACTCTGTTAATGACTTTGCTTTCATTTAATTATCACCTTATTACTTGAATATCAGGATGTGGAGGAGCTGATGAGTCTACCACCAGAAAAAATCCTACTTAGGTGGATGAATTTTCAGCTAAAAAAGGGAGGTTACACGAAAACAGTTACAAACTTCTCATCTGATGTAAAGGTAAATGGAAAGAAGTTGACAATATACAACCAGTTTTGTTTTACCAAACATTTGTTCAAACGGTTACCATACATTTAGATTGGTATAATACTATCACTGCTACTTGTTATTCTCTCCAGTCCCGACATTATTTAAATATTTATGATCTTTTTCAAATTGGGCACCATAGCCATAATTTTCTCTCAAATCACTGTCAGAAGTTCAAAACTATGAAGGATTTTGAGAAATATTTGGTAAATATACTAGGAGATATATCAACATTGTGTTTTTGATTTTTATAAGTCCTAATCTTTAAAAACGTCATGCCCTCTCTCTTGTTATATCTTCAATATTGTATTTTTTATGGTAGCTAATCGATATTTAAGTGGTGAAAGTTCATGTGGGCAGGATGCAGAGGCATATGCTCATCTCTTGAATGTTCTAGCCCCAGAGCACAATAATCCATCTACACTAACAGTAAAAGATCATCTAGAAAGAGCAAAGATGGTTCTTGAGCATGCTGATAGAATGGGTTGCAAGAGATACTTGACAGCAAAAGATATCGTGGAAGGTTCTCCAAACCTTAATCTTGCATTTGTAGCACATATCTTCCAGCACAGGTGAGAATAACTGGAAATAGTTTTTGGACCGCACTTATATTGCAATCTACTATTAAACTGACAATGCAAACAGTGTCTATAAGACTATAACTAAACAAATTAAAACTAGTACAAATTTAGCGACCAAGGAGTTATAAAGTGATGTATTTTCACCACTATTTATAGTGGCCAAAATATCAGGCCCTCTTTGGGACGTTTCTTTGTCCTCTTAACTTTTCTTCTACTCATAATATCTTATATGAATGAAATCCTTTTAGACTTAATGCTCATATGAGCACAACTGCAAGGACCATACCATCTTATAATCCTCTTTTCATTTGCACATTTGATGCTTTTCTTTACAATTCAAACTTTGCATGGTTATACAAAAAATTATAGCAACTCCTCTAAATAATGCTTTTATAAATGCTATCACCGTGTTATTTCTAACAAGTTAAAGACATACAAGGTCCTTAGCTATTCTGGTGGTTTGAGCTCAAAACCATAAGGAACTACATAAAGTTGCCCACTTAGCTTATAATCAACTCAAGATCAGCCTCAAAAACCAATTGGGATGACCTCTCTACTACACCCCTTCTCTTGTGTCTGGCAGGATTACATGTTGGCTCAACGATCCTAATTTTCCAACAGAAAGAGCATAAGGAATTCAAATTTGGATTTGGAAATGAATATAATGTAATAAATCCAAGCAGGAAAAAACAGATCTTATACTCTGAACACGGTACTAATATGAAGAGGAATACTGCCTTTGGGTAGCCATTAATTTGCACAACTAGAAGATTTATTCCTAGATCATCATATAAATTCTTTCTCTGTATTTGACATCTAAACTATCAGAGACAGACTTTTGATGATCAAATAGTTTTCCATGTTCCTCGTTCACGCAAGGCTGCCTGAGTGATCCTACAGGAGACTTGAATGTTCTTTATTCTGTATTACTTTAATTAGCCGATTGTCCATGTTTAATCATTCTTTGTAGCACTGAAAATTGCTAATGTTTTACAAAATACTTCGTTTTTTTCTCTGAAGAATTATTTCAAGTCGCAATATCCTTTTTTTTTTCTAAAGTTGTTGCTTTAATTTCCAGAAATTGCTGATTACTAATGTATAGATCCTATGATTTCGTATGCAGAAATGGACTCTCAACTCAAACAAAACAGATATCTTTTCTTGAAGCTCTACCTGATGACACACAGATCTCTAGAGAAGAGAGATCATTTCGTTTTTGGCTAAATAGTTTGGGAAATTCCTCCTATATCGACAATGTTTTTGAAGATCTCAGAAATGGGTAACGACATTCTGTTATTTTGTAGCAAAAGTGCAAAACAAAAGAATATTTTTAGCACTGTGGTGGAAATCCAGTACTGGTTCCTATAAAAAGAATGTGTAGAAAATTATATTACACTGCATATCAGATCTTTATCTGTTGTTATTATTCTAACCGAAAAAATTCTTGCTTTTAGATGGATTCTCCTTGAGACGCTTGACAAGGTCTCCCCAGGGATTGTTAATTGGAAAATAGCTTCTAAGCCACCAATTAAAATGCCATTTAGAAAAGTTGAAAATTGCAACCAAGTTGTCAAAATCGGGAAACAATTGAAGTTTTCCTTGGTCAATATTGCTGGAAATGATATCGTTCAAGGAAATAAGAAATTAATATTAGGTATGTTTCTTAATGACATACATTTTACTGGCAATGCTTTGAGAATAAGCTAGTACTGCTATGGTACTGCCAAACCTCACATGTGAACTAAAGGGTCTTAAACTTGATTTTCAGCCTATCTGTGGCAGTTGATGCGATGTAACATGCTCCAGCTCTTGAAGAACTTAAGATTCCATTCTCATGGAAAGGAGATTATCGATGCTGACATTTTAGAGTGGGCTAACAGCAAAGTTAGAAACTCGGGGAGCCAGAGCCATATGGATAGTTTCAAGGTATTAGTCAGAAACCGTCTTCATTTCACACAATTACTTCATAATAACCAAAAAATCTTCATAAATCACGCTTGTTGATTCCTTGAGCATTGCTGAGCTCAACAAATTTATCAGTGCTAATTCCTTTTTAATGGATTTAGAGTGAAGAGATAACCTTTTTTCTTCTCAACTTCTTGTCAAAATGTTTATCCCCTAAACATATGTGTAATCCATACATCTGATACAATTAGAAGATATCTAAACGCCGATTACTTGAATTTGAACTGTATTAGAACACCCATACCTTATAGCAGGTGATCTGTTTTCATAACGCTTTGTCTGGTGATGGTCAAACAAGATATCCACTCTTCTTCAATGTTCATGACTAATAATGGAACTAGTTAACGGAAGTCTAAAGGTTAGCAATGTCGTATAAGCTAATCCTTTGATGACATTAAGGTAACATAATATATTACTAACATCCTACCTAGCCCTCGGATAGCAGTGTAGCACCCTCACTTGCACATACATGTTGAAGTTCTTGAATGAAAATCATGGTTATGAAAATATTCATTATGCAAACTTGCAGGATAGGAGTTTGTCCGATGGCATCTTTTTCCTTGAGCTACTTAGTGCTGTGCACCCTAGATCTGTCAACTGGAGTCTTGTTACGAAAGGAGTTACTGGTATGCTATTTCTGTGCTCTACTTATTTTTCTTGCCTAATAATAATCAAACTACTAGTGGTTCATCTTAATTGAGGGATTAGAGCTAAGGATATCAAATAATTACAAATCCATGGCATTGTTTGAATCATACTCCGTATTAATTTTGTATGAATTCAAAACCATAAATAACCATTTTGTGCTGTTCCTTTTACCAAATTGAGGGATTTGAAATCCACCAAATGTTGGATGCATTTGAAATCCATAATCTAAATTCTTCTCTAAAATCCTACTCCATCATCGAAATGAAGATCAAGAGATCCTCAATTCTTGACGTTCTAGTAGGCTGTTTAAGTGTCACTCGGAAACCATAAATTTAATGCTGTATTTCTATTGCACAATTTTGCATCATAAATCAACAGGTATAGTAGATGAATGAATTGAATTTCTTTTTTCATTTTCAACTCAAAACAACTTATTGGAAAACTATTTATATAAACCAGCTGGCTTGTGCCAGTATTTTATTAGTTTGTGCATTGTAATGAACGGAATGCGTATATTATGCATATTGCGAATCTCCATTTATATGTATGAATAGAGCCCCATGTCCTCTTATTCTGCTGAAGTAAAACTTTATATACTTGGATGATTCAGACGAGGAAAAAAAGATGAATGCAACCTACATCATCAGTATTGCAAGGAAACTGGGCTGTTCCATATTTTTGCTTCCTGAAGACATAATTGAGGTAATCTAACATTTTATATAATTATTATATGGGTAATACTGCACTTTTTGTCCGATAGAATAGTATTTTTTTTTTTACCACTTTCCTGTCTCAGTTTTAAAATTTTGGTCCCAAGTTGGATGGGAAGTAGGCAATGCGACTAAAAGTCCAATGCATTTTGCAATTTTAAAAGTGCTGGACCAAAAATGCTGAGGATCCGGTCCTATGAGACTAAGCTTTTCCCGTCATATATCTTCCGAGCTGCACTTTAACACGCTACTAATGTTAAAATTATCCGTTCTTAACTTTGTACTTACAAATTTCAGGTTAACCAAAAGATGATACTCACATTGACTGCAAGTATTATGTATTGGACCTTGAAACAACCTGTAGAAGAGCGGCCTTGTGGATCTTCAGATAGTGAAACTGGAAGCATTTTGGATACAAGCTCAAATTCAACTATGGATGATACTGCATCTGAATCATCATTAGACGATAATAGTAATTCATGATCTACTGAAACTCGCAGAGATCTAGCGCTTCAGTATTACATATTTGTTGATTCTTGATTGAAAATTTTGAATGCTTGTAGTGTTGTGTGTATGTAGAAATTGGGAGTTTGAATGCAGTTTTGCTGAAGCAAAAGCAGCAAGTATGTATGTATAGTTATAAATGTGTATTTGGATTGGTATAGTTATAAAAGCAATTTGTACAACTTTTCATAACAAATTTGTTATGTATTGCAATTCTTACAAATAATATTTGTATGGATTTTATGCTATCAGTTGAGTAGCGTTACTTTATCCGACCCGTGTTGCTTAATCCAACATCCCCACCCCTCCTCCACACACACACACACACAAAATTAGGGTGTTTGTTGGCAGCACAATTTTTTCCTACAAAATTACATCTAATACCGTAACTTGACAAATATTCCTACGTTTGGTGCTTAGTTCAAATTTTGACGGCCGAAATTAGGGTGCGCGCCACCTTTTTCCTGTGCTGCACATGGTCTTTTCCATAAAAAAATAAAAAAATTAAAATTGACAGAGTTAAGTATAACTTTAAAATTACACTCAACCAATTAAGGTATCGAATATCTCATCACAATTTAATGATGTGGTATTTATGGTACTATAGTAAAGTACATAGAAATGATTCTCTAGTCAAGTTTTACTGCGACCTATTAATGAAAAAGTATTTCACATTTAAAGAAATGTGTGAGAAATATTGAACATCATGAAGATATATTATACTCCATCCTTTTCATTATTTTTGTTTCATTTACTTTTGCATGAAGTTTTGGCTAGGTAAAAATTAAAAAAAATTAAAGTTTTAGGTAATTTTATATTCATGTTCGTAGTAAAAAATTAGTGATGTCAAATAATTACTTTATGTAAGGGATTGAGAAAGTAATTTTATTTTAAAAAAATAAGTATTGAATTGAGACATCCCAGAAATGAAATAGGAGCAAAAAAAATGAAATAAAGGGAGTATGATGTAATCTTTCAACACTTCTAACTCACTACAGATTTTGTTAGTATTAAATAACAGAAAATATAACTTTAAAACATCAGCACATATGTCATCTGTGAGAAAAGGGGAAGGATGGATATACGTTAAGTATTCCAATCCTCAACTGCTTTAGTATATCAATTGTGTTGGAAATAATATTTGCATGAGCTGGTTTTATAGACTATTATTAATATTTAATTTGGTTTGATTGATGAAAATATAATTATAGACGTATTGTGATTATGAAGTTTAAACTAATATAACTAGTCTTGCATAGTTTGCAGGATCAGTTAATCTTGTGATAAAATATTTATGTATATATAGATATAGCCAAGTTTCTTCTACGAACTAACTCCGGCAGTTATTTTGTCTTTTATTAAAACAAGAAAAAGGCCATTAATTAGTGTCAATTTCTGGTATCCTTAAATATCGAATCAAGCATGTAAACTAGGTGTCAATAGGACGGCTATTAATCTGAACTCGGTTCGAATCCGACTCGATTTGTCAGGGTTTTCGTTCGATGAGATTCTAATGTATCTGGTCTAATTGACCAATCATGAAGATATATAATCCAGAATCCGTAGGGTGAATATGAATATAGGTTTATATGATCCGGTTAAAAGTTTTTATACTATAATACAGAAATAACTTTTCTATACATAATATTTTATTAAGCAAGTAAAATTAATAATATTTTCTCAAAAAAAAAATTTATATATTTTGGCATCCATTTAAGAGATATTAGTTAATAATTCATTCATATGTTATTTTTATGCATATTTTCATCTAAATATATTAATGTTATTTAAGAAAGTTTAAACTCTTGAACTAATTTAAATGAAATTATAACATTAACAACTTATTTTCGATAAAAAAAATACTAGTTTAGATTTTAAAAGTAATTTTCCATTAGATCCGATATTCGATCGACTGCAAACAAGATTCAATAGCTCGCTCGAAAAATTTAGATTCAAACGAACAAGATCTGATGGTCTCAAAAAATTTAATTTGAATAAAATTGGGATCCAACCGAATTTGGTCAAACATAAAGAATCAAAATCTTGATCGAGCATGATCCTACCTATTGATAGCCTTAATGTACTGTAGATGGATCAAACAACATTAATTCAATACTATTGACGATGTCATAAATTCGAACATGAAATTTAATTTTGCCACTATATACAAATATTTAGTGGCAACTGATAATTTGAACTTTGAATAATATATTTATACAAATATTTTTTCCACTATTTACATAAATGTTTTGCAAAATTCAGGGGATGTCGGAGTAATTATGATTTTCTGTCCTATAAATTATATTCACAAATATATTAATGATAATGACCGTTCTTTTTAGTCACTAATCAATTAGTGATGTATATTAATGACCACAAAACTTTATATTAAATTCCAATAGTGATTTAAAACTAATAGATATTGATCACCACAAACTTATTTAAGTTATTATATTAATTGTAGTTGACAAAATATTAAAATATTGTGACAAAGCTAAATTTTGGTTATTGAAAAAAATATTAATGGTGACAACTTTTAGATTATCAATATGAATCAAGTCACTAACATACAATACTTTTTAAATTTTTTTTACATATATATATATATATATATATATATATATATATATATATATATATAGTCTTGTCATCTGCCTAACCAATCCTAAATCATGCTTAGTACATCACACTAATTAAGGATTATTACACCTGTTGCTTGCTTAGTCACAAGCCAATTTTAAGTGGTCCTAACACAAATAGTTTGATTAAGCATGCATGCATGTGGATACTACTTATCTAGAACATATAAACCTAATTTATATATATGAGATTAGTTAAGAAGTCTTAATATTAAAGGGCTGTGATGTATGTCAATTTGTAGGCATAACTGACCCTACCATGTTCTTCTTTTGCTATTCATGTTCTGGCCAAGCGTGCGTTTTGATTCGTTAATTCATTTCAAGATTTTGTTTAACTTATTTTGTTTTTGCAAAATTGAGAAAATAATTTCACAAGTTTCGTCCCTATTTGGAGATGTATTCTAGATTTGTATAAATGATTGAAATGAGTGGTCCATCATTTTTTAATATGTTTTATATATGTATATATATATATATATATATATATATAACCAACAATTTTTTTTTATATATTTTGATGTTGGCCAATGATATGACTCTTCTTTTTAATTTTATGTCTTGTATATGTTTGGTACGGTCAGTTAAATATTAGAATTTTTTCGAGAATGTTGGAAAAGTTTTAGAAGCATGATTAGAAAAGGTTGTAAAAAAAACTACTAAATTAAGTAAAATAAGAGTCTCAAGGCAAACAAATAGTTTCAAAATTATAAACATTTTCGTTTCCATTGGTTCAAAAATAAAAAGTTTTCGATGTTTTTGATTAAATCGGTAGAAATTTTAATCCATGTATATAGCTGTGAAGGATAAAAGACTTAGGAAATAAAATGTGTACCTTAATTAAGGGATTATGTATATATATCGTCCATTGCTAATCACAAGATTTTGATATTCTGCCATTACGTTTCATGATTGTTTCCTTGATTATTTTTTTATGGTGGCTAAATTATACAGGTGCAATATGCTTGAACTTATACAACGAATTTTTTTTTTTCATTTATGTTTGACTTGGGAGATATGTGAACATTTCTGAGTTCTGACATATAGCTAGTAATAGTAATTTAAATCAAAGCCAATTATAAAAATATATTTGAATTTCGGGAATTAAATGGATCCTCAATTTAATATATTGCCAGCATGTGATCTATATATAGACGATTGCAAAGCTATTAGGTAAAGTGCTAAAACTCCCAAGGAAACGGCTATTGGACAACATAAATGCATCCGTGACCTATATTTATGGCATATGCCCGACTATGTAATGAATCTAGCTAGGGTTGACAATTAATTTGTCTAAACTCTTATATATATACCAAAGTTTGATTGTTCCTTTCTTAGTTTTGTATCTCTTAAATAGTTCATTTCTAAATAAATTATGTTCAAGTTATTATATATACTCCATCGTTTTTTTCCATAGTTAAATTGATCACAATGTTTCGAGTTACATATATATATATATACTACAAAGAAAGGAAAAAAGATGCCCCTTTTCTTTCTAAAGAAAGGGATAATTAAAGAATTAGTTTGATTCTTCGTTTTTGAAATGAATAACATTGTTTTAACTGATTTGGTTTCTTTATAAATTATTTTTGTTTTAAAATAAATAATGATTGTCATATATCAAATCGAGAATACTTCATGAGGTGCGTGTAAAATAAACTAGTAAACCAACTTAATTATTTGGGTATCACATCCCAAAAATTAGAGAATAAAAAGTAATAATATATTCAATCAAAATTAGCATTCATAAACTCTAGCATCTAAAAACGGTGGTCCAGGGAGTATATATTTCCTAACAAACAGTTTGGCTCGATAACATTTTCGATAGGTTCTCCAATCAATTAAAACTATTTGAGCTAATGTATAGGGAAAATGGACGATACTTTCCTATATTATGGAAATTCTCAATTCTGCATAAAATTTCTTTGTGAAAATTTTATTGCACAAAATCATGCATCTTGTACTTTTAAAATTCTGCATAGAATCTCGTATCCATCTACTTCCTTTAGTTTTTTTATAGGGGTGTGCACAAAATCCCCTTGTGCCTTCTAAAATTTGCATATAATCCCTTTATACTTATTTATCATCTATTAATTTTTTTAATTCTAGGGGTAGTTAAGTATATCAATTAAAATTTAACGGTGTTAGATATTTACGGAACAAAGGAGATTGTTCAGAGTTTCTTGAAAATACAATTTTGATTTGAAGCAATAAAAATTTCATAAAAAAAATTTATGCAAGTTTTTCATAACATAAAGTATCGTGCATTTTCCTCAAATATATATAGTTAAATACAACAAATATAAGTACCACTCAAATCTAATAAATAATTAAGGTATGAGATAATGTGGTCATTCAATAATAAGGCATCAAGTAATTAAGCCAATAAAGTGAGATTAAACTCACGTCTACCTATTCATAAGAAGAGTTTCACGTGGTTTATACATAAGAGACTTACGTACATAAGTTAATCATTTAAAAATTAAAATCATTTATTGATAGAATTTTTTTAAATCTAACCCAAAGTCAAGATTAGTTATAATTCTTCGACAAAGTCCATGATTAATCAAGTTTAAAGTGATGCCTTATCGACATCATTGAAATTGGATCAGCTTCTCTTTTCTTTGGCGTCAAACTAAATTTTGATAATAACAATAGAATAATGTTTGTGCGCTACTTCAAACACAACATCACTTATGGTTCAGTTCCTCCAATTTTCGAAAAAGATATTATTGACTAAATACAATTAGTTAGAATGTTAATGACACAACATTTTCCTCAGTACTTTGGTACTAGCTAGTATTTCATCCTACCTACACTAAATTAAATTAACATGGCTAATTTAAGATGAAATTGTACATTTAATCACTATATTAACTTTCCAACCAATAACAAAAACAGTCTCTTATTTTCAGACTCAATATATTTGATCTTATGAAATATCTCCCTCGTCTCAATTTTGCCAGGCTGGTAGAAATATCTAACAACCCATTTTTTTAATAGGAGATTTCTTTTTTATCTACCGAAAGATAAATGACCAAACCTCTTAATTTTTTTTGTAGGGAGTTGGTGAAATATAAATTGTACTACAATATAAATTTTTGGATTTTTCAAAAGTTTTCGGGTCTAAAATATGATTTAACCTATTTTGTTGTCGGGACTAATCTCTTCCGATCCACTATATCTAATATCCATTAATACAATACCTTAGAACCCTAGCTAGCTAGCTAAGCTTATATATATATATATATATATATATCCACCCCAACCGCTTCCCCACAACGGCGGCCTCCACCACCCTCACTTATTTTTAGTTGAATTGCTTAACGGCCAAAAAGAGACAAAGTAGAAAATGCATATAAAAAGAACCAAGATGGGAAAAATATATACTAAGTGTAGATGGATAGCAATAATGGACCCCAAGAAAAATCAAAAATGCCCCCACCAAATTCAAGTGGGTGGTAATGGAACCATGTGCGATCATATGGTGGTTGGCCCTTTTCCAACCCCACATAACTCTCTTTTCACCTCCAAATCTTATACCCATGAAAATGAAAGATTAATATATATATAACTCTTATAACATATACATATTTATTTTCTTTTATTCTTCTAATGCATGTCCAAATGCTTTAAAAAAAATGCATGTCCAAATAAAAAAGAGTTTCTTTCTTTAGAATATACAATTTTTTCTCACAAAAAGTGGGATGTACCTAATTTTTTTTAAAAATTTTTACCTAAAATTTTAAGCAAGCCAAATATAACGAAGGAAAAAATTAGACGGTGAGGATAGATTATTTCATGCACAAATAGCATATATAAATGATGTGGTGCAATAAGCAGATCGGGTGATATTTATTCAATTAAGTTTTTGTGTACCTTTAAGAAGTACAATCAATATGAGATTTTGGAGACAATTACTCCTTAAATTTAAGGACTAAAATTATTTCGTTCGCATGTTATACCATGCTCTTTGTGCTGGATGCATATAATTATCGAACCGAACTGAGAGAGTAATTAATATCATAAGGATACGAAATTACATGTAAAATATATTCACACATTATCAACATGTGATTGGTTTAGTGGAAGGAACTAGTCAGAAAAAGTAGCGGACTTAGATGTACCCACATTAATGTGATCAACCAGCCTCGAAAGGGATTAAACCCTTGAAAGAACAAAAAAAAAGACAAAAAAAAGAAAAATCATTTCACACATTAAAGATTGATTCTCAAGTCTCCTTCTGGTTCTGGACCTTGCATTATCAATCCTTTCTCTCCCTAGCTAATATTCTTCTTTTTCTCATTCCCTTCACACGTTCCTTCCTTCACAATTTCCTAATTAATTAACCACATTTTCTCTCTCTCCTTCTCACACACACACATACTACAACTAGGTATTTGTTATTTTTATTTGTTATAAAAGAAGAGAAGAGAAGAGAGATCTTTTGTCAGAAGTCTTTTAAACTCATCAACTTCTCTTTTCTTTTGTCCTTGAGAAAATATATTCTTGTGAACAACAAATTAAGGAGGCTGGCGGCCCCCCTTTGTGTCAGAAAGACAAAATCTCTACCTCTATCTCCAAAAACAGAAACAGAAACCCTAATTAATTCGATCTCCTCCGATCCGTATGACAACTGAGAAGAAATTAATTACAAGAAACCCTACCTCCATTAGAACGAAATTCGCCATTCGTTTTCTTGTGGCCATGAAAAAACTAAACAAGAAAAAGCCTCCAAATAAACTCAAGAGATTCCATATGATTAAATCTGCAGCCTATGCATCAATGGCTTCTGCAGTCGGGCCAAGGAGGGCTTGGAGTCGGGCCGTGCTCTGGAAGATCAAGAACCGACGCAGCTTGATCAAGAAAAGACAAAACCCTAAAAAGGATATAGCTTCTCAGAGAGAATACGATCTCCTCCGGGGGCTCGTGCCCGGGGGCCAAGGAATGGATTTTGGAAGGTTGCTGTCTGAAACTGCCCATTACATAAAGTGCCTTAGAGCCCAGGTAGAGGTCATGAATAATATTGCTGATTATTATTCAAAATGACCTAATTAATTAAATATACCTTCTACTCCATGTATATATTTATCTACTATATATTACTATTACATACTCCTATATAGTAGTAGTAGTAGTAGTATTAAATTTTACAGACGACGGAAGGGAAGAGAAGAAGAAAGATATATGGAGTTTTGGAAAATGAATCAGTATTTTATTTACCCTACCTAGTAATTAATATTGATCAGATAATAATAATAGGGTAACTGGATATATATTGTGATATATATTATGGTGTACAGATACATGATATCAAGATTATTTAGTACTTTTGATTTTGTTTAAATTAAATTGGTTTCCACGTAAAGATGTAGTAATTTTTTTCCTTGTGTAGAAGCTGGTGAAGTAGTTTTTTTTTTTCTTTTTTTCTTGAGAATACTGGTGAAGTACTCTTTGATATGCAATAAAGTTTCTAGCTACTTGATAAGCGTAAATATGAGATTGGAATATCTTGATCCTTATTGATTTAGATCACAAACTTGAATATGTATGTACCAATTAAGAATTTGAACATGATCGATAAATTTGTTAGTTATTTCTTGGAATATGAATTTTAGTTTTCTTGTTTGTTAAAGGGATGGAATTAGCAACATTGCCTAAATTATAGTAATTGCTTTAATTTTTACTTAAATTCTATGATAAAAGTAAAATTCTATTTATTTTCCAACTTCAAAAGTATTACTTTATAACATTAATTACCAACTTTATACTAGTATATAGCTAGTATATTATTGTATGCGTTTAACCCAAGTTATTATATATGTATGGTATAGGTAAAAATCGTGTTATTTAAATTAATCTTTTGTATGTTCTTGTTCTCGTCTTCATTTTACCTTGCTTTTCATCCTTTTATCCGATGCTAAAATTGAAGAGCTGGCATTTTATTAATAAAGGTACAATTACAGAAATATTCTTCCTTTTAAAAATTTACTGAATAGTTACGGTCAAGAGATTTGAAGTACTTGTAATTTTCATCCATAGTCATGTAGGCCTTTGCAAATTTTCTCCCATATCATGTGAATGTGATGTGATGATACGGCCGGTTCATAATTCATTAGTCAATTTCTACATGACTAGTTAATTAAATTAAACTCATTTTTAATGGTATTAGAGCAGATTTAAATACATTTTTTTGTTTTGATTACCTTTTTCTATACTTAATATAAATAAATTCTATAAGTAGATCCTAAATTAATTAAGGTGATTGGTCTAGTGAAATGGACTAGTAACTACGAAGTAGCGGACTCAGGTTCGAATCCCTGTTGGGAGAGGTTCCCACTTTATAATGTGTCCGACGCGCCTCGAAAGGGATTAAACCCTTGGGAAAAAAAATAAAATTAATTAAGTACATTGAAACTAGGGCTGTCAATGGGTCGGATTCTGGTCGAATCAGGCTCGTCCAGATCCGGCTCCATTTATATCGGATCGAATCCTGTCGGATTCGGATCTTGCTCGGATTGTGCTCGGATCTAGATTTTTTGAATCCAACGGATCTTGGTAGGATTTGGTCGGATATCGGATATTTTTCGGATCCAATAAATTGTGTTTAAAAAGTTAAATTAATATTTTTTTCCTAAAATAAGTTTATTATCTTTTCAATTTTATTTAATTTTAGCTCACATTTTCAAAGTTTCTTTATTATATTCATATTTGTAGAATGAATATATTGGTTTAAATAAATTTATAAACGAATTATAAATTACTATCTTCTTAAATTGACGTTGAAATATTATTAACTATACTTATTTTTATAAATCATTTTGTATATATATCTTTCTTTTTATTTGTTGTCGGATACGGATCTTCAACGGATCGGATCGACCTAAATCCATATTCGCTCCATGAGTTTCGGATTTCGGATCTTTATAATCGGATCAGGTCCATCGAATCTCTAATCGGACAATTATCCTAATAAATCGGATCGAATTCGGACGGATTCGGATTGAAATCCGCCCCATTGACAGCCCTAATTGAAACTATAATTTACCTAGCTATAATTAATAGTTTTTGCGTAACTTTTAAACTCATTAATTATGTTAAATAAATTCTATATTGTCTACATATATAGCAATATAAGATTGCATACTATTGAATTGTCCAACTTATTTAAAAGCTTAATTTGTTATTTATACTTAACAATCCACCTCATATGTAGATGATATATATTAACTCAATTCATTTAATATTTATACTTAACATAATTTTTCAACTCAGAAATGGAGTTCCTATTAGTATAATCAATTATTGTCAAAAACTATTTTTTTAAATTAATTTTCCTATAATTATTTTTATAATCTCTACGTCAAACTCACCCTAAAAGTCACTTTATAAAGCAAACAAAATATTTTCAAATTTGGGACCAAAAATATAATATTATAAATTACAAGATTTTACAAGCTAGATTAAAAGAATTGAGGGTCTAATTGTGTAGAACTAATTTTTGCAAAATTGCAAAAATCGTCCCAAACTAATCACTGATTTTAGATTTTTGTCTCAAACTATATCAACTTGTCGAATTTTGTCCCATGATTTAATATTTTTTTGGAATATTGTCTCGCCGTTATGAGATGGAAATTGTGTACGTATTTGTCCATTAAATTGTCACATGGCTACTTAAGTGTCATGATGTCATAAATTTTAACATGAATAATTATATAATATTATAGAATTCGTCCCATACTAATTACAAGATTGAATCGTCATTAATTTCTATTAAATTAGAAATTTAATATTGTGACTAAATTCATACAAGATGGTAAATTAAGGGATGAAATTAGACGAGTTTATATAGTTTGAGAAGAAAAATTAAAATTAGTAATTATTTTAGGACGATATTTCAAAAGAATATTAAATTACGAGAGAAAATTCTTGAGGTAATATAATTTAAGAAAAAAATCCAAGATCACTAACTAATTTGAAATTTCTTTTATAATTTTACCGAAGAAAAAGCTCCAAGGATTGGGAAGTTTTTTTTTTTTTTTCTTTTTTTTTTTTTATATCGAATTAGGAAGGTTTTTATACGCCCAATAAGCCCAATATTTAACAGAAGAACTGAATCAAACCCGCAAGCCCAATACATCAATATAATGGTTGAACACGCACCACCCTAGCCTGCTCAAGGCCGGCGAGATCAAATTATAAGAATTGGATAACTACTCAATTACAAATAATATATTACTGTCAAATGCTAATAATAAACTAGTCTCATTAGCAGAAGTTGAAAATTTGATCCAAGAATTGAAAATCAGATCAAATTACAAATATTAGAATACACAAGTTCGAAATGAATAAGCTTTTTTGAGTTAAAATTTTAAAAATAATCAAATCAAATTACTCGATACTCCACTTAAATTCAACCCATATATACTTTAATAAAATTAACACATTATGCAATCATAGAAATCTTAAATACTATAAATCATTCAATATCTTTTGAAACTCAATAAACTAAATATCAAATGATTGACAAAACATATGAAAGGATCAAACTACTAAAACTCGACTAGTGTTCAGTTCGATTAGACTCATTTGAGCTCAATTTGCTAAAAAGTAAAACTAACAAACACAATCTCAAGTACATAAAATCAGATTAGACCCGAACAAAGTGTTTCGACTTTACTCAGATTCATTTACACTGTCCAGAACAATACGCAGCATAAACGCGGTTAGCTTAGATAATGTAGATAACGATAAATATATCGTGCATCCAAAAAACACGATAACACCAGAGCTCAACATTAGTTGCATCCCTAAAATCATGGCCTGTAACTCCAAAAACCACAACTCATTTTAGAGCAAAACTGATTTTATTTCTATAACAAATGCACTATACATAACAAATAATTAGATCCTTTATTGCAGGCAAGAAGAAAACTGTACAATTGACCATCTGAAACTGCAAATGGGACTAAAATCTTCTATCTTAAGATAGTTATCTGCAGCTAAATCTATAAGTACTCCTCTGTATATAAGTTAGATTATTCGTTTTTCCAGGGATAAAACGAAGACGCTTCATCAAGCTTTCAAGGTTTGTGGAATTATAATAGCTGGTAAATCTCTGATCCTATTTCCACTGCCCCAGAAAGAAGCTAAACAAAGACCCATTATAGCCATAGCAACAACCGAGCAAGCTGGAGAAACGGCTTGAGTGCTCCCGAGAAATTGAGTCGCAAGAAGTCCGGCTAGCGTTGAACTTTGCATTCCCGTGCACAGTGAAATTGTTCTGCACACATCTTCTTCTAACCTGTCATAGTTAATAATGCCATATGATCGATCATATATTCTTTATCAAAAATCAAGTTTTGAAATTTTGGATTTTGTAGACTTGAAAACTCAAAAATGGGAGCCAAGAATTGAACTCTAGTCGATCTAGTCTAAGGTGTTCGGATTCTTTATATGATTAATCGAGAAAGAAACTATGTAGTAAAAGGATACTTGCCTCAAAGGTTGAATTTTGGAGATCCAATAGCCCAAGGTGAATGCTAATGCATGAAACGATATTACAGGACCGACCAATTTTAGACCTTCTGCAGAAAGAATTTGGCTTCTATTTATAGCAAGAGGACTTCCAATACACATTGAAGTACAAATCATTGCAACAAACGGCATCAAAGGTTGCAGAACTGATACAACTGGTTTTGCATAAGAGTTAAGCACCAAACCAAGAGCCACTGGAGCAAGAACCACCTGCGAATTAAAAGCCAATTTCATGAGCAATAATGCAATATAACCCGAAAATTAATATATACCAAATCCAGCCAAAATGCAAAAATTAAGTATAAAACCTATATACATGCATAGGGTCCTAAACATGGATAAAAAAAAATCCACCATTTCAGTCTATAACATCGAAAAGTTTTTGTTTTTGAATAAGGGGTAATTCTAAACCTATTTGTTTTCCTTGACAATCTCTTATTTTTCTTAATTTAGTAATTTCTTCAGTGTTTCTTAATGTTTCGAAAATTTTCGAAAAACCTCCAACATTTTAGCTGACCGAAACATATACTAGAGAAACGAAATTTTGATCCATGGTCCTAAACTTTATTCTAGAATTGAAAGGCCCTGTCAGATTTCCTTTTATCGTATAATATATATTATATCCCTATCCATGTAGCATTTGAGTTTTCCAAAATCAAAATTGTTAATCACAATGGACTATGTCACATGAAAGATTGCGGTGAATAGGCTATCTTATACATAAAAAACGATATTTTGGAATGTATGAGAGTAAGAAAGAGCCCTCAAAAGAATATAAGAAGCCTTTGATACCTGTAGAATTGATTTTGACATGGCAATAGCATCAACGGGAACAACGGAGCCAATGAGAAGGCCCGTTAGAAGAGGGGTAATTAGAACCGAGGCAATAGTAGACGAGCTTGTCAGAAGGATGCTCAAAGCCACATCCCCTTTACTCAAGAAGCTCGCATAACTAGAGAGCTGGGCCCCAGCAACACATGACATTAGTACAAAACCGGTATAGAACATAGGAGACATCCCAAAAGCACGTGCCACAAGCACCCCAAGTGCCGGCTTGATCATATATTGCGCAATAAAGCCAATAGATAATGGTAAAGGTCTGCACCAAAAAAGAAAGAAATTGAGTAATTTGGACTGCCAACTAATCAAATTACTAAGTTAAATAGAAGAAGGTAAAATAACTGACCTCTTAAATGCTAGAGCAAAATCATCGATCGAGAGTTTAATTCCAATAGACAACATAATTCCCCCAAGTGCAGGAGCATACAAATCCTTTGACACCCTGCAGGTTCCCTCTATCATTTACAAAAACAAGAATCTAAAAAGTGAACACGCGTAACTAATCAGATGTAATGCAATTTCTTCAATATCCGGATATTATGCATTGAAAACATTCAATTTTTTTTTTACTAATTATCCATTAACTATGAAACTGATTTACTACTACCACAGCAAATCCTATGAAATGCATGTGCATAAGTAACATTAATAGCAGAAATAGAAAATAATACTAGTAAAAGATCTCCAATAGAGAAACATTTTTCACTGTTCAGAGTAGTTATAAACAAACATAATATTTTGTCAGTAAAGTAGTGAAGTATACTCTACACATAATATAAAAGCAATAGTCATGCTATAAAAGCTATTCACGATTAGAATATAGTATTGCTTCCTCTTGGATTATATTTATATTTTTCAATATCTCGAGATTCGAGAGAAAAATCTATGACCAAGGGCCCATATGTTTGGGTTTTCATCCTATAAACTCAAACAACAAACACAATTATGTTACTCGAGAATCAGGTTAATTCTTGATATTTGTTCCATTCTGAAACAAAAACCAGAACAAGCATAATTCTCAAATACACGAAAACTGAAAAAATCTCTAAACTCTCGCAGAAAACTCAAACAAAGACAAACGAGCTTGAAGAACATCACAGCAATACTAGCGCACCACAAATATTTTTCATACATTTGAGAACTCGTGCCAATAACTACCACCAAATGACTAATCAGAACAATCAAGAGATAGTATAAAACAGATAAACATCACACGAGTAAAATACATAAAAAAATATCAAAACCAAAAGAAAAATAATAAAATCAATACCAAGTGAAAGTTGAAGGCTGAGAAAGGGCGGCAGCTGCGGTGAGAGCCACCACAAACGGAAGCAGAGCAGACAAGACTTGAGAAGCATCAGATTTTTCCTCAAATTCCACTGCACCCCTGATGGGGTCCACACCAAATGAAAGCAGTGAGAAGTTGCCCTCTCTTTTATGTAACCCAACTTTCCCAAATAAAGGCGATGAAGTTGAGCATGCAACGGCAGAAAAAGAGCCCCCACGACTTGTCTTATAATTTCGTGAAATCCCTTTTCGAATTAAGGGAAAGGATTGCTTCATTAAATTTATTGAGTTTTTGGGGCAGGGTTTGGAGTGGAAAAGCAGAGTTTTGGGAGTAGTTTGGAGGGAAAGAAGTGGAATTGATGACATTATTGAAGTGGGTTTTTTGGCGGTAAGTATTGTAAATCTCGCCGGCGGAAAAGGTGTTTCCCGGCGAGGGAATGGTGGTTATGAATTTGAGGGGAGGGATAAGGGTAATCAATTAAGATATTTTAGTGACCTTTTTTATGAATCTATTCTTTCTTCTATTTTGAGAATTATAATTCATAATGAATAGAGAAAATCGATCTATATTATTATGTAGCACTACGAAGTATTGTACAGTTCACAAAAATATAGTAGTCTAATTTAACATTCATAGAGAGTATTTCATAATAAATAAACAAAATCATAGTTCGATTTCTCTTATGAATTAATAATTGTGCTTCTAGTAAATAATGACATTTCATTTAAAAGAGATTTATAGAAGACTCCGATGAAATTGAAAATTATCAAGTAAATATAACATACTTTGTAAACAGTTAGTTGATAGTGACTGGATTTGTATGTTTAATGATATTGCGTGTTTACATATTCAATTTATGACTATAAAAAAGGGTAAAATGCAAAATACTTCTAGCTGAGCTACTTTTTGATCGGCATATATTATTCTATTTACAACACACGTTTTACGTTAAAATTTTGTTAGAAAAAAAGCCTCTTGTTATCAATTTATGAGCTCATTAATTGTGACCATTTGCAAATTAAGGAGATTGTATGGGTTATTACTTATTATCAACTTTTTTATATTTACAAGGGAGAGGGGTTGTTAAATTTTAAAAGTCAACATTTGTGTTTCCGTTTCATGTAAAAAATAGTGTATAAGTTATATTTGTCATTTTCCCCCGTAATTATGAAATTAATTACAATTAGAGTGAGTAAAATACAGTTGTTTTCTCGAAGAAGGGTAATGTTTTGTTTTTATTTTTTATTTTGACCCTAAATGTTTTTTACTTGTTAACATATAGTACTACTAAAGAAAATAACACAAAAAGATTTCTACCAATTAAAAGTAATGGGGAGGGTATTTTTATATTTCCCTCCTAGAAGTACCACCGGGGACCATATTTAAGTCCAAATTAGTAATGCAGTTGAAAATGAATTTAACTAATTGATCAAACATGAAAGCTCGAAATGCTATTCTCCTTCTTTTTTTCAAATAAAAGTTTGCAATTGTTTATTTGAGGTAAGCAAAACCTTTTTTGTAGTGGTTTACTCACTTAAGTTTTATTAATAATTTGATTTATTTATTGACGAATATCAACCATGAATTATGCTACTATCCTCATATCTTGTATTTGAAATATCCATCCAACAAATTACAAAAAAGTAAATAAAAAATCCATCCAACAGAATTAGCTCCAGTAATTCTTGAGACAAATCCCCCAGTGAATAAGAACCAGGTCTACCATGATTAACTTTCAACACTATACTATTTCCTAAAAGGTCTGTCATTTAAAACTACAACTTAACTAGTTCACAGAATATGACTTCTTTCTTTTGTGGCTGAAAAATGGTCTAATCTTATTTTGAGGATTTTTTATGTGCAAATTCCCCATTTCTGAAAGGCCATGTTTGGAACTTGAACTTCAGTGAAGAAAATTACATAGAGAAGCCGTTGTTCTATCGTGTCATGCAAATATTTTACACACTAAAATTCAAGAACCAACGATAGCCTTAGCTTTATATAACAACTCCTTTCAGAACAAACCTAGTATGCATTTCATAAAGATCGATTAGTATTTTAGAACATCATTAGAAGAACGTCATTACACGAACAACTCTCGTGTAGTCTCACAATGTCATGCTAGTGGCTAACACACACACACACGCAAGGTGATGAAAAGTGACCATCAAAACTGGACCACTGGTGCTGGACTAAGTAAGTGACCACCACTATGAAAAAAAAAGCAACATAGAGATAAACTCAATATAAGAGGTACAACTAAATGTTTCTCTAATGGTTTCCATTCTTACCACTTCCCCAAATTGTAGCATTCACTGTAGTCAAAATAAACTCAGAATTAGTATGCTCATACATAGGGGAAAGAAAGAAAGACTACCAAATACTACTTGCAACAAATACAAATGGAAAAAGAACCCCTTTATTCCTTATTTTGAAATAGTATGTATAACTACACAGAGACAATCTATTCAACAAATTTTGTGTTTATATCTCCATATTCATTATCAATTTTCGAATAGTAACAAACTTCTACAAATAAGGTCACCTGGTTATCCCGTGTGATCATCTCTCCTGTTTTCAAGATCCAGACGACTTCTGCTCTTTACCAAACAATCACTTAATTCCTTTCAATTGAATCTGTGCAGTTGTATCAAGAATAAGAGCTTGCACTGACAACTGAGTTGACTCGACACTGTACACACAACCGCACACACTATAGAATGAAGAAATACGATCTCTAGAACTGTACATACAAGAATTTGAAATCCGTAAAGTGATTGAGCTATAACGCATCCTCTTCCTCTGCAAAAACTATAATGATGTTGTTCTTGCAACATTATTCTGATCAAACTCAAATCGAAGCTTCCCGGACATAATCTGCATAAAAAATGGCATACCAATCATAAATCACACTGCATTTAACATAACTCAATAATGTATACCCTCTTAAAACTCCAAAATTTGTGAAATTTTAGCAAGAAAAATAGCTATGTAAATACCATATCAAGCTTTCTTGTAGATAGTTCATATGGAGTAAATTACTTTTTAACTCAAAAAAGATTCAATCCTTTTCCACCTTTCATCTACTATTATTGAACCCACTACTTCTCATTCCTTATTCTAACATCAAATTAACCCACAACATTGCATATATTCCAATTATGAATGAAAATCTAATCAAGCTTCTCAATACTTGACTCGAGCTCGTTCAATAAACGCTCGTTTGAGCTCACTTCGTTATACTTATCAAACAAGCTTGGAACAAAAAAGTTCATACAACACTTTTGAAGCTCAGTTTGAAGTCGACTCGATAAGCTAAAAAGTGGAAAATATATGTAAGAATATCAAGGAACTCGATACTCGGCCCCAACTCGTTCCATGAAATGTCGTTCAAACTGGTTCTTTTATCAGTCAAACCAATCTCAAACACAATTTCAAGCTTCATAAATTTGAAATCAAGTTTGAACAAATGTTTCACTAGATACTACTCAGACCTGTTTACACCTCTAATCCTATCTATCTCAATCTCAAACTCAAAATCAAAAGTCCCAGAATAAATAAATCAAAAATAAAATAAAAATACGTCACAACTTCATTAGTGCCAAGAACTAAGAAGGAACAGAAAATAAACCTTTGAAACAGTCTCAACAACATGCCTCCCATCCCGAAGATCCGGACCCGGACCCGCCAAACAATCCCTCGGAGTTTCAAAAGAAGACAATGAAAATTGCTTAGAAACAACGCCCACATCAAAGTAAATCAACCCGGAACTCGGAATATCGACCCGGATTTCAATAACAGGAAACCACAAAAACAAATCCTGGGCCGTAACACCGGTCAGACCATCGATCTGGCCGAAACGAAGTGTGCCTGAAACATTTCTATCGTAGTGCAATTCATTCTCGAACTTAGCATTACAAGCTCGATCTAAGTTCACCTCGAAATTTCCGGAACTATCTAAGCTGAAATTGCTAATCCCTTTTGGGAGTAAGCCCATTGGTAACCCGTGTTGCTTTAGGACATCGTATATGGATGAATCATTAGAAGCTAGAACCATTGATGAAAATATTAATACAGAGGATAGGTGTATGAGAAAATGGTGTAGCGATTGCATTTTTAATTAGCTTTTTAATTTGTGGGTTGTAACATAGGAGAGTTTTCTGGTTTAGGGTTTATGAACTTGACTGTTAGGAAAGAAAATTGGGGTGGAGGTGAAGGAGAAAGGAGAAGAAGTAGAAGAAGTAGAAGGGAGAAGGTGCCAGTTAGGATACAGAGGGGATTGGGAAGGGGATTAGGAGAATGATCAATTATTGGTAGTGAAGGTGGATGTGGATCCCCTTCTTTGTATCTTGGTTTTCTGGTGTTGCGGGTGTATTGGGCTGGCCAATGGGACTTGACGTAGCAAGGGTAAATAGGGGATTTAACGTGGGGGGAATATTCTGTAGCACGTGTTGGATTTGTCGAGTGGGAAACAATTGACGAATAGGGGAGTGTTGCGACGCGCGTAGTCGGAGAGTGAGTGAAAGAGGAGACTGCAGATGAAATGCATGGAAGATTTTAGCAACAAGTACAATAGATGGAGTAAGAGAGAATTCATTTGAGCAAAGCGTGAATTATTTTTATTGGGAAAAATGATGATAATATTATTTTTTAAGATGTGAATATATTATTATTATTACATCAAATATTATATCGAATCGAAACTTTACATTGATATCAAAGTAAACTAATTATTAGTATTAAACTAGAGAAATGTTGGTATGAAATTAAAGAAAATATTCACATTCTTGGGTGTTACCAAATTATGTTGTGAATTTTTTGTTGCATCAAATTCTCTTGTACTTTAAAATGTATGCCTAAAATTCTCATTTTTTAATGTTTGCACAATACTGTTTTGTACTTTAATTATATCAAGGCGGAATTTAGGCAATTCAATTAAAAAATAACCGTGTTAATAATTAACGGAGATATAGAGTTTTATGCAGGTTTTTGAAAGTACAAGAGAGTTTGCTGCCAAACAAAAAAAAATTTGATAGTTTTGTGCAGGTTTCGCATGACACATGTAGTATCGTGTATTTACCTCATTCTACAACACAAATCAAACTAACTTGCAACAATTTTCAATGGATATATTTTTGGAGCTCGACTCTACCCGGAATTGATAAATTAAAAATTGACAAAAATATATAATAATATCAAGTTACTCAATATTTAATTTGAATTGATAAAATCATTCGAGATTGATTCATTTAACAATCAAACTAAGTTCAAATACAATTTAAGCTTGATACAAATTCCAAACAAATTTAATAATAATAATCTATTTAAGTGATATATATTAAATAATTTTTCTATCTGATTTCTTAAACTTTTAAATCAGTAGATCCCAAATTAAATAGGCCAGGGAAGGAAGCTTTTGAGTCTGTATCCCCATTCCCCAAGTTGAGAATAAAGTCAACTTATTCTTTTACCAAATTGATTTATTTGGTATTTTATATAACCGAATAAATCTATTTTTTTTATATATAATTTAATACTTCATTAAAAAATAAACATCATACAAAAGGTTCAATGAAATCAAAGATGGAATAATCACCCTCACAAAAAACATTACAAGGAATTAAATTAAAAGGGATCGTAGACGACCAATCTGAAGCAAAAGCTCACGAAGCTAGGTTGTGGGCGGCGAAGTTAGAACCACGGGGAGAAAATCGAAACTTCCACTTAGGCCAACATACCCAGAAGTTACGGATTTCCAAGATAAGACCACGAGACTCCCAATCCGGTTCCTTAAGACGGTTATTTATATCACAAACAACTTGAGCGCAATCACTTTCAAAGACCGAATAAATCTATTCGGTTCGTAAAACTATTAGTAACCAATATTACCAACATTTCATAATATAAAAGTTCACTTTAACTCAAATGCAAATCCTAAATTTTCAAATTCGAAGTTAGTACATGCGACTTTTTTGAGGCTTTTTACTAAATTCAAAAATTTGTCCAAACTATTTTTAAATCTTGACCTTAATTAATTAAAATCGTACTAATTTGATTATAATGAATAAAATCAATCGTCATTCAAAGAAAAAAAAAAAGGTGCATTTCAACCAGTGATAAAAGTTACACTTATTGATTTTGGCAATTGGTTGTCGACTTAAAATAAGTGACGAATGTACCTTTTACTGTGTGTAAAGAGTTTTTGTTTATATGTACCGAAGGATCCAAGAGATATTTTTAGAGTTTTATGAGATTGGGGTAAGAAGGAATAAAAATCCAAAATTTCTAAACGTGCACTTGTATCTATCATGTATATAAATTCGGGGAAATTGCATGTGAAGATGGGCCTGGAATAATCATAATTATGAAGAATTTGTCTTGGCATCAAATAATTTGCGCCCAAAACGATTCTCTCTTTGAATATATATATATATATATATATATATAAAACAGATCATAATTGTTTTGTTTAATACTTTAGGAAGGATTTGGATTATTGAATGGTTGAGATATTAGTCCTGCCAAACAAGGGCCATTTAAATTCTTTCATTTTGATTTTATAAATAGGGCCAACTATATAATTACTGAATTAATTAATTTGTTTAAATTTGTCACCTCAGATGAATGCGCAATTGATGGTTAACTGGATATCATACTCGATTTAAAATGACTTTTCAACACAAAACGGCACAGCCATGTTGTGGCCTTTATTTGTTTAAAGATAATCAACTTATTGACCTTGAAAAATTAAGAAAAATGTTTGGTAACATCAGAAAGAGAAAAACAATGGTTCAAAAGAGTCGATGCATATCTTAATTTTTTAGAACATTTTAGAGATTAAATTTTTTAGTATATATCCTTACAACATTTAAATTATTCACAATAAAAGTTCAACGTATTGTTATGTGATTGAAAACACATTACGATGCATATTGAATTATAAATGCCGAATTATAAGACATGTGCAAGTATGCATATTGTTATGTGATTGACAAACACATTACGATGCATATTGAATTATAAATACCGAATCATAAGACATGTACAAGTATACTTACTTTTATATATTAATCGAATTTTGCTAATCCAATTAGCGAGTATAATTACCCATCAATGTCCAAATATTTACTAAGAGAGCCTTAAATTTCTATTTAGTATTTTTATTCATTTTATGAATAGAAATCCTAGCTTGAATTTAATTTGATTGTACCAATATTATGGGTATTCATATACATTTGATTCGAATTATTGTTGGTTCATTATATCTAAGAATATATTAATTGACAAATTACAACACCACCCCTTGAGTTTAGTCAATTAACCAAAAACCCATCAAATTTCATGAACACCCCTCGAGTGATGTGTATATGTAATTGTTCCTTCAATTAACAATGAAGGCTTTGCAAGGGCTTTTATCGCAATGATATAGTTTGTCCAAATAAGTTAGCATGCTTAAGACATGGTTAGTGTGTCCATTACAATTCACAAAGAACATGTTTTTCCATTAATTACCAATGTTTTATTATTGTCTTGCATAGGAAGATATACTTGATGACTTTAGTGCATAATTTATTCTCGCCATACAATTTACTAGTAAAAATGTTGAACATAGATATAGGAGTATTATTTAAGATAAATATTTATTAACTTATTTGAGTTAGAAATATGATGCGAATACAATTTAGAACTTATCATTTATGAATCTTACCTAGATCTTCTAAAACTAATTTAATTTTACTAAGTGAAGAAATTTGTTATTTGTGGATTGCCAATAAGATCTTCGCCTAATAATTTTAATGATTTTGGCCCTATCAGTTTGCTAATGGCATTATGAGGCTTCAAATGTTTAAGACCATGAATTTACTAAATCATGACAATAGTCCATTTCAATATAAAAGTGGATCAATTATTTAATAATTATCATTTTAAGTCCAAGTGCTAGACATACAATTTTAAGACCTTGCAAAAGCCTCACTTATGATTTTGTTCAGAAACTAGGATCAATTCAATCACAAATTTGAATCCACATTTTTTAAATTGAACTAGAAATCGGATTGCCGTAGTTAATGATAAAGCTAAGAGGTCATGTATTTGACTTTCACCAATGTGAATATATTCCAATCTCACACAAAAAAGAATAAAAAAAAGTGAATATATTCCTAGTTTACTAATAGTGTGATCCACTCTATTTTTTATTTTTTTTTGGTTTGGTTTTATTTTACAAGAGTTTATTCTTTTTAAATACGCGTCAAACATATAACACGAAAATCTCTATCAATATGAAGTTAAAGCTAGCTAATCTATTTTAGTAGACCAATCACTCTGAATTAATGAATAGTATGAAACGTTGCTTGTATTTTTATTCTCTTATATTAATGGGCTTGACTAGAATAATTTTGATTTACAAAACTTATGGCCCATTACTTTTAGTGCCCTAGCCCAATCTATTTTAGCGCTTTCCACACTCTATATATTCGTCGTCCTCATTCATACACCCTATCTATCTCTACTTTCTTTGCTATGAATTCTCTCTCTCCCTCTCTCTCTCTCTCTCTTTCCTGTATGCAGTTTTTTTTCTTTTGATTAAATAGATGAAATTACTGAAAGCAAGTTCAGCTTCTTGATTGGATCTAGTTGAATCGATCCAGCCAATTATTTATTATAAAACTTGCGATAATTACTTGTCAGTATCACTCGCCTGAATCTGAATTTATTTGTGATTTTTCAGGCCCTTATATTACTGGCAAATTTCTTCATCTGATTTTTATAAATTCTCAGATTTGCAGAAATAGTTTTTATTTTTATTTTTTATTTTAATGCAAACGCACTCTGTCCCTTGACCGTTTTAAATGTTTTGAGGCAATTTCTTCGTTTGCTAAATTAATTTTCTAATTTTCCAATTTACTCGTCCAATTGATCTTTCAATTTTATGATCTATTTGGGCACATGGTTGGATTATATTATTTTGGATAATTTGGTTCTCGGCATTTTTGCATAATCTTGTTTTCATATTGGCAAAATAAACAAATAATGATTTTTGCTATTATTATAATACTACAGCAAAATGCTATTAAAATGTAAGCTGTCTCAGTATGTAGATTTGTAATTTAGAATTCAAACTAATAATATTAGGAATGCATTTTATGTAAATATGACCATCTATGTTTTATTTTAGGATTAATTAATCTATTGTTTAAACTTTAAAATTAACAGGAATCAAATTGCCTTTGAGAGAACTGGGTGCGCCTTTATACTGTGGTCCTTGTGTTCCGTTGCGGGCATATATTAATTGTTGAAGCCCTTTCCTATAGCGAAGAGTAATCATTTCTATTTCTCTTTGTTCTGGCAAAGGGCCTCACATTTAAAAACAATATAAATAACAAGAGTTAAGATGAGTAATTCGTCAAAATAACCTTCCAAGATGTTTAAATTCAAAAAATGATCAGTTCAATTTTTCCTTTGTTTCCCCTTAAATTTTATAATTATTATTAATTATACCTAAATAAATTACATTATACTCTTATAACTTTTTAAACTTTTAATTTTAATTATAATTGAAAAAATTTCTTATTTCAACCACTCTTCATCATCTTCTTCACTATTCTACCATCTCCACCACCACCATCACCATCTTCACTACTCCACCATTAACATTACTTTCACTCACCACCACCACCTCCCTAAATCTCTAAATTCCACTTTCACTCACTTTGACTCATTGCTTGGCCGCCACAACCACCGTCCTAAATTATATCAAAATGTCCCAAAATTCAAATCTCTAAAATTCTTCAAATTTTCACCCAAATAATGAGGCTAGGGGTTGTGAAGAATCGAAATTGACTTCAACAAATGTATTACAACAAGAAGATTCAAAATTTGTGAGCAATTTTATTTTTTTAAATCCTAGATTGAAATTCTTCAAATTTCCGCCGTCGTCTGCCTTTGCTCGTCCACCTGTTATAGGCTAGGTGCACGGGCGCAGATAGGCAGCCTGCCTGCGCAGGCAGGCTGAGATCGTGCGCCTGTCATAGATAGAAGCACAGGTGCAGGCAGACGGCGGCGGAAATTTGAAGAATTTTGATCTAGGGTTTAAAAAAAACAAAATTACTCACAAATTTTGGATCTTCTTGTTGTTTTGTTGGAATTTGTTGAAGTCGATTCTTGTTCTTCACAACCCCTAGCCTCATTATTTGGGTGAAAATTTGAAGAATTTTGGATATTTGAATTTTGAGACATTTAGATATAATTTAGGGGCGGACGAGCGGTGATGGTGGTGGTGGTGAGTGAAAGTGGGATTTAGGGTGGTAGTGAGTCAAAGTGAGTGAAAGTGGGATTTAGGGTGGTGGTGGTGAGTGAGTGATGTTAATGGTGGAGTAGTGAAGATGGTGGTGGTGGAGTAGTGAAGAAGATGATGAGGAGTGGGAAAAAGAAGAAGATTTTTTCAATTGTGGTTAAAATTAAAAGTTTAAGAAGTTATGGGAGTATAATGTAATTTGTTTGGGTATAGTTAATAATAATTATGAGATATAAGGAATAAAAAAAGGGAAAAATTTGAACAGGTCATTTGTAGAATTTAAACATCTTGGAAGGTCATTTTGACGAATTCCTCGAGTTAGATTAGTCGTCTTTTCTTTTTTTTTTAAAATTTCAAATTAGTGCTGATGTATGATTTTTCAGCTGAAAATGAAAAATTATGGGATATACAATATCCAATATTTTCACAATTAATTAATCAAATTTAGATTTGGCTTGTACAAAATTTAATAAAATATTGAAAAGATAAGAATTGTTGATAGATATATAATAAATAGTTAATGAAAATTTGCATAAATTCGAAAATATTGTTATTATTAGATACACAATATGTTAAATTTTAAGTAGTGTTAAGTAGGAAGATATTCATATCTAGATTTGATTGAAATAATAAACAATGAAGTAAGATTTATATTTTTTGTTTAATTGAAGATTTAATATGATTTAGTATCAATTTAATATATTTTTCATTAAAAGATACAAATAAACTAGGTAAAGTATTTTTTTGGTTTTTCAATAGTTTAATCTCTTTCGAGGCTTGTTGGACACATTAAGTGGGTATTTTTTCTGCAGAAATTTGAAAATGAGTCCGCTATAGTATGATATATTGGAATTTTTATTACAACAATGAGTCTTTTGGTGGTTCTCAAAGAAATATGGGTGCTTGTTTAAGTTGAATTGATTAATTTTTGTGGTGCGGAGAATTTAAGATATTATACAGTATCTAAAACTTGATTATTATTGTCAACTTCATATTTATACAAAGTCGTGGGAGATCATTAGTGATGTTAAAATATTAAAGGATATAGTAAAAATATAAAAATATAGTAAGAGTATATAATTTATCATGAAATGAAACAGAATCTCAATTCTAAGATTTTCCGGACATAGTGGTTGCCTATACGGCTCTAGAGTATGCAGCATATGCTTGAAAACATGGCATCCATAATATTGCCGTCCATGGACTCATGAATAAGACTTAAAAGTAACAAAATCAAGATGAGTAGGACCAAAATATAAAGATGAAATAGTAAATTATGTTGGAAATCGTAAAATTGAAGGAATAATATGTTATGAAAAGGTATTAAGAAAAACAAGTTACTTGATCAAAATTTGATCCAAAATGTGTTCAGATTTGTCTCAAATAACTAGTCATAAAGGTAACTACAAATTTGAAATTGAAAAGGAAAATGAAGAAATTTAACGTTGAAAATGAGCCCATTTCAAAAAGAAGCTTTTATTAATCTTTATTTTGATCTGATCTATCAATTCTTAGTATTTCAGAGCAAGTTAAGCACCTAGACAGTTCATCATTGTTTTTATTAGATCCTTTTACCATCAGTTATTGATGAGGCTTTGTCTAAACGACAAACCTGAAGTGTCAAGATTTTAAATGTTTCAACTTTCACTCAAGTCTGGGTATTTGTTCTGTTTCCTAGTAAATAGATTATAATTTATTCAGTGTAATAGTATATTATACTTAATTGACATTTTAATATGGCGATGAAATTTCTCATTTCAATCAATTTTTTTAATATAATATTCAATTATCAGTATCATTTATGTTTCCAATCAATAATGTTATTTATTATATGCATTATATGTAGGCAAAATTATTGACTATTGATTGTGATGTTGTCATATTCTGAAAATAAATGTTCTGATATTTTAGTCCCCAAGTTTAGAAAACTTTCCTAGTTTATAGACTTGATTTATTAACTATCATGGACTTTGTTGTCTCATAATTGATCATTGCACTGTACTTATGTATTTCTCACTCAAATCGATTTTTATCAAATTTTAATTATTTAAATGATAAATTTAATACACTCTAATTTAAAACGGAGGGAGTATGACCCATCCAAGTTAAATAGGAATTTCTCGGACTGCGTATTACTTTCACCATATTTAATTGTTTTTGTTTTGAACATATCCGGTTTTAGTAAGAATTTTTCCTATTAATATTTGTAAAATTTAAAGAATTATTTAATTTTATTGGTAAGTTCCTTTATTTGGAAGAGTTTTTTGCTTTATTTTGGAGCTTTGGTTTTGAAAAAAATAATTATGGCAGTAGTTTCGATAAAACATTATGGCAGTAGTTTCGTTTGAGTTTTATGAATTTTGTTAAATTTTATTTGAAAGAGTTCTGACTCAATTTCGAAACTTCCAAAAAGGATTTCACAATGTTAATATAAAATATATTTTTTCCATTTTTAGTGGATTTCCCAGATTTCCCTCCACTTTTTTCTCGCTACGCGTATATGACGTTCCTTTTGGCTGCAAAATCACAAAGCTAACGTGCATGCATCAACCTACATGCATGAAAACCACATTCTCCCATTCTTGATTTAAAGATTTAATCCCAAGATGATCCTAACCTAATTTCCCTTAATTAATCTCTCTATCTTCATAATTCCCCTCTTCATTATTAATTTTGCAACGTTTAGGAAATTGATCGCTTTGAATTGCCTGCCTTAATTAATGAAGAATCTCCCTTAATTATTCCTCTCCTATTTATTTCCATCCCCAAAATCGAAAAACAAAAACAGGATAATTAATCCAATTCTTCAATCTACCAAAAAAAAATACTTAATTCGTCTCAATTGGCATCAATCACCTTTTCCAATCAGTTAACTTCGGAAAAATAGATGGATCCGGCAGAGCTGAGTCGATTATTCTCAATGTTCGACAGAAACGGCGACGGTAGAATTAGCCGTAAGGAATTAAGCGACTCACTCGAAAAGCTAGGGATTCACATACCTGAAAAGGATCTGATACAAATGATCCAGAAAATCGACGCCAACGGCGACGGATACGTGGATGAGGAAGAGTTTGGGATTCTGTATTCCGCGATAATGGAGGATGAAAACAGAGGAAGCGAGGAAGACGATATGCTTGAAGCGTTCAATGTTTTCGATCAAAACGGCGACGGATTTATAACCGTGGAGGAATTGCGGTCGGTTTTGGCCTCCCTTGGATTGAAACAGGGGCGGACCATCGAGGATTGTAAAAGGATGATCCTGAAGGTGGATGTTGATGGAGATGGAAGGGTTAACTTTGATGAGTTCCGGCAGATGATGAAGCGCGGCGGATTCGCCGCCTTGAGTTAGTAAAAGATTTGACTTGACTCCACATCCTTTCATTCATTATTTCGGTGTTGGTAAATTTGTTTTCCTATTTCTGAATCTCGTTTTGGGGGTTTTGTCTGTGTAAATCAAATATTATTGTCTGTTGTTTAATTTGCTAAAGAGGAATGGGAATGTGTGAATGAGATTTACAATTTTTCAGGTTTGTTCTTCATGTTGCTTATAAAAAATTCAATGTTTCCAATTCGTCAATCGGCTGCATGATTGGTGCTAGCTGTTTTTTGTGCGTTAATCGAGCATTATTTTTTGGCTTGTGTAACTTAATTTGTTGATTGGGGTTTATGGTTAAGAATCAGATCAAACACTGCCAAATTCAATTTGAATTCAATTATCCATTGCAGGATTGAATCCATTCAGATGTCAATGCTTATCAAATGGAATGATTAATGAATTCAATTGGTTGCTTCGTTCACTCGATGTCACTGTTGCACTCTTTGTAAGGCAAAGGATGAAATACACAAGAGTTTAGAGGTCCACTAGGAAGAAATTACAAACGTTTACTTTCTTTTCCCCAACGGATCAAGAGAAATAATTGAAGAAGGCTAGGTTGTGTTGTATTCATCTCTATTGCAATTGTGGGTGTATGTTACATTTATATTTTTACGTAAAATTACTTGTTTTTTACCGTTTATGTTTCATACTATAGTCAAAACTCACCAATTCTCAATGGAGCAATTGTTGAAAAATGTTTATTCAGTGATTCCCTTGTGACACTTGAGTTGTTGTACAACTTTAAAAATTTGAATTGCATTGACACAATAGTTTTAGCATATTGATATGCGGTTGATCCTACAACTGATATTAAAGCTAAGGTTGTGCATTCGAATCTTAAAAGGACAATTGTTCATAAGAGTAGGGGCTTTAAACATGGAGATACACTATTAAAACGAGATATTTGGCTATTACTGAGTGATGACCATTGAGTTTTTCAACTTAAATATGAGAAATGGGTAAAATTAAAAAAAAAAATTACTTTGAAAATCCATACATACCCAATTAATTTGAAACAAAAAAAAATTGACAAATGCACCAATTAATATAAAACGAAGGGGGAGCAGTAAATAGGAGTACTAATTAAAATAGGGACATTCTTACTTAGACCTGGTCTAGGAGATTTTTCTAAACCTTGTAGTTGAAAAATACTCCACATCATCATTGTGAGAGCAACACATCATCACAATTAATGATGTGGTATTTTTTCAACCACCATGTCAGGTCTAAGTAAGAATTTTCCATTAAAATACTAATATAAATTATAAAGAGGTAAATCAAATAAACCAGGACAAAAACGTTTTCAGTGCACAGTAGGTGAAAACGTGACAACCCTTCTAACAGTTTCGCGGCCCCCTAAACAGCAATCTCACCACCCAAACAGCGAGGTGTCAACAGCCAGTTCTGTTCAACCCAGAAGAATACTCCCCAGTAAGTTCCGTTTACTGTTTTAATTGAACTCTAATTCAACTGCAAAACAATATGCACTTTCTGTTTCATCATATCATCAGATAAAAATATTCAATTTCTTCTCTGTGAACTTTACTTTGGATTATCAAATCAAGAAGAGGAAAAAAAAAGGATTTATGAAATGTTGAGCTGTTTTTGATGAATTTCAATTCACGCTGGAAATTAAGTATTACATTTCTCTACTTGAATACTACTAATTGGTTGAAGCTAAATTAGTACTAGTTACAGTTTTCTTGACTTTTAACTAGGCGACATAAAAAAATTCAGGTTTTAAAGATCATCTAATTTGAAGGAGTTTAAGACATGATATTTACTCAAAGACCCCCTTAATTAAAGTAATTATGAAAGGAATTTGACTCTTTGACACCACTTTTGCTCCCTTTAACTCGACCCTCCATCTGTGCCTGCTATCAAGATCTATTTTTATTTGTTGGGTCGTTCTTCTTTGTCTGTTTCTTGATCTATCCCACATCGATAATATGGGATATTTCTGAGGTTTAGTTCTTAAGGTAGAGTTCTAGGAAAATTAATATCAGAGTTGCTGTCGGGGTTGTGGAGTGCTGTTAAATGTTATGATTGTAGTTGCTGATACGGGCCCAGGATCCCACGTCGAGATATAGGATATCTTAGTGGGTTTTATTTGGACTAGGACTCTCCCACTTCAATGGTTAACTTTTGAGTTAAGAGTTTTCTCCAAGAATCATAATACAATAGCTTTTGGTAATATCTTACTAGGTCATTCTGCATTTCTTGACTATATTGACAAAAAAGAAAAATGGATTTTGTGCAGTGGATGGAAACCAAAGCACGGGTAATGAGGCAGGAATGGCGGGAAATTTAAATGGAAATGATTTAGCAGCTGGTGTTGTAGGCCCTTCTGATTCGGAGCCATACATTGGTATGGAATTCGATTCTGAAGAAGCTGCCAAGGTATACTACGACAGATATGCAAAACAAACGGGGTTTATTATGAGGGTTGACGCTTTTAGACGGTCAATGCGAGATGGTAATGTAGTTTGGCGAAGGCTTGTGTGTAATAAAGAAGGTTTTCGCAAGTGTAGATCCAAACCAAGTGAAAATCGAAAACCAAGGGTGGTAACTAGAGAAGGATGTAAAGCAATGTTAGTTGTTAAAAAAGAAAATATGGGAAAATGGGTTGTTACAAAATTCTGCAAGGAGCATAATCATCCGTTGGTTGTTGCCCCGGCTAATTCCCGCCGAAGTTCATTGCTAAATCATACTCCGGTATGTTTTTATTTATTTGTTTTTATTTATATGTATTTCTGGTATATGAAACAACTTTTATGAACTCAAATATACCTTTTTACCAGATCAAATTTGTAAGAATCGCACGATTTATCTATAAGTGCGATTCGTGCTATATATACAAAAGCTATATATTCCACTTTATTGATAATGGATGTTTGTGTTGTATAGATTTATTAGACCGATTGTCATTTTCTTTTCACAATTATTCAATTTTGTCTCCTTTTGCGCATGATGAGCATTTTGTGGTTGTATGTTTATTACGTGAAGGAAACATCAAACATCGTTTATGCATCTTATAGGCTTCAATTTTTTTTAGCTTATGGAGGAATTACTCAACCTTATTAATTTTCTAAAGAGAATCTTAAGAAACAATACCATAGGGGAGTTGTTTTGTAACAATGACTAGGTGAGATTATTTTATTTTAATCAACTTTTATCTTATGTTTCAGATAGTAGTGTTGATAAATAAAGTTGTTCGACCTTTATTCTAGTGTTAACCCCATCACTTTTAGGTCCTATCATAATCTCCATTACTAACAAGTTTACGCGGTGATGTTTGCCTTATTTTACTAATTTTTCTCTAATATGTGCTTAAGACACTGCTACAGTGCTCAAATTATTTTGAGCACGGATTTTTTCTGGCCCAAGTGTATCTTGTCTTTACCACGAATTATTTTCCTTGAATACATTAAAAAATTATATTATCTCATTCGTAATGAAATAAAATAATAGCTCTTCGCTTCCACAAAGCAGTGTAATAAACTTGTCATGTGATTTGTCACTCTCCTAGAAGTGTTATCCAATCACAAGACATGTGAACTGCACTTCCTGTATGAATATTTTTGGTTCTGCCAAATATGATGTTTATGCATATTAGAATAGCCGAGGAAAAGAAATGATAGGTCTTACTTCGATTTGTCTTTGAGCTATGTTTCTATTAGATATCAATTTGTTTCTTTTTTTGCAATGTTTCAATTACTTAAAAGGTTGAGTCTTCTTTACATTAACAGTATTGTCATGGTTTATTTGAAGAAATCAAAATTGTAAGTGCAGATTTTGTTGTCTACTCATAATGTGGGATAAAAACGTTAATTTTGTTGGCAAATTTTCAGGATGAGAAAGCTATGAAAATCCGGGAATTGACAGCTGAATTACATAGAGAACGAAGAAAATCTGCAGCTCTCGAAGAACAGCTCAATAGTATTTTGAAAGATATTGAAGAACATTCGATACACCTATCGAATAATATTACTAATATACTACAAAGTGTGAAAGAAATTGAATCGAAGAGGATATAGTAGATGTCTTTCACTATTTTTGTACATCTTATTTGATTAGCTAGTAACTCATTCTCTCTGTTGTATGTAAGCATTATAATTTTTTTGTACAAAAATATAATATGGGTTCACCTTGAATTGAAGTATGAAAATCAATTTCAATTTGTTAAAGGTCTCTGGAATTGTTTGATGTTAACTAGATAGTATAATGTTATAGCGATTCAGTAGTAGATGACATGACAGCCACCATTGAATTGAATGTGGTTTTGATGAAATTGTATTGCTACTTGTGACATTTACATTTATGAAATTTGGATATAAAACTAGATATATATGCATGACAGAAGATTATGTAATTAGAAACATTTCTCTAGAAAACGCACATTACATAATTGCATGTTTTGATAAAGAAACAAAAACCAATATGATGAGAAACTCTTCAAGACATTCAAAACTACTCAACTAACTTGTTAGAGATCAAAACGTCATTTTCATGCTCGATCTCTCTCAGTTCAGTCTGAAAAATGTCATATCTAAAGCACTGTACGGTTTACATCCTAACCAAATAATACTACGATAAATCTTAACCAAAACCATAAATTTTCCACACAATTCAGACCATCAAAACAGGAGATAAGAATGAGATTACAGAGGCACTTTGACATCGCGCTTCCTCTTAGTTGGCCTGTTGATTACGCTGGGTAAGAAAAGACTATCCAAGCACACACGTGCTCTCCAAACCTTGTATTCTATACAATTGGAATCATGTTCAAATTCTACATGATTTTCACCAAACTTGTTCTCTTTGGTGTCATAGACAACAAACTTTGAACCATCCATATTAAGAACAATATTGCCTTCATTGGTCAAACATAACGGCGTAACATTTCCGATCCCAAACCATACTGGCACATCCTCAATATTTAGTAATTTTGTCCAGGAACTACAGTCACCATGCTCTTTCATCATCCATATCTCCATAATATTATACACAAATGAATTGCGATACAAACACAACTTCCCTCTCAAATCAGTCAAACCAAATACAGAATTGATATCCAAACTCTCCGGATGAGGCAACGTCTTGAACTCATCATCTCTAGGATCAAAATACTGAATTTCATAAGCATGCTTCCTATAATGTTTGTGTGGTGATCTCGGGTAAGAGTGCATGGTAGTTGTTCTTGCTCTGTTATCATCAAAACATTCAACAACCCAATGTAGAGCTCCATCAGCTAAAATCCCGGGACCTGTTATATTTAGAGGATCAGAAGAATCTTTCTCGATCCAAGAATTGTTTTTACAGGAAAAAACGGCATAGCCGTAGAAATAATCAATAAACCAAATGAACTTGTAATCATCATTGGATGCATCATAACAAAGCCCGGAAGTTTCATAGGTTTTACCAATCGGATACGGGCACATAAATTCTGTGTATGCTCTACTGGATGGATTCCATAAAACACACCTTTTGTCAAAACTTGAACGAAGTACGAAAACACCATCACAGGAACCTAAGACACGGGCTCCGCGATATTTTTTCAAGGGAAATTCCACTTCTTCTATTTGAAAACTTTGGTTTGTTAATCTAACTCGAGAAAATGTTGAAGATCCATCTTTTGGCATGCACAGAAATAAGGTTGAATTTGAATTCTTAGATTGACGGAGATGAATTCTGGCAAATCTAGTATCGGATATCATGGCATACCATTGTTTAGACACCGTTTTAAACCTGAGAAGAGATTTGACGGGTGATCTTGAAAGGATAGTTTCGATAATGTCAAATGTAAAACAATCTGAATATGTATCTTTTTCCAAAGGTTGCTTCTTCAACACTTTTCTCCTTCCATTCCTGCTGCTGCTGCATGTTCTATCCATTGTATTGCTGCTCCGCTCTTTTTTATTTTCAAACAGTAAGTTCCGTTTACTGTTTTAATAGATCACCCTTTTTCTCCAATTCAACTGCAAAGCAATATGCACTTCCTGTTCCATCATATAATCAGATAAGAATATTCAATTTTTTTTGTGCACTTCACTCTGGATTATCAAATCAAAGAATAGAAAAAAAAAATAATGAAATGTTTAGCTATTTTTGATAAATTTCAATTCACGCTGGAGAATAGGTATTTGGGCATCTCCAATGGCACATGCAAAATGGTATGCAAATAATTAACTGCCATTTTGCATCCACTTTTTGCAATTTTTACTCGGTATGAAAAGGAGAATTCATTTTGCATTTTCAGATTTGAGATCCCATGTTTGAATTCTCCGGAGGAGAGAGAAAACGAGAAATTACCGTTTAGAGCCATGCCCATGGAAGAGAAATTAGAAGAAGACGTGAAGATTGGAGAGAGAGGGGCGCCTTGCTCCGTTGAAGAAGACGACGTCTGAAGGAATTCAATTAGATATATTTCATTTTTCTTTTTTTGGTATTTTAGGTTAATCATGGGCTTAAGCTTGGATTTGTTATGGGCTTACGTTTGGATTTATTGTACACCGAAATATGAAAAAATCTAAATTAAGATTGCTCAACAAAAGAATGAACTATACAGTTTAAACTATGAGAAAAACCTTGATCCACATTTAAGAGATTGAAGTAGAAATGGTGATGTGTGCTAATTATTAATTTTATATGTTATACTAGCATATTCCCCTGCTATGCACAAACTTAAATAATTTATTTCAATTTACATCAAAATAAATTATGTTTTGTAACAATGACTAGGTGAGATTAATTTATGAAATGAAAAGGAGGAATCCAAATGATTACTTTGAACAAGTAAACCTTTACTTGTTTTTTCTCTTATTGATAAAATCATGTTTTGTTTTTTGTTATTCTAAAAATTTAATATCTAAATTTCATACTTTTATTATCAATTTAATTATACAAACTAATAATAAAATAATTTAACGTGATTACGTGCATAGCACCAGAGATTATTTAGTACAACTGCTGCACCACGTCATCAAATACACGTGGTGAAGTCCACCAATACACTCGGCACATGTGAAGTGATAATCAACATCACCCTATATTCTGGTCACGTTCCCAAAAAATAGGATTTCAAAAAATTGTGTTCACATTGCTAGAATATGGGTGATGTGGAGAATTACTCCACATGTTCCAAATGTATTGGTGGTTTGCACAACGTGTACTTGATGACGTGGTGCAACGATTACACTAAATAATTTCTCGCATAACAAAAAAAGGCAAATAATTATAGTTTGGGGAAGAGGGGGGGGGGGGGGGGGGAGGACTACCTATGATATAAGGGCATCTCTAATGACTGGTGGGGAGATGCCCTAGAGGGTATATGGGGGGAAGGGGAAAAAAATTTCATCTCTAATGACTAGGGGGAGGGAGAGGGTATACGTACTAGAGAGACCCTGGAGGGACCTTGAAGGGAGGGGGAGGAGGAGCTTCTCCCATCCAAGTCCCCTCCTTCACATGCTATTTTTTTTTTTTTTTTTTTTTTTTGTGATTTTGTTTTGTGTTATTCGGTTTTTTTTTTATCTTTATTTAAAAATAAAAAATTCCTAAAATTTGTATATTATTTGTAGATAATTATTTTTAATTATAAAAATATAACTTTCATTTCATTAAATTAACACTATTATTTATATTGATTTGTTTTATTAATTTTGGGGTTGTATTTATCACCCAAAAATAATTCTTTCTAAAGATTTAAAATAATACGATGCAATTATGAAATCATGTTCGACTAAAACATAGACGAATATGGCGGAGATGATGAATTTTCTTATATGAAATAATTTAATATTTGATGTAATTTTTTATTTTCTAAGTTCCCTAATGTACTTTTGATTTTAAATTAATGTCAATTTTGAATTTATTTTTGGTGTAATAATAATAATAATAATAATAATGGAGAAGGATAAAATTTATTATTAAATGAGTTTGATAGAATGAATCATTAGAGATGACTAAAAATCTAGGGAGAGAGGGAGAGGGAGAGGGAGAGGGAGAGGGAGGGGGGAGGGAGAGGGGGGAGAGGGAGAGGGGATGCCTCTCGGAGTCATTAGAGATGCTCTAATAATAGTAATATTTAGGTCATTAAAATTTGAATTTAAGTTTTCAATAACTGAAGATGGAACATATGTATATATTTACACCGGACTATATATTTCAGCTAAAAAATTCATATTCTCATTATTTATAATATGTATATTTATTTTTTAGATATTATCAACTATCTATTTCCTTTTTCCATTAATAACTACAATCTTATTTGTTTGAATTCACTGAAAAGTTGTTCATGGATTTTCAAAAGATTAAACAAATGAACATCATTTTTTTCCCGAAAAAAGTTTCTAAGAGACAATACTATCGTTATTATATTTCCAAACCTTACACCATATTAATTTAATATTTAGCATTTTAATTTAGAAAGAAATATTTCTACTAAAGTACATTCTAAACACATTTATTTCTTAAAAAATCATCATCATTTTTTTTGAAGAGATCAATAGCATATAAGTCCGACTCTTGAAACCAATTCAAACTCTCATGGCCTGTTTTTTGGTGTTTGAGAAAATAATATGAGAAAGTAGTGGAGGTTTTCGAAATAATATCGATTTACGAAATATTGTTTGTTTGAGTTTTTAAGAATGTTTTGGAAAATAAAGAAAGTGTAGGTTTTTCGGAAGGGTTATGTTGTAGATGTAAGATGCGTAAGACTTTATGTGAAATTATGTTTAATATATGAGATATATTATATAAGAGATATGTTGGGCCTGTTTGTTTGGTGTTTGTAAGAGTAGTTTGGGAGAGTAATTGATGTTTGTGAAATAATCTTGATTTGCGTAATGTTGTTTGTTTGAGTTTTGAGAGAGTGGTTTAAGAAATAAAATAAGTGTAGATTATTTCTAAAAGAGTTAAATTGTAGGTGTAAGATGTGTATGTCATTATGTCAAATCATGTTTATTATGTGAGATAAATTATGTAAGAGATATGTTACCTTATGTCAAATTATAGTAGATTTTGTACAAACTTTGTTTAAATTATTGTTTGTTTGACATTTTTCAAACACAAAATAATTTTGAGAAATGCAAACAAACATGCCCTATTCACTTATTACATTTTTATTTTTTTTGAGGAATCCTTTCATTTTTTTTTTATATTCTTTTTGAAAAGTCAACCAAATGAACTCTATGTATGTTATTAATTAGGAGTGAGTTTTTGATATTTTATAGTACGAGATAAGTAAAAAGGTTGTTAATGTGTGTGAAAAGACTGAATGTGACAAGTAAAATAAAGGGAGAGGGTGCAAAACAAGAAAACAAATTGGATTTGGGAAGTTTATAATTTTAAAAGGCCATTAAAAGGGTGGACGTGGAATCGAAAGGGAATTCAGATCTGCTTTCCCTCTCCCTCACAATTACTTCTACCAGTCAAAGGACAATTACACACGTATATATATTGTTCTGTTCATCAAAATAGTTTGTAAGTATTCTTTGAACCATTTTTCAATCCTTGTATATTTAAGTCAACCCTTACGTTTGTTAAAAGTTGGTTCTTAAGTTGAGATTTTTTTGTCAATTATGGGTAATTAATGGGATTGTATGTATTTTGGATTTTCAGCTTTTAATTCAGTTGAAAAAGCAAAGTTGACTTGCATCTTTTGATCTGTTCTACTTCTTTACTGGTTATTGTTAATTGTTGTTCAAATTGAGGCCCAATTTTGTTCAGATTCTGAAAAAGTGTTTTGGATTGTTCTAATCATCTTCTGTGATTTAGCATTTATACGCGTAAAGATTCAATCTTTGTTGCAGCAATTGACAGTTTTTCAGTTTACACTGTAACTAAGAGGTTCCCTTTCCGCCTACTTATTTCTTGCTGATAATGGAACTCCTTTTTCTTTTTTAACATTATATATTTTTATTAATAAGTTCCATACATTTTGTGTTTTTAGTCAATATTTTTTGTATTAGTAAACAAATATGGCTACAAGATCTTGAGCATAATCACTATAAACTAAAGCTTCTTTTTTCTTTTTCTGTTTATAGAGAACCTTCATACCTTCAAGAACTGATGCAATGAAAAACCTATATGTTCCTTATAGAGCTGAGATTGCACTTAATTAATAATTCGAGTTGCGAACTGTTGTTATGTAATGTAGAATTAGAGTCGGCGTTCAATCGATTCAGCCGTGATCTCTTTCTTATAGTGCACTGATGATTAATTCTAAGCTCATTTGTGCAACACATGATGAATTGCATTTGATTTAGACTTATTATTTAGTTCCGTACATTTCAACTGGATTTATCTAACTACTATTTTATTGCTGAAGAATGCTTAAATATAAATCAAATGTAATGCTACAGAAGCTTAACTAAGTAAAATATATAGATGCTCGTGTATGTATGCGATATAGATTCTCATTGAAACTTTCCTGCAGGTTCTAAGACAATGGCAGGGGAAGGCAATGTTAATCACCCTTACATCCCAAGAGATTTGGAATTGCCTGGTTTTGTGCCTGGATTCCGTTCTCAATCGACTATTGTAGGCTATTATGGCATCGCTTCTCTTTTAGTCGTCTCCTTTATGTGGATTTTATCTGGTACTTCCTTTAGCTCGTACTTCTTATGATACTTATATGCCTTGATGATTCTTTGAAATAAAGCAGAATTCACTATTTTTGTAATAATCTTCGTCTTCTTAATTTATACCAGGGTTTTTACGTAAAATCACTAAAGTTGACAGACTACTTATGTGTTGGTGGATATTCACGGGATTAACTCATATGATCCTTGAAGGATACTTTGTCTTCTCTCCAGAATTTTACAAGGAGAAAACTCCTCATTACCTTGCCGAAGTTTGTAAGTTCTTGATCCACTCTTTGATCAATTTATACTGCATTGCATATTTTTATGGGCTGTTTGGTATGTTATATTAAAGGTGACTGGGACCGGTTTGATTCAATTAATCTTGGCCAATAACCCATTTGGTTGAAGGTATTATAATAATGGGACGCCTATGTAATCGAGCTGGACCTCCTTAGCAGCTTATGTAATCTGGCAAGGCTAGATTTGATTTAGTCGTTATGAAAAGACTATATAGATTTCAGAGCTAGATTAGGTTGTAATCAAACCAACCCAATCAATCCCACCAAAACATGCTAATCAATGGCCCAGGTCAGATTGCAATCCCATCACAATAGATCCAATCTAACTTGTGATACCGAACGCCCCTTACTGTTATCAGATTTAGAACGCATTTGGTAGTTATAATAAGGTGAGATAAAAACATGTATATTTACTTTATCTTATGTTTTGTGTGAGATAAAAAGATACTGGTCATCCCGAAAAACTTAAGAAAGCCAAACACCATGCACAGCAATCTCACCTCCACTCCTGTGATAAACTCATAAAAGGTTGTTGTGGTGGTTTTAGTTGAGAAAATGCCATATTGTCCTTGTATGCAAGTTAAGTTACACAGCTATCCCCACGAAATGTAAGATAATTTCATATTTATGATTTTTCTCGTTATCACATCTCGTCTACCAAACGTCTTCTTACTTATAAATGAAAATTGGCAGGGAAAGAATACAGCAAAGGCGATTCAAGATACGTAGGCCGGGATTCCGCCGTAGTCTCCGTTGAAGGAATTACAGCCGTATTGGAGGGTCCTGCTTGTCTCCTCGCAGTGTGCGCATAAAATTATCAAATTACCCTTTGAACCTAAAAAGCATTTTCATTGTGACTCGATTGTACTTTTACATATTTTGCAGGTATGCTATAGCAACGAAGAAGTCGTATAGCTATATACTTCAAACGGCCATCTCTTTGGGGCAGCTTTACGGAACTGCTGTGTATTTTATTACCGCATTATTGGATGGAGATAACTTTGCCGTTAACGAATTTTATTACTACACCTATTATGTTTTTGCTAACGGGTGGTGGGTTTTAATACCGAGCATCATTGTTGTCCGGTGCTGGAAGAAGATATGTGCAGCTTGCCATGGTCAAGAACTGAAAAAGACCAAAACTGGCTGAGTTTAGATGAGTCATTGCTTTGCTTTATTGATGTCTATTTCTTTTATTTATTGTACCTCAAATAATTGTTGTCTTTTTTCAATTTTTTTTTTTTTTTTTTTTAATTTGGCATTGGAGTGACAATCTTTAATTTGATTATTAATGAAATAATTGTTGTCTTGTTTTATAATCACAGTTTTCATGCCTACCATTTTTATGAGTTTTTTTGCAATTATTCCGGTGTTTTTTAACTATATGTGATTGTAAAAGAATTAGTACACTTTCATTTTGATTAGCAAAAACTCTTGTGTTATTCAGTGAATACAGCTTTTCCCTTTCAAATTTATTTTTGTGTATATGTTGTATATGTATTTAAATTAAATGATTAGCTAAGATACATTTTTGTTAATTAAAATAATATATATATGATGATAGAATATGAAACAAAAATAATTATGGAATGCAAGTATTTTCTGGCGACAATAGTCGATACTCGTGGGAAAATTAAAATAATTCGAGTTTTTTTTTGGGTGTATTACATTTTGGGTTCATCTCTGTCTTTACTTCAATGAATCTGGAAGCTTTTCTATAATGGTTTAAATTTAAAAATTACTTTTCTTGCAAAGCTTTTGGAAGCTTAATTTATTTTTTGTAACCCGAGTTGGTTTTGCGAAGGAGAGAGGACGGCAACGAAGTGAAAGATGCAACTGATATTAATTACTCCTATTTTTAATAAGTTTTTCATAAAATAAATAAATTTACAATTTCCTTCTGAGTTGATTTTTTCATATTCTCAGTTTTTCTGTTAGATTTCATTTCATGAAATGTGAACCCATGTTGAAAAATGTATTTAATTACCCTATTTTCAGATGAAACTTCTTTTAGTTCTTTCAGATCTGACACATTCAAGGACCTGGAGCAAAACTAAATTTACAATTTGGGTTTTTTGTACTTTGCACCCTCGAAACATGGGAAATAGGCACTTTGCACCTCGAAACTTAGATTTAGCACTTTGCACCCTCGAAATATGAAAAATGCAGCACTTTGCGCCCTCTTTTATTTTCAAGCAAAAACTCAAGGGCAAAATAGGTAATTATATTGTAAATCTTTGGCACTTTGCACCCCCAAAATAAAATTAGCACTTAACACTCCCTAATTAAGAACAAATCAACAACTTGCATCCCCGAAACACAATAAATGAACACTTTGCACCCCAAAACATAAAATTAACACTTAACACCCTCAAAAAAAAAAAAAAAAAAAAAAAAAAAACTCAAACCCCTCGTTTGTTCCGGCAAAGATGACCATTAAGGTGAAAATTTTTAAGGCAAAATAGGTAATAATTTATGGGTCTTTGATATTTTGAAGTAGACAATGAGTCTTCGAAAATATTCGAGAAGTTTACTTGTACTTTATTTAGTTATTTATGGTTATATTGTTGAAAAGAAAGATGAAGAGAGAAATGAGTATTCGAGTATTTATAATTGTATTTTGCAAAATTTAAGAAAAAAAAAATGAATTACTTATTTTGCTAGATTTTTTTCACTCCAATAGTCAACTTTGACGAAAAAAATGAGGGGTTTGAGTTTTTTTAATTTGAGGGTGTTAAGTGTTAATTTTATATTTTGGGGTGCAAATTGCCCATTTATTGTGTTTCGGGGTGAAAGTTGCTTATTTGTTTTTAATTAAAGGGTGTTAAGTACTAATTCTATTTTGGAGGTACAAAGTGCGAAATTCTCAAGTTTTGAGGGTGCAAAGTGCCAATACTATTGAATTACCTATTTTGCCCTTGAATTTTTGCTTGAAAATAAAAGAGGGTGCAAAGTGCTATATTTTTCATATTTCGAGGGTGCAAAGTGCTAAATCTAAGTTTTCGGGGTGTAAAATGCCTATTTCCCATATTTCGGGGGTGCAAAGTGCAAAAAACCCTTACAATTTACAATAAATTGTTAAAAGATGAGGAAACACAAATTTCGCCGTTGCCGGGGATCGAACCCGGGTCACCCGCGTGACAGGCGGGAATACTTACCACTATACTACAACGACTTTGTTGCAAGGCAGTATATATACTATTAATATATTATTTCACACAACGCTTGAGCATATTGTCGACTATTTACTCTTGAGCCCTTTTCCTATTAGCCTAGCTTCTTCTCATGCTCTATTTACTTGTTTAATATTCTGATCGATTAAAATTATGCATCCAGATTGAACTCAAGTCAAATAATTATTTCATATATCGATATTTGAATTTGATGGGTTGAGCCCGGCGATCTTATAAGGAAAATATTCACCAACTTTTGGCATCAAACCTTAACATTCAAATTACACTAAAGATGTCAAATGTACACTAACTTTTTTCAACTTACATTCCAAAAGTTTCAAACAGAATAAGTTCAGATAGTTTTCATACAAAAATATTGAAACATCTGAAAACAACAAACCAAAATCTAAATCCAAACAAAAATACATCCAAACGGAGAGTCGAAGTAGGTGAAAATATGTGTTCCTCCCCACTACACTTTTTTAGCTCAAGCATCAATCTTTTCACCAATAATCAGCGCAAGAACAACTACCATTTTCAAAATGATGAAACCTATTTCTATCCCTCATAACGATTTTTCGGTTCGTAATCTTCGAAACGAGCTTACTCATCGTATGACAATCACTACAAACTCTCAAATTCTTCACTATCCTTATAGTACTAGGCGGTTCTGTCGATATAAGCCCATAGCATATAGCAAGCCTTTCACTATGTATAGCTAAAGCTTGTTCTTTCTCATGATCCATTATATCATGTGAAACCACATCCACTTGTGGATAGTAACCTTCAAATCTCAATCGTTTCTCCATTTCCTCCAATTTCTCGTAAATTTCTTTCTTTTGAGGATGTCTTATATCTCCTAGAAAGAACTCATGAATCTCATTGTTAACTTCAATCGAACTGCACCCTGGTTCTTTCTCAATATCACTTTCTTTCAACTTTGATCGCACGAGTAAAGCTTCTTCGTATTTCCCGAAAGAAGAATAGAAATTCGATACAAGAAAATATGTCCCTGTATCAGTATATCCATGATTTAATAGATTTTTCGCAGCATGATCACCAAGTTCAAATTTTTTGTGAATTTTACAAGCGTTCAAGAATGAGCCCCATATTATATAGTCTGGCATTAATTTCATATTTTGAATAAATTTATAGGCTTCCTTAACACGGCCAACACGACCAAGAAGATCAACTATGCATCCGTAGTGCTCGATTTGTGGCTCTATACAATGATCAATTTGCATACTTTGGAATATCTCAAATCCAAAATCGACTAAGCCCCCATGGCTACATGCAGTGAGAACACCAACAAAGGTAATATTGGTTGGCTTTGTTCCTTCTTCTATCATTCTTTGGAACAACTCAACCGCGTTTAAACTCTTCCCATTTAATGCAAACCCCATAATCATGGAGTTATAAGTGCTAACTTCTCTGTCTTTCATTGTTTTGAATACTCTCTCAGCTTCATCTATACTCCCACATCTTGAATACATATTAATCAAAGCAGAACCAACAAAATGATTGATCTTTAAATCATAATTTTCTATATACGAGTGAATCCATTTACCTAGCTCCAATGCCCCTAATTGAGCACAGGCGGATAAAACACAGACAACCGTAACTTCATTAGCTCTTACAGCTTTCCTCTGCATCTGCCTAAAGTACTCCAAAGCCTTATTCATTTTCCCATTTCTTACAAGACCATCAATCATTACAGTCCAACAAACTGTATCCTTAACCTTAACCATATCAAAAATATTAGAAGCTCTACTTACTAACTCATGATCAAGGTAGGACGATATCATGACTGTTAATGCAACAACATCTCTTTCAGGCATTTCATCGAACACCCTCTTCATATCTTCAAACTCTCTGTTTTTACCATACAATTCCATCAATTTCAATCCAACAGATCTATTTGAGCAAAACCCATATTTTATGGCCTGGGTATGAACTTCTCTACCCATTCTTAAATCTAATCCAATTCCACATGCCTTTAACACAGAACTAATAATAAAATTATCCGGGAAAATAAAGTTTTCAATCATTTCAACATAAATTCTGATTCCATGGCTGTACAACCCAGAAAATACTAGCCCATCAATGAGGGCAGTATAGAGAAAGACATTGGGGTGTTGGGTTTGTTGGAAAATCTTGAGAGCATAATCAATGGCGTCACATTTGGAGCAAACGCGAAGAAGCTCGAATACAATGAATTGGTCGTGTTGTTGGCCATTTTTAATGATGTTTGAGTGAATTGGAGTGATTTGGTTTACATTTTTGCATTTCTGTAAGAGGGTAATTGTTTGTTTTCGGTGATGAGATTTGGGATTGTTGTAATTTGAATTTGGAGGTATGTGAATTGAAGGTGTGATGATGACTTGAGTGAAGCAACTCATTTTAGAACACAAAGGGTTATTAGTCTCACAATTTGAAACTTTGAAATAAGTCCCTATTTTTTGGTTAATTAAAAAAAATGGAGCTATTGCTCATTGCATTAGATCAATTTTTGAAAAACTACCATATTAAATAACAATAAAATCACAAAAGATTTTCTTTTTTCTTAAATGGTTATACAACTACATGCTAACCAAAAGTGTTTTCTTCTTTTCCTATGGACTATATTTTTATATATCTACAGAGTATAGTTTCTTTGCAATCATTTCTGCTTCAGTGGCTGATGAAAGGGATCTACCCAACATTCATCTTCTTTAACAGCTTTCCTCCATCTATTCTTGAAGTTGTCTAATTCAATGTAGGACTCTTTTCTCACCTACAAATAAATAATTTGAACATTTATTTATAATCTTAGTTTAGTAACACCACAACACAAGCAATTAAATAATTGTCTGTAAATACGTAAAAAATAAATAGAAAGTTACAGCATCTCTAGCATCAAACTGCTCAACAACAGATGCTGTTGGCAAATTTTCGTTTGGAGAAGATTGTTTTTCGAATTCATTGTTTGTCTGCATCAGTTTAAAACAACTTTAAAAGGAGAGAAAACATAGTATCGAAATTAGGACTAGAAATGTTAAATACAGTTAACGCGACCACGTACGTACCTTATCGTCAGATGAACCTCCAAGTGTTGGAAGGCCTAGGTGAATTATGTACTCAGAATCAACCACCCCAATATTCTTCGTCCTATTACCCTGTAAAAAGTATATTTAAAAAATCAAAACTTCCTTTAAGATAATAGAGAGTGGCCGAAAAACACTAAAATCGTGAAATTACAAACCTGTGAACAGTATCCAAGCTGAAAATCCAAGCCCCATGCATGAACTAGATCATTCTGTTAAACAATCATGTTAACAAAAATCGTACTCCTAACCCTTTCGATAGTGAAATAAGCATTTTGAATTTTACAACATTCTATACAGTAAGTAAATAATAATAATTGTACATGTAACGAGTTAGTAACTCGAGTTTATAATGCCAGACCTGAATCATGTACCACGCACAGCGCCACGATGCCCTTGAAAAAACTGGAGCCATCATCTCCACAAACCTGGACGGCATAATTATTTTAATTTTGTACCTGAATTTTAAGAACTTTATAATTATACATGATATCTTCTAGTTATGATTAACTTAAATTACCCTGTACATGGAGGTTCCATGCTATTTTCGAAACACCTCCTTCCTGGACCGTTTATATTTATAGTCCTCCTGAAGGCATAAGAAAAAAATAAAAAATGATACGATAATTTAGGTTATAAATATAATTTATCCAACAACACCCCCCCACCACCCCACCCCCCAAAAAAAAAAAAAAAGAAAAAGATCTTTAAGGATTAAGAAGTTCAGTTTTTCAAGTTCGGTAGTAGTTATACCGGTGAACTTTTGAACTTGTTTCACGTTCCGTAAGTTTGTAATGCACCTCAGAATTGCTAGGATCTATTGCTGGCTGTGATATTTGAAGTCCCTCTTCTTTGATGATTGATAGATATCTGTACAAATACAATTAGTTAGGAACCAATCCAATTGATTAGGATCTTTATCAAAGGAAAATTTTAATTAATTTGATTTACCTTCCAGCATGAAATTTTTTGACTCCAAGATCTTCATCCCATAGGAAAATATAGGCATACTGTGCAATAATATCAGGATGTAAGAATCGTTTAGCAAACCACCTAAGTCAAAAATCAAATATTAAGACCAATCACATCAAAAATTTCAGTTTATTTCCGAAACTATGAAGATTAGGAATGAAAATACTAATACCACTTAGTTTGGTTAATCGCAGAAACATGTATAACACTGTTGCTCCATTCCAAATCACTCCAGCCATCAACATTGCCATCATAGTGAAAAAGCATGATGGCAAATTCAGTCAATGGAAACTGAAAATCGGAAAAAGAAAAATGTTCAATGTGAACAAAGTTTTAGAACTTAGAAGCAATCGACACAAGGGTACTTGTCAGTCTCTTACCTTTTTAACAATTTCATTTACATTTTTCTTTTGCTTTATTCCAACTGCAATCGCCAATACGTTCATTGGTGACTTTGACTTCTTAAAGTAGGAACAAGAAGAAAAAAACTATGCGTATTAGATTAATCAAATGAAGGAAAAAGTTCGTAACATATCAAATGTTATGTAAGTCAATGTCGCATGATGTGAAGAGAATATTGATACCTTGGTCTTAGGAGGGCCCAGGAGTGGCCGCATCTCAAGATCGGTAGTTCTAGACACAATGCCTCTAGGTAATGCTTCACTTCCTTCAGGCTTGCACTGATTCTATACCGAGTAATACAATGTAACTATGAAGCATAACTAGCATATAATAAATGCTAAAGAAAATTAATCATACTAGGATTGATTCTGGATTGGGGGATTTGGAGCTAGGCATTTCCAAATCAATTGCACTCTTTTAAGTAACCATCTTATACTATTCTTTTTAACTAAAATTATGAATTTGAAATCCACCCAGAACAAGAGTCATTTGAAATCCTTCATATCCAAATCCTTCAAACCAAAATCACGACTTATGGATTTCGTTTCAGAACACTACAAAAAAACTCCAAATGTAGTTATACAACCATAATCGCTAAGATTCTTCACAAACCTCGCAAATTTTATGTTTTGTGGCCTCCATTCTATAAATATTGCATCCCAAAAACATCTGCAGAAAAGCAGAAGGGTGAATTGTCAAATAATCACCAGGTTAACCTAGTTAATAGCACCCAACATTGATACTTTAAATTCATTGTAATCAAGTCCTCAAATGGGACACAAAAGTAAATCATGCTAAAATGAAAATACTATTTTAATTTTAAGATGTGAAGTATAAACTGAGCACACACCTCCTTGTAATCAGTAACTAGAAATGCACTCCCTATGAAGAAAACTCCAGTAAGAAGAATCACTGCAGGAAAGCAACTGCAGAGGAGTGAACTCTGTTTTCTGGGCTCCATTATTATATCAATTAACAATCTGAAATCACCACCAAATTCATCAAAACAACATGATTTTTTACCTGGGTTTATCAAAATAAGTATCAAAGATACATATAATGTACTCATTAAATAACTTAGTCTCTTACTCAAGGATCAAAATTTCACTTCTCGAGTATGTTTCAACTTTTCGGAAAACACTATTAAATTGTGAAGAAATTAATAAATTATAGAAAAAATGAAATATTAGTGAGTCTCAAAGCAAACTAAGAGTTTCGAAACTACAAACTTATTTTTGTTCCATTGATTTTAGGAAAGAAAAAAATTCGAAGTTTTCTACGAAAACCATTACTACACCAGGGTCATTAATTTGAACATAAAAATAAAAGTTCAAATCGACATTCGTGCTACTAATACTAAGCATTAAGAAAAATCAATGGAAGTCACTTACCTATATACGTGTGGGATCAATAGAGTAATTGAAAGAATTCTTGTAAAGGGTTTAGCAGAATGAATTTTACATAAAGATTCAGGTGTATGGATATGCACATGGTACGTATGTATGTATATGTGTATGTATAGAAGTCAACTGATTGAAGTGGTGGAATTTTGCTTGAAACCTTCTTAAAAGTTGAAAAAGGAAACGGGAAGCGGAAGAAATGCTATAGAGGAGCGAACTCTCACGTTTCCCGTAATTCACTAGTTCTATACTCGAAGAGGTTAATTTGCATTACGCCCCTTGAACCTTGGTGAATTGACAAATAGCCCCCATTACTTTGTAGAGCGAAACAAAAAAAATCTTTGATAAATTTTGACCTATAATTAGAGTTTATTAAACTTTTTTTACCTTAATCAAGCACTAGAAATTACATTTTTCATTAAATACTTGAGATGCATTACCCCAATACGCTTTAGTATGACCTAATGCAATTATTGGAATGAGTCAAAAATTGAATTATGATCGTGTTTAATGGAGCTTATTGTAAGCAATAAACAACTTAAACTTATTTTAACGTTTGATTTGTTCACTTATGCTTATACTCAAATTAAAAAAACAGAAATAAGCGGATAAAAATAAGCAAGTCCAAAAAACAATGCAAGTATATACATAAAAATAAGCAGTAATTTCAATAAACACTTTGAATTTAGTATAAACAAACATATAAGCTCCAGTCAATACCAGAAAAGTATCTAAATACAAAAACATTTGAGTAGACTAGATAGTTACAAACCTCATTAATTGAACTGACAAAGAAAACCTCTGCCTGCACTTTCAACTTGATTAAAGAAATTAGGCAAAATTGCAAAAATCGTCCCGAACTAATCACTGATTTTGGATTTTCGTCCCAAACTATTTAATTTGGCGAATTTCGTCCCGTAATTTAATATTTTTTTGTAATATCGTCCCACCATAATTATAAGACGGAATTGCGCATTTGCCGATGAATTATCACATGGCTGCTTAAGTGTCATGACATGGTAAATTTTAACATGAATAATTATATAATATTGCAGAGATCGTCCCAAATTAATTACAAGATCGAACGTCATTTTCATTAAATTAGAAATTTAATATTGGGACTAAATTCATACAAAATGGTAAATTATGGGACGAAATTTGGCGAGTTGATATAGTTTGTGACGAAAAATCAAAATTAGTAATTAGTTTGGGACGATATTCCAAAAAAATATTAAATTACGGGACGAAATTCGCCAAATTAAATAGTTCGGGACGAAAATCCAAAATCAGTAATTAATTTGGGACGATTTCTGCAATTTTACCAAGAAATTAATCGAAATTGAAAGTAGGAATATGTTTAAATTTTATCTCTTAGAACTATACTTTATAGAAGTATATCATTAATCCTTCCTAAATTCTAATCCATGGTTATTATATTCATCCTTTGGAAAACACCTTTACTGTCCCAAATTATAAGGCGTGGATTGTATCACAACTAGAATTTTCTTCGTAAAATTCTTCATTGTCAAATTAAATTACAACATCAATATATATAGCGTAATTTCACATTGACACAAAATACTTATAGTTATCCTCTGATAATTTATAGATGTGCAAATGTTGGCATATCGCAATGACCAAGAACCAAATACACTTTGCTTCTTAATCTTTCGATAAATAGGGTTGCGATTTTCAAATTAATATCATATACGCGCTCTCTTTACGATTCCAGCAATGATATTTCCTATTTCCTCACTGCAATCCTCCTGCACATGATGTCCTGCCTGAAAAAAACCAACATAGCCCTTTAGAATATAAAAGAAGACTTCCAAGTACAAAAGACTCAGACGATATAATGTATATTTACCATTGGAAGTGTGATTAATCGATGCTTCGCTTCTTTGCAAAAATCTTCGACCCCATCAAAACTCAACCAACGGTCTCTTTCACCCCAACAAATAGTTGTTTCAACTTTCCAATTCTCATCCGTTAGTATTTTTCTCATCTCTTCAACATAACTCTACCAAATTAAACAAATATGAGATTGAGAAAGGAAAATGCTTCCTAAATGTTGTTAGAGTAAAAAGACTAACCTACATTCATGTCTATTTACTAGACTTTAAAGGACAGTTTAGTCAAATCAGATTAAAATGACAATTTAGCAAATAAATCGCACCTTTAGTTCCTTTTTCATCGACCTACTAATTGCGTTTAGTGCGAAACCAGCAGAACCAGATGTGAGGTATGGCTTTCTATAAACCAATGCAACTTCTTCCTTAATTTTGTAAGGACCACAGCTCGTCAAGGCTTTATCGCTGGCTCGTAAAGGATCCTAAATAAAGAGGAATCTAATTAATCATTCAATATATTAAAAAAAAAAATAGATTCGATAATAAGTCATTTTTTTTTAAATCCCACCTGAGAAAAAATTTCTCCCAATAGAAAGTTGCTGAATATAGCTAGTGTCCCTGGCAAGTTCGCGTGTTTGGCTGTCAGCTTTACAAACAAGCATAGAAAGTATTCTCAAATTCAATTCTTTTTGTCATTTGCAAATCAGATCTTAAGAATGTAAAGCATAAAGAGAAGGGGGAAGGAATTCCAAAAAAAAGGCAAAGTCTTGATTAATCTTACAGGAGGATTCAGTAAAATGAGGTTACTAATCTTTTCTTGGTGATTGCTAGCATATTTGACTGCAACTGGTGAAAAATATCCCTAAAAAGAGAAGTAAAAGCTGGATTTTATTTGCAGTTATATCAAATATGGTACATAACTTTAAGGTAATGGTATCTTACGATTCTTACTATTTCATATCCAAATACAAAGTTACATTTACCTGAACAACTAGAGTAACCTTCTCCTTCGAGAATTCACTGATTAAAGATCCAAGGGAGTCTACATATTCTGCAAGCCGAATGAAACTCTTTAGAATAGAATAAGTCCAATGCCAATTAAAATGACATGGTTGCCTTGTGTAGTAATATACCCTACGGAAAAACTGCATTTTTATTCCCGAATTATTGACACTCTGTCACTTTTGACCCCACCCCACTTCTTACAAAATTGCATTTTTGTCCTGATATTTAAATTTTTATAGTTTTGGTCCTATTGCCCCTTTCCATCCACTTTGGGGCCTTAACTGCAACTACACAGACTATTTTGTGGGATCAAAAGTACAAAAAATGGATGGAAAAGGATGTAATAGGACCAAACATGCAAAATGTTTTTAAAAATATACTAACCAAAAGTGCAATTTATCAGGGGAGGAATAAAAAATATTGAGGGTCCCAACCTGTGGGACTAAAAAAGCAATTCGCCCATTTTTTATTTAGACTTCAAAAGCTCGTACCTTTCAAAGTGTAGTCAAAGCCATATTTGGGTTGAGGTTTATCTGAAAACCCAAATCCTGCCAAAATAAAAATGAGAGTACTCAGCAATGTCACCAACGTTTCGGCAAATGATAATTTAGGAACAACAAAGTATTCAAACCATAAACAAGATAGTAAAAGTAAATTAGAGTACAGAGAAAGTTAAATAAGTAACTATAATGTTACCAAGAATAGGGACTTAAACTTACCTAGCCAATCAAAAGCAATAACATGGTTATTCTTAGAGAGAATAGGTAGAACTTTTCGATAAGAATATGCCTATGAAAGAAACACGAAGAATATTAAAACGTACTTATTAAAAAACAATAAATAAAACATCATTAAAAGTTAAAACTAACCTGTGATGGAAAGCCATGAATCAAAATAATTGGCGAATTGCCAGGGCTTCCGCTTTCAACGCAGAACCATCTATTGCACAAAATGAGCAGGTTTCAATTGGGTAATCCCTGCAAGCAATACATCCTCAATATTTTCATAAAAACTACCTAATAATTCTTCAGTAAAGCTCTAAAGTGGTTACCTGAAAAGATCCGTGGAGGTTTGCGAAGAACCAGACATAGCAAGTCCAAAAATTGGATCCTTTGCCTTCTCACCAGTGCCACCAACAATATGCGCTTTTACCTTAAATGTGTAAAAATATCACCATCGAACTATTTGTATGAGCATGAATCTTAAAAAATGGCTCCTATGTTAGTTTCAGGTTATTTGCAATATATATGCTTCCTTGTGTTTCTTCTAAATTGGCGTATTACTCCCTTATGTTCATTTAAATAGCAATTATCACCTTATGTTTCTAGAAAAACAACAATCAAACCTTTTTTGTCTAGATAGTGTTCTTCGCATGATAATTCGAAAGTTGTAATAAAATGTGTATGGTAAAATACTGTGACATGAATAACATCAAATCAAACCAAATTCACCCGATCATCTTTCTAGAATATCAAAACTATTTTCTTGACAATTAATATGCCCTCTTTAGATACCAACAAGTGATTGGTCTAACGGAAGGAACTAAGGCAACAAGTGATTGGTCTAGCGGAAGGAACTAAGGCCATGCAGTTATAATATATCACATAAAACAAATAGATAGACAATATTCTTACAATCTTTCCTTGCTTGAACCATTCATCAGCAGGACTAGGTTCATCTGAATATTTACCTGTCCAAAAACAAAAAATGAAACACTTACAATTAAGAAATCCCATATATAGATAGTAATTCACAAATTCGTACCTCCACTAAAAGAAAACCCATCTCCTATTGAACAAGGAGCATAAAGATCCTAAAACATCAACATTCCCAAATAAAAAATAAATTTACCACCTTATTTTAACTTCAATCAACTGTATTAATTAAAGAAAAGCATCATTACCTCATCGGAATCACCGCTCGATCGACAAGTGAAAAGAGAAAGTTTCTTTCTTGGAAGAATTTGAGAAGTTGATATGGGAGGGTGATGTTTGGGCAAATAAAGTGAAGCAGTAGAAAAGCAAATTGCCATGGAAATGGAAATGGAAATGGAAGAGGTGTTTATCAAAGAGGTTTGGTTCCCACTTCATCCTAAAAGAAAAGAAAAATTGTGACTAAAATCGGATTGGTGTTTTTGGAAAGGATAGGGTTTCTCTGGTTCTTGTTTTTCCAGCAATTGCAAATACCAACTCCTTTCTTCCTTCTTTCCATTTTTTTTTGTCCTCATAATCCCAAATCACCATTCTAGTTGTGTGCGTAAAAAGTGAAAACAAGTCAGGTAATATCTTATATCTAAAGACATTGTTAAAATTGGTATGAATTTTTTTATTTTTATTGAGCAATTGTATTTGAGATTGATTGTTGATTGTTTGTTTAACTAATGGAGCTCAAACTAATTTTAATAATTAAGTTGAGTATGAGCCAAGTTGATATTATTATATAAATCTATTTTATCTCAAATCTAGTTTTAAAAATTATCAAATGAATATTATTGTTAAAGCTTGTTTCATGTTTACAATAAACCGAACTCAATTTTCGTCTTATCTTTACATATGAGCTTTCAAAATTACTATTTGTATTATTTTTTTTCTGTTGAAATGTGAAAACATAACTTAGCTATATCAATGGTTTAAGAGACCATTACAAAAAATCATGAACGTTTCATATAAAAATAATCCCATCAAAATTACATTGAATTCCTTGATCCAACACTTTTATGTAAAACAAAACATAACTAACATCAATCACGTAAACAACGACAACATAGATATATTATATTATATCTTCCTCTAGAGTGTTGAACATCTTCCTTATTCGCTACCACCTCAAACGAAGTTGCAATAGTTCTTGCAAAGAATTGTTCAACGCCATAACAACCTACCTCTCATCCAGGAACTCCGGTTGACAGCGAACGCTCCACCAGCTCCTCAATATATGTACGAAACATGTTATCGTACAAATCCATATGATAAGGATGACTGAATTTATGTTGTTTACCGCCCGGATAATTTTTTCAACGACCTTACCATTGATGTTTGCAACGTCGACCCTAAACTTGATTAATGAAAGACTTCAAAGGGTTATGCTTTGATTAATTTATTTTTGAAATGCATTCTCCCAATAAAACAACACTTACAAGATTAAACGATTAAGCATCATAAGGTAAGAGTAAAATTTGTTTCTCGACCAATCTTCGACCCAATCAAACTTGGTCATGTGTTACATGCTAAGCTAAATCATCAAAACCTTAACCATTTACGAAAGAAATTTAACTGTTGCAATACCTAGATCTAACACACTATGTATGTTAATTAATCACATATAATTAATTGTAATAATTTTAAACATATTAAAACTAAAATGCTCCATAAACATCAAAGTGCTCTTCAAATTTTTAAGATTTTCAAAATATACATACATCTGTTGAATTTTCAATAGGTACAAATCATATTCAAATTAAAATCCCTCTATTTAACATAGTAAGGAAGGTCAATAACATAGAGAAGAAAGTAAGCCCAAAAAACACCAGAAACTCCACCAAAGAAGAATCCGCCAGTAAACTTGGCCCATCCGTCAGCCGTCTGCAGCTGATCGGGCTGCTTCTTCCGGCCGGTTAAAGTCAATGAAGGTGCTGTCGATGGCTCGCCTTCTTTGAATGATGCAATCCCGTAAATCGTCAAACAAATGCTAAGGATCACAACTAGCCCAGCTGCGGCCAGGGACCCGGCTTGACCTGTAGAAACAAGTCGAATATAGTCAAACAATATAATATTGTTCGACTTTAGTATGAACTTTTATTAATTGAGCTCGATTGGAATCTTGAACTGGCGAAATTGCAATTTTAGTCCTACATGACTGGATGTGTATGTCTTGTTACATTTAAGTGAGGTTTCCATCCCTATCTAGATGAATAATGTCCTCATAATATCAGACCCTCATCGCTTATGGTCATACATTTTACGTACGATGTTGCACTCTTGGTCTTATCGCTCTTTTTACATCTGAACTTTGCAGTTTTGGTCGTATAGAATAATAGTCTCTGTTGCACAATTTTAGACCCATGAAATTGTATCAGTTTTGCACGTTTGGTGTCAAATATGACACAAAGTGGACAGCAGGACTAAAAATGGGAAACCGTTCAAAAGTTAGGATCAAAAGTGCAAGATTTTAAGATGCGGTATCAAAAGTGCTGAATAGTTCAGTTTTGTTAATTTTTAACTGGCTTACCTGCATAAGGAGTGTTTCTGAGGGGACCCGCCTTGACAAATGGGCCGACGAGGAGGAATCCATGGGCCAGGCCTACTTCGACTCCCCGGAGAAGCGGATTGACCGCGGTCCTGTAGGCAGGGAGGTTGGAGAGGTACCATGCAACTAATGGGCTTGAAGTTACTGGTGTCTCAAGGCTTCCAATGAAGGGGTCTCCATTGATGGGTTGAATCACTTGGTATGTAGGCTGCAACACAGGCAAAAGAAGAAATAAGGAATTTATGAACATGATTTAATGATTGAGTTAGGTAGTTTAACATTTAAATAATTCAAATAAACTTAAACAATGAGTTATTCGATTCGACTCAACTCAACTCAACTTGTTAACACTCTAAATCAAGAAACATAAACATAAATGCAACAAAGATCAATTCACATGTTATGGATCAAGATTAAGATATGAAAATGCATCTTAGCATTGGACTATAATCTCTATATCCCCAAAAATGGTGTTATCTTATTTACTCATATCTTGAGAAAATTATAAGTACATATGAAAAAAAGAATAAAAAAAAATTGAGTGATTTAAATACAAAAAGTTCCAACCTTTTCAGATTGAATTGCTTTGATGGTGAAGCTAGAGGCCCTCTTTGCAGGCAAAACTCTGAATGGAGTTCCAGAAATACCCTTTGGATTGACCAGTACTCTTCTGCTCAATGAAGAAGCAAAATTGCTCTTCAATTGGCTGGTCATGGTTGATGCAGCTGCTGCCATTTTTAGGAAGGCCTTTCTTTTCTTTTGTGATCAGAAGGGCTGCAGTTTTCTACTTTAGAAGCTAGAAATAAAACGAACAACGTACAATAATAATGTAATAAAGAAATAATATTAATTGTTTTTTCTGTGTGATTTTCTGACTAAGAAAAATAATACTATCTTCTATTGATAAATTTGTGGTTCTAGGCCGTGATGTCTTGGTCTCGCAGCTTTTCATTGGGTGAATTGTATTTGTGACCCTTATCCCTTATCCATTTGGATTTCTTCTTTTCTTTTACTTTCCGTTATTAATTCAAGAAGTTTTTTTTTATTTTTATTTACTTATAAGTGAAGCGATTTATATGGTGTTGGTGTATAAGTACTAAGTAATAAATTACTATATAGGTAATATTTGTGTGGTAAAGGGTCTAACTTTTTTATTTTAATTTTTTCTGAGGAAAATTGATTTGATCAGGATTTCATTCAGGATTCAATTTTATTGATGGTTTATGAATCAAATTCGATTACAAATGTTCATATTTAAATAAATTAAGTAATCCAATTCGACATCTGAATCATCTAAATAAATATATATAATTTATATATAAAAAGTAAAATTAATGAATTTTTTAGCTATACTACTATTTCCTAATTATATGTGATAGGACACCTATGTAGAAATACTAATTAAATTTTAAAGAGAACACTATTTCTATTAGATTAAATTTTAATTTTTACTTATATGTCTCGAACGTTGATTTGTCTCCATTTCTTGTCGGCGACATGGACTTGGCCCAACCGAAGCTTTTCTCCAATTATGTTTGGGTTGGGTATATTGAATTGAATTAAATTCACAATAAAATTTGATCGGATCAACAAATCTCCATAAATCTCCATAAAACTTGTTCCTCGTGCACTTATATTTGTAAAATTAAATAGACTTTGATCATACTTTACAAATTCAACAAAACTATTGTGTGTTGCGATGTAACAACAAAGAATTATCCAGCAGCATTTCAAAAGGAATTTTAAGACTAAATACCTGCCCGACTACCGAGAACCAAGAAACGAGATACTTCTCCACCGGTATAATTTTACATTGAGCCACCGGCACCGCAGCTTCTTTACATAAGAGTAGCTTCATCCATTCACTCGTCCCACATGGATGCAGTGTGTACCATGGTCGGTTCAACTTAGGGTGCTCCTGCAAATACCAACTTCACATATTCATCAAGATCAAAGAATGCATGTAACTAAGAATTCAACCAACTATTGTTTGGATGTAAGCTTGAGCTTTCTTCCTTCTTTTCCCCTATGTGTTCTTTTGGAGAGGTGGGCAAGGGAATTGTGGTCAGTGTCTCTCATTCAATTCAGGACCAAAAGTGCAAAAACTGATGGAAAGGGGCAACAGGACTGAAAGTGCAAAACATTCTAAACAACTGGGACCAAAAGTGCAATTTATAAAGCACAGGATCAAAAATATTGAGGGTCTAATCATGTGGGACTAAAAGAGTGCAAAAACATTCTAAACAATTGAAACCAAAAGTGCTATTTGGTAAAGCGCAGGATCGAAAATGATGAGGGTGCAATTTTCCTATGCAACGTATATATCTAAAAATACACCACACTTCTCACTATAACCAGTAACAAGAGCCACAGCATCTTTTCTTGGAGATTTAAATCTTGAAAGAACGAAAAGTACATCAAGATAATGAAGGTCGAAAGACAGATCCACCTCTTGTGTTATAAAGGTCCACTTGGATCTAGCTAGAAGCTGTGCAGAGTTAACTGGGATATCCTTCTCGATTTCATCTAGTACCAGAGGCTGCCCATCTGCATATTTGCAAAAACATACTTGATTATACCGAGAATTTGTTTATGCTTAAGGGCTACATATATAGACTTAATATATTAAGGTTTTCATTTGATGCGTAAATCTTCAAGAAAGGACAAATTTTAAGATAGATCAGTAGTTGTTATAATTTTAAGGACGGAAAAATTTTAATACATATAATTAGCTCTAATTCTAATAAAAAAGATCAGTAGTTGTTATAATTAAAGCATCAACTGCAGCAGCAGCAAAACTGGCTCAACAAATGATATAGAGGAATGAGAGTCAATGTACCACTGCAGTAAGCACGAAAGTACAACACCGGAACTTTATATGAAGCACTGTAGACTACATGGAAGTCGTAGAAGTGTTCTCCACCATGATATTGAACCTAGAAGGAGAAATTAACCAGAAAGCAATGAATAACTAAACAGGCAAAGCAAACAACATGATGAATGTCCTTGCACTTTGAATTGAAAATTTCTTTGATAAATTTGGATGTGCAAGTAACTATAAAAAGATACGGAGTGCGTTAGATTTAGTATGATAACTGAATCCATATAATACCTCATATAAGTTCATCATAACATATTGAAAACCCTTTGTCATATAATGGGGAAATACAAAGAATTAATACATAAACTTTCGAAATTAAGTTGACCTTTTAAATTAATTGTCCAAGCAAATGAAATAGACATCAAGAATATTTCAAATTACCAATTACCCAAGCCAATTAACAGATATCAAGAATTACTCAATATGAACATTAACAAAACCAGAGGTTTAGAAAAGTGAATAGAAATTAGAAGCATACCAATGTAGCACTATCAGTTAACTCATCTTCATCCACACAGCTACACTCTTCTTTCTTTATATGATCCCCTCTGTTATGGTCTTCCTGCAAATAAATAAATTGAAATAACATTAAAAAAAAAAATCAATATTTTAATATAGTCCATTTTTTTGATAAATAGAAATCCGTCAAAAGATGAGAAACTTGAAGAAACCCACCTCTGACGACTTTGGAAGAATCACATTTTCAACTGATAAATATCCTTCCTCCTAAAATTTTCAAAATCAATAATAGAAAAAATCGCACAAGAAACCAAGACAAATGATAAATTACCCAATTGATGAATTTACTTGGTTGTTAGGAATCCAGGGTCGTTTTGGGGAAGGAACCCATGACCATTGAGGAAGGGTGGAGTTGAATTTTCTCCATAGATCAGCAAAAGCACAAGCGGCAGCATAAAATTCTGTAGAAGAAAGGGTCCCATCCCAAGGTACTGCCATTAGAGCTCCTATAAAAGTCCCAATATATGAAGAGATGTTTTTTCAGTTTTGACTACGGACACAAAGCAATACTATTACTTCATTTGTTTGTTTTTATTTAAGATCGAAGAAAAGATTGACTGTTTTTATTTTTGGTTTCATTTTCATTTGTGCCTATTCGTATGGATAAAATTAAAATGGTGTGTAACTATAAGTATTTAATCATATTTCATTATTGAACTAATAACAAATTTAATAAATTAAAAACCTTCTACAATAAAATTTATGTGCAGAAAGAATTGTAAAATACTAGTTTCAATTTAGATGTTGATGATTTTTTTATTTCATATTCGTATCACACGTTGATTTTACACATATAATAATCATTTAAAATAAAAATATATTTTCATCGTACTTAAATATCACCAATCATGTAAGATCAAAGTGAAACACGAGAAAATATATAATAAAAAGATTTGTTCTTAGGTTGAACACATCATTTAAATAAAGTCAAAGTAAAATCACGAAAAATTGATACGAGAAGAAGTCCATTTTCTTCCCTCATTTTTTTTTTTTTTTGTTTACAACTTTCTTCCCTTTTATGTAAACGAAGTTCCTCATTCTAAATTGCCACGCGCTTTTGCTCATTCAAGGTTGGTCCCAAGTTTCTTAGCCAGTACACTCCTAGTTAAACCATATTATCAACACAAAACCTTCACTACAATCAAAACATACAAATGCCTACAAACTATACAACTAACCTCTTTACAAACATCAACAAAATCCCAACATCATGGTACCTCTACACTCCTCCTTTCACCATTATCCTCCTGCCCACTTATTTTCTTCTCAAATCCTCCAAAATACTCTTCCATACACGATCTATATGTATGCATCCCTGGAACCTTCATAGCCAATTCCATCCCAACATTCATCCATTTCTTGGCAGATTCAATCTGTCCCATTTTAACCGGAAGTGCAGCTCGATTCCAAGCTGTCATAGCAAGCCATTTGGCTTCTTCAATGGGATACTCACCTTCCCTCAACCCCACCATAATCCGAAATGCTTGCTTGTACATTTCAATCAACGAATCATCATCTGTGTCTCCTTTATAAACAATGGTGATTGAAATTAGTTTCCTTAGTACTAAAGCTACAGTTTGGTAATCTGGTGAGGGAGATGAAAGAAGTGTAGAGAGGCAGTTGTTTAAAGCAAATGTGGCCACTTCAGGATTGGACCTTGGACCTTGTGAGGCGGCCTCAAAGCCGATTTGAAGCAAATGCTTTGGGTTGCAAGATTTGGAACTCGCAAAGTTTTTCACCAAAATGAGCTGTTGGGTGCCCGTGTCACTTAGCCGTGAATAGAGATCAAAGGCGGTCCAAGTGTATATGAAGAAGAAGCTTGGTTCAATATTAGTTATTTGATCTTCATTTTTTGACATGGTTTGGCTTGCCATTAGTATCTGTATCCAAAGCAAGACTCCTTTGATAAGATGATATAGATACAATATGGCAAAGTGTGTGTTGGACGAAAGTAGTGCATTTGATCCTAACATTGACATAATCCTCAGCTGAATACTTTTAGCCCTATAGTCTTTTTTTTTTTTTATATTACACAAAACTTATGTGAGTCTAACAGTTCATTTACATAAATTGCGTAAAAGTCATTTTTAAACCACCAACTCATGGAAATTTGCCTTATCAGGCAAACGGTGTTATACTCGAGTAAATATATTAGATCCAAAAGAACGAGGACTGAAAGTGTCAACTAGATGATTGAATGTGTCTAACTGAATAGATGGAAGACCAAATATGTTGAGCTCAAAGATAAATAATTAATCTGAAAATAATAGGATCGAATTGGCAAACAAATGACTATTTTTGTTGCGAGCCAGAAGTTAACAGACTAAACTGTGCAATTTTGCCCATATTATATTGCTGCATGCATGTACATAAAATATGAAGCAAATAAAAAAACACAATGAAAAAGAATAAGGTGGTTACCTTTCCGGCCCTGCCTAACAGTTCAATGGCTTGTCTGACATCAGTTTCCAGCAAGCTGCTCTTCTTATATTTCTCATCAGCAATAATGGCAGATACCGCCAGTACTAAAGATTTACAAACCATAGCGTTGTTTTCCGCTGCATCATCGTCACACACAACTTCATAAAACTTTGATGCCAGCCTATAGAATTCGGAACTTAACTCATAATTTTTCTCCTGCCCAGTTCTTGCTCCTAAGTTATAAGCATTAGCAGCAAACCAATTCTTTTCTCGTCTGCCAACTTCACCTTTACCAAAAAACGGGTCGGGTCCAATCTCAGATTGCCGATCATGAGCTCTTTTCATGTGTTTAAGGACATCAGAGTCATTTCCCTTGTCCTGACTTAAAATTGTGACTAAGGTCCGAAATACTACAACTTCATCAGTTGGCATTGGTTTTCCCAAGGAATAAAAGTTTAAGAGTTGGGATAGAGAGGCAGTCGCAACAGGAATAGAACGGGAAGCAAGAGCTTCATGGGCTGAGAGGGAGAGGAATTCAGTGCTAAAGTCGAGGCAGTTTGGCATTGCTTGCACCTGAGCAATCGCACTATTGTCGTCTTTCTTTTGCAAGAAGATCTTAAACTGCAATTATCATATATTCAACAGCAAAAAACTTAGTTACTCAGTCCTGTACTTGCGGCACTTGACTCGAGGACAAGCAGTATTTGACAAATGAGAGGGATCATACCTTGAGGAAGGCGCTAGCTATATTGGGTTCCAACTGCAGAAACAAAAGGCATCAGGACATTGAGATTTCATGGGGAGATAAATTTTTGGAGGTTGATTTGATTAAGAAAATGGTTAAAGTGATTCGTCATGCATATACCTTTTCAGCCTCATTAATGTATTCTTCAGCTCTATCTAGCTGCAATAGGCCCAGGTAGCAGAGGCAGAGAACTCTATATCCCTTTGCCTTGAGAATTCTGTTCTCTATGCCATGAGGGACATACAGCATAGATTTTTCAAACATCTCGGCGCTGAGCAGATAATCTTTTGATCGAAAATACTCCGCAGCACTGCAAAACATGGTTTAAAATGGCTTAAGTTCACTACCAATTTATTGCACCAATTACCACTTACCTGCAAAAGAGACTTGGTTCCCAGCAGGAAAAATTGCATACATTAAAAGTAAAAAAGCAAAAAAAAAAAATTTGCAGTGTCCAAACATCAATGTTATATAAGAGCCACAAAAATGTACAAAAGATGGTATTCAGAATCAATTGTTTCCACAAAACATGAGTTTCTTTCTCATTTCTATTGCATTTTTTTGTTCCTTGTATTCACAATATGTTTTTTCAAATTCGAAAAGCATACATCATCCGACCATATACTATTAAAGTTTTATTGTAGAGGGGTGGCTAAAAATTACCAGTTCCACAGAAGAGCATGCATGGTGGTCCTCTCCTTAGTAGCACCTTCTCTATCAAAAACCGCCATGACCCTCTCATCCGAAACCAGCTCCCCCACAACATTAGCTCTAACCTTCATTCCTTCACCACCGCTCAATCCATTCCCAACAACCCTATTGATCACCCTAATAGCTGCACCAGCACTAACATGACACCTCTCCAATAGCCCCAAAAACACTCCTTTAACCGTCTCTGCCCCTGCTGCACCCGCAGCCTGGAAGTACGACTCCACTGCAGACACCCAAACCCCTTCAGGTATCCCCTTATTCATCACCATTCCCCTCAACTCTTTCTCCGCGTCACCATACCTCCCCAACCCCAACCAGGCCTTCATTGCTAACACGCTCAAACTCGGATGCTGATCTCCATTAGTAACTTCCCTCAACACCTTTACACATTTCAACACGCTTTCGAATTCATCACCTTGCAAATGCGTAGCCGCAATAAACCTCAAAATTTTCAACCTCAACTCCTTCAAAGTCAAAGTCTCCTCCGTTCTTTTCACTACTCTTAACCCCTTCTCACACAATTCCAATGCCTCGTTCATCAACTTTAACGCCTCATTCGACAAAGAAACCTCATTTTTCGACAGCAAAATCTTTCCAAAATTCAAGTACTGATTAGCTAGAGCATTGTAATTCCCTGCAATTCCAAACAAGATATTTTTCGACCTGTTCAACAAAGTATTAGCCAAATTCCTATCCGAAACTTCCCATGCAGCACGTGACCGAGCAATATTGAGATCCAAAAGTAATTTCCTCTCATCATTATCTGAAACCGAGTTAATTTCAACTTTCGATACGAGCTCGGTTGCTTTTTCAAAGCAATTGTTAGCTAAATCTATTTTTCTTAAATCATGCCAGATTAAACCTGTCTTGTAGAAAAACAACGCCGCCTTGAAAGACGGAGATGGAATTCCGGCGACATCTGCGGTGAGGAAGAGCAAATCGGCGGCGACTTGCCGGAGCCTTGCGTGCTCCTCAGAGATTTTGGCACTGAAAGCATTGGAGAGATCGACACATGTGTTCCATAAGCGGTAACTGAGTTTCCAGACGAGAAGTTTGGTGGAATTGAGGAAGGGAACGAGTTGACTCAGCTGAGCCACCGCGAGTCGGAGCTCGGAGGAGAATGAGTCCGGGAGGGGAGTTGTAGGAGGGTGGCGCTCGAGTGATTTGATTGATGAATCGATTTGCGAGAGTGCAGAGGCGGAGTGGTGGTTTTCCGCGGCGGCGGAGTGCCGGGGATCCGGCGTGCACGAAATCTCCGCGATTTTCATTTTAATTTTTTCTGCTTTTTCTCCAAAAAGTCTTGGCGGGAATGTCAAGTTGAATGAAGATTTTATAGAAGTAAAATAGTAAATTTGTAAAGAAATACTTATAAATACTTCCTCTGTTTCGTTTTTATTCTTTGATACAATTAACAAGTTAATTTGACTAAATTTATAAAAATTAAAGTAAATAATACTTTTGATCCCTTTTAGAATGACTTTATCACTTTCATTCCTTTTAAATTTTTCGTAACATATGCATATCACATTAGTCCCTCTTATAAATGCAGTGTAACATATTTGTCCTTTTTAAATTTTTCATAGTAGATTCATCTCTCTTATTAATATAGTGTAACACATTGATCCTCTTAAATCCTAAAATGAAGGCACAATTTTATTTTTGACCCTCTAAAGTGGTTGTGCTCCAAAATTAACCCAGTATTGTGTTACCTCGATAATATACATCTTTATTGTGTCATCATCATCAATTTAAGTCCTTATCACCGAAATTTTTAATTATCGTCGGAAGTCGTCAATTTATGTATTTGAACGGAAAATTAAATTTTTTTGTCGAAATCACTGATTATGTCCAATATGACCGAAAAGTTTAATTTTAGGCAAAAATATCATTTGTCGAGTGACAATTAAAAATTAAGAATTTTCATATTATAATTTCAAAATTTGCAAGTCCAAATCATGTAGTAGATCTATAACTTCAATTTTTAATGATAAACAGTTAAAGTTCGTTCCTCCATAAATCAAAGACACCTATTTTTATTTATAAAGAAATAAATAGGTCAAATTCAAATCACATTTGCCTCAAATTTTATACAAATTAGCAGAACTTATAGGTGAAATTAACGAGAAAAATGAAAAAGAGATGTCAAACCAGAAACGAGCTGAATGAAGCAAGAAAAAAAGCAAAGCAGCATTTTCAGTTCTACATAACTAGACCTTCAATACTCTTTTCTGAAAAAACAAAAAAACTAGACCTTCAAAACTATTAGTCCAATTTTTTAAAATTTATTTGCATAGAATTGTACAATTTTGCACTTCTTTGTATCGAATTCCGTGAGACGGTGAAACCAAAAGTTAAAAAATATTTTTAAAAATAGGATCGAAAGTGTAAATATCCAATACTATGGGACAATCCTTAAGAAAACTATTTAGCAAACAACGTTAATAAAGTTATAAAACTAGAAAATCTATGTGCACCTAAAAGCTTTAAACATTTTTTTGGTTAACTAAAGTAGCTTTAATCAACCAGTAGAAAATTGAGAAACGAAACAAGAAATCAATAATACAACGTTATAAACATAATTAGAAACAGTACATCTATTACAACATTACAATATTAGCTTTTACAACAACCTAGAAATTAATAATACTAGAAATTTTTTTTCGTTCTTTTTTGTTTTATCCAAACATTAAATTCGCTGACAGATTAAACATTAAACAAATTGGAAAGGGTCAACACTAATAGTTAAAAGATCATTTTATCAGTTTCAGCATCTCTACTGATTAGTGCAGGTAGGTAGTCTGGTACTGGTAGCCATTTCCAAAGAAGTTTCCATGACTAGGGGCAAAGTTGTAAGTAGGCGTACCAATAAACGACGGGACATGATGCTCAGCTGGGACTGGGTACCCATATGGCCTGTCATAGATGTACTGTTGTGGATATCTATCAGTCATTCTACCATAGAAGTTCTTGTCAGTGGCCACATTAGGGACACGGTGTGCTGGGCCATTTCCCACGCCATTGGCACGTGGCCTTTTGGATTGCGGCTTTGCAACTTCGGTTGCTCGTTTCTTGTCTGCCTTTGCTTTCTCGATTTCGGCAACCTGTTTTTGAAGTGGATCTATGGGGAACTGGGCCTCAAGTTTATGATCTTCAATGCATTTGATTACAGCTTTAAGTGCAGTTAGCTCTTTTTCGTTCACATCACTCTGCAACAAAAGAATTGTTATTTTTACCCGAAACGTCTTTCTTAATAAGTAGTAGACTATTTCAATTGAATATCGATTGTAAGCCTCCATTTTGTAGAGAATATATAGGTCCCATCACCTCGGTGTAGCTGATAAACTTTGCACAAAAAGCTAGAGCTCACCATGTCAATTGTCACAGAATCATAACAATATTAGCAGAGAAGAATAGATCATACATAGATGTATTTTAACAAGCAACCCATCTCAAGTCGTATTTTATGTCACATTAATACTCGGAATACTCTGACTTCTAGAAATATGAGCACACCAGTTTTGCATTTTTGGTCGCATAGGGTTGTCTCAGTTTTGCAAATTTTAGTCCCAATAAAAATGCATTACATTAGGGTCCAATCTTGTAGGACTAAAAATGCAATTTTGTAAAGAGTAGGACCAAGGGTCCAAACTTTGCTTTTTTTTTTTTAAATCTAGCTGCAGCCAACTCTCAGATTGACAACAATGTGTTAATGAGGACATTAAAACTGAACATCAAATTGTGAACAATTAGGTAGAGACTGAGGCACAAGAAACGGACCTGTGTGTGCGCGATGGGTGAAGTACTTCCAGGTTTGGCAGCAGATGCCACCTTTTTGGCCTCATACAAGTAAGATTTCAGTAATGAAATGGGTGAAAATTGATCAGTAAGCTCAAATGCAAAAGCTAAATTGACAGCATCAATCTGCCTTCCATTCTTCAGCAACACATCAATCACACCTGGTAACACATGAGACGAAAAGTGAATTCCACAAAAATCTTCATAAAACCTGAATAATTGAGCTGAAATTTGAAAATTCCAAGTTATCTAGATCCAATTCCAAAAGAAATTTCTTAAAATACGCAAAATCACTGCAGAATTACACAGATAACAAAAACTAGGACTGAAACATTTCAGGAAAATTCCTGCCTTAGCAAGAAGACCTTCAACTTTTTCAAGTGATGAGAGCTGCGTAATTAACAAAATGCAAGCTGAGAGAAAAAATTGGTAAATCAAATTGAAACGTTTGCCATTGCTCAATATTTATAATCGGCAGTTGCTCCCTAGTGATAAGTAACACCCAAATATCATGCATTGTACAGTGGTAAATAAATATGAGAAACCTAGAGTTGCTTAATCTTTAACATAGGTAATTTTACAACTAAGTATCTATTCCTTAATTGACTTGGTCAGAGTATCAAACCTGGCATTTTGTCTGACAATCCAAGATAACGACATAACTCTGCTGTTTGTCGACGTCGAGAAACCATTGGTATCAATTTGGACAAGCATTCCTGATCAAAATCTGAATTGATGCCAAAAGTAGCCAGAAGTTGTAGGAATGCATGAGCCTCCAAGGAGTTTCCATTGCTGGCATCAACATCAAGATAATCTAACTTTGGTTTCCACTCTTCTGCAGTAGCCTTTGCTCGTTCCTTAACACTTTCTGAGATAATACCAGAAAGGGATTCTGTATCCAGATTCATGAACAAACTGCTGAGGCACTCCATCAGCATGATGCAGGTTCGGCGAAGGCCTAAGAGATTTGAATCTTTTCTAGCATCTGAATTTGGCATGTCATTGCCGTAGAAACCGTTGAGCGAGTCCAGAACCAGAGAGGCAGGGTCAGAGGCAGCCTTCAATGCAATAGGAATTTCCTCCCTTAAAGTAGCAAGATTCTTGCGGTTGTCTGATATAAATTTGTGGAGACCTTCTGAACTCATCTCTTGGCAAAGTTTCACTAGTTCTGGATAGGACTTCACCTGTACATTGATACTGTTAACAGGCTTTTTTATACTATCCATGTTACTCTCGGAAATCATGGTATCAGGTGCTTTTTCCTCCACAACTGGTGCTTCAACTAGGTTCTCGCTATTAAACGGCTTATCATACTTCTGCATAGCATTCAAAATGGCGGAGACAGCAGCATCTCGCTTCTCTTGAAGCCTCTCGAGTGAAACTTGCTCCTTAGCCACGACATCTGCTTTACGCTTCTCCAACATCTCTTTGGACTGAACTATTTTGGTGTCGAAATCCTTCTCTTGTTCTTCTAGTTCAGTGAAACGCCTCTTCAAAGACTTTTGAAGCCCATTGAAATGCTCTTCAAGCTGTTGCCATTTCAAATTGAGAGTTACCGCTCGGTGACTTTCAAGTTCAGCAAATGCTTTCTGAAGTTGTTGTATCTTAGAGGAAGTGGAGTCCATTAGTGTGGCAACTGATAAGTTGTCTTCCATGACATAGAAATCCTGGACAAAATACAAGCAAACAATAAGTTTATCAAGGAAACTACAGAAAGAGACATGGTTGATAGCTGGTCACAACTTCCAGTACAGAGTCAAGTGATATTGGATTCTAGCGATAAATCATATGGAAAATTCAGTTGTAGCTAAAGACGGACGTCATTAATGAGATTCTTACATAAGAGAAGAGTATGACACTGGATGCACGAACCAAAGCTGATTTGTGGATTCTCTATATATCAAAATTTATGTAACAGGTTAACAACCTGACTCAAATTTAAATTTAGGACTAATAGCTTATAACCGAAAGACTGTAACTTAAAGAAAACATACAGTTCAGGCCAGTTGTATTGCAAAACTTTCACCAAATTTGAACAGAGGGTGAAGATTATTGGTGAATGCAAGGCAGATTAGAATATATGGTCCATTTAGTCTAAGGTAGCAATTTGCATGTACAATTTAAATGTTCCGAAACTTATTTTCCCTGAAATCTAAGCACCCGAAGGAGCAAAGGAGAATTAGTCCATCTGTTATGAAGGAGTATCTAATCTTAAGATTTAAGATGAAGAAGTTATAAAATACATTCTAATAAGCTTTCATATTCTAAACTAAATGAAACGCTTTTCTTAGAATATTTACGCAATGTTTGTATCATTGGATAAGGTCTCGCTTTTAGGAGAAAAGATATCCCACAATCATGTGCCAGAAAAGAATACACCGGCTTCAATGAAAGTTCATAACTTATAGTGAAAATGCTATCTGATGCAACTCATTTAGCAACCAATTTTGGTAAAGGGTTAGGTCAAATAAAAAGAAAGGAAAAATGAAAAACTGATGATGGTAATTTCCAGGGGGGGGGGGGAATCATTGAGAAGTAATTAAATGAGGATAACCATCATCAAGTAGAACATAAAGGAGTGGCATACCTTAGAGTACAGCAAGTTGAAAATTCAAATGCATACTGAATAAGATCCTCAGATCAGCAAACACACTCATAATCATCACAATGAACAAACATAGAGGAAGAAATTGTGATGGTTAACAGCCAGTAATAGCAGTTCAAGACCTAATTACTCAAAAAACGGAAACATAAATTCAGTTCCTACACTTTTCAAATAATATGATTTTTAGTTAAATAGAAGGTAGGGTGAGCTAACTTGACTTCTACTACAATAGCACAAAAAGAGGAACATAAATTTCCAAGACCTTTAATTCTCATTTTCTTCTTTTCCCCTTGCAGCTTTTTACTTTATTGTTGCTTGTTAAACGACCAACGTGACCATTAAGATTAAGGATTCACGAGACAAGTATAGCAGCATGAGTTCACTCATTATGAAAACAGTAGAGCAACAGCAACGGCCACAACAATTCAAGATAACTAACCACCGTAGCATATGGTACTCATGAGCATAACTTTAACAAACAGATGAAGCTAGGGGATTGGGGGGGATTTGTATTGGTAAACATTAAAAAGGGGAATGGAGAACTTCAGATTGATGTAAGTGCTAAAATTCAAATTTATGAGGATATTATAGTTACACGAAAATTTGTAGAGTAAATATCTTGAGAATAAAACACAATCATGTTAAACACGTGGACAAAGCCCAACTGAGATCAACTTCTTTCAAAATTTTATGACAGAAACAACAAATAAGAAGGTAGAAGACACATAACCCAAGCAACAGAACATAATTTTCTCAACAAAATGAACACAGTCAAAGTAATTATTTACCTAAAAACTGCTCAACAGACTACTGTTACACAGATCAGCAAACACACAGTGCAAAACACAGATTCACCACAATTATAAACAATAACAGCACAAGTAAGTAAATCAAAGTGACAATTTCAGCTTAAACAAGTACTACAACAACTAATTCATGAAATTAAAGAGTATCCAGTAACAACAAGGAAACTCAACTACATACATAAAACGAGACTTGATCTGCAACTAGAGCCAGAGAAATTATACAAAATAGACAGAGAAATGAAGAGCGGAAATTACCGGATCGGTGGAGACAGGTTGCGGACGGCAATTGACGGCGGAGAGATGAGAATTTCAGACCATTTTTGGTTGGTGGCGAGGGTTTTTGTGTGTATTTTGCGAATCCCTAGAGAGAGAATGTTTTAGAAGAGGAAAGTTTGGTGTAGGGAATGAGAGGTTGTATTTATGAAAGTACTGCACCCCGACAGCTACACCCATAAAAGCACGCACTTGCACGCTGACACCACATGCACTCCTCCTGTGAACTTTGCTTTTTGTTTGGGCACTCCACAATTTGCTATTGCCCATTTTATGCTATTCTACATTGAAACTGCAATTTTTTGGTAATATAATTGGCATTTTGCATCTCATTGAGATGCACTTTGTCAAATGTTAAGATGTTATGCAATTGTAAGATGTGTAAACGGTCAAGAATTTAATTATAAAGTGCAAAATTTTGAGAAAGCGTATATCCTTGAATTTCAAATGAAAATTATTCTTTTTCACGAAATTACATTTGAAAAAAATAATGATGTAGTGACCTTTTAATTTGGTCTCCTTTTGGATACAAGGTTGAGATAATTTAGTTTCCTTTTGAATACTAGGTTGAGATTATGTCACAGTTACAACGAGTAATATCGAATAACACATTGTTTAAATTTAATTTAAATTATGTCTCGAGCTTAATATTTTTAGATTGATTTGAATGTTAAACAAATCAAGTTTGAATGAGCTTTGAGATTATGTCACAGTTACAACGAGTAATATCGAATAACACATAATTTAAATTTAATTTAAATTATGTATCGAGCTTAATATTTTTAGATTGATTTGAATGTTAAACAAATCAAGTTTGAATGAGCTTTGGTTGTACGAGCCCGAATTGAGTCTTAAGTAACTTCATATTTTTACAAAATTTATCAAACAAAAAATATTTTCTTCAAGTTTGTTTGATATGTATAATGAACTGAGCTCAAATGAATTTCTTAGCGAAGAAGCCCGCGTTGAATATGAAGTAATTTGATTTGATTTTCAACCATTTTTCCGAGATGAAAATTTTCCTATAATTTAGGAAAGAATACGTAATTGATATTCCATCTTTTTCATTATTTTTGTATTTATTGCTGCGGACAACTATCAACTATTTTAATTTTTAAATTATTATAGTACTAGCTAAGTTAGTTTATTACATAATAAATTTAAAATTATAATCACATATATAGAAATTAAAATATAAAAGTTTGATTAAAAAATGTTATCTTATAAACTTGATTAGTATAATTAAAAAATGTTATCTTAAAAAATGTTAGACGTCAATATAATCCGAACTCGTATATATCGACCCAAATCAGTCATGATCGATTCAACTGACACTCTTGTTTAAAACTATCTTCCAACCTACTATTATTGATTGAAACTAAAGGATTTCAAAGTTATTTGCATTTATAAATTAAATTTGACTATTGAAAATACATAGATGTACGTTAAGTTAAGTTGAGTTGAATGATGATATATTGATGGCAATATTATATTACGAATATCTATAATTATAGAAACAATTATCAAAGACTTTGATTACATTGTATTTTTCATTGTTGGTTCTTTGCAAACATTATGAAATGGGGATTTTAGGAATTCCAAGATATTATCTTTATGACATAAAAAGGGTTGAGTTTCTTTTGCAACAAACCCTAACCAATTTTTATTATAGTATAAATGTTGATTACAGTCAATTACATGTGGCCACAAGTCAACTTAATTCAGTTACTTTTGAATATTTAAAGTATGTACAAATACTTAAATGCAAATTAATTAGAGTTAAAAATTAAGGGAGGGTGGCAACCAACAAGTCAGATTAGTCTAAAGTCTAAACAAGTCAAAGTATGTGTCAGGTAAGGGGAAAAAATATTAGTTAGTTATACACAGTTTAATCATTTAGAAATTCGAGTTTCTAAAATTTGAATGAAAATTTTCAAAACATATCATTTTAATTTAGAAGATACACAGTTTAATATGTACCCAAAATACAAAACATTTAAAATACATTTCAATTTATATTTAATTTTTAAAATTTCAGAAATCTTGAATTGTGCTACATGTTCCCCAAATTCAACATAAAAAAGACATCCAATTATTTTCATGTATTTTCCTTCATTTACATTTTTCATAAAAATTGTTCCAACATATTCTTGCTCCAAAATTCTGAAACCACGAAATAAATGAGATGAGATAAATTCAAACGGGGCCAATGGATTGGATCTTGCTCAACTCATGACAAACTATTGAAGTTTAGATGTATCTAAGCCCAATTAAACCTTAGATTTTAAAGTAAAATTTCATATTACATACATACATTAAAAAAAACATGATTCGACACTTAATTATCTATAAACTTTATACCATAATTCTACATGTATTTCGGTAGATAACTTTTAGATGTACTTATTTTTTGGGATGTAATAAAAAGTTTTATCTGAAATTCAATAAAGAAATATTCAAATGTGATACATACTGGAATTCATCCAACTAAGCTCTAAACAAAATTTGATCAGTTACTTACTTCTATATCTCGTTTAATTAGTTCATGTTGACTTTTCGATTTACTCTCACTAATAATTATTGTACTATATATTCTCATTAATTGGACTTTTTGATCCATATTATATTGGACTATTTGGATAACTTAGCCCAACTACAGTCTTTCAGAGCCCACAAGAAGAGAACCCTTCCCATCAAATTTCTCCTTAATTTGTGCATTTCTCTCTCTCTTTTCTATGGTACATATATTTCTCGTCAGTATTGTTGATATTGAAAATGTCACTTATACTGGTAGATAGGAAAAAGTTGATTAATAAAAGTAAAATTAAGAATAGGCAACAATCATGTTTGGTGACTGAATAATCTAAATTGGAATATTTATGTGAGGTTACAAGATATTTGGTCGCTCAATTTCAATATCTGTTGAATTAATTGTGAACCAGAACTTTCACTACTCAACTTCAATAACAAACATTGATTATACCCCAAATTAGTTCAATTTTGGTGAAATGGTGGATATATCATACTAATATATGTCAAAAAACTACCAAACCATAAAGATAACAATTAACAAACAAGACTTTATACTTTTCATTTTATTCCTCCTCCTTTTTAACTCACGATCAAACTCAATTTCAAACAAAAATTAAAATATGAGGAGTACTTGTTTGTCTTTTAACTAATCATAACCGAAAGATAATTAAATAGCCAACAATATGTATTTTGTAATTAATTTGTTAAGCTTAATCATTTTAAATTATTACATGGTAAACTGCACCAAAGATGTGAGATAAGATAAATTATTTATAATTTTGCTGGTCCTACTAGTATATAGTAATATGAAGAATCAATTGCGCCCGACAAGGCTACATATGTATATTTAATTTGTTGGCTAGACTAGAGGATCCATGCAACTAATTAATTAATTAATTCTTGCCCTTACCCAAAAAAATAAGAACACACCAACAACATAACCCAAAGCTGCAGCAATAATCCCAGCAACAGCATCTTCATCAATGGCCAGAGCTTTCTTCGAATGGTCTCGACAACGAGGCAAAGGATAACCACACAGTCCTAGATTATCCGCATAGCTATCTGCTGTAATTGTAGCATTAGTAAACTGAGGAACTGGACCGCTCAACCGGTTGCTTGTCACGGTAAATGTTCTCAATCGGCTAAGTTGACCAATTTGGTAAGGGATTTGACCAGTCAACCTGTTGTTATCAAGTTTAAGAACATTCAGGTAACTGCAATTCGCAATATCCTCGGGTATCTCTCCAGACAATTTGTTGTTGGAGAGATCAAGAGATGTAAGAAAACCAATTAACTTTGAGATATTCTTTGGGATGTTTCCAGATATATGGTTGCTAGAAAGGTCTAAGCCTATCAAGGATGAACAATTGGAAAGACCTAATAATCGAAACTCGCCCCTAAGTCCCATATCGGCTAGTCTAATATTTAAGATCTTGTTCTCATCCGGGTGCCAGCAATCGATTCCAATAAACCTACATATAGCGCCTTCAGACGTATTAGCAAAATTCCATGTGGATAAGTAGTTGTTTGGGTCCTCGAAAGAACTCTTTATGGATTTGAGACATTCGATATCACTTTGAGCAGCAAGACTGAATGACTTGGTTAAGAACGACCAAATTATAAGTACAGCCACGAGGGAATATAAAGCTCTACAATCCGATACCATATTTGATTATGAATTTCCTGAAACAAAATTAAAACACAGTGTATATATATAATAATTAGCTACAGAAAAGATACAACTTTTTTCTTTTTAAAGTTACAGACACTAATAAGATTAAGAATTGGCCGTTATCTGGATCAGTACTGGATCACTCGTTTGCGACTCAAAAGATTACGGCATAATTTATTTTCTTTTTTAGTTGTGACAGTTTAAGAAAATAAAATAATTGATCAATTAAAAATATAACTGATCATATATTTATCATTTTATTTATCTATCTCGGGCTCAGATGAACCAGCAGATATCATCGTAGATTCCAGAATAACAAAGCTCAATTTACAATTAAACATAAAAAATCTCCGTATTATACAAATGTAATTCACAGGAATCAATAAAGAGAGAAGACTGAAAATGAAATAAAAATAATTACCGGCGACTGTGAAAGCTTGGATCTTTGAAGTTGAAGGGAGACCTGGGGTGCAATGAGATTATCAGATAATGAGTTTATATTGTACCAAAAAAAAAAAAAAAAAAAAAAAAAAGATAATGATTTTATAGAAAATGTTAGTTTGGACCATTTCTTTCTCCCCTCATTTTTTTGGGTTTTAATCAAAATTCTCATGGGTCAATATTTTAGTTTTTTTATCAATTAAAATAAAATTAAGGTGTAATTTTAAAACTCTTTGTTCGTCTCAAAATTGTTTTTCTTTAATTTAAAACTTTTTCACAATTTTTTGATATTTTCGAAAAAAATTCAATACTTATTAAACCAAAACATACTCTATAAATAATTTCTATAAAAAAAAATATTATTAATAAAATTTGGTCATATATTTTTTGAGTTTTCCCACATGGGAAGCTACGACACAATAGTGAAAAATCAAAAAATTGTGAAGACAATTGAAAACGTCACACTGTAGAGGAAAAAAATACTATTCACTCATGTTTTGGAAACCTCCGCAAAACATTTCTGTGTTATTTTTGTATTGAAAGAAATTCAATTGTGTTTACCTAACCCATTATCGATAAATTGTTAACAGTGTTTGATATTATTATTTCAACTATCATATATATACATAATTTTCATTTTAATTTATTTTTAGTATGCAAAGAGCCTCTCTTGAGATATGCTTAGTTTGCATAGAACTCGTGTGACTTGTTTTTATTATGAAAACAATTAATTTGCCCAAAATTCTTGTTTTATTCGCAGGACATGCACATGAAATTTACGACCGCCCATTTTTGACGAAAATTGAATTATTTGTAAGATTTGGAGAAACACAAAAGATTCCTTTAAAAAAAATAATGTAAAAGAATTTTAAGCAAGTTTCTCAAAACTGCATTTTTTTTTCTCACTGTTGAGGTCAAGATTTGTCAATGATATATCGGAAGCTTCGGCTTGACTTTTCAAAAACGTGTGTAGACTTCATGGAACCCTTTTCCCCTTGGACCTTAGTTTATGAACCTTTCAACACTCATAGGTCTTAAATTTTCCATGCTGAGGTGTAAATGATGTCTAAGTTTGATTGGAATATTTTTTTACATGAAATTGTGTTTTAGTTTGATTTAAAGAATTGTTCAGACTTGTTTGACGTGTATAATAAATCGAGCTCAAATGAATTCGAGTCTTATCTTGAATTAGTCATAAGATTATTTAGGACTCGTTTGTTTGTCTAGGAATGTCATATAATCTGGTAATCTAATTACCAGACATTATATAATTGTGTTTGAGTTGATTTATTGTATTTTGGGAAATAAATTAAATTCCTCATAATAAACTACGAATATGAAACCCAAGTTTTTTTATAGTATTCTAATTCCATTCTTATTGGAATTCATGATAAAAATTAAAAAAATAATATTTTCATATATATACTCTCTCTCACTCACTCAAGCTCACACGCACACATATCTATATATAATTTGTATTTACTATAAAACATAGGAGTATATAAATAAAATCAATTATAAATTTTGATGTATGTGTAAGTATATTATATATTTTAATCTAACATTCTAATACTTCCAGTTTTCATATATAAACTACTAGGAGGACTTATTGCTAAGAATTCATAATTTATGCAAATGAGAAGCATATTATTTTGTTGCTTGTCTAAGATTTGGTACGTGTACCCTTTTCTTTTTGTGGACTGCAAAATATAATCTTTATTGTAAGCCTACCATTTCAATTTTATAACTTGACCTTGAGTAACTTGTCAAGCTTTTCCATTCACTGAAATGGGTCTGTACGAAAATTTCAAAAATAACTCAACAAGTTTTTGGAAAGTTAATTATTATATACTTGATCGAAACATATCACAAAAATGAAATTTTAATCCAAGTTTACAAGATTAAAATAAAGATGAAGTTGAAAATTAGTATTCTAGTATTCATAATAGTCTTCTTGAAATTATAAGGAAGAAATAATGAATTACTTATTTTGCCCCCTGATGGTCAACTCTATCGAAAAAAATGAGGGGTGCAAGTTCATGAGTTTTTCTTAATCTGAGAATGCTAAGTGCTTATTATGTGTTTCGGATGTGCAAAGTGTAGATTTCGCGTGTTTTAGGGGTGCAAATTGATGAGTTTTTTTCTAAATTCAAGGGTCGTAAGTGCTAATTTTATATTTTCGGGGTGCAAAATGTCAATTTATCGGTTTGATGGTGCAATGTGTAAAAAAATCAGAAATGAAATATTTATTTTGCCCCTAGAAAAATACTAGATGACGCAAGTTGCTGAATTTTTCGTATCTCGAGGGTGCTAAGTATTACTTTTTTGTTTCGGGATATAAAGTACCTATTTTTTTAATATTCCAAGGTGCAAAGTGCAAAAAAACCCAATAAAATTTAAGTATTGTCACCTGTATATTGGGGTCTAAATCTAAAAGGATAAAGTCACTGGTTTGTGCAGAAGACTTAACTAAGTTAAACCTGCATTTTGGTTGGGCCATATCGTGGCCCATTGGTATGCGAATGGGTTATAAGTTGTTCCAAAAGGTGAAATCGCTCATCCCGGGTTGGGTTATAAGTTGAAACTCCTACCGTAATTTAGTAGGGTAGGGTTGCTACGGGGCGAATTAGGTCCGGATCATATTAGATCTAAATCGAACTCCATTTATATTTTCCTGGATTCAAATTCTTATCTTGTTCAATTCCTATCTGATTAGTCATTTGAAACAAATAGCTAATGTTATGACATTTGATGTATTAAACATAGTGAATTTCGAATTTGAGAAAATGGATATCAAAATGAAGTCATTTTATTTAGTGAAAATATCAATAAAATGAGATTATGGATATAATTTCAACGCAAATTTTAATAAATTGATAGTAAACATTTATTAATAATGTTACTTATTGAAATAATAACTTCTTTATTGGAGGAGTTCTTAGCCAAAGAGTTCGCCCAAGATGACTAAAACTTAACAAAAGAAGTAGCACTTGTCGTCAGAAATAGATAGTGGTCCGATCAAACACGAACGGAAACGGTTAGATATTATTTGCAAATGACCATTAAAATAATGAATATGGTTTAGATATGGTTAAGTATTAAATTGTACGGCTAACTTTCTATCTTTCGATCTCAAATTCGTGTTTTTTTTTTTTGCCAAGTAATAAAAGTCATTGATGATCTTATGCTCATTTAAGATTTTACTTATTATTAAGGATATGAGATTAATCAAGCTCTTGATGCTTCATCCTCAAATAATATCCTCCTTATGGGCATGTATAAGATTTCGTTTTCTAGTTATGTTTCCATTGTTAAATACAGGGCCGGCTAGGGCCCAAGGCAACCCAAGCATTTGGGGGCCCCATCCAGTAAACCATTATCTGCCTCTGCTAAGTTATGTGATGTCTATAGTTTAATTTCCACATTTATGGGCCTCGTCCCAAGCCCAATTCACTCTTTTATCTACCTCTGCTCTTTTTACAATTAGGGGTGAACGCGGTCGGGTTTTAGCGGGTGACAACGAAAAAATCAACCCGACCCGACGCATGCGGGTTGCCAAAATTTCAAACCGTAGCCATATTTTTAAGTTCATAAACCGCGCGGTTCGGGTGAGGCGGGTGTGGGCGGGTGACGGGCGGGTTGGCGGGTTGAACCATTGAATATAGTATATTCAACTAACTTATACTACATAAAATTCAATCTTACTAGGAAGTATAAAAATAAAATAAAATAAGATTGCGCAAACTCATGGTTAACGGCCCATTTTGCAACTATAATTCCTAGCTACACAATTCTCCAATCCGATTTGTTCAACAAAATTAATCATTGGTACGAAGGTACGAGCTTGAAGTGTCCATAAGCTTGAAGCATATATGGGGGTGATTTTTATGGGTAGGATCAATTCGTACAATTGTTTTATAAGAAGAAACTACATACATACAGTGCAAAAATTAATAAGTTAATTGATGCATAAGTTACAGTACTTTTTTTTTTATAAAAATAAAAATAAAACTTAAATATATTTTAAACTCAAATATTCTCCAACCTCTTTTTGTGTACTGCAAAAAAAAAAAAGGATCTACAGTTAACAAGAGCACGTAAAATAAGGTAGGTGTGGCAAGATATTTAAACTAAACATCTAGCAAACGGAATTGGGTACTTGGTTAATAACTATGAATAACTTAAACTTATAAAACTTTGATGTTCCTCTTTCCTCTTTCCTCTTGCTCGCTCAAATTTCCTATCCTTGACTCGCACATATGGCTTGGTGTGACTTACGAGTGATGAAAATTGAGAACAAATTTTGAATCTTAATTTTTGAGGAGAGGCGCATTGGAGAATAAAGCTGGAGAGTGGAGCAAACATGAAGCTTAGAGATGGAAAATCCTAATTATTTCTCAATATTTTGTTTGGTAAGTGGTGTTGGGTAGATAAAACATATAATATTTGGATGGGGCGGGTTAGGCGGGTTAATGAACACCCCTATTTACAATTATATAAAAGAAAAGGAAAAGACAAGAAACAAATTTTTATTTTGAGCAAGAAAAGAAAATAGCCGCTGCGAGTGAGGTTCCATTCAAATCCTGCTATACCCAAACTCCAAAAGATTGACGAGATGAAGTGCAAGATTCTCAGTATTGATTAGCAGCAGCATCAGGAGGAAGTCTTCAAGAAAAGAATTCTAAGAGACACTGTACGTCCATTTTCTCTTCCTTTTCTCCAAAAAATAAAATGATTCTCTTTTTAAATTTTGAATTTTCAATCTTTTATCACAATTATTATCGTCCTTATCTCATCCTACCAACTAATCAAACCAAATCCAGATTTCATTTTGGATATTGCTCTCTTTCTCTCTACACAAAATAAGGTTGTGAGAAAAATAGATGAATTTTATTTTTTGGGGGACACCATCGAACAAAAAACAGAATCTTATTTTACTAATCTGTTTGGTATTTTGATACTTGTACAAGAAAAAACTCAATTTCTTTGAGAAATATTTGACAAGTTATCATTTCTTCTTGTCAATTATATTAACCAATTGTATTAAATTCAGTAGTTTCTGATATGTTGTGTAAATCAGTCTTTTTATTATAGTGCCTTCATATGGAGGGTCAAGATATTGACAACGATAAATCTGCATCATCAAGCACTCTGCACCAATGGAGTCAATGGCAACTGTTAGATTCTGTTCTTCCTACTGGTGGTTTCGCTCATTCATTTGGTCTCGAGGCAGCTATGCAAGCTCGCATAGTCTCTACACCCGAAGATCTACGCGTTTATGTGATCCACGTGTTAGAGAATACAGCAAGCCTACTTCTTCCTTTTGTGTATGCTGCAACCAAATCCCCAGATACGGAAACATGGTATAAACTCGATAAAATGTTAGATGCCACACTAACAAATGAAGTTGGTCGAAAGGCGTCAGTGGCTCAAGGATCAGCTCTTATGAGAATAGCTGCTTCTGTTTTTTCAGAAGTTCCTTCACTTAAAATGATGAGAATATCAGCTTTGGGTAGTGGGTTTGTTGCTTTTCACCATGCTCCCGTTTTTGGGCTTGTATGTGGACTTGTTGGGTTTGATGCTAAGACTACTCAGAAAGCCTACATGTTTGTGACAATGAGAGACATTATATCTGCTGCGACTAGGTTGAATTTGGTAGGACCTCTAGGCGCTGCTGTGTTGCAACATCAAATTGCTCGAATTGCCGAGGATTTGGTAACGAAGTGGATGAACCGTGATGTTGAGGAGGCTTGTCAGACGTGTCCTTTGCTTGACACTGTGCAGGGTTGTCATGGTTACTTGTTTTCTAGACTGTTTTCTTCTTGAAGATCGAAAATTAAGATGGGATTTGTTAATTCTTGCCAATTTTCTGGTTAATTTCATTTCTTCGAAAGAAGACATACGAATTTGAGGATTGGTATTACAGTCACAAGATTAACTAGGGTGCTAAGTCACAATAAAAATCAATACTATCAATCATGACATCCTTTTATGTGTATTTTGAATCTTTGATGTAAAAGAAGATATAAAGTTTCTTACATGTGTATATCAGATTTTGGGCTTGTTAGGCACATGAATCCCAGTCCACACTCATTTTAAATACTTTTATGAATGATGAATCTGGCAACTTGGATTATGTTGCTCCGGAATATACAAGAACTGCTGTGGCACCAAAGGGAGATGTCTAGTTTTGGAGTCGTGCATTTTGGAATCAGTAATGGGCGAAAAACTAACTTACCATAAAGCTTCAGCTTATTAACACATCTAAGCTTCATGGTGCAATCGATACATTCTTGTTTGACAAAGGTTATGATTTTCAGCTTGACAAGTTTCTTAAGGATATCTTGGGACTACAACATTTGAGAGCTATACACAAGACGATATCTTGGTACTATTGGAGGCGGGCATTGTTGCTCAAGATTTATAGGAAATCGTCCTGAAATTTGAGGTAATATGATGAGGGAAATTGTAATCTATATGATCACCGATGAATATCTCTAAATCTGTTGTCTTAAAGAAAACCAAAGATTCAAATACAGATGCACAGGAATTGGATTTGAGTTGAAGAAAGGCAAATACAAGTTAAATTTTATACGTGAAGGTAGATACATACAGTGGATGTTTCCTTTTCATTAGAATCAACCGATCACAGCAGTCGAAAGCCGTGTGCATATCTGAAACTTGACCCTTTATGTGTGGAACTTGTTCCCTTTCACCAGTCCCTGCTTAACCCTGTTCCAAAGCCGTAACACAAACCCTCTTGCTCCTCCTTTTGTGGTGTCTGTAGATGTGCTTTGTTTTGAGTAAGAAATCTTTTTTGTTGTCTTTGAATTCTGTTTGTATACCCTCTCCAAATGGTTGAGGTGGAAGGGGGATCTCATCAGGTAAGACGAACGAGGGAATGATTTGCCGTTTGAGGCACAAACAATAGCTCGGTTTAGCTGTTTGGTGACTGCTTGGAGCTCATAAGAATCAAATAGATTGCTACCATTATTGTTCTTGATCAAGATGGGGCTCAATGAATATGTTTGATCAGTCTTTGTTGACTTGAATTCCATTTCAATCCTCTTCTGCTTGTGAATTTATGTAGTTATCTGTTGGTTTTTATTTATGGTTTCATTCTTAATGTGACTGAGACTTGGTTTGTGAGTTCCGTATAATTGATGATTTTGAGCATGATTACATTGTTTCTCACGCTTTGGGATGGATAAAATGATATTGACTGTATTTCGTTTCAATCTATAGACAGTTTTGACATTTTCGTACAAAAGCTAAGAAATATTCCTTAAAAACTCAGTTTACATGGGCTAAAACATAACTCCTGTTGGCCTATTGGGCTTAGGTTTAAAAGGCTTAATAAAGTCAATGGTAGGTCCAGCGGGTTCAAGCTAGATTTTTGTTCCGCCATGCTCATATTTGGCCCATTAATAGGCACTAGAACTTCATTAATGATACCAACAATAAACTTTAACTATCAACAAGAAGAAAAGGAAACCAGTTAACAACAACTGTGTTTGATTATTAAAAAAGAGGGGTTTTTTGGGGCTGTCTGTCTAATTTAATTGTTAAGATCAACTGATGCAAGAAAGTTAACTATTTAATAGCCAAACACTATGAAGACGAAGAGGCACTCCCCCCACACGTTTAAGGACATGTTGACTTTAGCCTCTAATATTTATTTTTCTAAATAAAATCTTAATTATATTCCAGAAACTTTCCGTAGAACAAATTGAAAGAACGGTAGGGAAAAAATTGAGCGAATTAAAGAACGCAAAATTGATCATGGAAAAGTCATGTCAGACTATTAAAGCTCCGTCCTTTTCCAAGATTCATCTACATTAGTAAACGTACATCAAGAAGAAAGGGCCTCACAATAAATATCTCCTTAAATCCCATCAAATTTTCTATTTTTAGTTAAAATTTTCATCAAGAATTGAAAACCCAGTTCCATGGAATCCAATTCCTCTCCGTCCTCCAGTCCCATTCCCATCTTTTCAACTTTCACTTCACCATTTGAAGGTTCATCCAAGAAAAGTGATTTGACGAAAAAGCCCCTAAGCTTGTGGCCTGGAATGTATCATTCACCAGTGACACTTGCACTTTGGGAAACAAGGTCAAATATATTTGAAAGGCTTCTTGATCCCCCACTTGATGCACCCCCACAAACTGAATTGATCACAAAAACCCCATCAAGAAGTAGAATGACTATTTTGTACAACTTCTCTACTGATTACTTATTGAGAGAGCAGTATAGGGATCCTTGGAATGAGGTCAGAATTGGAAAATTGCTTGAAGATCTTGATGCTCTTGCTGGCACTATTTCAGTCAAGGTAGAATATTTTTTCAAGATAATTTTCGGTATGATGTTGGTTTGGATACATTTGGGAAATTGTTTTACTTTTGGTGTGCCGTTGAAGAAAAGTAGAAGTTTTTCAATATGTGTCTGACCTACAATTTATTGCTAATAGGTGTATTGAGTATCATCTTGTTTTGGATTAATCTCTTGCATTGCATTAACTAGCTAAATTTCATATTTAGTCCGTGAGGTTTCAATTCGTTAATTATCTTTTGATTCGATACATTTGGTATTTTTTTGTCGAACAAATTTAATCCTCTAGATAATTTTAGACCCTTGTTTAGTTGGATAAGACGAATTTCAGCCATTTGTTGCTGAAACTGACTTTGTATGGAACTAATATAATATAAGTAAGTGTTTTTATGCAAGGTACATTTAGTATATAATCAAAAGATACAGAATTAAAAGTGAGAGCTAGATGACTAATTCTGCTAGCTCAAATGATAAAAGTACCGAATGTGTTGAGCTGAAAAGATAAATGAGTAAAATTAGGACCAAAAGATAAAAGACCATCTTTGTCACAGTTTGAAAGTTGGTGGACTAAAAGTTCAAATTTGTCAAACTAATTTTGTTCTGACTTAAGAAGTACACAAAATAGCCTTTGTGGGTATTTCAAATTTCCTCTTTACATTCTTGGTTATATAAGTGGGTACCTTGTTTGATTCAAAGATATTATCAACTAGTTTGTACTATGTTAATTATAATTTTTATTTTCTACAACGTGTAATAGCATTGTTCAGACGATGATAGTACAACTAGACCACTCTATTTGGTGACTGCTTCGGTTGACAAAATGGTGCTGAAGAAGCCTATCAGTGTTGATGTTGATCTTAATATAGTCGGGGCTGTAACTTGGGTCGGTCGTTCTTCAATCGAGATTCAACTCGACGTCACTCAGCCAGCTACTGGTAATTTATCTTAAACCAATTTTAGAATTGACTTGAAATTACGATATTCCAGATGCATGTTGTGGGAATTCTTTGGTGATTAAGTATGAGTTGAGTTTTAGTACATGGTTAAAGCAATTTTTTCGCTCTCCAATTAGCAAGGTGGTTCGAAATATCAACACAATAAAAATTGTCCTTGTTTTGCTCTAAAATGCTGAAATAAACCCTATCTTACCGTGATTTACGATGGAACCCCCGAGGTTTAATGGTATTATCCTGACTACCCCTGATGTTTCGGAAATTACAAGAACCAACCCCCTTTCTGGATTTGACTATTTACCAAAACACCCCTACAGCTTCAACAATCCTTACAAGAATACCCCCTACAACTTCTGGAAATATTTGGAACTACAGTTTTTTTTTTTTGTAATTAGAGTTTACCTGAGGGGGTCCGATTGTAAATCACCCTATCTTATATGATATATTTCTCAAAATTGTTCGAGATCATATTCCACTTAAGGATGTGAAATCAATATTTATCTTTCCTATATTCTTCCGCGGGTTATTAGCACTATACTCCTTCGTGTCACTTCCAACTAGGTGATGCCCCCTTATGTTATTTTAAATAGGAAATATTCTCCCCTGTTCTAAGAAAACAACAAATAAACCTTTCAGTCTAGGTAATGTTCTCCACACGCTAATATTGCAAGTGGTATTGAAGTTTGTGTAGTAAAATGACTTATTTACCCTCTATTATGGCTCAATAACGAACACGGTACCGTCAATTCATATGTCTAGAAATATCTTAAACTCGTTCTCTTGATACTTTATAAGCTTTTTGTCATTTAATAAATCCTTTTCAGATTGTCATATCATATAACTTGTATTCATTATTGTTTTGCGCATTTCCTGTCATATTAGTATTTAGAAGGCTAGAAATGTCATTGTGTTATTTCTAAGCCTAATAAACTTAGGGGGGTGGTGGCCAATTAGAAAACACTCATGGGTATGTATTGCAAAATAACTCATTCTTCTGCATCATCATGCATCAGTTATTCTCACAACAATCTGTTTCTTGCACTAAGTCTTTAAATTTTATACAAAGCTAATTATTTCCTTCCAATGATACAGCTGATGCTACAGATTCTGTTGCTCTGACTGCCAACTTCATTTTTGTGGCACGCGACTATAAGACGGGTAAAGCTGCACCAGTGAATCGATTAATTCCAGAGACCGAACGTGAGAAATCACTCTATGAAGCAGCAGAAGCAAGAAATCAACTTAGAAAAAGGAAATTTAAAGACGAGAAAAAGGAATTGGATAATGGCGAGGTGAACAAATTTGAAGCATTGCTGGCCGAGGGAAGAATCTTTTGTGACATGCCAGCATTGGCCGATAGAGATAGCATTCTTCTAAGAGACACTCGACTTGAAAACTCTTTAATTTGTCAGCCACAACAAAGAAACATTCATGGTCGAATATTTGGAGGTTTTTTAATGCATAGAGCGTTCGAGTTAGCTTTTTCAACGGCTTATACTTTTGCAGGCATGATGCCTTCGTTTCTGGAAGTCGATCATGTGGACTTTCTACGACCAGTGAGTACTCATGGAAAACTCTTTTTATTTTTAAATCAATATTATGATGTATTTCTCTTAATTCATTTATCAATTCGTCTGTGTCCTCTTTATTAGAGCTAAATTCAAAAATACTCCCTCTGCTTTGCCTAATTGGAAAAAGCCTCCTCTGTTATTTTTATTTGCAAAAAAAAAAAAAAACGTGTTCTTTTGTTATTAGCAAAACACCCGATTTGAAATTCCTTCATAAGTCAATAGGGAGATTATTGTCAATTTTTTAAGTGTACATGTGGGTTATTGCTAATTTTTAAAGTTAACATGGGGATTATTGATAATTTTTAGGTGCGGTGATTTTGCATTTTTGGTGGGGGTATTATTGTCATTTTTTTTGCAAAATATGTATTCCAGCATGGGAGGGATTTTTTTTTAATAAAAAAAGTAACATGGGGGGTTTTTGCTAATAAAAATAATACAGGGGTGTTTTGCTAATTAGGCAAAGAATAGGGGGTATTTTTGCATTTAAATCCCCTTTATTGCATTAGTCTCCTGCAACCTTAATATCTGACAAAAAAAATACTAATGCAGGTGGATGTTGGAAATTTCTTGCGTATCAAATCATGTGTATTGTACACGGAATGTGAAAATCCTGATCATCCTCTAATCCATGTAGAAGTTGTTGCACATGTTACGAGGCCCGAGTTTAGGTCCAGTGAGGTATGTTTCTCTCCAGCAAATTTTGGTCTATTCTTTATAGTCCTCTGTTGTTAGATATTAAGCATGCTAAATCTTTCCGCATCTTCTAGCCTAAGAATTATAGTGACTTGAATGGCAAAATTAATTGACGAAAGTTAAAGGACCAAATGTGTGCCTAAATCTTTCTTCTACCTTGACAATTTAAGCATTTATTTTGTAATTAGGTATGTTCTTTTTCACTCTTGTCATTAGATTGTTTTAGTTATGATCGTAATTCGTAACTCTATTGCAAAACTTCTCTTTTGTTATAGTGAATTACCGCAACGACTGAAGCATGACTAACCTTTTACTTAATGATGTGTTCCTGATTGTTTAATTTCTTTCGTTTTATTGTTCTGATTGTAAGAATGGCATTAGATTCCTACATTAGGAAGTGGGAACTAGCAACCAAAAAATTAAATTGTTTATTTTTGTTGCAGGTGTCGAATAGATTTTACTTTACCTTCACTGTTCGGCCTGAGGCAAAGGCGATGAATAATGGCCGTAGGATTAGGAAGGTGGTTCCAGCGACTGAGGAGGAGGCTCATAGGATCGTTGAACGCATGGATGCCGATTCGTTGTAATAGTAAAATAATTTTTATATGAGGACATATTTTCTTGGATGTTTTCCAAGATAGAAATGACCTTCATAGTTTAGATATTATATAGTGTTGTTCAGTACCTGAATGAGTTACAGTTACATCTGAACTGTGTAGAAATCAAGGTTTAATGACTAATCTTATTGGAGTTGTCTGTTTAATCTTATTCAAGGTTGAAATAAGTAATCTTTTTGTACCAGGCATTATACATACTGTAGAATAAGCACTGATTAGGCCGTAGTATATTTTTATTTTATCCATAATTTTCTAGTTCTGCACTTGTGCTTTAACTACGCATGAAACATGGATAAACCAGGGGAAACCGTCCTCTAAGTTTGATTGGTTTTACATTTTCATCCTCCATGTCAAAATCTTTCCACTTTCTTCCTTCTTCACAAATATTTATGACAATGATTTTTTTTTTGGGGCTAAATATCAATCCCACGAGAATAATTCTCAGATCCGGATCGGGTAGAATCATACCCTATTCATTGCCACCCCTTTATTTGCAAAGGAATTTTACTTTTTATATATCTATAAGACCAGAAGGTACTTTTACAGTTATCTATGTATAATAAATACAAAATGTTACAATGAAAATTGCATGTACCAATAACCTTCCTTGCCTGTACCTCCACTGCTGGCCACACTATAAACTACAACATATTCTTTATGGTCAGAAAATCTAAGAAAAGATAACCTGTTATGAACTACCGACATCAAGAAGAAGAGCTCTCCTCATCAGATATAGTTCGCTCCTTTCGATTTTGAAATCCACCCAAAACCGGCTGGAGCATTGGATTCACCGGAACCGGAAACCTACGAGGCAAACTAACTACCATTCGTTCGTTTATAGTCCCAACTTCCTTACAAACCCGATCTAACGTTGTCAAAAAGTCTCTAACTACCATGAAAATTCTAAAAGGATGAGCTTCTTCCTTACCTGAGTTTCCGTGGAAATATTCACTAATTTCTTTTACTAATGATAAAGCTACGCTTTCTTGAGCTTGAATCTGAATAATCTCCTCTTCAGCTTTTTCCGTAAAACATTTCATAGAATTGGAAAATTTACAGCTTCCATTTAATCTTTCAATCTCTCCAATGTTTCGGATTCCATTTGAAAGCTTGGATACATCTGTTCTTAGCACTTCCGCATCCATGGCTGCGGATTTTCTCACATTAGAGAGCTCTGAACTGATAGATGAAACAACTTGAAGACCCAGCTTTTTGCACTTGGGGTCATCATTTTCATTGTGGGTCCCATTAGAAAGTCGAGCACCTTCACTTCTTATTATTTCTTGAACGACAAAGTGTAATAGGGTTGTTTTTCCATCGGCTCCTTTTATGTCTACAAGCTTGAGAAGTGCGTCGAGTTTGAAGGCATGTGCGTCACCTCGATTTGTTCCTACGTTCATCCGGTTCCCGGTTTTTAAGATTGCTTCTAGTAGTTTTAGAAACATTCTGCTGCTCCGTAATTCCTCGCAGGCTGCCTAAACAATCAATAAAAATCTTAGTTGGCCCCTATCTAAACAATATCGAGCTTTCTAAAGAGTTGACCAAAAATTTCCATAATACATTGAAAAGCTTGTAGTGATTTGAAACATTACCTCAAGAGTTTGAAAGGACTTTTTGAGGTACTCAACCTCGGATTCAAAATTGGATACGTATAGCATAGCATCAACTCTTTTAAATGCATAAGGGATGTCGAGAACAGCCTTCAAGAATTTCTCAGCAGCCCCAAGTTTGGCGGGAGAATCATCTTTGTAATCTTTTAACTTCCGCTCCTCTTCCTTTGTTGGAGCCATCTTCAACAAACTCTCAAGAAGCTCTGTACCAAGACTAGATACATTGCCTGTGTTTAAGGACGAAAAAGGAAAAATTATACCCCGACCTTGTATATAACAGAATCATCATCATGATGTCCAAATAAGAACCACTCAAAGCTTACAAGAAAGTGAAAAATATCTATGACAATTTCTTGAATCGAGCTTGATATAAAAATGAACATATTTACATTTATTAACTTTTAATTCGAAAAATTGCATTTTTAGTATCATGTAACTGGACCTCAGCACTTGCAGTCCTACACTTACAAAATTGCACTTTTGGTCAAATATTTTTTCATAATTAGTCCTAGCACCCCCTTTTTCCATAAAAATGTTTTGCACTTCTTATCCCACATAATATTGCACTTTAAGTCACTTGTAGTCCCAAAATGGAAACATCACATGAAATGCAGGACTAAAAATGCAGTTTTGTTTAGTGGAAGGGACTAGTCACTACAAAGTAGCGGACTCAGGTTCGAATCCCAGTTGGGAGAGGTATCCACATTAATGTGTCCAACCCGCCTTAAACCCTTGGGAAACCAAAAAAAAAATGCAGATTTGCCCTTTTTCACCGAGTACTCTTATGCTATAGCTTTCAAGTTCGCCACAAGATAATTTATAAGATATACCCACAAACCGATTCTTGCATAGTGACAAATACATAATCTTTAAAAAAAAAATTCAAAGGTTCATTCTTGCAATATACCTTCCAATAGTCCTTCACAAACTTCCTCTATAGTGACATTGAGTGCCCTCAACAAAATGGCAATATTTTGTGCCTTCTTAGGATCAAGAAATTTACTTCCACTGTTGTCTAGTCCGGGCGAGGGAAGAACCTGCCACCGAGTTCCTTCCTTCGGACTTGGTTTTGGAGCATTCACCACAAACAATGTCTCGATCATCTCCTCATTCAATCTGTGTATATATAATTCAACCAACAAATAAGCATATTAACTCTAGTTCCCAATTACTAAACAAGATTAGAGATTAACATACTTAAAAGAGCTGGACTTGAGTTGATCCCACACCATTTCCCGATCAGAACTTGCTCTCACTTTATCCCAGTGAAGTGGCTTCAGTTTCGGTTTTCGAGTTATCTCATTGTTCTGCTCGAATTCTTTTTCTTTGTTCGGAGATTCTGAATCATTTGAAGCCAAAGGCAACCACTGAATGGGAGAAATCAATGTAGGATTTTCCACGGCAATCGGTCTTACGGGCGTTATCAATGACGGTGGTCGCGGTGGAGGTGGAGGTGGAGGCGGAGGTGGTGGTGACGTCATATGCTGATGCAATGGTGAAATGGTTTGAATCTCAATTAAATCAGGGGATTGGGGAATCGAATTTCCAGGGCTCATACTGTTAGGCGGAGAGAGGCTGGACGAAACGGACCGCTCTGGTGAAGCCGACCCGGAGTAAGTGGAGGAGGAATTAGAAGTGGAGCCATTAAAATTCTCGATTTGTATGGAGAAATCGAAACCCCTTCTAGAAGCTGAATCGATCCCAATAGAGCTACTGCCTTTAGGAGAGTAAAACTCTTCGTCCTCATCCACGTCAACAATCAGATGACTACCCTGCTGAGGTGGCGTGTACAGTGGCGGCAGAGGAGTGAGCTCCGGGGAGTCGGGGTTTCGTGTATTACTATTAGAAGCGGTGGGAATGTTGGTGTTGGTGTTGGTGTTGGTGGGGTGTGAATTGGCCAAAGTGCCGAGGTATAGAAACTCGGAGCTAGTTTGTGAAGGTCTTTGAAGCTTCGGAATATTGGAAGTGGTGGTGTCGGATCTTTGGGTTTTGGAGGATGATAAGGAGGGATGAGGAGGTGGTCTTTTTTTCTTACGGAGGTGGAGGAAGAAGGCGAAGGAAAGGATGAGTAGGGCGACGGCGGCGGAGACGACGGCAAAGATGATGAGTATGGAGGAGGTGGAGGTGGATTTGGATTTGGATTTGGGAGGGTGGGTGACGTCGAGAGGGGAGGAGGAGGAGGAGTTGGGGGGGAAAGAGGTAGGGGGAGGTGGGGAGGGGTGAGATGGGAAAAATGGATATTTTGGTGAGGAGGGGATGGAGATGGGGGGTTGGGTATCTAGGGGAAAGAAAGGTTGGTGGAGAACTCGGCGGTGGTGGAAGGTGGTGGCGGAGGAAAAGTGAAAGTGGAGGAGGGTGAAGGGTAAGAGGAGGAGGAAGAGGAGAGTGGTGGGCATTTTAGGTATTTTGGTTGCTCACAAATGGGTGTTATGTGTGAGAGAGAGAGAGAGAGAGAGTAAATGTGGTGGTGGTGGTGGGTAACTAGTACTCGTACTACTACTGTCTACTGTATGTATTCACTCACAGTTAAAGGGTGAGAAAATACTACTGCACTCCAGTAAGGAAGTAGTAAAAAAAAGAGACGAACAAAGTGTGAAGAAAAAGGAACTGTCGTGTCATTGAAAAGAAGGAAAATTGGGAATCAGATATTTAGACTAATGTTCTCTTCTGCATGAATAATTAAATTAAATTAAATTAATCCACCTATGCTGCTGCCTCTGCCTCATACACTAGTATTTTATTTTTCTATTTTCGTCATATCAACTACTCCTTTGAATTAAAAATTTACTTGTTTCAATACATATATTTATAATAAATAAATAATTCTCAAGTTATTTTAAAATAAAATATACTTCGTGTACTTTGTTTAACAAAGTCACCGACATTTCGAGTTGCATGTTAGGTTAGTTAATACTAAGGGCAATCCCAATGGTAGTATGCAAATTTGAGTATGGATATTGTATTTTGCATACCTAAATAGTACTTTGCATACCTTGTAAAATAATTTCACTCCAATGCATGGGTATGCAAAGTGAATATCCATTTTTTCTTAATAATTTCTTAGTTTTATAAATTCATTTATTCATTTATTTTTCTATCAAATTTTTAAATTTATTAATAAATAGAAAAAAAATTGAAGTTGAAAATTTCATATTTTGAAAATATAAATTAAGCGGGATATTCAAATTTTAAAAACTCTAGAAATCAATCTTTAAAATGTGAAAACTTTTGAAATTTATAATAATAGGGGAATTTTGAATTTTGAAATTTCTAATAAGCGGGAAATAATAAAATTTTAAATTACTAATAAGTGGGAAATTTCAAAATTTCAAATTTGTAATAAGCGGGATATTTCAAATTTCAAATTTCAAATTTCAAATTTTGAAACTTTACATAAGCGGAAAAATGAAGACTAGAATTTCATCTATAAATATGATGAGTTTATTCATTATTCTCATCACATTTCTCTCATCGAAATTCATCAAAAACTTCAAATTTATTCTTCTCCAAATCCTCCACAATGGATTTTTCAGGATCTAGCTCTGAAATTTTGAAAGATTTCGTACGTTTCAACTCTGATTCAGATGAAGAGCTTGATGAGTTATTTGCCATGAGAGAGGCAGAAGATGAACAAAATCGGGGAAGACAACGCCGCTATCGTGGTTCTGTTGTTGGTCGCAAATTTTATGGTCGAAATCATGCTGAAGCCCATAACAATCTTTGGAATGACTATTTCAGTCCCAATCCTCTTTACCCCGAAAGTCGTTTCAGAAGAAGGTTTCGTATGAGTCGAAATTTGTTCCTCCATGTCGTGGATGGTGTAGTAGACTATGATCCTTACTTCCAACTCAAAACAGATGCCGTTGGAAATCCCGGGCTCTCTTCAATTCAGAAGATAACTGCGGCAATGAGGATCCTAGCATACGGATATTCAGCCGATTCTTTGGATGAATACATAAAAATTGGTGAAAGCACAGCAATGGAGAGCTTACGAGCCTTTGTGAAAGCAGTTATAGCTGTATTTGGTGAGAGGTACTTAAGGGCGCCAAATCAAGAAGATGTAACTCGATTGTTGCAACAAAATGAGCAACGTGGATTTCCAGGAATGCTTGGAAGTATTGATTGCATGCACTGGGAATGGAAGAACTGTCCAACGGCTTGGAAAGGTATGTATACTGGTCATTGTCATACACCAACTATTATTTTGGAAGCTGTAGCATCATATGATCTTTGGATTTGGCATGCCTACTTTGGATTGCCTGGATCACTGAATGATATAAATGTGCTACAAAGGTCACCTATCTTTGACGCTCTTGCTAACGGGCGTGCTCCTGCAGCTAATTATACTATTAATAATCATAACTATAACATGGGATATTATCTTGCTGATGGAATATATCCACGTTGGTCTACTTTCGTAAAAACAATTCCATGCCCACAAGACCAGAAGAGTAAATTATTTGCTAAAATGCAAGAATCTGCACGAAAAGATGTGGAGCGTGCTTTTGGGGTGCTTCAAGCTCGTTTTGCTATCACTCGCGGACCGGCACGAGTATGGGATGTTGATACACTCGCAAATATCATGACTGCGTGCATCATACTTCATAATATGATAGTGGAAGAAAATCAGGATGTTGAAAATCTTGATTTTAAAGATTACACTGATCCTCCGACAATGTCACGTTCCAATACGACCCAATACAGAGATTTCATTCGACGTCATCGTCATATTAGAGATGCCTCTACTCATTCGCAGTTACAAGATGATCTTGTGGAGCATCTATGGGCTCACCATGGCTTATCAGCCTAGGAAGTTCTCCATACTTTTATGTTATTTTCTCTAGTTGATGTTTGTTTTAGTATATTTAAGTTATGATGCTTTAATTAATGTGTGCTTTAATGTAATATGTAAGCTTTAATGTTTAATTAATGTGTGCTTTAATGTAATATGTGATAGGAAGTATCATTTAATATAATATATTTTCTATTATTCAGCTTGATTATGTGTTTATTATAATATTTTTCTTCAATCTTAATTGAAAATCAAATAAAACAGTACGAAAGATATTACACAAAGACTAATATTATAAAGACATTAATAAAAAAAGATAGCTAAAGAATATTACATATAAAACATGAATTGCATTCATAAAAGGAAATAGTTCAAAGAACATTACATATGAAGCGTAAATAAAATTAAATATTAGTTGATTGAATATCTAAAAGTTGAAACCCTTCTTCGCCATTATCGCCTTTCGTTCATTTTGCCAATATTGAACTTTAATTGGTGACATGCCTTGGAAGTCTTTAGTCATTACTTCAACCTCCCAGTTTCTTTCTTCAACCGCCCATCTTCTCTCCATCTCCTTTTGTTTAAGCTCAATCTCCTTTTGTTTGAGCTCTCGATCTTTTTCTTGTTCAAGTAAAGCTCGATTCCGTTGCTCGTACTTATCTTTTTCAATTCTTAACCTCTCTTGCAAAATCGCATCAGATATTGAACTACTCGAACTACTTGTAGCAAGCTTTTTAGCTGCCTTGGTCCCTATTGGTCTCTCTGTGCTAATTGATGGTTCATCACTATCCCCTAAATTAATAGTTTCATTTACATTGTTACTCTTGTGTTTTTTGTTCGAAAGACCTTCGCGCCACTTAGGCTCGTCGTTCAGTAGAGGCCAACAATGTTCAAACGGAAATGGTTTACCTTCCAAATCAAGAAACATTTGTTTGGCTTCTTGTTCCTGCGAAATATAATGCATTAGAAAATATATGAACTAGTGACTTATAATTTTTCTCAAAAGGTGGATGAAGATAAATACCCTATCATGAATGGTTTGACCGCTTGCATTTTTCCTCTCAATTTGGTCCGTATATCCAGCAAATAATTGACATTTTCGATTGATTTCGACCCATCTTTGTTTAATGGAAGGTTGAGTACGATGATTAGTTGTGTGACTATTGAAGAATGTCGTGATTCGTTGCCAATATCTATTAGAACTTTGATCGGTTCCTTGAGTTGAATCTTTGCTAGTATTGAGCCACCCCGCACAAATAAGTTTGTCATCGTTTATTGAAAAGTTAGCACCCCTCCGGCTACTATTTTTAGTAGAACGAGCAACTTTATTTGGAACTTGAGTGACATCTTCTACTTCATTTGGAAATTGAGTGGTTAAATCTTCTACTTCATTTGAAAATTGATTTGCTAAATTGATGATATTTTCATCCATTGGTAGATCGTCCGCCATTAAAGAAGTGAAATAAGACATATCTATACATAAACAAAATTATAATAAGCATCAACATTTGCAAATAATACGTTATATGGTATTGAGAACATGGCATAGTGAGTATATATAATATGAAAAATTAGATTACATTTAATTTATTAAGCCAATTATAATAATTATCTCAATTAAGCCATACTTGCCTCAATTAAGTCAACATTTGCAAATTACGGTTTTATATATATACACATCTATATCACTTTTTTCAAAAGCCACACTTTAAAGCCCAAAATCATAATGAATTGATTATTAAAAAATAAAACACTTAAGCCCAACATTAAGCCCAAAAATTAACCTATATTAAACAAAAAAGAAAGGAATTGACCTGCCTTCTCTTTCAACAGAGCAGTCGCCTTCTTCTTCAAATCGTCTTCTTCTTCAAATCGTCTTCTTCAGTTCATGCCCTCTATCAATTTTCTACGCTCAATTCCTCTCTAATTCTTCAATTCCCTATATCAATTTTCGATTTTCTTACTTAAAAATCAGAAGATTTTGTGGATTTTAACTTGAAGAAGAATTGGTATTTGAAGGCAAAATTGAACAACGGCTATATCTGCAAGTTCAACGGTAAATTGTCCTTTCCCTCTTATTTTCCATACTCAGTTTCTCTCTCCTCCAAAGGATCCAAATATGCAGCCCCAAAAGTGAAAATGCAAAATGCATCCTCCTTTACATACCTCCATTGGAGAATGAAAAAGTACAAAAGTTGGATGCAATTTGGCAGTTAGGTATTTGCATACCCATTTTGCATTCACCATTGGGGTTGCCCTAATAAATACATATTTTCATTGTTCAGTTTAGTAGGAATATGATGAATTCAGGCAAAGTGTCTTTCTCATTAAAATATTGTTAGATCCGGCTTTAGCATCACTAGATCATGATTTTTCAACAAAATCATAGCTACAAATTAATCAATGTTCTTCAAATTAATCAATGTTCTTTTTTCTAAAAAAGCCTTAATACTGACTCTATACCAAACATTATATATATATATATATATATATATATATATATATATATATATATATATATATATATAATATATATATATGCTCGGGAAATTGAATTAATTATTACTATTAAATATTAATTCAGTTCAATAGTTAAAGATTCCATGCATCTCCCCCAACTGTATTTTTCTTTTTCTTTTTCTTTATCTTCTGAAATTGAACTTGAGATCACGCGTTAATTATTTCTTTACAACATCGTACGTATTATCTTCACTACTTTTGTGGCATATTTTAAGATAATTTATTTGTCTCGAACCTTTTTCCATAAAAGGTTATAATGTCACAAAAGCTTCCTCTGCCATTCCATAATATGTCGTTGAAGACAGTGACTTCATTTGAGTGTTAATCTGATTAGTTTTATGCATAAATATTAATTGAATTTGAAATGTTAATTTATTTTATTTAACATTATTAGCCCCACTATCAAAGACAAACAATTAATATTTTCTTTCGCACTATCTATTGTGATGACTTAGTATAGTTAGATATCAAAATTATTATTGTTAAATTATCATATCACTAGATAGCAACTTTGTTTTTGTCTTCAAGCATATTTTTCTTGATTTGAGCCTATAAGGACGCTACTTTTTTTTTTTTTTTTTTTTGGGAAATGTTAATAGAATATGAATATTCAATCATGGATATATATAGGATACCGTTTAAATAAAGGCAAAAGGGAAAATAAAAGGTAAAAGTGACAATGAAAAGGAAAAAGGCCAAAGCAAATGAATTGGAGGGTAAGACCAAATTCGCACCGTTTATCCAAATGAGATTGCTCAATTATTGCATCTTTCTATATTTTCTTGTCGGGTAGATGAAATGTGAATTAAATATTTGATACTCCTAATTTAGTTAAAAGTCCTGACTTTTATTATTCAAATCTTTGTTAGCTACATCAACATACCAATTGTTACTAAATAGTCTTCTCATCGTTCCATAATTTTTTTTCTTTTCTTTTTTTCTTTAATTTGTTCTTTGTTCCATAATATTTTAATTACTATCACAATACAAATACTAATAATGAACTAAAAAAATATCCACATTAATGAGAAAAAGATGAACTAAATAGTCTTCTCATCGTTCCATAATATTTTAATTACCATTAAGACATCAACTCGTTGGATGTTTTAATTAAGGATAATTTTAATTATAGGATGAACTCATAAGAAAAAGAAGAAACCAAATACCGCATACAATTCATTCGGCCATACCTTAAATTGAAATTGTAAAACCGGAAAAGGCCCAATTAGAATAGGCAGGCCGAAGCTTTAATATGTAAGGAAAATTTTTGCCCAAGTTTGACTTGGCTAATGCAACCCTCAATTGCCCACATTTCTTTCCCTATTTATTAGTTATAAAAGTTATAAGAGTTGTCAACGATGTCAATTTTAGTACCAATTTGGTTCCACTTTCTAGGATTTTACTCTCAAGTAGAGATTTGATGAACTTAAAATATGTAATCTAAAATACATGGAGCAATTATAGATTAAAAAAAAAAAATAGTCAAATCCATTATAGATTTGGATTTTGAGAGTACACAATATATATGTATATATTTTTATTTTTATTTATATATAATGTTAATAATATTTTATATGCAACAAAAGAATAAAATGAGGGCATTTACTTACATTAGATCAGAGTACGTTCTTAACCAACATTATGAATTATAATTTTTATACATTATCAATAGCATTAATTTAAAAAAGATCTCATAAATATTTCAGAACATGAAGCCTGGTTAAATGAACAAAGTTTGAACTCTTAAGTTGAGTTAATTGATTATGTTGCATCATTTTTTCCTCATTATATCATTATTTTTGTAGTAAATTCAATTCTCTAACCATCCCATGGATTAAGATCTGACCAGACAAAATCCAAATCCACTCAAAATAAACGGGCACGAAACCAAATTCATACAGGTCCGGATCTATTGATATGCCTACAAACTACTACCTCTTTTTTTTATTTTTTATGCATGCATACTAATTAATTACTACTTTTCATACACAGTTTAAACATAAATTGCATTTTAATTAAGTAGGTGGGAACTAGCTGTTTAACTGGACACAAAGTCACAACCAAAACTTAAAAGGAATATTAAAGATTAAAAGATAATTAAAAAATAGTATTAAGGATTCAAATTCTACCGCACCATGTTTCCTTTTTTGCACAGTTTTATAGTCTCAACTCTCGAGATCAATTTAATGGAAAATTAATTGTCTAGAAAAGTGGAAGTGTGTGGGGGAGACAGTTTTCTTATTTATATGAACATGAAAAAGAATCACAACAATCAACATTAATTATTAATCAGATAATCTTGTCCATATACCTAAGCCTAACAGATTCTTCCTGAATGAGCCAAAATTTACAATTATCAATTATGTAATGAAAATGTCATGTTTATACACAACAGTTTGACAGAATGAATAGAACACACACATTTGTTTCTTCCTGATTAAAATTAAAACAAGAATGTTTTACAATTTTCATTATTGATTCATCTCAATAAATAATTACAGGTATAGGCAAAAATAACTCACAAGTATGGCTGCCCACATAGAAAAGTAGCTTCCAGTTCCAGCTATTGAGAAATATTAGAATCTCCAATTTGGGGCTGTGCCTTACATGTGCTCCACTGTCCGCACTCCATCTTTCTTCCCAACAAGCCCTTTTTTCTTTTGATTTGGAAAACGGGCATTTCGTTCCACACTTTGTCCGACCCGGTTCTGCTGCTCCAAGTTCCGTTTCTTCATGATTGAAGAAACCGTGGGGCTATAATAGTCATTACTCCTTTGAGAAGTCGCACCTTGTGAATACACCTTCCTCCCTTGCACAAAGCTCCGGTGCTTTTCCAGCATTGCCCCACGAGCAACCTGAGTTCTCTGTGCCGCTCCCCATCTGTTATGATTTACACAGCTTTGGCTCCTCCCGACTTGATAGAACTTGCCCTCTCTAGGACTAGAATAATTACGACTTTCAGCAGTTTCGGCTGAGTACATGGTAGTCTCTCCTTCACTACTATAATCATGTGGCACCTCTGAAATCTCGACTGGTGAAGAACTTGACCGGACCTCATTTTGGGCTTCATTAACAGATCCAGTTGATTCAGCATCTGCAATTGGGCCAGGTGGGCCTCTGTCGTGTTCCCCTTCAACCGGATGCTGCAACGAGATATTCTTATCATAGTTTTGATGAGAGTTGGGCATTTTTTTTCTTGGTGGAAAATTGATATCCAAAAGCTGAATCTGAGTGATATCTTTCTTTCTAAATGGGACTGAAGTCAACATTGGTGAATCGTAAATTTCAGGAGTTGGAATCCCCTGCACGTGAGTTACACCTTGTGGGTTAACGGTTAAGGTCTCGTCTTCAATATTATTGACAGCAGCAGAGCTTGGTACAGGCTGCAGCTCTACAGGTCTAGATATTATATTTGATGAAGTTGGTGTTCCTTCATTTTCGCCTATGGTTGACTTAAAAACTCGCCGCATAGTGAATGATGCACAAGAATGCTCACTTTTCTGGCTCGAAGACATCAATCGTATCAAAGGTAATTTGGGTTTGTTGAGTTCATCGAGGTTCCCTTCCCAATGCTGGTTTAACCAATCGCAAATTATGGGAATAGGGATACCGAATTGCATGGGGAAGTCTTTCTTCAACGATGATGTTGAAGATGATGAAGTTGTAGAGGATCTGGTGTTTGGGGATGTTGCGAGTTTCATAGGATCGCATACCATGAATGCAAGATTACCATGAGCATCAAAACCAGCTGAACCGGGACTCCAAATTACTCCATCGGTAGACAACTTAATTAGATTGTCGGTAGCTATTACTACCTTACCTTCACCCACCGCTAATTCATGTTTATCTGTGTATCCTAAAAGATAAACTATACTTCCCAGCTCTAGATTCGGTTTTGAACAAGTTTTCAAGTAGTGAGGTTGTGGCACCGGTGCATTTGACTCTCCATCTAGGGCATCAAGGCCCACTATTGTCAGATCGAGAACAGAGCTTGTAATATAGAACCTGGAATCATATGATAGAAGATATGATACAAAGAAGAATTGATTACTAGATGTATGGTGCATGTTTGAACTCAGGGTTCACATTTGTTCTAAAGACAGAAATCAAATCAGCATTAAGAAACCAGGCACATGTGCAGGAAGATGACTAGACACAGACATAGTATTCTGCATTTTAGTCATGACTATAATAATCCACACATTGAAAGTTTACAACTTTTAGTTGCAAGGTCGTTGTTCTATGGATACAAGATAATCAATTCCCAAAGGCTATCTCTTTTAATTCTGGACTACGTAGGTTTTTTCATTTGATCGCTATTTTTTTTACCATACTATGTATTGGTATGTACCCCGTTTTAGTTCATCCACTATCAGTTGAAAAGGGTTGAAGTGTTGAAGTTGTTTTATCTAGATCCTTTATAGGGAAAAAAATTGTCATTTTTAAACATGTTCGTTGTTGAACCATGTCTTGAAGCATACCAAAAACTTCCCTTGGCTAAAAAAGTGAAACATTTTTGGAGCATCAAAAGCGCATCATGCATGAGCTTTATATTTCTTAATAATGGGCATTAAAAGTTGATGCAACATCATGGGAAACGGAAGCCCTAGGGTGTACTCTCACTGTAGAGACCCAAACAGACTTATGTTCCTGTGAACGTTGATGGTCTCTAACCAACTAGCTTAGGTTTGTGCAGTCCAGCAAGAGTAAATTAAAAGAGGAACAATGTTACAACTAGTTTATTCATATATTCCTTCCACAACCAATGTGGGATGAGGGTTTTAAGACTTATGAATGAGGAACAATGTAAAAACTATTGGTCACTACTTTTTGTTGTTTTAAGAGTGCAATTTAGTACTAATTACTCATTATAATATCCAAAAATTTGGTGCTGTGGAATAAAAATTGTTACTGTATATATGTTCTCATCTTTTTATCTCTTATGGCAACTGTCTGATTAATTTGCTCATGAATGGGTACATAAGGACAAGAAGATGGAATACTAATAAACAAATACTAGTATTACCAAATTTGAAGTCAGTTAATTACACTACAAGATGTAGATAGGGAAGTGTAAAAGGCAAGCAGCCATTATTTCGTATTGTGCTGCTGTTTGAAAAAAGTCTAATAAGTCCACACAATTATTAGTCCACACATGTCAACGAGAAAGCTCAGTCACTATAGAGTATAGACAAATTAACAATAAACTTCACAGTTCACAGGAAATAAAAAATGATGGGGCCTATAATTCTATAATCAGAGCAAATGATCTCCCTCTCCCATTTGGGATTCATTAATCTGCTTTAAGTTATAATTTTTAATTATATTTTCTCACGAGCTGCTTTTGGAATTTCAAATTTACAACTTGCTCACCTATTCAATACTATGGAAAATATCAGGAAGCAACAAGATCTATGTATTTGGTAGCATTAATGCCATGGCTCATGATGTTAAATTGACATCTATGGTGGTCAATCACATAAAATCACAACTATAGTGAATCTTCCTTCAAACTCTGATCTCCACGAGATCCAAAATCAATCAAAAAGAACTGGAATTTGAAATCCAATCTAAACAAAAAGCATTCAGCAGCTTGCATTTGAGCACTCCTCTCCCCATTTCACATAATAAATTAAATAAATACTCAAAACCCCACACATACTGGACACATTCATTCATAAGTTGAAAACGATTCCATAAACATAAGATTGAAACTACATACGATTTCAAACTGACCTATGAGGAAAAAGTATAGCGGATAAGCCGTTGTGGAGGCGGATTTCAGCAGCTTCCGCAGCAGCCACGGAGGGCAGATTAGCGTGAGTAGTGAGAAGCAGATTCCGGTGGATCAAGAAGCCGGTGCCTCCGCCGGAGTTTCTAGCCATGGACGGAGCCTTGCCGGAGAAAATAGCTGCCTTCATTTTCTCCGACTTGGCGCCGCCGTTACAGAAACACCACGACTCACTTAAAACCCTCATTTTGTGAACTATATAATAGGAATGTTAGTCTTCACAAACAGAGTTCAGCTCCATAGATCCAAAATGAAGTGCATTGGATTTATCCAGTGTATTTGTTTCTCTCACTAGCTAGCTTCGAATTAATAATGGAAGAGGAAGAAGAAAGATTACTGTATGAGGTATTGTTGTATTTAAATGGAAATTACTGAAAAAGGTAAATACTGTCAGCGGCGATTATTGAAGGTGGTTAAAAATAGGGTTCTTTCCAATATTCTTCTAAATTATTTTATATTTATATTATTATAAAACTTTATACTTCATCTATCTCATTATTTTTCTTCTTTTGACACGGAGTTTTTTGTTAATTAAAAAGTGGAAATTCTCAATGTTTATACATTTATCTTATAAAAAATAATTAATAGTAATAAATAATATGAAATCATTACTTTCTATAAAATGATTACTAAATTCCAATTTCTTGTAGATCATTTTGTGTCCAGTCACATATTCATATTTCTTCTTCCCCTTCTCCTTCTTGGGTCCTTGTGAATAATTTACTGTTTTACACTTGGAAATTCGCAATGTACTGTTAGTTCAAATGAACGTAAGAACTTTACGATCCCATTCCATTGTTGCTTACAAAGCCAACGTAATTAGTGTTGTTACGTTTGGATATGGATATCTTTTGCTGTTTGAATAAACAAGTAGAAGTAGTAGTAGTTATTTAAAGTAAATTAGAACCAATTACACTAATACAAAACCAAACTGATCTGTTTGTTTCTCAATGAACCAAGCGATCGTGCCATGACCGTCGGTCGAGGTGAAGTCATACATAGACAAGTAAATCCCTTCTGAATTCCAAGGTACTCCTTTACTTTAAATTTATTTACTTATAAGTTCTAACAAAGTATTCAAAGAGAAGAATTTCACATCTCAAATTACCAAAAGCCAATTCAGTTCAAAACACCAAATGACTAACCCCATACCTATATAAATTCACAAATGTGAGACATATAGACCACCAAATTATGCTACATATTTTACCTTGTAACTTGTAAGAGGTTTGTTATTAGACAAATATAGTGGACATATTTTGAGGAGTTAAAATTACATAAATGAAATTTTAAGCAAAATCCAATTATCATATGAAAAATGTTCAGCATACGGATTATTTTGAGAATAATAAATATAAAGAATGTGCACCCCTAGTTCAGTCATAATTATTCTCCACAACAGATTGACTAAACAAACAGTCTACAATGTCATAAGATACAACTAAAAACTACCATGCTACATTGTCATTAAACATAAGATACAATTAATAAACTTCTTCACCATTTCATCATAAACAATCCACTTAACTCCTACTGTACTTCAATCAACACGAACACGAGCCTAAAAATTGCAGGATTCAACTACTGAGCATATTTTTAATTTACCAGTACATACATAAGGTGGCTCAATAATGCCACTCGTGCTAACTAGAGATGTTTGTTCGATTTCACCCATTTCAATAGCACACATTAAGTGCATCCTTACAAATCTTATGAGGTTTAACAGAACGTAAGCTCCTGTCTCAAGCTATTCTTTGACTACCTAAAGCTGCGGGTTGATTAGACTACCGAGAATTCTCAAATAAATGAATTGAGGTATTCATTACATAACTTAAAATTAAAGAATAGCATAAAAATTTCTTTCGAATACAGAAAAGTTTGTAGCTTGAATTCACTTCAACAAGTGAATTTATCTTCTTGGCAGATCTTTAATGAATGCAAATAAAGCTCTGCAGGAAAAAAGAGAAATGCACACATAATGTAAAACATGTGGTGTGCTCATGAAAAGGGTTAATGTAAGACTAAAAACAGATCCTATTGTTAGCCCCAATTCTAAATTGTTCTAGACTTCATTTATTCAACACGTCAGATATTACTATGCAATGTATTTGTCCAACTAACATCAAAACTATAGGTAATAGCAAATAGAGAAAGATTTACATCTTCAGTAATCGTGCTCTTTCCCAGTATATTTAAGTATATAAGAATGTAAAGATAAAGCTATATTTGGTTCTTGAATTTCAGTTTGTGACATTACATAGAAAACGGAACGAACAAAAAATGAAGCCCAATGTCATTTTCCTTAGCATTCTTTACTCTTTATATCCAAGAACTAAACATTGTGTAAGTGAACAAATAGAAACTTTCAAAGTAACATTATACATGGTTTAGACAGGATATTCAAAAGGATGTCAAGGCATTTACTGAAACAACTATTTGTTACTACTTCGACAGAAGAAATTATGATAACAGCACAATTGAATGCTTCAAAAGTAATACAATGAAAAAGGGAACGCACCATCAAGGGAATTGTTTATTAAAGACACCATTTAACCTTCACACTTTAAGAAAGCTCAAGAAAAGGATATGGGCAATCACATCAATATCTAGGTTTTTTACTCACTATCATAGTTGTTTGAGGCGTAAGGCGAGTTGAGGCGAGACGATGTAAAAATCGAGGGCTTTTTTGGGAAGAAGGCGCTTGTATACAAATTTTTCAGTATATATCAAATTATCAATAAATATTCTATAAGTGTATATGAATGATCATAATAATATTCTATATAAGTATAATAGTATATATGGGTAAAAATCTGGAGTAATTACTGAATTTAAGTAATACATGACAATTAAAGTAGATGACCAATTCCAATTTAACTCCCCTATTAATTTTTATTAACTTATTAATTAAAATATAGGTTAGTAGTTAGTTATAATGTTATATATTATAATTACTTAAAAGTCTTCAATAGAGGATATTAATAGAAAAGCAGCAGCAGCTTAAATTCCCTAGGGGAGCCCGCTGCTAGGGTTTGGACAGAGGACAGCGCGGCAGACGGAGCAGGTGAGCGGCTTGTTAAGGGTTTTGGTAGAGAGAGAGTGTTGAAGAGTGAGGGTGTCGAAGAGAGGAGAGAGAGAGTGAAGACAAATTAGGGAAAAAAATTAATTACTGTCAAAAGGTCAGATTGACTTTAAGTCTTAGATTTTTATTTTTATTTTTTTTTGAAAAAAAAGCCCACCCCAAAAGGTGCCGCCAAGGCGACGCTTTTTGGGGATGGCCGTAGCAAAGCGAGGCATTGCAAGGTGCTCGCCTTTAACAACTATGCTCGCTATATCAAAGAACTAAACATTGCGTAAGTGAAGAAGTAGAAACTTTCAAAGTAACATTATATCCCTTTCCAGTTTTAAGTTGAAATCATTTCTTCTTTCCAAATTGTGGTCGTATTACTTCTAGGTTTGTATTTAATTTCCATATCCTGTTTGCTCAAAGACACAATTAATCTCACAGGTGGAATTCCTACTGAAAATGTCTAGACTCAGCTCAAATTTGGCTCGTGCTCAAGCAATGAAACAAACTGAAAACATGTTATTATTCTCCACTCACGAGCCGAGCTCAAACCTAAATCAGCAAGCCACGATGAGGTCTACCTTCAAATGTTAGTTCAAGCTTGTGATATTCACAAACTCAGCTCAGCTCACCTCCTATTGAATACCAATAATTACCAACTAATAGATCACGACAAAAGGCCTTGAAACTTCAAATTTGGTAACTAAATTTAAAGTCTGAATAAGATGCAGCACTATGACAAAAAGAAGCTTTTTTTTTTGTTTATTAGTGATTTTGTACCTTAAGATAATTTGACAACAGTAAGCAAAGAACCCCTCAAATTCTCAACTGCAACATCTGAAGACAAAATTTAAATATCAAGCACCGCTTTTCAGCCAGCTACCTTTATTGCTCCGACTTCATCAATTTTCGAGCTCTTATGCTGCATAATTTGAAGATGTAAGATACACAATTTGCGAGGAAAGATGGAAAGATGAGCAATGAGAATAACCAGATGACTTCAGTACAATGTTTTTAAGACGTGCAGAAGAGTCTAACAAAAAGTAATATTAGCAATTCAGCTGTCCTCTTATTACCTTACTTTTCTTGTGCTTATGAATGTCGTTGGCATCTTCATCTCCATCATGCTTTCTCTTCTGAAATTATAAATTATATAACTATATAAGTTCTATCAAACAATTTATTAGAAGGAGAGTGGTAAATGAATCTGGAAATTCTGATCAAGACTATCGTTGAACCAAATAACTCCAAAATTAAATTGTTTTAATTCTATTACTCAACACCCTAAGAATACGTAAACACATTTCTTATCACCTGATAGTGACATGACATGTAATTACAAAATCAAAGACTCACAAACTTAGGTAGCAGGAAATAAGGTTTATGACACATACTAATTGATGTCATTTAAAATAAAGTGCATTGTATATCATATCAAGTACAATTTGCTTTCAGCATGAAAAAAGAGCTAGCAGTTCAAACCTTATCATGGTGGCTACTTTTATCTTTTTTCTTCTCCTTGTCTTTACTTCGATCCTTATGCCGATGCTTGTGCTTCTTGTGCTCTTTATCTTTATCTCTATCTCTGTCTTTGTCCTTATGCTTTTTATGCTTCTTCTCCTTGTCTTTCGACTCAGGTTTAGATTTTCCGGCAATAGTAGGAACGCCCTTTTCAGACTACAGAACATTACAAGAGACTATATGTGATCTTACCACCAAAGCAGTATGTACAGAATCAAAAGTCAAAATCCATGCCATTTATTGAGCCTCAATTTTTTAATCCAAGTTAACACGGCTGACTATCATCAAGCAGCAAGAAAAAATTAGTAAATTCAACGAGTATAAAGTACTCACAGGAGGAAGATTAACTGGCGCTGCTTCCTTTAGTTGAAATGCTTCCCGAAGAATATCTAAATCAAAAGGTTGTATGCGCGTATTAGAATCTCTTGATAGGGATGCATCACCAATGAGCTGGACCAGTTGCATCCCCTCCCCTTTTCTGATTTCTGTGTCTCCAACCACATTGTGAAGGTAGTGTGTGTCTGAAATTGACACAGGAAGTGACCTCTTGCAGAAGAAATCATGGTGAGGCAACAATTTGTAGTGACTTATAAGATCCACTGCACCTGTAAGTTCTCTTGGCCCTAATTTGAATAAAAGGACCGTAAAGCTCGTCAATTAACAGGATTGGAATTGGTTTGATCAGATGTAAAGCTAAAACACAAAACCTTCCTCCCCCCCCCCCCCCCCCCCCCCCCCCCCGCGGAAGAAAAAAAAAGCATATCTTGCATATCAATCATCAAATCTAAAACTAAAATATAAGGTAACAAACATCTAGACCTGCAGAATGAATACTTGAGAGAATTTGGCTAAGAAAAAGATGACGCATCGATGCTGAGTTCAATAAAGTAGGTATTAGGAAGCGCAAACAGCTCCAACGGGTAAAATTCTTGTCACCTCTTTGGGCTGTCCCTTTCTAGTTATTCCTTTCATTTCATATGCACCCATTCCAGCATCAAATGAACCACCAAGTAAAGAAAATTACTTTTCCACTACTTAATGAGACACCAATTAACCATGATGCCATCCAAATTTTACTTCGCCTCTTTGAGATATGATTCCAACAAGTATGTTTCTTATAAGTAGTTTTATAATGCATCATCAACAATTAATAGAAATTGACCCACTGCTAACCAACTGAGAATTACTGATTGTAGCTCTCATAACTCATAAGGTAGACCATGAGATGGTATTTTTATATTAATTAGAAATTAGTTATCCAATCAAATCAAATTTTCCATAACCAGCATCGAAATCATTGAGGCCTGATAGTAATTAGTATTGAGCTGTAAATGTGAATGAAGTTATGCATTTATTTGAGCTGAAAATTGGAAAAAAGAAAAATATATAGATGAATGAAAAATTCAAACAAAGTCATATAGTAATAGGATTCAAATTTATGAGTCTAACCTCTTCCAAACTTCTTGAAATCAGGATCCATCAATCAGCGTCTGGTACTAAAGTAGGACATCACAGCCAGAGATATACTAAAACCAAAAAGAGAATAATTAACTGTCAAACTTAAGCACTGATTTCAATTTATAAGCTCCTATTATAATATTTCACCATTAACTTCATGAAGAAAGAACACAAAAGTAAAGAAACATTTAAACATAATAGAGTTATGTAAGAAACCCTACTAAGAAATTAGAAACAAATCAGCTAACAAGATAGTTTAGACATCAGTAGAGAACGCAGGATAGGTTAAACAGAAAGAGAGCAGTATATAAGCAAAATCTGAAAGTTGAACAGGTTCAAATATCAAACCAAGAAATTCAAAATAACTCATCTGAACATGAAAAATATGGTCAACTACAAACCAAAAGAACTGAGAGCTAGTCAGCAAAGTAAATTCCTTTTCCAGATCTTATCCCATTCAGTAGTTGAAAGATACGAGTCAAAGATACTTTTTTTCCAGATCTCTCTTTCAGTAGTTGAAAGACTTTTAGTTAATGTACTGGCAAAGACCTATCATAATCTGATTTCCATGTTTACTTAAATAGTTTATACACAGTGTAAGTGGACTTAGTTTTGAACACACATATGAAAACAGACTGGTAGCAAAAATAAAAAATAAAAAAAAAATTAGTAGCACATATCTATTATTATTATTATTATAGTAGTACCTTATGTATTCTTGTTAGTACCTCTAAATTCTTAAAGGAAAGAATCCGTGTGAATCAAAACTCTGTCTACTTTAATTAAATGTGTAGTCAGATCATAGGGAATAGAGCCCCACTAATAGAGTTACCTAATATAAGTAGAATTTAATAAGGAAAATTTTCTTTAAGACTTAATATAGTTCTCTTTTAATAAGGAAAAGCAAAATTATGTTATAAATATCAAGTATCATAAGAATTATCGGCATATTAAAAATAAATTTTGATAATCATAATCTTTTAGATAATTTAATTATATACTTTCCATTTTAATCTCGCCCCCCGCGACTAAAATTTCTGGCTCCGCCCCTGACCATGACCGTACAATATGTATTCTTAAACCTCAAAAGAATTATTATGCTTTCAGAAAGCAACAAAATGCGATTCATGGCATTAACACTCATCAAAATTCAAAAGAATCAAAGCAGCTTAGATCAAACTAGATAAAGCATCAATACACATTTTGATAATAGTTTGCCACCCATTTTGTTGAATTACTAGGTGTGATAACAGTTTTAATGTGCTTTATCTGCTACATATTTGAAAGCAAGCATAACAGGAAGAAAAGTCTACAAATCAACAATGAGTACCCACATTCTCGTTAATTAAATGGAAAAATGTTCAGTTTCTATCGTGAGCAACAGTTTAATTTAAGTTGACTAAGCAATCATGAATTCATGATGTATGTCTGAGAGCGTTTATGAAATCCGGCAGGCTCACAAAAAATATCAAATCTTAGACACACACTGCCACTATACCTAGAATATCCATCGATAAATATTAAATTACTAAGGGCCTTTGAGATTCATGGAGAGTAAAACCATGAAATATTGTATGCAACAACCAAATTCAAGTTCAAATAATGTGCACACAATCCTATAATACAATGGTTATTATAAGTAAGAAGGCTGGAAATTTTTCAATAAATTCAAGATTCCCCATTCAGATTACATAGTAAATAGCTACTTCAATGAAAAATTGTGAACCATAAACTTATAAATTGACAGATAAATAATACGAAGTATAAAAGAATTGTGGAACATAAATCCAAAAGTTCAAACTTTGAAACAATTTTAGCTTACATAGTAATAAAAAAAGTAAAGGAGAATAAATTGAAGCAAAGCCCTAAACGATTTCAGGACACAAGTAAACTAAAAAGTTACTAGGTAACTACTGAACCGGAAGATGAAAACCTTAAGTTGTTACCATAGGCAAAAGCATAAAAACAGTTCAGACAAGGGGATACTCGATAAATTGAAACCCTAAATCAGAAATTTGAAAGTAATTACATAACCCTAGAATAACACCTGCACATGATACAACTTAACATATTTCAACTGGAAAAATTAATTAATTAGAGAAAAATGGACTATGGCGGTCGCACCTTCACCGAACGAGCAGAGAGTTTAGGGCTTCAATGAAGTTCTGGACTGATCGACGCCGAATGAAATCCGTGTGCAAGTAACTTCAGCTTAAATTAAGTATTGGGTTTTCAACGTGGGATAAATTGAACGACGATTTGTGGAATTTAAGCTAGCTTAAGAGCTTCGTTAATGGCCGGAGACGATAAATTGGAGGGAAATTTGGGGGAGGTGGATCGGGAATCTGGAGTGCGAAAGGGGTCTCAAGGGGATACTTTCAGGGCCCTCAGCTTCCCCCAAATAAATAGCACGTGAAACAAAACTCAAGTGGCTTTTGTTCCGTTTAAAATTGGTTTTTTTTTTTTTTTTTTTGAGAACGTTTAAAATTGGTTTTGATATCTCAAACTGGATAATTTTGAAGTATAATTTTAATGTCTTGATTGAAATTCTCATAATGTAAAATAATATAAAAAATAAATAATCTTGAAAATGGAATGACTTTTTAGCATTTTTTTTAATTAATAAGAAGTTAAAAAGGTAAAAGAATTAGTTATTTTAGAATTTTTTTTAAAAAAAAGTTAATTTCATTAAGAAAAAAGATTTACTTTTTCAAAAATAAAATGATGTTTTGAAACACAAGAGCAAGAAGATTTTAAAGGGCAAAATATAATATAATTCGTAAATATTAAAATAAACTTATTGCCTTAAAAAAAGTTAACCTAAAATTATATCTCCTTCGCATTATATAATGTCAAAATTTAATGAAGTAAGCAATATTCATTATTCATGAATCTGTAAATTATGTGCATGTATAACACCTCCTTGTAGTAATCATGTACGAAAATACCCATTAAGCAGAAGTAATTTTTGCTAGTTAGTAATTTCCATTTTCACGTTGTAATTTAAGCATGAATCCTCAAGTATTTCATGTTTGGGACTTCACAAAACGAATATTAATTTGACTAATATTTTACTTCTTTTAGGCAATTATAACATCTTTAAGTATCATAAGGAATAAATTTCGTTAATGATGAAGGGCGCCTTCGTTATTATGGACATGTCAATCTATAGTTAATGCATTGGTAGCAAGTTTGTCAAGCTTTAGTGTGTAGTCAATTATTCGACCTTAGTGTCGATAAAAAAACAAAGAATCATAGATAAGTACGTAATATTTGTCGATGAGGCCCCATTCAAGCAAAATATCTGCACTCAAAGAAGCTTGTTAAGGTCATCTCTCTACAAAGATCCTTTGAAGCCTAATGAAGATCTTAACAAAATATAAATGAATTTGAGCTCAAGTATAACAGTCGTAAAGCAACATGATTGATCTGACCGAGGAGGCCAGGTAGAGCATAAGATCGATTAATTTAAATATTGTTTGACCGTCAAAGTGTCACGTAAGAATACCAAAAATATGTATCAATTAACACATAACACAATTTGAAATTCTCAACAATGCATTTATATATATTTTATTTTAAATCTAAATTTATTTTATTTAATTTTGAGATCTATATTCGCACGTGAAATTAAAAAAAAAATTGGTTTTATTTTTTCTAGATATGAACTATAAAAGACCGTCGTTATACATGACTAAAAAGTAAATCAAATTACTCGTTACTCGGCTCGAGCTTGTTTCATAAAAGTTTGTCAAAGTTTGATTCTTCATAGAAATTTGAACAACATTTATTATTTAATAACTTCTGAAGTTCAGCTCAATTTTGACAAACTAAAAATTGACAAAATATAGGTTGCAGCTCCTTTGAACTCAACTCGATAAGAAATCAAACCAAAGTCAAATATAATTTCTTAAATAAAATTTAAACATATTGCATTTGTTATTCGAAATTACTCGAATTGATTACACCCCCTGTTGTCCTAGAACAAATCAATAAATTCTTAAGTGTAAAAGGTTGTAAGAGAAATCCAAATTTAATTTTGTACTAATGATTTTAAGAAACGTGAAAAAGCTTTCGCATTTGCGAACCAATGAAGGTGGCCCATATATAGCCCATACATTTATGATTTAACCGCAGCTACTTACAACCGCAAGTTGCAACTACCCAACTTCAGCCAAACTCCGTTATAAATTCCACCAATCAATGGCCACTCCCATTACGCAATCTCACCGCACAGAGACCATCTCGATTTTCGAACCAGGTCCATGGCCTCCATCCCCACCCGACCGCTGATTTTCACAGCAATTCAATGCGTATTTTTCATAATATTAGTTATTGGATTGTTTTGTGTAGTAGAAATCAGTGCTGGTGGGGATTTGGGAGGATCATTATTGACAAAAGGAGGAGGGTCAAAACAAAGAGAATTTGATTACTTTAAGCTGGCTCTCCAATGGCCGGGCACATTCTGCCGCAGAACTCGCCGTTGTTGTTCCACTAATGGCTGTTGTCGAGGGTAATTTTTTTTATTTTTAATTTCTGAAAACCTAAATGCCGTACTTTTAGGGATTTTTTTCTTCTTCTTATAAACCCAATAATTCTATTTTTTTGAAGATTGAATCAGTGCGATCTAAAGTTGTTGCAATATACATAATTTTAGGGCTGAACTTATATGTTTACATTTTTATTATCTGCATTAATATTCGTCCAAGTTTGATTTAGACAAAGCTGTGAAAGAATTTTTATTTAGATGAGAACTCTTTGAAGTGGAAACAATCAGTCTAAGAGTTGTTTTAGACACTTGAGTTAATCTGTATTGCTCCTTGGATTTACTTATACACACTTCAGTCAATATACGCACTGTGATTTACTTCTTCCTGTTACCCTTATCATTTTCCCATGTTTCTTTTTTTGTTGTATCATGGAAAATTGAATGAGATTGGCAACAACACTTACTTCGGTTTTGTTTTATTTGATCCAGTTCGAAAGCACCGACAGAATTTACAATCCGTAAGTCCAACTTTATCACATTTTTAAACATATTATAATCAGGGTAGTGTTGTTGGTGTGAGTTTGTGGTAATTCAATAATATGAAATTTAAATTATGCATGTCTTCGTCATTTATTTCTCCTTTACCTTTGTAGGAAGTTAAGCTTGTGCAACCTAATACAGATAGAAAGTGTTAAACAAATTTTATATTTAGTCTTCTGATGTAATTTGCAATCTCCACTTTATGTCTCTTCCAATGCAGATGGACTTTGGCCAGATTATAATGATGGAACTTGGCCTGCATGTTGCACCGGTAAAAAGTTTGAAGCTAAGGAGGTATGTTATTCCAAGTTTCTTAGTCTTCTTCACACTTGCAATGCTTTAGATGAATGTATGCGCACAATCCCATACAAATTTTTGAATGCGTGTATGACCTGATATCTTGAATGTCAAGGTTCCTATATATTACTGGGTCAGGACCCCACATGTAAAGACAGCAAGCTCTGCTAGTTACTGGATTACTACTAAGAACGTCAGCGGATAATTTAGATCAAAATTCACTGGTTTCTTATCAGATCTGAAGAAAAGAGAAAGAAAATAGTTCATTTCCCAGAGTACCCTTGATATGTCTTGATTACTACACCCAGAATGATGATGCCCCTAGAGGTTATATTAGCAAACCAGATATTAGAATATGATTTTAGCATGTGTATTGGTATGTTGAGATCACTCTGCAAATTTGTGTTGGTTAGTTAACTGAAAAAGATCTGCAGAATAATTCTTGATCCTATTGAAATCCATTGGTTCCAGTTAAATAGATAGAGAATCAGTAAGATATCATGGAGATAGCTTTTTTTTTTTTTTTTTTTTTTTTTTTTTTTTTTTTGGGGTGGTGGGATGGGGGGAGATTTATTACATAGCTCTATAACTATTTCTCTTCTGGAGCAGCTCTTTATTTTTTTCTAATTTGTTAAGGTTTTTGTCCATGTGGTCAATGTTGTTAAAAATAACATGCATTGAATCAAAAAAATATATTAGAAAATTACATGCTATTAATCACTGGAAATCCATTCACTTAGACAAAAGTATTTATTTTTTTAAACAACTAGGTTTTGTCATTTTGCAGTAACTCTACCCTTAATTATAAGTATTATTTTAATAATTGCAGGTTTCAACATTGCTTGGTGCCTTGAATAAGTACTGGCCAACTTTAAGTTGTGGTTCTACATCAAACTGCCATGGTGGAAAAGGATTATTTTGGGAACATGAGGTTGGTTAGCGGTCTACTCTTTCATTTAGAGCTGGTGATGTCATTACAAGAAACTAATAATTACTCCTTTTTTCTGTTTCATGTTCGGATTGGGACTCATATTGAGACAGTGGGGTAAACATCTTTGTTCAAGTCTTATTTCTCTTTTGCTCTTCTCATAATCATTTATAATCAGAGTATATGATTTCAGTTGAAATTGATTTAGCTATATGTATTAAAGTATACTCAAAGTCATGCTTAGTACTTGATGTGTTACATGGTTAAGTTATCTGAATTGCTTCTTGTTTATAACAACAAACTGATGTTGATTTTGTAGATTTCTTATAATACTTTGTGAATGCATGACGTACATATAAGAATAGCTTTGAACATACGTACTTTCTCTGCTTTATCTGTCTAGTTATGTGGGGAATGTTAAAAAGTCTGTGTTGGAGTAGGGTATACAACAAGTGTATTTATAGATCCCATAATACCACTCCCACCTTAAGCAGTAGTGGGCAGAGTGAGATGTTGCTTGTGTTTTTACTTTTCAGAATTCACGTGTGACAGCCCAAACAGTGTTTCAAAGTGGAATATCTTCCACACTATTTTATGCATATAATGTGTAGAGAGAGACTGAAAATAACATTTATTTGTTGAGGAAACAGTTCATCTACTTGGAAAGAATATAATTTTTCTCCTTATTCCTTGTTTTTTCAGAAAAACACGGAACTTGTTCCTCATCAGTCACAGGAGATGAATACAATTACTTTGTGACGGGGCTCAATGTTTATTTCAAATATAATGTCACAGTAAGACATCACTTTCACTGAATTGTTCCTGTTTGTCCATTGAATATGCGGTACTTCCTTGTGCCTACGCAATTTGTTTCAATGAGCATTAAAAAAATTGGAAACTTATGCTTTAATTGGTCACTCTATCTTATAAAGGGATCATTATGTAAGAATTTTCCTGTAAAATAAACTTAAATAAAATCCAAGTTTGTATACTTGGGAGGTCATAAGTCCTTATGCCATCAAATAGCTGCTGATCGGATTGGTGAGTCTTCAATTATGTGAAATAAGGAACGGTGTTCAAGAGGTGCTGTTCATGCCCTTATGTCGTTTCTCGAATAGTGAAAGAGCTTCCATATACATAATCTAGTTAAGGAAATAAAATTATTGTGGAGCATCTCTCTTTGCCACTTCCATAAGTTTTTTTATCATTGCATGCTTTTGTCCTCTTGCTTTATCAATTTTCAGGACAAGGAAAGTGCCTTCTTACTTCCATGTATACAAATAAGAAACTGTAGATTCTAATCTTGTCTACATCGAGTACCCTATATAACTTGAGCATCCCATTGAGATTGACCTATCTCAACATAGCCCAGAAAAACTTTATCTTCCTGACTACATCATTACTCTTTTAGTTCCCAACTCTAGCAGATCTTCAGAGTGTTAATTTAATGAGTATCATAAGCTGGTCTTAGCCCTTATTTAATGTAAGAATTACGTGATTCAGGAAGTTCTAAGTGAAGCTGGATATGTGGCATCAAATTCTGAAAAATATCCTTTGGGAGGCATTATTTCGGCCATTCAAAACGCATTCCATGCAACTCCAGAAATTGAGTGCTCAGGCGATGCTGTGCAGGAACTACGATTATGCTTCTATAAGGATTTTAAGGTCAGACAAACTATAAATCAATAGATCTATGAGTTTTACTTTTCTTTTTTATTATTTTCTAGTTTGTAGATGGAAAATGGTGATATCTTCTGCAACAAATTATGCTTGCGTTACGTAGCTATCTACATTTTCCTTGTATAAATTTACATCATTTCTGAAAGAGACGTTTTTTGCAGCCTCGGGATTGTGCAGGATCCAACTCTCAAAGTAGTTCGGTTAATTCAAAAAAATCGTGTCCCAAATACATCAGCTTGCCGGAATATGTCCCGTTGAGTGAGTATCTCTTATGGTTTATATGCTACAAATTAATAGATTATCATTTAATGAATAAGGACAGCTCTCGCATGGGTTCCCTTTCAATGTTCGAACTCATCGAAAGGCTAAGTTTGATTCCAGGATTTTAGTGAGTGAATGCTAGGAAAATGAAAAAAAAAAAAAAAAAAGGCATAATGTTAATTTTTTTGTGGAAGTCGCTAAAATCCAAGAATCAATTATATCCTGATCTTTACAATTTGACGGATGATAAAATCCTAACCTAATGAACGTTCATTATTGTGTTACATATCATCTAGCCTAGCTTTGTATTGCAATGAATTGGGATATTTTATTAAAGTTGGCATCTTCAAACTATCTTATAAATCTGTGGCTTAGTTAGTTCATTTATTACAGATTGTGTTGCATTTTAAAGTTCTCACTCTTCATTTTATGCCTGAGACAATTCCTTTTCTGATGCAGAACTTGGAAACGGTGGGACTGAAGCTTCACAGTCTAGTTTGGAATCGAGTATTTGATAGACGAGGTACAATGATAGACTCGAATTTCCTTGCTTTTATGCCATTAGCTTATGCCAGGAGACGTGCAATATTTATTTTCATAGGGTCGTTTAAAATTTGTTCATATGCTTGTGTTGTATTGTATTATTTATAATCAAACTTCTAATATTAGTCATCAAAGAATCAACAATGAAAAATTTGGCGTTTGAACTTTGAAGAATCAATGTGATATTTTTCGGCTATATAGGAAATTTCCAGCTAAATCAGGTATATATATTGTGTTAAGGATAAAGATGTTGTGTCGAAAAATATGACACAATATGATTAAAAAAATAAAATCCACACTCTCACCCAGTTAACATGAATTCATGTGAGCATGCAACTACATTGGATCTACATTTTTGTACTCCATGTGATTTCAAAGTTTTAAATAACGTTTAAATTAAAAACTAAGAAAAACAGATATAGTCGTTCTCCTCACTTTAGCTTCTTTGTAAATGTTGGGCTAATGGCTTTGACCCAACTCATTAGATAAAGGATCAATATGGTATTTAACTGAGAGAAAATCGTACTTCCTTCCGGTCCATTATGAACTCACATAAATGTTGCATTTTTTTTCCTGAACTTTTTATGGCCACTTTTTGGTCAAGTAGTTTATGGTGGAAAATGCAACACAAAAGTTTAGGATGGAAGGAAAAGTACAACTTTGATGTAAGTTTAAGGGGCACAAATTATTTTTTTGCAACCAATTATTATTCAAAGTGTAAAAAACATGAGAATTTTAAAAATGATGTGTAGTAGTAATAATCTAAATAGATATAGCAAAAATTCTTAGAACAAATATATTATTTCGACATTTCAGAGTGGGAATAAAATAGAGCTTACGCTATACTTACATGTTTAAGTTCATCTTGCAAGTTTTACATTGCATTCTTCAAATGAGGTTTCATGTGGTTAAGATTTTGTTAAAATAAAATTGTTAGGAAATATGAAGTCGTGGAATTTCTAGTTGATAATTATTAAAGAAGTAAAATAATACTTTCAATCAAAAAATTGTGCTTTACTCCCTTAACTTACAGTCGAGTTGTATTTTCTCCCCGAACTTACACCATTGTTGCACTTTTCATCATGAGCTTTTGTGTTGCACTTTTACCTTGAACTTTCTGGCCGAAAAAGTGGTCGAAAAAGAGTAACATTAATGTAAGCTCAGAATGGACAATGTCAAAAAATAAAGTTCGAGGGAAAAGTACTAATTGACTGTAAATTCAGTGGAAAAAGTGCGATTTTCTCTTTAACTAATGGACTTTGACTGGTCCCATAAATCAAATGAACCAATTAAAATTGTGTTATAAATTTTGTTAATATATATGTAAATTATAATAAAATTTTAATATTAATATTAATTATTAATGATTTAATTAAAAGAAAATTAAAATTTCCTTCTAACTAAACTGTTAGAACTGAATTTATTTAAGAAAATTTCTTTTAAATTAAATCATTAATAATTATTTAGAATTGTAAATAAAATATTTAAATTAAAAAATTTGTTATAATTGTAATTAGAATTAAAATAAATTAGAATTGTAATTTAAAATATTTAATTAGAATTAGAATTAATATTTAAATTAATAATTTCTTTCAAACATTTTATTTTAATTTCTCTGTTGTATTTCCTTCTTGTTTGCTGTATTTTCTCTCTTGATTCAATTTTAATTTTATTATTATTAACTCTCTTTAATATAAATATTTAAATATTATTATTAATTTAATTAGATTATTAAAATAGTTATTATTATTATTAAAAATATAAAATAAAATTATTATTATAAAGATGAGAAAATGAAAAAGAAATTAAATTGAAAGTAATTAGAGTTCGAAGCTCTGCCATTAGAAAGGACCAGACAGGGACAGGGAAAGTCTTAGGGCTCCGAAGTCCCTGACCCTGCCCTTACGATTGAAGATAGCCTTAGTACCAAATGGATCCACATGTTTCAATAAAATGGTTTAACCCAATAAAAAGATTTGACTGCAACAAAACAGTTTGTTACGACACCCTACTTAGATGGCTAACACGAAATGATTGACCTAATCCAAAATGTTATTACCTAGAACCGATACCAAATGGATGATCATCTGGCACATAACAGGTACATCCATAATCAGTCCGACACAAATTACATGCAACTCATGTGTTAGACTACTGAGGATGATTATGTGTTCATCTGGCACATAACAGGTACATAACAGGTACCAAATGTTATTACCTAGAACCCATACCAAATGGATGATCATCTGGCACATAACAGGTACATCCATAATCAGTCCGACACAAATTACATGCAACTCATGTGTTAGACTACTGAGTATTCTATATATGTTACAACCTTTTCCAAATGATATTTAACTAAATCAAAAATAAATGTTGAATGTCAATAGTACTCACATTTTTATTTAAATTGTTACCAAGAAAATTTATCTTTCTCTAAACATGACTATAAAATATATACTATTTTGTTCAAAATACTATTAAGTTGATATATTATAACGTTAAATCGATCCCGATTGAAAATGAGAGAATCCATTACATATGAAATTATGTAAAAATTCTGAATTCATATCATATTTGTTGACAATAATACCAATTTATCTATGATCAAAAGATAAAAGTTGATTAAAAATATAAGCGCGCACTTAATCCTCTACTAGTAAATGTGTCCAAAAGTTGATGGCATGCACCATAACAGTACGTGTGTTAATGACAGTAACCTGAATTATTGATGTCTTAATCCATCCACACTTATTAATCAGATCGAATTGCACGAAGAAATCTACAACATAATATTTTTCATATTAATCTTACCTTAATAAATAATATCAATATCCTATCTTGTCTGCCAATTGCAATATTATCTTTCCATCGAATCTTCCATATTTTATTCAAACTGACTCATTAATTTTGTTGTATTATGTTTTAATTAATAAAATTATAAATATGGAAATAGCTTCTGCCTTTTATTTATAAAAAATAAATATAGTGTAGTTTTTACCAAACCATGTTTCTTTTATATTCACAATCTTTCTTAGATATCTAAGAAAATATTTTTTTTTAATTTTTTTTAATATTTAACTGGCCAAATCCTTTTAATCAAGCTTTTAGCATTAGCATATTCAGGAAGAATTCAAATCCATGATTTTGTATCTAATTGCTCGAAATTTGAGGCGCTATTTGGAAGGATTTTGGCTCGTTTTGGCGGGTCTTAGTTTCAAAAATATGATTTGGATAGTTTCGGCGAAACCTTTGAAACCCCATTTGATTAAGTTTTAGATGTTGAGTTTTGTGGTTTTAAAAAAAATTGAAACCCACTTGGATTGAATTTGATATTGGGGTTTGAGAAAAAAAAATAGATGGTAGATGTCAATTGTCAAATTAACGTTTTTTTTATAAAGTTTGGGGGAAAAAAATAGGTGCTAGGTGTCAAATCAAAGTTTTATTTGTTTCAAGTTTAGGTGTGTGTTTTTTAATATATTTGGGCTTTATCCCACTTTGCACCCTGAAAATGCATCATTTTGGCACTTTGCACCCTCGAAAAAAATCAATCCCACTTTGCACCCTGAAAACATATCCTATCTTCCACTTTGCACCCTAGACCAATTTTTGGCCAAAAAAAGGAGGAGCAAGGGGCAATTTCGTAATTTTCAATTATTGTCAATAAAAATAATACAATAATTTCACATTATATCTGCCAAAATACCCCTTGTGCTTTGTCTAACTATCAAAAACCCCCTTTTGTTATTTTAATTAGCAAAATCCCTCTGTATTTATTTTTTATTAGCAAAAAAACACCTCCCAAGTAGAAATGACAATTATGCACCCATCACAATTAACCTAAAAAAAATTCAGTTTTCCGTATTAACTTCGAAAATTGGCATTAACTACATATTCACTTAAAATTTTGACAAAAATCTCATTATGATTTATTAAGAATTGGTTTTTTTCTAATAAAAAATATAACACGGGTCAGAGAATTTTTGCAATTCATGCTTAATAATCAATTGGAAAAAAAATTCTCTGATAATCAATTAAAAAATTCTTGACTGATTAATCATGCTTAATAATCATTAATTATTATACTGAAGTTAAAATGAAGTTATTAGAATTTAACACGGGTCAGAGAATTTTTAACATGGGTTTATTAGAATTATTAATCAGTTAAACGAAGTTTTAGAATTTAACACGGGTCAGAGAATTTTTATACTGACTATATAGATAATTAATGATTATTAAGCATGATTAATCAGTCAAGAATTTTTTAACTGATTATCAGAGATTTTTTTTTCCAATTGATTATTAAGCATGAATTGCAAAAATTCTCTGACCCATGTTCATTTTTTATTAGAAAAAAACCAATTCTTAATAAATCATAAGTAGATTTTTGTCAAATTTTTAAGTGAATATGTGGTTAATGCCAATTTTTGAAGTTAATAGGGGTTACTGAAATTTTTTTAGGTTAATTGTGATGGGTGCATAATTGTCATTTCTACTTGGGAGGTGTTTTTTTGTTAATGAAAAATAAATACAGAGGGATTTTGCTAATTAAAATGACATAATGGGGTTTTTGATAGTTAGACAAAGCACAAGAGGTATTTTGACAGATATAATGTGAAATTATTGTATTATTTTTATTGACAATAGTTGAAAATTACGAAATTGCCCCTTGCTCCTCCTATTTTTTGGCCAAAAATGGGTCTAGGGTGCAAAGTGGAAGGCATAGTATGTTTTCAGGGTGCAAAGTGGGATTGATTTTTTTCGAGGGTGCAAAGTGCCAAAATGATGCATTTCCAGGGTGCAAAGTGGGATAAAGCCATATATTTGTGATGAGTTTCATAAGTTTTGTCAACACCATTTGAAAAAATTCGGAGTCAATTTTGCGAGATGGGTCAAAACCCATCGAAATAGGCACGGATTGATTAATTACTTGAATTAGATAATACTATAAATAATAAATTAATATGAAACAAACATATACCAAACTTTTAGTGGGATTCACAATTAATACAGAACTTTCGGGGCGAACATTTAACCCTTGTAGATTTTCAAATAAACAGTTTGAAGATTTGGCAATTATTTCAATGTTTCAGCAAATTAATTTGAGAATTATTCCATCAAATTAGAATCAGAATTTAAATCTTACTATAAAATTTAATGCCATAAAATCTAGAGTTAATGGCCTGATCTTGGAGTAATTCCATCCTCGTCATTTGCAGAAAATTAGTTATACAATTTGCTAGTGAAAATATTGAATATAGAACCAAAAGTAAGAAAAAATTAACTGTGGCATTAATTATCTTTACTAATTAAATTTCTATAGATTGATTTACCATAGAGAAATTTAAGAGAGTGTTATTTCAGCTAATAGCAATATGTTTGTTTGTTTGTTTTTTAAAATATGAAATAATTTTTAAAAAAAATCAAACAAATAGTCTAATGTATCTTTACTAATTAAATTATTATAAGTATTATTATAATAATTAAATATTGTATAAAGAAAAGTAACTTTTAGGCGGTAATAATGGCACAATTATTGGGAAATCGTGCAACTCCAACTCAAATTCTTTTTCATTTTTCCGGTGACATACATTTCCACTCCAATTATTTTTGTATTTTCTAGCCCAATCCAATTTGGTTAAGCTTGTCCTATATAGCTGCACTTACCTATACGTATGAATATTCTCCTCAAACTTTATAATCTTTGTCCAGACATTATAACTTAATTTATTTGTAAAATACACACAATTTTCCATTTGGTGTACATCAGCATGGTTGAATGATAATAAGAAAATGTTGGAAGGATTGGATCTGATTAATCAATGAATCATCTTTTTATGTAGGATCAACATTTGATTTAAATATAGGTCTTTCCATTTTTCTTTGTCACACTTGTAGTACCAAGGTTGAATGGAATTAACTTTAAAACTTTTTCACAAGTCATTATCTTTGATTGATTTGATATTATCTTATATAGTTCCTACTTCCATCTTATTTTTCAACTAAAAAAGTAGTGAAATATAGCCGTCAATATATGATAAATCGAGAGTAATAATGCAATACAAATTTTTAGACCTTCAATAATAATTTGTAGCTTGCGAAAAGCCTCATTTGATAAAAAGTTTACTTGATTTTGATTATTGTACATAATAATCATATTATAATTAAAAATAGCTAGCATTTAGTTATATATTATAATTGAAATACATCTAGAGCTTGAATTAGAAAGGAAAAAATTAAATGACAAATATATGAAACATAAGCTCTTAATTAACTCATCACTTAGTATTTGTCTCGTTAGTTTACAATCAAATATAATTTAAAGCTTAACAAAACAAGTTAAAATGAACAATGAATTGGTAGACCTCGACTAGATTTTTTACATTTCAATTTAATCAACAAATTCATATTTATGTCTATGAATGTTAGGTAAACCTATGCCTATATTATTAATTTGACACACTCAAGATGATTGCATTAAATTAGTAACGTAACACCAAAAAGAATGACATAAGCCGCCATTAAGGTGTTAAAAAGGAGATCATATGCGATCTTTAATTACTTACAAACGAACCTTCCGCAGTGATTAAGAGAAGAAAAGGTGTGATTACTTAAATAAATATTTGGTTAATTTTCTATTAATTCTAATTAAGTTAATGAAGGTGCTAGCTAGCTTTTATCAACGGTGGTGAAATTAAAGGTGAAGGGAATTTTGGCTGTTTACTTATTATTCTATCATTATATCTGCAAAATTATTGAGCTGAAAATATTGATTAATCATGCAAAGTTAGTATTATGTAATGTTTCATGACACATCATGTATGTCATACATGGTAAATTTATATATATATATTATTGAGAAAAAATGTCTCATATGGATTAAAAAATAATAGTTAATCTACATTATAAGATCTTGTACAATTCTTAACTCATAAGTTAATTTTTGAGATGAGTTAGACCCAAATCATATAAATGAAATCTTATATATATATAGGGAAAATTGCAACTTAAATTGGGTTGATCACGTTTAAATAAATTTGTGATGAAACTTATAGGAAAATAATAAAATACAGAATATATACAAAAGAGTAAATTGTAATGAATGATGATTTGTGTCCTTAACTATGTGTGAGTACTTGAATTACAAGCTCTCCATTTTCAAGTTTTTTTTTTTTTTTTTAATGATATTTGGTTAGGAATTAATTCTTTTGTCTTCTTCATTAAATTTAATATATGTACTCCAATATATATACATAAACATTCAATTTCTTAGGTCATTCGAAAATTGAACTTCATTTGTAAATCACGTATTTACAAATATCTCAAGTTCATCAGTTTCTTTATGTTTAATACAGAGAAATACTCCTATATCATTGATTAAGATAGTAGATTAATAATGACATACTTATATTCATTTCTTGAATTGTACTTGAAAAGTTGAAACCCTGCATGAATTAGTCCAATGTCTGCAGTAACCGTTTTTGCTATGGCCGGTACTATATATATATATATATATATATATATATATATATATATATATATATATATATATATATATATATATATATATATATATATATATATATATATATATATATATATATATCTCCTTGTACGTACACGTGATTTCTTATTTTCCTATATAGCTAATAATAATTAAGTTATTTTCATTTGTGTTATAAAAATATTAATTAATTCATATATGCATGTTCTTATAATTTTTAGTTGGCAGGCAATGAATGTGAATGATTGTGTTCCATCGACACGACAGTAATGGTAAAATTTCACGTGACGTCAAAATCATGCATGCGGAAGAAATTCCATTGCGTGATATATATAACCACGCTTTTTAATTAACTGCCACAATCATTAAATATTCCCAATATGGTCCAAACCCAAAAGGTAAAAACGCATCACCACTTTTGTTTCGTGGTGTCAATATTAATATTACTTAATTTTAGAGGTAAGACATTTACGCATTAGGGAAAGTTACAGGGGAACAACCTATTAATTAAATGTTGTGGATTGAATGGTCATATACCCCCAATGGTTGGTCCTAATTTGTAATTTGGCAAGCTAATAAATTAGTCCTTTTATATATATGTCGCAAAAGATATTTTGTTCGATGGAGTTATCAAAAAAAAAAAACAAGTTTGTTCTTTAGTAAATTCATTACCAAAATTTGACCTATACATGTTGAGTCGAGTCAGTCGTGAAAAGTGCAGTAAGTCTTGGATTGAATTGATCTGTTCAATATTGCTAATTTAGCTTATTGAGTGATTTTATATGATATTATATGCCCAATTTAAGAATATCGACTAGGATAATTTTTGTCCGTACTTAACTCAAATCAAAACTCAATTTATCTAACAAAAAATGAAAGAAATAGGTGCCGAGCTGGATTGGGCCACTTACCCATGGTGAACAGTTGGCACTTGCCACCCATAAGTAGTAATTTAAAACTCAATTAATTGGTATTTTTATATATAAAGACCGTATCGGACCGAGAAAAAAAAATATATAAAGACCGTATTTCACCTTAATTAAAATATTACTAATTTTAGGATTTTCAAATATACAATTCACAGAATTACTATATGACTCTAAACTACATAACGGAAAAAGTAAAAAAACACATCTTAAAATTGGGTTAAAATTTAACCCACGTGAAATACATAGGAAATGTGGTGTGAAACTTTTTATAATAGTAATAGTATAGGGGTAAATTATTATAAAATCCAAAATCAATAATTAGGTTATAAATTATTAGTCATATTGTTAATTATTTAGAAATTAATTTTATCGCGTATATTAAAATAGTTAATAATTCATGGAGAGGATTCTCGCAGCATGAGAAAATCTCCCACTCTATAATTTGTGAAAGATAAGTAGATAACTAACTATATATCAATAATAATAATAATAATAGCATGTTGATCTGGTCACCACCTGCTGCTGATTTGCAGCAATCCAAACATGCACATATGATATATGCCTCTTCCGTAATTAAGTGGTATGTGCACTGTGTGATAGGAAAAGTATGGAAATATATATATGTACAAGATTTTTCATTTTTTTAGATTGTAATTTGACTGCGTATGTGACTGTAAAACCAATTAACCAGACTATTAAGATCGCTACAAAAAAGCAGTTAATATTGACAAGATATTAAATGCAAATTTCAAAATTGTTGCACATATCCACCAGCAAAAACTCTAGTTTTACCATAATAGTATTTTTCGCAAATGTGATGCGATAAGAGGGGTGAATTTTGTCAATTCGTATTTTTTCAAATTTAATAAATTTTGAATTGTCAACAATAAATATTATTAAAAATTTAATCAATTAATAATATATATTGTCCTTTAAGTTTTCACGTACTATTTCCTATTAGTGACACATGTATTGTATTTTACAACAAAATCATTAATTACAGAGATGCATTATATGACAACTTTTTTTAGTCAATAGACAGGGGTTCATTTATTTATCCGGTTCCAATTTGAATAAACTATAATATTCAAGGTATACGTCAATTGGTATAAATTTAATTTTGTATTCGCTGTAAATTTAATGATCATGTACAACTTATTTTATAGCTAGTACGGATAGACTTATAATTCAAAACAAATGTAAAAATTGCCACTACAAACTAATTCCTATAAAAGATAGAAAAGGTATAAATATAATATACGAAAAATGATCAAAGACTTTATGGAATGTAAGCATATTGTGCAAAGCAAATGGTTTTCATAATTATACTACAAAACAGTTCTTAAGAGATAACAAAATTCTCGTATATGTTAAAATTGACAATTTAGAAACATTTTGTCAATGTTATGTTTGTAAAAATTATAATTTTGACAAAATACAAATTATTAATATATAATATATGTATATATATAAGGTACGTGTATTAAACTACTAATTTAGTATTTTCCACGTTATATTTTATCAAATAAAATTTTGCAGTGGGATAGATAGATGGTACATGTAACATTATTTATTTCAATGAAAAGTGTGTAGTATTTAAAAATAAGAATGTGCCCAACAGCTTGCGTCCAATGCTCGTTTTGTTTGCTAATTGGAAATCAATTGTGAAGAGTTGTTTAGAAAAAAATGGTTTGCTTTTACTACACTTTATGAAGAAAAATACTTCACAGTACATACATGCGTGTAGTCGGCAATTTTGTTCCTTTTTCCCTCTGCAGTTTTTTTTTCCAACTTTTGAGAGAGAACTAGCTAATAGGGGTTAGAAACTGGGGGCCTTAAAAAAGATGTGTTGGTAATTACTAATATAAGAAGGGGTGAACTTGTAATAACATCTATTCTAAGGGCTATCTAGATAATAATTCTGTCTATTATTTTAACTATATATATATATATGATTTCACTACTCTAGGTTCTTTATAATTATAATAGCAAAACCTATCGGATAAAAAATAAATAGCAAAACCTAATGATGAAAGTTTGAAATAATTGATAACAAGGACATTAGTAAAGTGATTTGGTTTGCCAATAAATTGAGGCCTTAAAATTGGAACATGAGATACTTATACTCAAAATTTAAGATATACATTTTCACAAATCCTAATGTCATGGGTACAATTTCTAACAAAATATAACAATACATGACTTATTATATAAGTTGGTAAATTACACAAACTAGTGTTTGAAGCCAGGCAGAATAGTGATTATTCTGCAGGTAAGTTCCATTAGATAAATTTGCTACAAGAACACGAGAAGTAGGCACCAATGAACCTTTGAGAGAACAAATCTCTTCTTTTTCAAAAATTCATAATCATCAATATCTCTCAAAATAATGAAGATTACAACTCTTTTTATAATACTCTAATCCTAGGCAACTGAAAGGAAATAAAACTCTTAAAGAAACTGAATAACTCCTAGACTCCCATAGAAACTAAATCACCAAAAAATAAGGAAACTAAATAACTAAATAATCAAAAAATAGATTGTCTTGAAAACTCCTGCATTAGTGTTCTTGTAAGATGTTAGTCTCTAATGTTCATTTTTTTCATACTTCCATTCGTGAATACAAAAGTTTGCAATTGCATATGACCTTTTGAAAGTCATTTCTTGAAAATCAAGAAAGAACATTCTAAACTTGAATTTCACTTTAGTCCCTACTGATTCTTTTTTATTACACTTCCGTCCTTGAATTTTGCATATGCTTATGATTGATTACTTTTCAGAAAATGTAAATCTCTGAGTAACTAGAAATTCAATTCTATCTAATTAAAAAATGAACAGAACCAAGAGACAGCTAAAGACACACTTCCCTCTCAATTCCTCAATTCAATTCATTTGACAAATCCCTTTTTAACCTTTTAATCTCCTAAAGTCTGCAACCAAGAAACTCAATTATTTCTCTGTTTCTCCAACCCCACCCCCACCCCCTACTTTTCCTTCTTCACATCCCAAACCCCAAAGCAAATAAATCTCCCTCCACAACCTCTCAAAACCCCATACCTTATTCACCTTTCAAAACTTCCTACTACTACTACTACAATTGCAACAATGCTTATGATTACTTTTCTTCAATCATTTCTCCTATGTCTTATTTTGCCGCCGCAACTTGCAAAATCCTCCACCGAAACCACCACCTCCGCCGGCCATTCAATCCCATTCCCCTCCTATGAACACCTCAACATCAAAGAATCCATCGCCGCGGCCACCAACCTCCGCCCCGCCGCCGCTTCCACCACAGCCCAATACACCGATCAAGAATCGAATTTGAAGACGACCCACCACAATATTTCAAGTTTTAAGCTTAATTTACTTCACAGAGACAAACTTTCCTTTTCATGGAACAACAATCATGGCCGCCGTTTCGAAGCCCGGATGAAAAGGGATGTCCAACGGGTGGCTAGCTTGACGCGCCGACTTGGAGGTGGCGGCGCAGCCGCTTATGAGGTGGCGGATTTTGGGTCGGATGTGGTTTCGGGTATGGAACAGGGGAGTGGAGAGTATTTTGTGAGGATTGGTGTAGGTAGCCCAGCTAGGAGCCAATACATGGTGATTGATTCGGGTAGTGATATTGTGTGGGTCCAATGTCAACCCTGCAGCCAATGTTATCACCAGTCCGACCCGGTATTCGACCCGGCAGATTCTGCCTCATTCTCCGGGGTTTCTTGTGGATCTTCAGTTTGTGATCGGGTCGAGAATTCGGGTTGTCATGCAGGTCGTTGCAAGTACGAGGTGTCGTATGGAGACGGGTCTTATACGAAGGGAACCTTAGCGTTGGAAACGCTCACGATTGGGCGTACAATGGTACAAAACGTGGCTATTGGGTGTGGGCACATGAACCGGGGCATGTTTGTCGGGGCTGCCGGGTTGTTGGGTATTGGGGGAGGGTCAATGTCGCTCGTGGGTCAATTGGGTGGGCAAACTGGTGGAGCATTCAGTTATTGCTTGGTGAGTCGGGGTACCGGGTCATCGGGGTCTTTGGAATTTGGCCGCTCAGTGTTGCCTGTTGGTGCGGCGTGGGTCCCACTTCTCCGAAACCCACGAGCGCCCAGTTTTTACTATGTTGGGCTCTCGGGTCTTGGTGTTGGTGGGATGCGGGTTCCAATAGCTGAAAACACTTTTCAAATAACAACATTAGGTGATGGCGGGGTAGTGCTTGACACTGGAACTGCCGTCACACGATTGCCCACATCAGCTTATGTGGCATTCCGTGATATGTTTATGACTGAAACAGCTAACCTTCCTCGGGCTCCCGGAGTGTCTATATTTGACACGTGTTATGATTTAAATGGGTTTGTAACAGTACGCGTACCAACTGTATCGTTTTTCTTGTCGGGTGGCCCGATATTGACCCTTCCGGCTAGGAACTTTCTAATCCCGGTTGATGAACGAGGCACATTTTGTTTTGCATTTGCCCCATCTCCTACGGGACTATCCATAATCGGAAACATTCAACAAGAAGGCATCCAAATCTCTTTTGATGGAGCTAATGGTTATGTGGGATTTGGACCCAATATTTGCTAACGATGCAGATGAGGTTAATTTTGCTATTCTAAATTGTAGCATAGATTTTCTTTCTTCTTTCGACCAAAAATAATAGTATAGTACTATATAAAATACCTTATATAGGATTTTGTTATATATATATATATAGTATGTCATGATGTCATATGGGCTATTTTCCTAGGCATATAGTAATATAGGTGTAAAGGTTTGGTTTTCTACTCGTGCAGGAGTAAATAATGTAATTATAAAGGTTCGTTTGCTTGAGGCAATAAATAGAGTTGAATTAAGTGTGAAAAGGGTGATCCTTAGGATAGATAGATAATAAAAGGAATAGCTAATGAGAGTCAAAAACCCAAATCTGTGTGTAAGTAATATACCGCTAAATTACAGTCAAAAAGCATTGGACAAAAAGGCCATTCACATGGTTATTACTATTTTGCAACCAAAAGAGGATCCAAGATGACCCTTTTGCAAATCCTCCAAGAAATAGAGTACAACTATACATTTCATTTTTACCATCGGTGAATGAGAATAATCCCAATTTTATAAGAACGATTGCAAAGATCAAGTTCAAAGTCAAAGCTTTACATCTTTCAACATGACTCTTGTTTACCATTTTACATAAATTTAAGTTGCCTATACGCATCATTGCTTTGGTATAGGTATACTTTTTTAGGTAATAATATCAAAATAAGTATAAAACCGAACACGCATCATTACTAGCATTGAATTGATTAAAGAAATATATACATTTTCAACATCATATTTTAAAAAGTTAAATATTAATTATTTTTCTTTGTAGTAATATATACTCTTACTAACTAAAGTGTCGATAAAAATAACTCAAAGATACATTCTAATAAAAAATATAATTACTAACATATGTATCAACCAATATATTCATATCAAGAACATTAATATAAACAGAAAAGTTTGTTTAATGTTCTTAGTCATTTATAATAAATGTGATTTATTTCAAACTTTTAATAAAACGTAAATGAAATTTACATCAAGGATGATGAAGATAGGATTGCAGGTGGACCGATTTTTCTAACCATCAAACATGTCTCCCAACCCATACTATACGGGTTTACAAGTTACCTACACGTCACTGATTATTTTAAAAATAAAACAGGCTAATTGCGGACGGGTCGGGCTTGTCGATCCTTCTATCATTTCACATGATTTTTTTTCCATTGACCCCTGATATACGTGTCGATATCACAACCCTCGATCATATTAAACATACATGATCAAGAACCTATCAACACTTTTTGGTCTTCATTTTCCCCAAATTGCAAGATTCTCTTTATACCTCTAAAGATTAATAAAAGGTTAGAAAGAGCAGCAACAACATCTAAATCATGAGAGGGGGGAGCCACCACCGTACCACTGGTGGGATGGTGGACATGTGAAACAATCAATAGGATTTCTGCTCTGTCCCTTTGATAGAAGCCATATACACCTTTTTGCAAAGGCGTTCCTTTGCTTTTTTAATTTGCTTCCTTTTTCTTGGATTTTCAGAGTTTTGCCTGCCCTTGAGGCAAGGTACAATCACGTTTAAACGTAAAATTCATTCAACCATAAAATTGAATGGAAACCACTATATTGTTTTGTTTCGATTGACTCTAAAACATATGAAAGTTTTGATTCATGGTCACACCATATCAAAATTTTAAGACATTCCAATAAAATTACATAAAAACATGTCTGTTTTATAATCAATGGAAATAAAGATATGGTACATTTTTTTAACTCTTTATTTTTCTAGAGACTCTTATTTTCATAATTTTAGCATTTTGTTAGTTTTTGTATTTTTTTCAAAAATTAAATATTTAGCTATTAAGTACAAACATATAGTGAAAAATAAGTGTTTATACGTAGGAAGCTAACGATTTAAAAGGATCGCCAATCCATGATTCTTAAAACGAAAACTTTCACTATATCTCCCAATCTTTGAACATTTTCATACTTTGCTCAACTTGTGTGAGTTCTCACTTAACCTCCTCAACTATTAAAATGTTCACATATCACTATCTTAGGAAGTTCATCACTGAAATCTATTCAAAAGTTGGGTGTCAAATGCGAAAAAATTTAAATTTTGGGTGGCGAAGTGGGAAAACGTTCAAAGGGTGAAAAATGGAAAAACTTAAAAGCCACATCATTAGAGTTAGACGGAATATTTTATTAGATTCTAATTTTTTGCATCTTAGAAGGTTGCTTGAGATAAATTTAATAGTTGAATTTGTTAAGTGAAAACACGCAAACATTAAGAAAAAATTAAAAAAAATTCAAAGGATATGGGGCAAACATTGACTCAAACAAGGGGAAAATTACATTGACTCCAATTATCCGAAGGTGGTACAAACATTGCAATTAAAATTAAAATTGGGGTACCAAATATATATTTACGTATCCGATGATACCAATGTTACAAAATGTTCTATTATATAGTACCAAATATGCAACTTTCCCCTCAAACAACATATAGATTTACTAAATTTTATCAAACTTGACGTAGTGCTTAAACCTCGTCTTAAATTCTTCTTTGAAGAAAGCTCAATTTAACTATAATAAAACACAACTAATCAAACTAAAAGGCCCTGTTTGTTTTGCGTTTCCCAAAAAAAATTCGTGTTTGAAAAATGCCAAACAAACATGTTTTCTATTTTCTGAAATAAATATTTTATCTCTCAATTTTCTCAAACTACTTTATCAAAATCCAAACAAACAACAATTTTTTTATCTCTAAACAAAATCTATACAAACTCTAATCTGATTTGACATAAAGTAACATATCTCTTACACAATTTATCTCACAACAAACATGATTTGACATAAAGTCTTACACATCTTACACCTACAACCTAATTCTTCCAAAAAAAAAACCTACATCTACTTTATTTCTCAAACCACTCAAAACTCAAACAAACAACATTACGCAAATTGAGATTATTTCACAAACCTCCACTACTCTCCCAAACTACTTTCCCAAACACCAAACAAGCAGGCCCAAATATTTTTATATTTCTACTCATATTTAGTATAGTATTTCTTTTTTTTTTTTACAAGTATTTTAGGACCAAAACAAAAATGTATAGTATTTCTTTTGCCTTGCCGTGGCAAAGTAAAATCGAATTATAGAGAATATGCAATAATTAGAAAATAATCCAAATTCAAACTATTATCACTCGAGATTCTTCAAACTTATTGAAGAATTGAAATTATTTGAGCATAAGGCCAAAATGCACTTAATGGTATTTTTGCATCCGCTCATTCAAACAAAGTACAAGAGTGAAAGATCAACTTCTAATAACATAAAAAAAAAAAAAAGCATTTTTGTAAATTTCATAAAAGGGTCTTAACTAATTAAAAACAAAATTGAAATTGAAAAAAAATCTTTTTTTCATATTATACCAAAAGCAGAAAACAACAGGATTCCTTGGAAACTTTCATCGCTTCAAGACCATATTTCACAAAGACAAATGACTAGTAAAACTATAGATAGATAATTGGAAAGTAAAGACTGCAAAAGAGTAATAAATATCAAATCCATAATCCAACAGTGTGCAGAGACGCAATAATAAAGAGATGTAATTCTCCTAAGATGCAAATTGTGGATATCCATTAAGAACAACCCAGAAACCAAAATTGACCCTAATTATGAAGTTCACTCGTCATCGCTCTCATCCTCGTCATCATTTCCACCAGCAGCATTCAAAGCATTCAACCTCTCAATCAACTTAGCCTTCCTCTCCTCATATGTGAGCTTCTTTAAGTTGAATCTGAAAAAACAAGTTGAAAAGGTTAAATTGAGTTGGAAAACATGAACAAAATACTCTTCTCACGGGATTTGTATGTTGGCCAACAAAATCAGACTATAAGAACTTTCTAGATAATTTACATCTATTTCTATTAAATAAAAAAGTCTTACCTCTTGTGTTCCTTGGGTGGCTGCTTAGCAGGTTTTTTCAGTGTGGGATCAGCACGGATGGCTGCATGGACCTTCTTGTACACCTCTTCAATGCTATCAGCCTGAATGCCCTTTTTAAGGTATTCGCTGAAGTGAGACTGGTACTTCTCAGGTTCATCTTCCTCCAAAGTCTGCAAAGTAACCAATATATATATCAATTAAAAGGAAAATTAAACTTGTATGTGAATTAGTGTTCGTCAAAGAAAAGCAAAAGTTGACAAGTCTAATATACACACATTTTTAGAAAAAAGAATATGCATTTAAAACTCAAACTTACATTCATGTAAGCAGCAACATGGCCTCCATAGATGTATTTCCTGTGCACTTCAGCGTCGAGTTGCTTGTTGTCTTTGCTGAATCCAGCAAACCTCTTCTCACTATGGGGGATGTCAAGTCCACCATCCAATGCTCCCTGAAACAAGATAAGAGAAAAAGCATGATTATGTTCTGATGTTAAAAAAACTATAACACATCCTTCTTGTACATAGCATCATTTCCAAAGTTACTAATAAGTGACAGCAATTACACAATAAATTAAATAAACTCATTCTCCCAAAATAAAGCATTATCTGGAATACTTATCAGCGAGGATCCACTTTGCAGAGATAGAGCAATCTAGCTATATTAGTATTAATAATAAAGTAAAGAAAAAAGGATGAAATCCCTAAATCCTAGTGTTATTTCAAACAAGTCAACTGAGACATGATTGTTAAAAAAAATTATCAATACATAATCATACCTTGAGGGCGCCAAAAACACGGTTCCCAGTAGTAGTTTTCACAAGGCCAACATCTAGGAGTGCACGGAAAGGCCTCCTGGTATCAGCTGGTTCAACAGAGTAATCCTCTCCAGTTGCCTGAAAACATTTTGATATGCTAGATATGAACCCATCACAGTTGGTAGACATGGGGAAACAAATCACATCCATAACTGAATGCAAGTGTCATACAAGTACACAAACAGACAGGAATAAAAAGCTACCTCAACATTTCCTTGATATTCTTCATCCATTTCAAGATTTTTCAGAACTCGGCGAGCCAACAGAAGTCCAGTGCAGTAAGCTAGTTCACAAGGTTATGAGTTACAAAAATAAATTATACTTGTAATGTCAAGATAAGTTAGTAAGCAACAATACCAGCAGCATAATTGGTGAGGCCAACTTTAAGTCCATAGAGAGGCAGCTCATGTGAATAGGCACTAGCAAGGACATGGTCTCCGGCAATGCTAGCAGAAACAACTTGGGCAATTACATCCTTGTTGGTCTATTAACCATGTTAAGGTACCCACTATATTCCAACAGTATTTGCCCAACATAAAAGTGCAACAATAAAATTGAGGTTGTAGCACAAAAGCCCTTAAAAAATAATTCAAGTTCGAACAATTTGTTGAGAAATTTAATGTTAAGTAATGATTCTGAAATCGGTGTTATTTATGCATTCAAATGATTAACTGCATAGAGTACTTGAAGCCTACAAACCAGATTTACTTGAACAGGTGCATATTCACAATTTATCAAAAAAAAAACAGATAAAATTGTAATATCTAAAATTTAAAACAAGAAGTAGACTAATGGTTATTGGTATTTGTGGATGCAAAAATAAGGACAAGCAATAAAAGAAAAGCAGCTGTAGTAGTAAAATAAATACAAAACAATTAAAAATAAATCAGGTGGGCAAATGAGGATACAAATCGGACAACAAAACGATATTTTGGGGTGTTGTACTTGTTCTTGTCCTGATTGATCATTCGGATTCTCGCCCGGTAGTCAGTCTTTCCCTCTGAATCAAAAGTTATCAATGTCATAAAATTATCAACCAAAAACATGAAAGAGCAAAACCACTCAACTATGACTTACGTCTCCTTCTCTTGAATTTAACTTGGAAACGCTTGAAGTAAGCTCTAGACTTCTGGGATTTGACAAACACCTGCAAATAACATCTTACACTATTAGAAAATTTACATTCAGCTAACACTATTATATTGTAGTACAGCAAAAAATTCCATTACTCAACATAAATCCTACTTAAATGGCACAAAAAATGCAGTGAGTAAACTCTTAAGAGCCCTAATCATGAAAATTCAATTTAACATGTCTTTTCCCAAAAAGTAAGTGTAGAACAATAACTATTACAGAGTATCATTTGATGACTGGTTAATAATCAATTTTTTCGAATTCATAACGGTGCAGTTAGACAAACATAAATACATTACAAGCAAGCACAACCACTCCGTAAACAGAATCAACAAATGAAATTGAACTGTCACATTTATGATAGGTAATGGATTTGGATCAATAATCTTACCATTGTTCAAATGTCAGCTCCGCCGAGGCGTTTGGGGAGAGGGGAAGGGGGAAAGGTGAGAGAGAATGAATTCAGCTGCGGAAGATAACTGATATACTCTAAAACCCTAGGTCGTCATATTGGGCTGCGCGTATTGGGCTTTTCAACTGGGCCTTTGTCTCAGTGGACTATGATTTTGCTTTATAAGAGAATGCAATTTCGTGAGAGTAGATGAGTTGTCTCTCCAAAAAAAAGGTCTCTCAAAAAAAAAAAAGATGAGTTAAATTTTTTATTTATTATTTTTTTTTTTTAAATATGAGTTAAAATTTAGTGGTTCTAGTGGGATGGATATATCCAAATTCACTTTTTTATTAGATAATATTTATTTGATTGGAGATTTTGTCCGATCAAGAAGATTTGTAAATTGAACTATGTTGAGTGAATATGAATTTGTCGATTTCCATTAAAAATTTGAATCACATAAATAAACATAAATTATATATATACATAATATCTTATTTGCATAAATAATACTAGTAATGTTTTATCATCGACTTAACACAACATACATTAATAATTTATTAATGACTTTAGTTTTATGCACATTTTCACCAGACAACACGAGTTAATTTTGTATATTAATATCAATTTCATTATTTTTCGACGTGATCCGTCAAATCATATTAATTAAGAGGTTAAATGTATCAAGAGCTAATCTTTCCTATGTTATAGTTTGTTGAATTAGGAATAATGTCTTGAACATGTAAGTTAAGTTGAATAGAAATGCAACGTTAATTAACAAGTTGTACACAAAATTATTGATTTTTAAAAATGGAGATTTTATTAGATTGGAGAAAATATATGATATCCGACTGAATTCGTAGAAAATCAGGCTTCATAAATTTTGAATTTGAGCAAGCTCCAATTTGATTCAATCCAATGTAAATGGAGCTGGACTTGTGGGTTAAAGACAATTCAACCGAATTTGACTTCTTGTTACCACTAAAATTTATTACAATAATACGATGATAAATATAAATGATAATACAATCATTAGAAGAAAAAAAGCAGCCAAAAAATATCTATTAGATAAAATCACTAAGGTTGTGGAACCGGAATCATACTAGATCGAACATACTCATTTTGTGTCTAGAAATCAATGGTTCTTTGGAAAAGTAATATATCCGTTTAATTGTTTTTTTTTCTTTTGTAAAAATTAGCCATAGTTGAACAAAAAAAATATATGTCTATAATCAATAATTAATCATTTTAAATAGTGAATACTAACATTCATAGCTATTTTTAAGTTTACATATTAGTCAATATCACATGTTAAAAATTCTCAAGTAATTGTAATGAAATTTTAATGTTTTAGTAATAACGGTTTTTTATTTAATAATCATACTCAATCTAATTTGATAAATCATTTTGAAAACCAGACGCCTGCTACATTTAAAAAAAATTATTTTTGGTTTCCTTTGATATAAATTATAAACGCAATTTTCAGTTTGATTCAATCCAATATAAATGGAGCTGTATTTGTCGATTAAAGACGATTCAACCGAATTTGACTTGTTGTTACCACTAAAATTTAGTACAATAACACGACGATAAATATAAATGATAATACAATCATTAGAATTAAAAAAAAAAAAGTAGAAAAAAAATATCTATTAGATATAATCTCTAAGGTTGTGGAACCGGAATCATACTAGATCGAACATACTCGATTCGTGTCTAGAAATCAATGGTTCTTTGAAAAAGTAATATACCCATTTAAATTTTTTTTTTCTTTCGTAAAAAATAGCCATAGTTAAACAAAAAAAATATATGTCTATAGTCAATAATTAATCATTTTAAATAGTGAATACTAACACTCATAGCTATTTTTAACTTTACATATTAGTCAATATCATAAAATCATGTTACAAGTTCTCAAGTAACTGTAAAAAATTTAATGTTTTAGTAATAAAGTTTTATTATTTAAATATCATACTCAATTTAATTTGATAAATCATTTTGTAAATCAGACGCCTGTCACATTGAAAAATCCATTTTTGATTTCCTTTGATATAAGTTATAACCGCCATTTTTTTGAAAGAAAAATTAGCATCAGCCTTGTATGGTGCGATAAAATAATCACTTATTTATCCATTGATTATTAGACAGACAATAAATTATTTCATCATCTCTATTTTCCACACTTTTGACCATTTCAAAATTCTCATAATAAGATTAGCCCATGTGAAGCCAAAAGTCAAAAGATGCCGTTAATGCGACATTAGCACAAAGACTATCTTTACTATAAAATTAAGAAATGAATGTTATCGCTTAGCATTTTTTTCTTTCAACCACCGCTTCGTCACACTTGACACTACATAGCACTGGACAGTTTGTTATAAATATTCACAAAGAATTAGTTCAGAACCCCATACAAAGAAAATGTCCAATGTGATTAAAGAAAAGTCGTTATCTTTGATTTTCTAATCAAGAAATGTCCCAAACTGATGATGTCTCCTACAGGTTGATTTCTCTTCTAACTTTTCGATTTTCATTTCCCAATTTATATTTTTCTGTTATTGTTTAATTTGATTCAATTCAGCTACTGATTGTATTTCCATCTGGGATTATTGAGCTTTATGGGTTTTGTGAATATATTAAGGCTATGTTTGATTCAAGGATTTCAGTGAGTAAAATGATAAGTAAAATGCAAATGAACAATAAGAGAAGCTCAATGTTGCGTCATTGGATGCAAGGAAAAACATTTTCCATAGCGCTTTCATCACTGAAATCCTTGAATCAAACATAGCCTAAGGGATACTCATTTGATGTTTATTAAGTTGTTGAAATTCGACATTTTTTTGGGGATTTGTCTAAGTTTGCTGTTGTTCAGATTTTGTGGATGTTTATTCATTTTGTTTAATCAGTGGGAAACGTTATACTCCGCGTGTTGCTATGTTATATTGGGAACTTTGTAGAAGTGAGATTTTTAATTGATGAAATTAAATGGCATGACCTTAAATTAAATATTGATCTTCACACTTATTAATGCACCAGATCTGTTACATCATTCATCCCCTAATGCATTCACCATTTCCTCGTGAGTTCTAGAATATTGTAGAGTGTAGATTTAATGTCTTACAAAGTTGTGGAACACTTGTTGGTTATAAATAAAGCCATTGTATGTTGTATGTTGTATGACTTCTTGTGAACTAATTTACATATTTTTCACTATATGCAGTTGTGGGTCTTGTGGATATCCTCTCAACCTAACATCTTCCAATCGCGTAATTTCTAGCATTGGCTCCAAATATAGTAAATTTATTAACAAAGGTTTTATCTCTTTCCTTGCTATTGATCCTAGTCGATTTACTCGAGTCGATGAAGTAAACTGCCTTCCAATATCTTGGGGGCGACATGGTTCAAGAACCAAACTTCTTTGCCGTAAATGTGGAATTCTAATCGGTTACGGATATGGAGATTTGTCTGCTCTATGTGGTCTCGACTCACCAACTTCATCTTATAAGAAGATCGTGGTAAAGATTCGAGCTTTACAACCTACTGAAAACTAATACTGCACTAATATGGAGAACGACTTAATAAATTCATCCTCACCCATTCTTCAACTTCACGATGATTGTTTATACTTTATTTTTCAAAGACTTGACTCTTATTATGTCACATTCAAAATTTAAGTCGTCGTTCTTTACAATTTCAATGCTCATTCTGCCAATTAAGCATTACCTCGCTATCTCGCCCTTCAACTAACATTGAATCCTTCCATTTGTACAAATTACTCAGTCGATTCCAAAACCTACTATCATTGTCATTATCCAGGTGCACTGAGCTCCCGGATTCAGGATTGTCCGTGTTGCTTTCCTATGGATCGAAGCTTCAGAGTTTGCATCTAGATTGTTGTTTCAGCATAACAAATCATGGACTTTCCTTTGTTGTCAGCGGTTGCCCTTCTTTAGAAATAGTTAGTCTTTATTGGTGCAATGTTACTGATATTGGATTGAAAACCTTGTCAAAATCTCGCTCGGGTCTAAAAGATGTGAACCTATCACATTGTTTCCTAATATCTGATCATGGAATAAGATCACTTTCACTAAATTGTCATTATATTCGATCAATCAAGATATCTCACTGCCAAAGTGTTAATGGTGTCGGCTTTCAAGGATGTTCACAGACTCTAAAATATTTAGAAGCTGAATCATGTAAGCTTGAGCAAGAAGGAATACTAGGCATTATTAGCGGAGGAGGACTCGAATATTTAAACATTTCCCACCTAAACTGGTGTATTTGTGGGCATGGTTTGGCAACAACCAACAGTAAATTTGTAACCAAATTGCGAGTGCTGAATTTTTGGTTGTGCAGAACAATTGGCGATGATGACATTTTAACAATTGCAAATGGATGTCCATTTATTCAAGAATGGAACTTAGCTCTGTGTCATGAAATTAAATTTTCGGGGTGGGAATCAATTGGTTTGAATTGTCATAACCTGAAAAGTCTTCATGTAAACCGGTGCCAGAATTTATGCGATCAAGGTTTGCAGACTTTGAGGGATGGCTGCAAAAGTCTTCAAAATTTGTACTTGAGTCATTGTCGTCGATTAAGTTGGACAACAATTGAGATGTTTAAATGTTTAAGATGTGATGTGAAGATTATAGATGAAGAAATTATGTGTATTGAACCGACCTTTAAGTTTTAGAAAGGAGATTAACATTGCCAAATAAAGCTGATGTTAAAAAAAATAGATAAAAGTGAGCTACATGTTGTTAGACATTCATATTTTAATGGATAATGTATATGTCAATGACGGTACAAATGTAACTAGTGACATATTGATCTTTACTAAATTTGAGGATGGGGAATTTATGATTACAATTTACAAACCTTAACTTATCCAAACCAGATAGGTTCTAGTAGCCTTTACATGCTCTTGCTACTATGTCTTTGCCTCATCATGTCTACAAACTTTTCTGAAATTGTAGAGTTTGTTTGTTTCACTTTTCAGAAAGCATTGTAGTGTTTTTTGAAAAATCAAACAAATAATTTTATTTTATTTTTAGAAAAAAACTTACCGATAAGTTTACCTTTCAATTGTCAAAATAGTCTCATCTTATAAAATGATTTTATCTCTGAAAAAACTAAGCAAACTTTATTTCGATTTGCCATTGTTGGGTCACTCGGGGTCCCAAGCCACTATCCCCCTTTCTTGTCATTTTCATCCGTGAACTATATAGTAGTCCGTCTTCCAAACCCGAACCCGCTTCAAGCCGATTTAAGAAAAAGCTTGACATAAAGTAACTAATATCACAAAATTTATTTGATATAAAATAACATATATCTTATGTTATTTCTCTTCTTCCCATAAATTCTAAGAAGAACATATAACTTTCTAAATGAACACAATTATGAAATTACTCCTACATAAATTGATGATTTTCAGCGAATAAATTTAATATTTTGATTAAATAAAACATAAATTAATGATTTTCACGGTAATTAAAAGATTTCGATTAATGACAATGACATAATAAATAACGTATATTATTTTTATTAAGGTATCACAACCACTTTATGGACTGAATATTAAAACTTTGCCGCGAGCTATCCATATAATTACATTCCAGGCCTATCAAGTAGCTGCAAATTGATTAATGTTCTTTCGGATTACGTATCTAATCTATTTTAGCTCTTAAGTACATAGTGCTACATGCTCAACAATTTTGTGAACCCCACAAAAAATTCATCGAGTACACAATGGCACATGCATTTGATGTATGCAACAACGACAGATAAATTAATTTCAACATTATGTAGATTGACATTTTTATAGGATTTGATTTTTGTATTTTTATTTGTTAAATTATTAGTTGCATTTAAGTTCACCTGTTGTGTAACCAATGAATGTTGCCGGTTGAGTCACCATGATTTACCTCCTCTCACAATCCCGTCGAACAGGGAGGTGAGGGGCGCCCGGGGTGAGCGATTTCACCTTTGGAACAATGAATGAAATTTCATATACAATCTTTATAAATTTAGAGTACATTTGACTTAAAGTGACAATTTTAGGACAAATAAAAAAAAATTAAAATCAGAACCAAAAATTTATTCCAAAATATAGAAAATTATTACAGTAAAGTAAAAATTAAAGAATTTAATATATAATTTCAAATTAATTAAAGACACCCCATTTTTTTATACAAAAAGAAAAGGAACGAGAGAAGACTATCCACTGTTTTGAGTGTTTTCTGCTAATATTTGCCCCCAATAGTAAAAACTAAACAACTATACTGTGTGGTACTAAAATACAAAAATAGAAAACAACGGCTCAAGAATTGGCAACCGAATCCTTAACCCCCTTTTCCGTGCAGATTTTTTCATCTGATTAGCATTTACATATTAAATTCCTCAACAGATTTGAATTAAATCGAAATTCAGTGATTTCCTAGCTTATTTTCCATGGCTGCAAGTGCTAATCCTTCAGGGGGTAATAGCAACACCAACAACGGCAATAGCAACGGCGGCGGGCGGCAGGAGAAGGCGAATGGTGGCGCCGCCACTAGTAACGGTATCTCAGTGACGGAGAATTCCGTGGCTGGACCTACCAAACCAGCTCTCCGCCACAATCCGGGACTCTCGCACGATTGGACCCCCGAAGAACAGTCCATACTCGAAGATTTGCTCAATAAGTCAGTATAATTTTATGTATTTATATTGTTTTGTTGATTATGAGTTTATAAATTTCTGTTTCAAGTATCTTCTGTTCTTTTGTATTACTGATAAATTTTGGTGCATGTTTTATATAAAATGATAATTTTGGTGCATGTTTTATATAAAATGATTGATTGGATGTTATAAATTTGCTTCGAGAAAAAACTGTAAATTGGTAACGACTTTGAAATATCTATGGAAATGGATGTCAAGCTTGTTGGGTGATATTGAATCTGTTGTTTTAATAGATGATGCTTCAGATTTCAATGTTTGCAGTTCGGTACCAGCTTTATTACCTATTATAGTGTGTGTTGTGCGCTGGCTGAGCAAACGAGGGACTCTAAATTTCTGTTCACCTTTGGTGCTTAATTTTGGTCTGTTACTGCTTACTACACTCATTTTTGTTATGTGATCTAGATTGAGTTTTGTGGGTTAGTTTAGTAGAACTGATAACTACTTGTCATAGTATTGTGAAGTATACTTTGTGGATGAATGTTCTCGAGAGTTTTCAGAATTGAACAATATCAGCAAGAGGGTTTGATATCGACGATTTAGAAGCAGAGAGTGGAGAGATGGACCACATCTCATTTCATGAGTGTAGAGTCTGCAAGAGTAGGTAGGACTGCATAAATGACCTAACCCAAAATTTTTCAAGAAGTTCCCCTGCTGCTGCTTAAATATTGACTACTGGATTAACAAACCGTTTTATACTGATTTTCTCATACGCGTGCACGTAATATTTCCTCCCTCTGTTGCAAGCTCTTAATATTTTCTCACTCCGTGGCAAGTTATCCAATTAAGGTAATTAAATATTTTTATCTGTATTATTCGCAGCTAAATTAACTTTTTTCTCAATCTCCTTTTTTTATTTGGGGTTTCCCAAGGGTTCAATTCCTTTGAGACGCGTCGGGCACATTAAGTGGGAACCTCTTCCAACAGGATTCGAACTTGGGTTCGCTACTCTGTAGTGACTAGTCTCCTCCACTAGACCAGTCACCTGTTGGTTTTCTCAATCTAATTGACGGCCTTAAAGTTTCCGTCTGAGAGAGTAGCTTTTTGTCAGAGCTGAAAAGGCACTATGTGGTGTTGAAAGGGATCTATATCAGTCTTGTTTCAACGCTGTTCTATATAAAAGGCTCCATAGTCTTTATTAATTCGATGGTAAATATTTCCTAGATCATGGAGTTCGAAGTGAATTCATCAGACTTCAACTTAAAAGTGAAAATACGATCTAAATTAAAGTAATTAATCATGGATCAAAATTTCCATCTTTTCCATCGAAAATATCCAAAAGTTTCCATTTTGAATCAAGCGAAACGAAAAACTAGATGTAATTCCGAAACTATTTGTTTGCCTGGGCCTCTCTTATTTTTCTTAATTTAGTAAAAAAATTACAATTTTTTCTTAATGTGTCCGAAACATTTCCAAAAAGTCTCGAAAAGTTTTCAATATTTGGCTGACCGAAACATACACTCGAAACGAAATTAGATACATGTAATCAATCAAGTAAACTTGTGATGGCGCATGTCTGAAACAGTTTAACTCTTGGGTATTGAAAGTTGTCCTTATAAGTATAATTATAGCAAAGGTTAAGCAAATACATTCTGTGGAACCAGCAGTGATGTCTTAGTTACAGGAAGACTCTGCGTTAGGTTCCACTTAGGATAAAATTTGACACAATTCAGATACTTTCTTGTACGTGCTCCCTGATGACAAATCTATCTTGAAGATTTATCCTTGTAGTCCGTAATTTTTTGTCTCTCTTGTAACTCTGGGAACACATGAATTGTTGATTTATTACATCTGCTGGTAGTTATGGAAATTAAATATGCAATGAGAACTCAAAGTTATAGAGGCAGATTATGGTCTTCTGGAAATGTAACTTGCTAGTTAGCCATAAAATACATGGCTGATGCACATATGATTTCTATGGCTTAAATTCCTGGCCCATTTGTAATTGTACCAACATTCATTTTTAATCAAGTAAGCAAATGATGTAAGTTGTATTGTTTTCATTTTTATAGTCCGAAAATGTGGAGTTAGACATGGATTGCATCTGAAATGCTCTTAGCAAAATAGTATTTTTCAACGATTTCACCCACTTCAGCTGTACACTCTTCCGATGATGACTATGAAGTTACAAAATTGTACTGATGACCACCAATTAGGAACTATATTAAAAATTACATGAACAAAGATATATTATGTGATGTTAGATAGAGATGCCATAACATTATTGTTTGTTCAGTTAACCTTTATATATACTACCAAGAACCCACATTTTTGTTTTCTGATTATTCTAGGCAACATTAATTTTAACCGACTTTTGACCATGTCTTGGTGGTGTACTGGTTCTATTTGCATCTTGTAGATAATGGGTCGATACTTTTGCAGGTATGCCTCAGAAACCATTGTTGTACGGTATGCCTTAATTTCTCAGGCTTTGAAAGACAAGACAGTTCGTGATATTGCGTTCCGTTGCAGATGGATGAATGTGAGCTCTTTTCTATATTATCAATTTTCCTTACATTTTTGTTAAATTGTTTTGTTGTTCTCAATTCAACTTAGCAGGATAGTGATTTTCTGATTATGATTTTAAATATTATATTGAGTAGGAATTTATGATTAAGCTTGAGACATGATGATTGAAACTCTATTCTTGAACACTAATTTTCATGGCAGGCTAAATCTTGTACTTTCAGATAATCACTAGGGAGGGGGGGGGGGGGGGGGGGGGGAAGTAAAACAAAAAGCCATGTTGGTTAATGGTTACCTTGCACAAGAATTCAAGGATGTAGATAGTATTGAAAAAAAAATTAATTGTGTTCAGGTTTAAAAAATCATGTGTTAATAGTTGAAAGGTATGAAGAAATTCAGTATTATCTTTCAACAAAAATATTTGTCCTATATTTTTAAAGGTTTCTTCAAGTATACAGTATCAATATTAAGGCATAAACGTAGACACAGACTAATATGTCAAAGCCTTCAGTTTGTTGTTTAATAAATGCAAAGGTATAGGGTATGCCTTTAAGTCCAACATTTTAGATGCCACTCATATGCACACAAATTGATAAAGAGAATAAGAAATATATCTTCCTTGTAAATATCTGAAACATTTATTCAGTAGCGTGTTGAGAAGAACTTGTAAGCATTTTCTAATATTAACAGTTTTTCCCCTGTAAATGTTTGGCGTTGTAGTGTTAGAATAGAGAAGATATTGATGCTGCCTTGCCTTGCAGTTCAGGGATGGTGTTAAAAGAACTTCAAGTATAATATATGCATGCCAAACTAAAATGTTTGATTTTTAAATTTAGAAGTGGGTTATGATATTTACTTACAGTTGCCTGTGATTGATGAAATGTATGGCTTCTAGTGAAAAATGTATAATTCTCATACATCGTTAATATGGTAGTGATGAACTAATGAACGAGCATAGAACCAACAAGAAGCAACAACAACAAATATCATTTGTATATTCAGCTAATTCTTGCAATTCTGACTTGAATGGCTCACTGTTTTGCAGAAAAAGGAAAATGGCAAGAGAAGGAAAGATGATCATAATTCATCAAAGAAAAATAAGGACAAAAAGGTACTTAGGGTTTTTTTATTCATGTTATCATCCTTCCACGACTGTGTTAATACTTAAAATGAGTGCACTCTCTTACCTATATTGTTCGTCCATGCTCTGACTTTCTTACAGTATTTGTCAAGTGGTATTCTGTTTGGTGCCGTTTAAGAAGTATGATTAATCTTTCATATTTTTTAGAAAACTATTTAGGTCAGTTACTAACGGTTGAGAAAGAGTGTGCTTTAATATGCGACACTCATTTCCATTCCGTGTAGCCTTCTTTTTTTTGGTGAAAATGTGATCTTGGGTAGTGTGGATGTGAGCCAATGTCAATGTCTAACATTTACTTACTTCCAAATAGCTCTTAGACTTTCAGTTGTTCATCATATTTTTATTTATACGATTTTATAATACAAGATGTCAATTTTGATGAAGTTTTTTCTTGGGAAATATAGGGAGTTTGATTGTTATAGAATACCATCTTCTATACGAAACATGTGTCTTTTTATTGTATTTAACCAAAAATTGTCCAAATTACCACAATAACTTATAATTACTAGAATTGGTTACTGTGGACAAGAAGGAAGTGAGGAAACTGCATGGCATTGTGAATGGTACTGGGTATTTTCAGCTTTTTAGGTCTGTTTAGTTTAGATGAAGACTTGGTTTTTGTTAGTTTGGAGTATCTGTTGGTTCATTTCCCAATCCTAGCTCCACTTAACTCTGGAAAATGCCTTGAACCACTGATAACATGCTGTGAATGTAGTTTTCCTCGGATAAAATCTTGTTGAGTGTTTCAGTTTTTAAATTGGAAATGTGCCCCCTTTTATACAACCTGCTCTATACAGACGAAATGAAGTAATGAACAAATATAAGGAATTTTCATGATAAAAGATTGCTCAGCCACTTCAGTATTACTCTTCAAAATGTTATTCTTAGTTTGATCTTTGATTTGATGAATGCTTAACATCGACGTGAAACTCAAAAAAGGTATGATGTATCGTGTTGTTTTTTATTAACTCACCTGAATAACCCAACTAAATGGTTTCTAAATTTTCTTGGGATTATCAGGAAAAAATTACAGATTCATTGCCAAAATCCTCTCAAGTTGCAAACCGTTCCAGTGGTCCTCCCTTTGTGCAGTCTATGATGTCAATAGATAGTGATGATGGGATCTCATACCAAGGTCTGTTAACACTCTTGCATTTGATTTATTTATCTTGACAGAAAAGAAAGTTTTTAGCATGGAGTCACTTGCCAATTGCCTTTCTTCCACCATTTTATTTAATTGCATCATCTACTTGATTGGTCTAAATTTCGTTTACTTTGTATGTCTATCCAAAATATAATGTTTCTCAGCATGATCTCTCTCTCTCTCTCTCTCTCTCTTTCTATATATATATATATATATATATATATATATATATATATATATATATATATGTATGTATGTGTTTGTATATGTATATGTATATGTATAGGTGCTATGAATGTATGAGGTTGAGGATACGTTAGTAATTTTGTGCTATTTCATTGTACAACTAAACACAACATTCCTCCGATTCATTCTTTTGTGAACCAATGTTAATACTTTTTATGGATTTTTTTTAAGAAAACCTAGACCATCCGCCACCAGTAGTACATTCCCCCCAGTCACCTAAACAGAAAAAAACAGATAAGCTACACTCCCTAATAACAGATAAGCCCACGGTGTATTAGTCTGTTAGAACCTTGTAAAAGGAAAAGGTATTTGCTACTCCCAAATTCATAGATAGCGGCTCTGAGATTCACCTTCCATTTATTAATCATTTTCATGTTCATGTTAATATATTGAAATTTCATTTTCATGAATAAGCCAACAGGGAGGAGATATTTTGGTTAGCTAGAAAATAATGGGGATATCTTGCTTACTAGTGAAAAAGTGTGTCAAGAATTTGAACTGTCTAATTGCTTAACTTGACTTTGGCCCTCTCTTTCATGGTTGAAGCCAATAATTTATCTGTTTCTTTTATACAGAGTACATAATTACTATGTCATAGTTCTTATTTACACAGGAGTTATTTTAGTACCTCTTAACATATATGTGACTTTAACATGTTATGGGAGCTAGAACGTGCTTCTAGTTTCTATTGAATAGGTTATGATCTCTGCTATAATTATGTGCTTAAATGTGATAGACATTGATTCTTCTATTAGTTCTAACTGGATGAACCCTTAGCATTTGACTGAGCAATATAAATCTGTGAGTCTCAGCTATTGGCGGAGCTACTGGACAGCTTCTCGAGCAAAATGCTCAGGCCTTGGATCAAATTTCCTCCAACTTTTCGGCTTTTAAGGTACTTGCATTTTCAACATGCATATTTTTTCCAAACCAATAAAATGTGTATTTCCTGATTTTGTATGACCAGTTATTCTGCTTGAGTTATCTTAATTGGTTAGCTATTGTTAGATCAGACCCAGTGGATGGTCATGAAATGGATATAGTTGGATTAATTTCAATTTTAAATCCTAACTAAATAGGAGACTATGTTGCAGTAATATTTGACAAAGCGTGTAAAATTTATTATATTTCTGATTTGACTCCTATTGTATGCATCACCGTGCCTGCCTTTTTCAGCTTTGTTGAAAACAGGGCATGAACTTATCCTTTTATGATTTTGACATAATTATTGTTAATTTTATTTGATTGCAGATACATGAGAACATTAATCTATTTTGTCAAGCTCGAAGCAATATCATTTCAATCTTAAATGAGTATGTTCACCTCTACCCTTAATGTTGTTTAATGTGTTATGCATTATCCTCTTTATGCTTATAATAGCAAGAAATAAAAGAAATTATGAATTATTCTATATAATTCGTTAATTTATGATATGTTCTAAGGTAACTATCTAAAGCTTATTTGCCAACTTTGTGCATTTGTTTTGGTAGAAATTTGCCTAAACAGAACTATCCAAACCTTTGTCCTTTACTTAATTAAGGGCGGTTAGATGTATGGTTTTCTCCAGTTCCCTTACCAGTATTTAAGTTTTTTGTGCTATTTTAGGTCTACTCTTTAGGCTAATTATCATTATAGTCCTAAAATCAGTTACACAACGTGGTCTAGGCCAATGCTTCCCCTCTCTTCCATGTTTCACGAACATTACCAGAGGGTACTTTTTTTTCCAAGTGATTACTCGAGGGCACTTGGTATATGTTATGATAACGACAAGTCCAGTAATATGTTGTGTATACCAAGAATTATATTCTCCACAGTGAATAAATTAATCTTTGTCTAGTTGAGTCTCTCTCTCTCTCACCCCCTCTTACATGCATCCATTGTGAAAGGTTCATTTTTATTGATTACAGAATTACGAGTTATTTTTCCTGATCTGAATTGCGTGTACTGCAGCTTTAACGATATGCCAGAAATAATGAAGCAGATGCCACCACTTCCTGTCAAGCTTAATGAAGAGCTTGCCCACTCCATTCTTCCTCAAACATCTATGGCAAATAAATCTTGAGATCATGACTTGGTGATGATGATTCGATTTTCTCTCAAGTTGGCCTTATTAGAACAAGAAAAATAAATTAGCTAGTCAAATTGGACTTCTCTTCAAAGCTTGCTTTTGTTCCGATCGGTCTCATTTTCTTGGCTGGTTTACTTTTGATGTTGTTTTAGTTACTTGATTTGTCATCGGAGATAGTTATGTGTAGTGGGTGAATGCAGATATGTAGTGTAGTACTTAGTTTTGTAAATGAGTCTTTGGGGAAGTTATTTAAAAGTTCTGCCATTCATTTGATGGGCAATTGTTGTGTGTTTTCTTTTAATAAATAAAAGTTTATTGTTAGAAGGCTATATAGCAATGGTGCTATTTTATAAGAACTTATATAGTTTTTTTTATTTTTTTTTTTCCTTTAAAAAAAAATAATAATAATTAAGTGATTTGTTTACTACCTACGCGTAGTAGTTTATTAATAATTGTTTAAGGTATAAACAACTTGTCACATATAATATTTTATAAGATATGTCTGAACTTCGAGTTTAATTGATAGAATACGAGTATATTACGTAGTTTAATATTTTACCTATTTGTATGTTTGTTTTAATTTTATGAGTTCTAATGTAATTTAATTAACAGAGTATGAGAATCTTGAGCATTTTGGTGTTTTACATATGCTTAAAATTGATTTAATTTAACTCGTTCTAACATATTTAACTAATATAATAAATGATATTGAGTAGTTTAATATTTTTTTTATTAATAATAATCGAGAATTTTTATTAATTTTTTAACTCCGAAATAACAATAACTGCTAGAAGATAAATTGATTTAATTTACAAGTCCTACACATAATTTAATCAATAGAACATAATCGTTCTCAAATACCTTAGCATTTTACCTATTGTTTATTAATTTTTTAATTTCGAAATAACAATAACGCTAGTGCTAGAAGATAAATCGCCTAAACCAATACATGCTATTAGTTTAATCAAAATAAATAGCAACAAAATTACCATATGTAATGACGAAAATTTACAAATTCAAAATAATATCTCAAAATCTGTAACGGCATCAACGGTATTTTAAATTATCGCCCGGCAAAATAACATTCTCAGTCGTTAATGTAATTTGACATTTCATTTCGTCGATGCCTAAAGCCCTCAACTTTAATTTACAAGTCCTACACATAATTTAATCAATAGAATATAATCGTTCTCAAACACCTTAGCATTTTACCTATTGTTTATTAATTTTCTAATTTCGAAATAACAATAACGCTAGTGCTAGAAGATAAATCGTCTAAACCAATACATGCTATTAGTTTAATCAAAATAAATAGCAACAAAATTACCATATGTAATGACGAAAATTTACAAATTCAAAATAATAAATATCAAAATCTGTAACGGCATCAACGGTATTTTAAATTATCGCCCGGCAAAATAACATTCTCCGTCGTTAATGTAATTTGACATTTCATTTTATCGATGCCTAAAGCCCTCAACTTGATTTAATTTACAAGTCCTACACATAATTTAATCAATAGAACATAATCGTTCTCAAATACCTTAGCATTTTACCTATTGTTTTTTAATTTTTTAATTTCGAAATAACAATAACGCTAGTGCTAGAAGATAAATCGTCTAAACCAATACATGCTATTAGTTTAATCAAAATAAATAGCAACAAAATTACCATATGTAATGACGAAAATCTACAAATTCAAAATAATAAATCTCAAAATTTGTAACGGCATCAACGATATTTTAAATTATCGCCCGGCAAAATAACATTCTCCGTCGTTAATGTTATTTGACATTTCATTTCATCGATGCCTAAAGCCCTCAACTTGATTTAATTTACAAGTCCTACACATAATTTAATCAATAGAACATAATCGTTCTCAAATACCTTAGCATTTTACCTATTGTTTATTAATTTTTTAATTTCGAAATAACAATAACGCTAGTGCTAGAAGATAAATCGTCTAAACCAATACATGCTATTAGTTTAATCAAAATAAATAGCAACAAAATTACCATTTGTAATGACGAAAATCTACAAATTCAAAATAATAAATCTCAAAATCTGTAACGGCATCAACGGTATTTTAAATTATCGCTCGGCAAAATAACATTCTCCGTCGTTTATGTAATTTGACATTTCATTTCATCGATGCCTAAAGCCCTCAACTTGATTTAATTTACAAGTCCTACACATAATTTAATCAATAGAACATAATCGTTCTCAAATACCTTAGCATTTTACCTATTGTTTATTAATTTTTTAATTTCGAAATAACAATAACGCTAGTGCTAGAAGATAAATCGTCTAAACCAATACATGCTATTAGTTTAATCAAAATAAATAGCAACAAAATTACCATATGTAATGACGAAAATTTACAAATTCAAAATAATAAATCTCAAAATCTGTAACGGCATCAACGGTATTTTAAATTATCGTCCGGCGAAATAACATTCTCCGTCGTTTATGTAGTTTGACATTTCATTTCATTGATGCATAAAGCCCTCAACTTGATTTAATTTACAAGTCCTACACATAATTTAATAAATAGAACATAATCGTTCTCAAATACCTTAGCATTTTACCTATTGTTTATTAATTTTTTAATTTCGAAATAACAATAACGCTAGTGCTAGAAGATAAATCGTCTAAACCAATACATGCTATTACTTTAATCAAAATAAATAGCAACAAAATTACCATATGTAATGAAGAAAATTTACAAATTCAAAATAATAAATCTCAAAATCTGTAACGGCATCAACGGTATTTTAAATTATCGCCCGGCGAAATAACATTCTCCGTCGTTTATGTAATTTGACATTTCATTTCATCGATGCCTAAAGCCCTCAACTTGATTTAATTGACAAGTCCTACACATAATTTAATCAATAGAACATAATCGTTCTCAAATACCTTAGCATTTTGCCTATTGTTTATTAATTTTTTAATTTCGAAATAACAATAACGCTAGTGCTAGAAGATAAATCGTCTAAACCAATACATGCTATTAGTTTAATCGAAATAAATAGCAACAAAATTACCATATGTAATGACGAAAATTTACAAATTCAAAATAATAAATCTCAAAATCTGTAATGGCATCGACGGTATTTTAAATTATCGCCCGGCAAAATAACTTTCTCCGTCGTTTATGTAATTTTATATTTCATTTCATCGATGCCTAAAGCCCTCAACTTGATTTAATTTACAAGTCCTACACATAATTTAATCAATAGAACATAATCGTTCTCAAATACGTTAGCATTTTACCTATTGTTTATTAATTTTTTAATTTCGAAATAACAATAACGCTGGTGCTAGAAGATAAATCGTCTAAACCAATACATACTATTAGTTTAATAAAAATAAATAGCAACAAATTACCATATGTAATGACTAAAATTTACAAATTCAAAATAATAAATCTCAAAATCTGTAACGGCATCAACGATATTTTAAATTATCGCCCGGCGAAATAACATTCTCCGTCGTTTATGTAATTTGACATTTCATTTCATCGATGCCTAAAGCCCTCAACTTGATTTAATTTACAAGTCCTACACATAATTTAATCAATAGAACATAATCGTTCTCAAATACCTTAGCATTTTACCTATTGTTTATTAATTTTTTAATTTCGAAATAACAATAACGCTAGTGCTAGAAGATAAATCGTCTAAACCAATACATGCTATTAGTTTAATCAAAATAAATAGCAACAAAATTACCATATGTAATGACGAAAATTTACAAATTCAAAATAATAAATCTCAAAATCTGTAACGGCATCAACGGTATTTTAAATTATCGCCCGGCAAAATAACATTCTCCGTCGTTTATGTAATTTGACATTTCATTTCATCGATGCCTAAAGCCCTCAACTTGATTTAATTTACAAGCCCTACACATAATTTAATCAATAGAACATAATCGTTCTCAAATACCTTAGCATTTTACATATTGTTTATTAATTTTTTAATTTCGAAATAACAATAACGCTAGTGCTAGAAGATAAATCGTCTAAACCAATACATGCTATTAGTTTAATCAAAATAAATAGCAACAAAATTACCATATGTAATGACGAAAATTTACAAATTCAAAATAATAAATCTCAAAATGTGTAACGGCATCAACGGTATTTTAAATTATCGCCCGGCAAAATAACATTCTCCGTCGTTTATGTAATTTGACATTTCATTTCATCGATGCCTAAAGCCCTCAACTTGATTTAATTTACAAGTCCTACACATAATTTAATCAATAGAACATAATCGTTCTCAAATACCTTAGCATTTTACATATTGTTTATTAATTTTTTAATTTCGAAATAACAATAAAGCTAGTGCTAGATGATAAATCGTCTAGACCAATACATGCTATTAGTTTAATCAAAATAAATAGCAACAAAATTACCATATGTAATGACGAAAATTTACAAATTCAAAATTATAAATCTCAAAATCTGTAACGGCATCAACGGTAATTTAAATTATCGCCCGGCGAAATAACATTCTCCGTCGTTTATGTAATTTGACATTTCATTTCATGGATGCCTAAAGACCTCAACTTGATTTAATTTACAAGCCCTACACATAATTTAATCAATAGAACATAATCGTTCTCAAATACCTTAGCATTTTACATATTGTTTATTAATTTTTTAATTTCGAAATAACAATAACGCTAGTGCTAGAAGATAAATCGTCTAAACCAATACATGCTATTAGTTTAATCAAAATAAATAGCAACAAAATTACCATATGTAATGACGAAAATTTATAAATTCAAAATAATAAATCTCAAAATGTGTAACGGCATCAACGGTATTTTAAATTATCGCCCGGCAAAATAACATTCTCCGTCGTTTATGTAATTTGACATTTCATTTCATCGATGCCTAAAGCCCTCAACTTGATTTAATTTACAAGTCCTACACATAATTTAATCAATAGAACATAATCGTTCTCAAATACCTTAGCATTTTACATATTGTTTATTAATTTTTTAATTTCGAAATAACAATAAAGCTAGTGCTAGATGATAAATCGTCTAGACCAATACATGCTATTAGTTTAATCAAAATAAATAGCAACAAAATTACCATATGTAATGACGAAAATTTACAAATTCAAAATAATAAATCTCAAAATCTGTAACGGCATCAAAGGTAATTTAAATTATTGCCCGGCGAAATAACATTCTCCGTCGTTTATGTAATTTGACATTTCATTTCATGGATGCCTAAAGACCTCAACTTGATTTAATTTACAAGTCCTACACATAATTTAATCAATAGAACATAATCGTTCTCAAATACCTTAGCATTTTACCTATTGTTTATTAATTTTTTAATTTCGAAATAACAATAACGCTAGTGCTTGAAGATAAATCGTCTAAACCAATCCATGCTATTAGTTTAATCAAAATAAATAGCAACAAAATTACCATATGTAATGACGAAAATTTACAAATTCAAAATAATAAATCTCAAAATGTGTAACGGCATCAACGGTATTTTAAATTATCGCCCGGCAAAATAACATTCTCCGTCGTTTATGTAATTTGACATTTCATTTCATCGATGCCTAAAGCCCTCAACTTGATTTAATTTACAAGTCCTACACATAATTTAATCAATAGAACATAAACGTTCTCAAATACCTTAGCATTTTACCTATTGTTTATTAATTTTTTAATTTCGAAATAACAATAACGATAGTGCTAGAAGATAAATCGTCTAAACCAATACATGCTATTAGTTTAATCAAAATAAATAGCAACAAAATTACCATATGTAATGACGAAAATTTACAAATTCAAAATAATAAATCTCAAAATCTGTAACGGCATCAACGGTATTTTAAATTATCGTCCGGCGAAATAACATTCTCCGTCGTTTATGTAATTTGACATTTCATTTCATTGATGCCTAAAGCCCTCAACTTGATTTAATTTACAAGTCCTACACATAATTTAATCGATAGAACATAATCATTCTCAAATACCTTAGCATTTTACCTATTGTTTATTAATTTTTTAATTTCGAAATAACAATAACGCTAGTGCTAGAAGATAAATCGTCTAAACCAATACATGCTATTAGTTTAATCAAAATAAATAGCAACAAAATTACCATATGTAATGACGAAAATTTACAAATTCAAAATAATAAATCTCAAAATCTGTAACGGCCTCAACGGTATTTAAAATTATCGCCCGGCAAAATAACATTCTCCGTCGTTTATGTAATTTGACATTTCATTTCATCGATGCCTAAAGCCCTCAACTTGATTTAATTTACAAGCCCTACACATAATTTAATCAATAGAACATAATCGTTCTCAAATACCTTAGCATTTTACATATTGTTTATTAATTTTTTAATTTCGAAATAACAATAACGTTAGTGCTAGAAGATAAATCATCTAAACCAATACTTGCTATTAGTTTAATCAAAATAAATAGCAACAAAATTAGCATATGTAATGACAAAAATTTACAAATTCAAAATAATAAATCTCAAAATCTGTAACGGCATCAACGGTATTTTAAATTATCGCCCGGCAAAATAACATTCTCCGTCGTTTATGTAATTTGACATTTCATTTCATCGATGCCTAGAGCCCTCAACTTGATTTAATTTACAAGTCCTACACATAATTTAATCAATAAAACATAATCGTTCTCAAGTACCTTAGCATTTTACCTATTGTTTATATTTCTCCTCCATTTCATCATTTAAATATCAAACAAATTGGAAAATACAGTAAATAATATCTGAAATTTCAGCAGAAAAAGAGAAAGTCCACGCTCCAGTGAGGTGAGGTGGCAGGTGGAAAGTATTTAACTCTGAACTGTACTGGAAAAGCCAAAACCCTTGCTCCCTCCCTCTTAAAACTGAGCTCACTCTCATTGTTAACTACAAATCAAACCTCGTAAAAGCCTCCAATTTCCCCCTAAAACCCTATACCAAATTTTCAATATTAGGGTTCTGTATTTTTTTTTTTCATTTTTTAAAGGGGAAGAAGAAAAGGTAAAGAAATGGGGGAGGTGGCACGGCAGGTGTCGCCGGAGGAAGAAAAACAGAGTATTAGAGACATCGCTGTTGCCGCTGAAGCCCAAACCAAAGTCGGCGATACTTTCTATTTAATTACCCAAAGGTATTATTATATATTCATACATGCAATAGATCTGCTGTAATCGGCTAGTCATCTATTTTTTGTTTAATTGGATTTGGGAGGGTTAGGGTTTAAGAGTGGAGCACTGTCTGAATGCGTGGATTAGATAAGTTTTATGTTTCTCTAATTTTTTTTTGTGATTGGTTTTTTTTTTTTTTTTTTTTTTTGTTTAAAATATAAATGTGGCTGCTTATGATGAGGCTGAATGCTTTACTTGACTAAACTTTGTGCTTCCCTGTGTCATATGCTGGTGTTTTGTTTGTTTTCAGATGTCCATGGCGTCTGACTTAACTTATGTCTATATTGTGAATACAAACATATTTTTGCTTGATTTTGTATAGAAATTCAGATTTTTCTTAGGAAACTGAGGCAAGATCATTCCCATTTATGGAAAAATTTAGAGTTTGTTTCAAGGGATCCAACAAGTACCGGAGAAAATGTTACGTTTATAAAGAATAATGACCACCGTTGGATGAATTTGAAAAGCTCCAGATATGTGCTGGAAGTATCAGAAAGAGAAGTAAAAATTAATTCATTGTATTATTAATAATATCCAGAAGTCTTATGTTTGACATTCAGTAAAAGGTTATACCATATAGGGAGGATTTTCATGGTTCGAACTTCAATAAAATGTCCTGTTACCCATGCACTGAGCTAGGCTTGATCTTTTGTTAAAAACTTCAATTTTTTTACTCGTATAACATTGGATTTACTTGAAATTTGGATGTCTTCGTGTCCTTTCTTTTTTCCTGGATCTGCAACTTCCATAGAATTACTGCAAATGTTTGAATGTTTGGATGTTTACCTTTCTGAGTATTGGGTAGACCACGTGTTGCTTTCTGAGTAATAGCTAGACCGGCATCTGTCTTTTTTTTTAATCGCGTTTGTGATCATATCTACCATCTTTGTAATTTTGTGTTGAAGTTGTAACTCAACCTTTCTCTCTCTGTCTTTCTGAATTATGGTTTCTCATAGATGGTGGCAAGATTGGCTTGAGTATGCAAATCAAAGCCAAACCAGCACTGTGAATGATGGATCTTTTTCTGAGCATCATGATTTAGTCAGCTTGAGTTCATTCAAGAGACCTTCTTGCATTGATAATTCGGACATAATAGATGATGCATTATCTGAGGATTCTGCTGTGGGTATCGAGCTACATGATACCTTAGTTGAAGGCACTGATTATATATTGCTCCCTCAAGAAGTCTGGAATCAGTTACATTCATGGTAAGCGAGAATGAATTTTCTTTCATTTCATTCCAAGTCAATCTAACCCTTATATTTACATAATATACATGTGATTTCCTTTTTGGCAAATTATCTGAAAACAATATAACCAAATCATAGGAAGCGAAAGAGAGATTCATGGAGTCAAGGAATCATGTATATCTTTATCAGGATACATCATTGTTTGCTCTAGTTAAAGTTTATTTGTGGATTAATAGGAACTGCAATATTTTTCATAAGAATTGTCTGGTTACCTTGTGACTCAAAGGGTGGAAAAGCAAAAGGTGATGGCGGCCGATGAATAAGCCGTTGTTCACCAACTTAGGTATCTTTAAAGGCTAGCTGTTTGCCGTTCCTGGTTTTATTGTTTGTATTTGACGTGACTGTTTACTTTTTAGTAGCTCTATCTTACATAAAGTGAATTCCTTTTGTATACAGTAAGGTCTTCTTTATGTATGTTTGGAGTCCAAATGGAGGAAATTAGAGTGAGAAAATGGTAAGTGAAAGAGAATCAATCAATAATAGACTGATTGCCTGCTATCTACTTGTCCTTAGATGTGACCCAGCAAAACAAGCATTTTATATTGAAATTTTGCTGGACTTACTTGCACCTTTTTTCTCAAATGTTCTATTTCATTCTACTTCATGTTAGACAGTGCTAATAATGGAACTCTGTAAAATACTAATTAAAACCTAAACTCGGGTCTATATAATCTGATCTTTGAATTAGAGGTCCTCTATATAAGTTCATTATGTGAAATGATGTAGAAATGCTAACTATTTTGTCTCACAGTGGTTTAAACCATGTATAGTCAGTAAATGAAATAAAAAACCAACACCACTCTTTTCTGAGATTAGGTACGGAGGTGGCCCTGTGTTGGCTAGGAAAGTAATCAGCACCGGTCTTTCACAAACAGAACTGTCTGTAGAAGTTTATCCTCTACGTCTTCAGTTGCATTTGATGCCAAAAGGTGACCGTTCTGCCATAAGAATAAGCAAAAAGGTATGTTTCCCTTCTGGTCCGTGAACACCTACTTATGCGTATTCTGATCTACTGAATTTCATCTGGCAGGAAACAACTGGTGAACTTCATCGAAGGGCTTGTGAAATTTTTGATCTTACTTCGAAGCAAGTAAAAAACTCTCTCTACATGATACCGTAGTATATATATTTGTCTTCTTAATTTGCTTTTTTTTAAAAAAATTCAGAATTTCAAGCTTTATAATTCCTTACTTAGGTATGCATTTGGGATTACTTCAGTCATCGTAAGCACGCATTGATGAATGACATGGAAAAGACACTTGATGATGCAAATATTCAAATGGACCAGGATGTGGGTGCCTTTATTCTCATTTTGAGACTGTTATCTGCCAAAACCATGTATATGTTGATGTGCTGTTGTTTGATAATTTGCTGAACTATCATGCGCAATGCTCACAGTTTTGAAGAGGCATTTGTTCATCTTTTAATTTCATGATTTTCTCTTCATTTGCAATATTCAGAGACGTGAACATAACTCTGTGTCATCTCTGTTTGTGGTTCCTTTCTTGTTGTTAGTTATCAATCTATTATAGCATTCATGTTCTTGAGAAATGGATATGCGTATTTGATTATAAGCTAGTGATAATCCTCAAATTAATACCCATTCTCGTGCCTTTCTCATATTGACTTGGGAAATATGAATTTAGGCTTTAGCTTTAAGCACCATATTTTGTTTTGACTCTATCCTTCTAGTGCTTCTACTCAACTTTTGTTTCTTGTATCATTTTAATAGCGCTTTTCAATTTTCTGTGCAGTGACTTTCTTGAGTTATTTGTATCGTGGCTGGTCGTTCCAGCTTATCTATTGTTTCATGTGTTGGTAATGGAAGAGTATTATTTTTCCCTTAGTGACTAAGTCGTCGTTTTTGTTTCCTTATACTTAAAATTAAGTTATAGTATTTGGTTCTCTAAATATCTATTTCTTTATATTAAATTAAGTTTCTATCACTATTTGTCTCTATATCTTTTAATAGATCACAGACATGGACTAATATAATTCACTGCCAAGTGTAATTATTGTCTTTATGGATCTGAATACTCACGTTTGGCCATAATTTCATGATTGCTGAATTGATTACTTTGTCTGGTTGTTTCATAATGGTGTTTTTATGTCATGTGAGGCTGCACAATGATCTTATGTCCCATGTCTCTTTTGCCATGGCTGAAGCAGATTTTGGTGGAGGTTATCAACGGTAATACGGAGGGTAACATTGGTTCCATTCAGGGGAACGGATGTGTTTATAATGGAAGCCTTGCTGTTGCCGTAACTTCACAGACAAGTTCTGCAACTTCTGGAGGCTTATCTGTAAGCAAATATTCATCCAGAAATGGTAATTTAGAATTGTCCCAGTTGCAGTCTGAGAAGACAGGGGTTAATACAAGGGGGTCTTCTTGCGGTCTCACTGGGCTGTTGAATCTTGGAAACACTTGCTTTATGAACAGTGCAATACAGTGCCTTGTTCATACACCAGAATTTGCACGATATTTTCGTGAAGATTACCATCAAGAAATTAATCGACAGAATCCTTTGGGCATGGTTGTAAGTTTCAAAGATATGATATCTCGATTTTCTAAATGTGCTTCTATTGCTGATTTGTTTAATAATTGAAGAATTCAGATGGAATCTTTGGGTTTATAGGAGTGGACAATTTTAGAAGTGGTGTCTTTTGTTGGTGAACTGTGAAATTGTAGTTCTGTTTCAAGCCTGAAATTTTGCTATGTAGCTCATGCATAATACTTGTATTCATATTAGACACCAGATCATTCTTTTTATCATAGAAAACTAGTCTTCTGTGTTTCTGAACAATTCCTGATTAACTAAGTATTTGAGGCATGTACACTGAAAATTCATTAAGCTTTCTATTTTAATGTTATGTTTGAAGTTAGAAACAGCCACGTGCCGCCATTTTCTTTGGATAGAGCTATGTTGCTAGCATATAGCTATGAATGTGATTGATGTATGAGGATGTGGCATTTTTGAGTTTTTATTTATCATGCAGGGTGAGCTTGCTTTAGCATTTGGTGACTTACTTAGAAAATTGTGGGCACCAGGGAGAGCTCCGGTTGCCCCAAGGCCTTTTAAAGCAAAGCTTGCTCGTTTCGCGCCACAGTTTAGTGGATGCAGTCAACATGATTCTCAGGTTCAGCAATAATAAAGCTTTCTTGAATTTTTGTTCATATTGATTTGAGACAGTATACAAGCATATATGCTTTGCTTTCTTTGCAGGAACTCCTTGCATTTTTGTTAGATGGCCTTCATGAAGATCTGAATCGTGTCAAACACAAGCCATATATTAAATCTAGGGATGCAGATGGTCGACCTGATGAAGAAGTTGCTGATGAGTATTGGGCAAACCATATTGCTCGTAATGATTCTATCATTGTGGATGTATGCCAAGTAAGTATATCGATCATGATTGATAGAATTCAGTTACTGGGCAAGTATTATTTAGTATTTTAAGTTCCCTGTAATTATCAGCTACTGGAATTGATATGTGCAGATGCTTAAATTTGATTTAAAACCTAAATTGCACCATTCCAAGAGTCTTTTTGGATACAACTGCTGAAGTTTGAGGGACATATTTGTTGTTGGTGAATACTAGGGATTATTACTTTAGAACTTTTGGTCTCACACGTTTAAAGTTATCTGACTTAATTCATGGTGTTAGAATTTATAATTTATTTAATCACATTTTAATACAGGGTCAATACAAGTCAACTCTAGTCTGTCCCGTATGCAATAAAGTTTCGGTTACATTTGATCCGTTCATGTATCTATCCTTGCCACTTCAGTCCGCCACCACTCGCAATATGACTGTGACTGTTTTTACTTGTGATGGAAGTGCACTGCCGGCAGCTTATACAGTAACTGTTCCAAAGCAGGGACGTTGCAGGGATTTGATCCAAGCTCTCAGTAATGCTTCTTCCTTGCAACTCAGTGAGAAGCTTCTGCTCGCAGAGGTTGGTAGAGTTTGTTGCTTGGTAATCTCATAGGATTAATGTGCATGGATTGTAATTGTCTCTATATCTTTTTTTGTTCATAGATTAGAGGCCACTTGATTTACCGGTTCTTGGAGGATCCATTGATATCATTATCTTCCATAAAAGATGACGACCACCTTACGGCTTATAAAATCCCGAAAGTTCTGAAGAAGACAAAATTTCTTCAGTTGATCCACCGCCGGGAGGAACAGTACGTGCAACTTAGATACATTCTTCAAAAATCATTTTATATAAGTTAAAAAATTGGAATTTTAGTCCCACGACACTGGACCTTTAGCACTTTGGCTCGTACTATATAAGATTGTACTTTTGGTCCCAAATTTTAAAAATACTGTTTTTGTCCTATAGATTGTCTCAGTTTTGCACTTTTGGTCGTAAATTCAAAAGTGCAAATATTTAAAAAAAAATGGAACCAAATGTGCAATTTTTTTAACTGTGGTACCAGAAGTGCCGAGGGACCAGTCCTGTGGGGCTAAATGTCATTTTCCCCTATAAATAATCATGTGCTTCCCTGTACTGATTAATGTACTTTTTCTATATATTTCTAGGGGTACTGGAAATGCTCAAAGTTCTCTTGGGTGGAAGCCTTATGGAACACCTCTTGTTTCCCCTATCTCGTGTGACGATAACATTACTAGAAGTGATATACAACTTATAGTTCACACTATGCTCTCACCCCTGTTAAGAACTAGAAACTCTGGTGCTATAACCACTAGCGATGAATCAGTGGCTACATCAAACCATTCTCATTCCACCAAAATTCCTGATGCTCAAGATTCTAACGCTGCTAATCCAGTAAAAGGAGATTATGTGAGTTCTAAACCAGTGACCTTGGAGAAACTTCCTTTGCAGTTGGTTGATGAAAACAATGCTTGCATTGATTTAACTGTGGGTGATGATAAGGTGGTTAAGTTGTCTTCATCCTCTATGTCGATACTAGTATTTGTTGACTGGTCACAGAAGCTTTTGGGAAGTTATGATACCAGCCACATAGAAAGTCTACCTGAAATTTGTAAATATGGCCATGTAAGCAAGAGAGCTCGTAATGAACCTCTCTCACTGTACACTTGTTTGGAAGCTTTTCTACGTGAAGAGCCATTGGTCCCTGAAGATATGTGGTAAGATCCTTTTCTCCTTTATATTTCCTTTGCGTCTTTGCGATATATATACACCCCCCCCCCCCCCCCCCCCCCCCAAACCCAAAAAAGTCATTTCCTTTCCTTAACTAATGGAGGACCAGCATTTTTCACTTACCTATCCAAGTCTTTGTGATAAAGGTATTGTCCTCAATGCAAGGAGAGGCGCCAGGCAAGCAAGAAGCTGGATCTTTGGAGGCTTCCAGAAGTTCTTGTTATTCATTTGAAAAGATTCTCTTACAGTAGGTCAATGAAGCATAAACTAGACACGTTTGTAAATTTTCCCATTCACGACTTCGATTTGACAAATTATGTCGCCAACAAGAACAACACCCGGCGTCAGATCTATGAACTCTATGCCTTGACAAATCACTATGGTGGCATGGGGAGTGGACATTATACAGCACATATTAAGGTTTGCCATGTTTCTTTCTACCTGTTTCTTTCATCTCTTTGTGTCTTGGCACGTAAATAGACACATTACCTGTGAACATTGCAATAGCTTGCTGTATATTGTCGGATGGTAATTGCCTGCCAAATATCCACACATTGCCCGTCGTTTAGTATATCGGTTTATTTTTTATTGCTAGAACTCTTTTGGTAGCATTTCTAGAATAATGTTGAGAATATTAATTTCTTCGTGAATAAAATGATATGACATTTGGAGTTGTTTGGTAGTAATGTCTAAACTGACTAGTGAGAAATTAGTAAAATTGGACAAATACCAACAAGTAAATTTGTTGTTAGACCTTGAGGAATATACTGTCAAAGGAATTATACTTGTGTTAGTATCCAAAAGTCGTGGTTATCACTTGTTGAGTCGACCGGTTTTATTTATGAATGCTACCAAACAAGAGATAAGAGATCTTATCTCACCTAATCTTGGCCACCAAATGAGTTCTTAGCATATTTTGTTCATGTAATGTACTCTAGCTGAGTCCTGGCATTAGAAGGTGTTTATCTAAATTATGTCCTTTTTATGCAGCTTCTCGACGAAGACAAGTGGTACAACTTTGATGATAGCCATATATCACCCATGAATGAAGATGATGTAAAGTCCGGTGCTGCTTATGTGCTCTTCTATAGAAGAGTTAACATTGAAAAATCTTCTACGAGTAATGGAGTCCACTCAACTATAAGCAGGCCATAGCAAGCTTTTAAATAGGATCATAGGAATGGTATGTATGTCTGTAGCTTTAATTGTTACATTGCCATTATAATTATATTTAGAGATCTTTACTGGCAAACGTATATTAAGACATTACAAGAAGTTAGCAAAGGCAAGAAAATTGATTTCAGATGGGATTTTGGTTAGAAAACGATATAGTCTCATGACATGCAAGTTGAATCAGCCAGTCTGGTGTAATACCCATTTTGCCCTCAAAAGAATATTTGTATTATTTGTATGAGTAGTGTTTATAATATATGTATATTTTTGCGGGTGGGTAGTCGTATTTTGTGGTGCACCTGAGATTATATATCAACTCTTTGACAAATAGTAAGCACATTATTGGATTGATTAGCTACTGATCATATATTTGCATTTGAAAGTCTGCATAGCATCGATACAAAACATTTGAATAGGGAAGTATATTTACTTTAATTTTTGTAATAGTATAATGTTTGAAAAAAGGGCGTAAATTGTGTATGAAATTGTGAGATGTTTTGAACTGAAATTGTGTCTTTAGTGTGTACGTGTCAAATGATATTGATGAGGGTTCTTCCTACTGGTGTGTGTACAGTCATATTGTGTGTTAATATTAATATATATATATATATATATTTTTTTTTTTTTTTTTTTTTTGATAAGTGTGTATATGAGGGTTCCAAAGTACGTCTTGCAGCAAAATAATTTATTCCGATTCTTTCTCGCTACAAAACTCACCTAGGTCAAAGTAGACCCAAATGGGACATCTAAGGGCATGCCGGCCAATGCCATTGCCATTGCCAGCACAAATAAATTAATAAGAGAAAAAGTACTCCTTAATTGCTTCTTATATAATAATACACGCAAGTAAAGTAATTACCACATAAGAGTTATGTTATGTTCCTTTCTTAATATGTAAAGAAATAGTGAATAATTTCCTAGATGGGAGTTGTTGATTTACACTCAATTTACTGATTCAACGATTGACATTTCCAAAGAAAATAAAAAAATGACCCGCTAGATGAAAAAAAGAAGAAAATTTGAGCATATATAGGTGCAATAGATATTAAAGTGATGCTGTCTGTATAAACATGGATCATATGAATATTAATAGTAAGATGATGATATATAATTATATATTGTGTTTGAATTAGTCAATTGTTTATTCCTAGACTTCACTCACAAGAAAAAATGCATGTATTGTTAGTTGGCAACTTAGTCAACTTTTTCCCTTTAAGTAATCCATTCATCTCATCCCATCATATGAATTGATGACCCAATTTGTTCTTTGCAATTAATACAGAGAGAGAGAGAAAAATAGAAAAAGAGGTATGAAGACGACATCTCCTCTTCCTCCCCCATTGATGACGTTCCTGTTGGTGATCATTTTCTTGAGTACTACTTTCTTTGTAATTGTTCATTCACAAGTATCAGATTCATGCACTTCTCCTCTTACCCTTTCGACCCCACCTCCTTTTGATACCACTCCTCTCTCTTGTGCCAATGTGTGGCCTGCTCATAGCTTCATCCTCAGAGTACGTAAATAAAATTAATTAATTTCATTTCTATTGCAATTAATCTTGATTTATTGCATGCTTTTTTCTTTCTTTTTAATTTCTTGTTGTGCAGTATGGACAGGCATCACCAAATGTGTGGAATTTTGTTCTGTCTGCACCAAACAGAAATGCATATATTGGAATAGGGTTTTCACCTGATGGTCAAATGGTTGGGTCGAGAGCCATGGTAAGCTGGGTTGGAGCTGCAGATGGGATTACTCAAACGAGAAAGTACTTTTTAGGAGGGCAAACACCAAACCAAGTTACAATTGAACCAGCAAATCAAGGTCTACGAGTAGCAAATTCAACCATGATTGTCCAATCAAACAATCTTTATCTGGCTTTTCAATTGATGATCACTGATGATGATCGGACCCCAACCACGCGTCTACTATACGCTATAGGACAACAAGGCCGTCTCCCCTCCTCCTCTGCTCAGGCACCACAATTGTCCCAACACGATGACATGATCTCTACCACCATAGATTATGCTACAGGTTAGTTAGTTTGTTACTTTCTTATTAATTAGACATTAATTAATTCACAATTTTTAGTACGTATGTTTAGGTGGTCATGATGAAATTTGGAGAAATTAAGTCTAGGACTATTAATTAACCTTCACATCTTTATCATTTATATGCATTATTGAGAATTTATATTTTGTTAATGAAGGAATCTGACAGCCAGATAAAACAAACAAGCATAGCTCATGCATTATAGGAAATAAAACATTAAATTAAACCACCTATATATATAAATATATATGTTTTTTTTTTTCTATCCATTATTCGATATTAATTAAGTTGGCCAGAGTATATTATGGACTGGTCTAATTTTGTTGAGTAATTACATGAATTTGTTGTTTGTTTTATTGTTTTCAACATGTACATTCTTATCCTACATTTCATCTTTAACAAGTCAAATTAAGTGGTTTAATTAGTCTTGATGGAGGTAACAGTAACATATATTTATCATTAAAAAATAAGTTGGGTAGAGTATGAAATGGACTAGTCTAATCTTTCCACTATATATATAATAATTGTACAAAACTTTATAGTAATTGCTATTCGAAATTTTATATTGTACCAACTTAATTACTATTATATATATTGGTGGAAATATATTAATTAGTAATATGTTGAATGATTCAGTCATGACACCGAGTTTATAACAACTAAGCGATTAATTTTGTCAAAAGTATTTTCGTATATGAATGATATATTATAGTTTTATTAATTTGTAGCCGCCCGGCTACCTAACCACTAAAGTATAGAGGAACAAATTTGACTTGAAAGGCAATGTTGTTTGTTTGTAAATTCTTATGAAAGAAACAAAATATCAATACAATATTTAATAAATATTGGGCCTTCGCTTTATTAATTGAATGTTACTCGAGTTAATTAAATTTAACTTCTTGTCTTCTCTTGTTTGTATTTTCACGCGATAAAATACTACTATTATATTCCTCTATGTTTTTGTAACTAGGCCTGCATATATATTAATTCTTCTAGTTTGAAGCCCGCTTTTTCGAAAATAATAATAATCAGGAGTAGTTGTGCCCGAATTTGAGTGGTTTCTTTGATGGATTCAATTATTAAGGTGGATTATAAATTTCATTAAAACTCATATAACTTAAAATTTTTACTGTTATTTTTAAAATTTAACTTATGCTTATAGATGCTTTTCAGAATATATTTATATTATTAATTGGGTACAACCGAGATGTGGCCATGTGGGTGGTGGCGGGCCACCGATGTTGTTTCACGACATAAATAAATAACTTGGTCAATATTAGTCAACTACTATAATGTATCATGTTTGCAAATTGCAAAGCATAATATAAGAAAAAAATTACATTTATTCATGTCTTTTAAGTCTGTAAAATTACATTTAGTCTTAAATTTTTTAAATTTGTTTTGTACTTTTGATTCCATCGTTTCTTTTTCATTTAATTTTGGACAAGAAAGCGTGAAAATGAGACAATCCTATAAAATATTAAACCTAGATTATTCTATGTGACTCAATGTAAAACATTTAAAATAAGAGTAAAAGTGTAATTTTACTAGTACGGAACCAAAAAACAAAATATTTTAAGATTAGACAAATTACAATTTCATCAACTAAGGGACACAAAATTCTCTGAATCCAGTAGAACTACAATTTTACCCATAATATCTTACTCTTTATTTCGATCTCCAAGTTTTTCTTATACTTGCATGATAGAGTTTTTTGGGGGGAGATAATTTATTATTATAATGTGATTTGTGATACAAAAAACAGGTCAATTTCAAACTGAAAGAAGTAGGCCACAAGCAAAACTCAGAAGAACCCATGGGCTTTTAAACATGTTGGGCTGGGCAATTTTGATGCCAATTGGGGCGATGGTGGCCCGATACATGAGACGGTGGGATCCAGTTTGGTTCTATTCTCATGCTCTCATTCAATCCTCTGCTTTTATATTGGGCCTCAGTGGTGTAATTTGTGGGCTTGTTCTGGAAAATCGGCTCAGTGCTTCTGTTAGTAGACACAAAGGAATTGGCATATCAGTTCTTGTATTGGGCTGCCTCCAGGTTAGATTCTTTATTTATGGTCAATACTACTATATCTTTTTACAAAAAAGAAAAATGTCCAATAATTGTTTTTTTTTTTTTTGGAGAAATTGAAATAATGAAAGTTGGGAATGTTCTAATTTAAATAAAGTTCGACTGCATTCAAATAATTTATATTAATAAAGTATTTCAAAATGACAAAATTAAGTATAAGTCAAACATAAATTCGACATAACTCAAAAAAAAAAAAAAAATTTAGACAACTCTATTTTTTTTTTTCACTTGATCGATCAAAAGAGATCTAGTTTCTTTTGATCTTGCTTGATAAAACTTGACCCATTTTTTACTCACAAATAATGTTTCGCTCGGCCCTCCAAATCTAATCACATTTGCTCAATTGTCACTCTTATATTGAATTATAACTTTGTAGTTAAAATTGCAAAGAACAACTCCATATTTTTGCTAAAAAACACATTATCCATTAAATGGTATACCCAAAAAAAATCAAAATTTTAAGATTACATTTCTTTATGTGCAATTAATTGCTATTGTAATTTACAGGTTATTGCAATTTTGGCTCGACCAGATAAAGAATCAAAAGTTAGGAAATATTGGAATTGGTATCATTTTGGCGTGGGAAGGGTGCTCATATTTTTAGCTGCAGTTAATGTGTTTTATGGGATACATTTGGGGAATGCAGGAAGTGGATGGAATGTTGGTTTTGCTATTGTTCTTGTCATATTATTCATCATTTCTTTGATTTTGGAATTGAGGATGTGCTTCAAGAAATGACATCTTTTTGGCATTTTTTATTCTTATTGTTTAATTTGTAGCTTTAGGGAATTTACTTTTGCTTTAATGTTCATGGAATTTTAAGATTATTTGTATACCTTTTTTCTTTTTTTTGGTCTCACCCCTATTGTTGTATTTAAGGATTTTTATTTGGTAATATGGAATTAAATCAAAACTTTGGTAGATGGACTTGTGAATCAGGCTGATCGATTTTATTTGGTAAAGAAATTAATTTTTCTAAGTATATTAAACAATTTCTTCGAGTTTCTTCGAGTTGTTTGGTAAAGAAATTAATTTTTCTAAGTATATTAAAAAGAATAGTACTCAATTATTCTGATTGATAATCAATTATGAAAATCGAGACAACTGAGCATCTACGGGTTGATAAACTAGTTTTCAAAATCAAATTACCGAGTATCAAACAATTTCTTCGAGTTTATGTCCGCGTGGATTATGCCTGAGATTTTGATTTGTTTTTTCCCAGAGACTATATAGTATATATAGTAATTTTATGGGTTCCTTATCTAATTGGAAGGATTTAAAAAATTGGGATAAAACAACTATATGAAAGAAAAAATATCGTACAAATAACGATTATATATGTTGCATACTTTGCATCTGTTCTTTAAAGAATGATGAAGTTATTTGACTAAAAGAATATTTTTGAGATAACATAAAAAATCTTGAGAAAAAAAATCTCACACTGAAGGTTTTTTTCTTTCCCTTTTTCTTTTGGGAGAACAATTCATACTGAAGTTGCTAATGCTATTATGGAAGTGATTAGGGGCGGATCCAGGAATTAGAATTCGAGAGGGCCGAAACATAGCATCAATAGAAGTAGCTTAATAATCAATATATTTTATTTACATAAGTACACAAACATAAAACATACTATTACAATATTGAATATAGACTTCAAAAAATATTTATTAACACAACATTTTTCGTATCATAAAGTTAGTTATAATAACATCAATATCAAATTCGCAGCAATCCTTTTTCTCAATGTAAATAATCAAATTATTCATAAAAATCGATCCCATAATTTGTTTTTAAGCCTATTTTCACAGGTTTATTACTTTATAGCAATTAAGTTAACATCATTGTACTTGTACTGTTACACAAGTTCACACAATACATAAAAATATTTGAGTGAATTAATTACAATTTAATTAGATCACACTGCTAGTAAATATATTACATCATGAATGACTTAAAATAACATATTTCTAAAGTAGATCTACAAAAACTTGCATAATTAGTAATGCTGTAAAAATATAGTATAAAAATCAAAATCTTTGGGGTGGGGGTGGTGCAAGTCCCCCCAATAGGCAATGTAGATCTGTCCCTGGAAGTGATGCACCATCAAAGCCCAGGTTGAAGCGGGTTACCTCCTTCGGTGATTGGTTCTTTCTTGCGCGCAAGATGAAATTTATTTTTCACCCATACGGTTTGGGAATTCACACGTCTGGGAAAATTCGCGTGTTGGACTCTTACCCATATGTCAATAATTCGCAAATATTGGGCATTAATATAGCACGTGTTGAGATTGTTTCACCTACACATTCAGTCCGCTCACACGTGAAGAGGGAGTATTGAGACTAAATGTCCCACATTGGTTGAAAAGAATAGTTAAGTCCACATTATAAGGTCTTAGACAATCCTCACTTTATAAACTAACTTTTGATGTTGAGTTAGACCCAAACCATGTACATGAACTTAGCCCATATCATGTGATAAATCCTAATAAAATAAACCAGGTTTCCTTCTTTTTTTTTTTTTTTTTTTTTTTTTTTTTTTTTTATATTTACCATTTTATTTTTAGTTTTGAGGAATTTTCACCATAATCTTTAAAATAAAATGAAAATGGAAATAATGGTGAAGGGGAGACAGAAAGTGGAAGAGAGAGAAAGTACAGGTCGACGAAGATCAGGGAATCAAAGACAATATATACAGAATTGCAAACCCTAATCGAATTTTGTCTTCTTCCTTTTTGATTTCCATGTAATACAACTACAACTTGTTATCGCATTTCTCCTCCTATACATACAGCGTTTCTGTACGTATAACCCAATCGTTTACTATTCTCTCATTTCTACGATCACCCACTCTTGCCGAATTTGATTCCGTTCAATTCCCGGATCCAGCCCATATTGCCCTACTAGCTAGGGCAATTCTCTGTTTCAGATCTGCCGTTTGCGAATCGAACCCCACGATGGATGATTTGGATATGCTGGGCCGTGATTTTGGGTTTGGGTCCCGAGGAAAATCGAACCCGATGAGATCCTCCGTCCAATCGGATCTACGAACAATGGACGATCCATTGTTTAGCGATGTGTTTGGTGCCCCCCAAAAGTATAGCTCAAACCCCAATAACAGTAATAGTAACAGTAACAAGCACTCTGCCATGAGTGATTTCGATTACGATTCTATTTTCAATTCGTCAGAGCCGAAGAGAAACGACATTACTAAGAGTAGCAGTATTAATAAGACAACCTCTTCATTTCCGGTGTATGATAAGCCAGTATATGATGAGGATATATTTGATGGATTGCCTGGGGTGAAGAACAAATCGGTAGCTACAAATGTGAGGTTCGAAGATGACGTTTTTGCTTCCAATCCATCGCCGCCTTCGAGTAAGATTAGGAATCAGAAGAGTGATTTTGACGAGTTGTTGGGGAATTTGGGGAAAAATGAGAAGGTAGGGGAGAATTATAACAGTAGTAGTGCTAAGAGCAGCTCGAGTTCGAAGGGATTTGATGATTTGTTAGCGGGGTTTGGGACTGGCAGTTCTGCTAATAGCAACAGGTACTTTTCTTGAGTGATTCGTTGAATGTTTTATTTATATAGCTGAATTGATTTGCTTTGTTTACTTCATTGATCCATGGTAGAATAGTGATTTGTTCCATATGAAAGTCGTTAGCTTAAATCATGCTGATCATGAAATTGTTCAAGTTTTATAGATATGTATGTCATGTATCATGTATTGCTTGTCAGTAGATGGATAAAAAATCCGAAAAAATTGGTGCATTTAATCCACATATAAATGGGTCTCGGGGCTGATGTAACTTATAGGATATAAACTATTGAAACTTTTACTAATTTCTTTACATAGAGGTATGACCATAGAGGTTCAGTATGTGTACAAAATGCTAGAACAGTAGAACTATTAAACATTATTGTCGAAGAGAGACATTATATAGGGCTTGATATTTTCTGGGAGACCACATTTTTGTGTCATTGGGATATTTTTGGTGTCCTTGGCAGCTGCAATAGAACTTTAACTGTCTCTAAAGAAGAAAGACTCAAAAAATCAACTGTTCATTTGAAAGCACGATACGTTGAATATTTTGCCTGACACAGTGTTTGGATGTCTTTAGAACAGAAAGTTATTTATTGAGAGCAACTTGTAGGTCACACACTTTAGCAGTCACTATCTATACCATTTTTACTCCCTCTCTTCGGTCTCTTTCTAGCTCACTGTATCTTTGGGTCTCCAAAGGGCAAAAGGTATTTCGATTATTAAAAGAAAAAGCTTGTCTTAGATTTTGATTTCTTAATGTTAATGTAGATCGTTAGGCCATGATATTGTCGGGTCTAGTTACTCTGGGTTGATATTTCCATTCTGATTCCTCCAACAGCCATGCTACTTGTTGCTACATCTGAATGAAACTTTTGATATTTTTTTCCACCACAACTGAATTTTATTCATGTGAATCTGTTAGTGGAATGTACAAGAAAGATGGAAATGCATCTACAAGAAACTTGTAATCATAATCAAAATGAAAATGAGGTTTATTACAATTGGTGTTCTTGGATCTGGAGGACATGGAAGCTGGTGAAATTATACCTTTCCTCAGTTTAACGTATTTAAGGATATAAATATCTTTCTTTGAGAACTTGACCTGCATAATTATTTCTGCCAACATGTCCAGTCTTGACTTGTGGCCAGAAACCATATATTAAGACGAAGAACCAAGTATCCTTTACATGCTCCTTTTAAGCGTCATTTGACTTCATATAGTTTAGTTTTTCTTTTTTTTTTGGGTACAACTTCATATAGTTTAGTTGATACAATCAAATATATTGATTTATGACTTAAAAGACCTAGATTCTAATAAGTTGTTTGTATAATGCACCAAAGCTTGATTTAATTGTGAAATCGATGGTAGCAAAGTTGACAAATAATTGTTTTTTCTTTTCTCCATGTTATTCATATCTTAACACCAGCATAATGAACTCTTAGCCCCTGCCCAAGCCCCAGTAATGAAACTGCAACTAATACAATTTTCTGTATTCTCTTGATTTGTTTGTTTTTCTTGTTCTGATCCCCCAATGTAGTTAAATAATGAAATTACAAATCTAGGGGTGAAATGGTGCTGTATAATCTTGAATAATATCTCCAACAGTTTATATGTTCTGTACAAATTTAACATATGAAGGCATAGTTTACACAAATTACTTGGTCCATTATCTTTGCAATTTTTTCTTAAAGGCAATATATACAACCTTTTTAAGAAGAAACATGGAAGAACTATTGAGTGACATCTTTTTCCACAGACCAATACCAGAGTCAAGTCAGAGCTCTGTACCAACTGTTGGATCAAAACGTGGGACCGTCCTGGACGATCCTTTTGTAGTCTTGGGATCAAGTTCAACCCCAGGCTCTTCATCACACGGGGTGTTCACGGATCCATTGGAGGAGATCAGTAAGCTTGGGAAGTCTAGGAGTGCAAGGGCTGAAGCTTCATCTGGCAGTGGTGGAGCATTTGATGACATAGATCCCCTTAGTAATTTTGCAAAACCTGCAAGTTCATTTTCACATGGGAGGGATAACAGAGGTATGAATGGGAGTCCCTCGAGATCAGCAACATTTCAAGCAGATACTTCCAGAGAACAGAAGGGGAACTCTTCTTTCAGATATTCAGAGAGTAATACTGAGAAGAAAGTTTCTGTGGACAATTTTCAGGAACCTCCCTTATTTGATGTGCCAAATCTTTCAACAGATTTTCAGAGATCTTTTGGTCAAACTGTTTCTCCTCAATATAATGAAACAGGTCCACAGGTTGATATGTCTCCAACATCAGAAGGACTGGGACAACAATTTGATGATGTATGGCTAACTGTATCAGAGATTCCTCTTTTTACACAACCTACAGCTGCTCCACCCCCCTCACGACCTCCTCCACCTTTGCCTCGTCAAACTTCAAGGTCAGAAACAGGTTATTTTTCATCAAGTTCAAGGAAGAAGGATGATGATATGTTTTCACCTTCAAGTTATAGCCAATATTCTCAAAGTCCTAAGCAGGCCCGACCTGCTGCTAAGGGCCCTCCAGTCTCGCAGTTTGATGAACTCGAGGATTTTGCCATGGGTAAGTCCCGGATCAGTGTTGACGAAAGTACCTATTTTCATTCTAGTGAAGAAACCAACGCATTCTCTGCAGCGGCCGCATCTGCTGCTGCTATGAAGGATGCTATGGATAAAGCTGAAGCTAAATTCAGACATGCGAAGGAAGTACGCGAGAGAGAATATGCAAAGGCAGCTAGAAATAAGGAATCTGTGCAGCTCGATAAAGATGATCAGGATGATGTGGAATTAGAGTTCAGGGAAACCCAGGAGAGATTAGAGCGTGAAAGAAAACAGAAGGAAGAGGAAGAGAGAGAGCAGAGAAGACTAGAGAGGGAGAGGGAGAGATCAAGAGAGATTGAAAGAGAGAAGGCTAGACAGGCCGTGGAAAGGGCTACTAGGGAAACACGGGATAGAGCAGCAGCTGATGCACGCGAAAGAGTGGCTGCTGAAACTCGCTTAAAGGCTGAAAGGTCTGCTGTTGAGAAAGCAAATGCTGAAGCTCGGGGACGTGCTGAAAGAGCAGCCGTTCAGAGGGTACAAGCTGAAGCTCGTGAAAGAGCTGCTGCTGGAGCTAAAGAAAGAGCCGAAAAGGCTGCTGCTGAAGCTAGAGAAAGGGCTGCTGCAGAAGCTAGGGAAAGGCTTGCTGCAGAAAGGGAGAAAGAGGCACGGGATAAAGCTTCTGGGCCAAGGGCTGAAGCAGAAGCAAGGCGTCGAGCTGAACGAGCTGCTGCTGATAGGGCTGCAGCAGAAGCTCGGGGGAGAGCTGCTACAGAGGCGCGAGAAAGGGCAGCCTCTGCAAAGATGGACCAACAAAAGAATGATAATGATCTGGAGGCCTTTTTCAGCATGGGTCGAGCAAGCAGTGCACCAAGGCCACGAGCAAATTCTACTGTGAGTTTTAGTTGCACAATGATATGTATCATGGGCCTTCTTTCTATTCCTGACATCAAGTCATTCACATTTCTTCTTATTTTTTGCTTCTTCTTTTTTAGTTTCAGGATCCGTTTTCCGATCAGCAATTCCAGCAGAAAGGAGGATCTGAAGCTGCAAAGAAGACTTCGTCATCTACAGGAGCCTCATCCAATATGAAGAAAGCTTCTTCAACTACTAATATTGTTGATGATCTATCTTCTATTTTTGGAGGTATATCACCTTTTATATCACTCACTTAGAAAAGTTGCTTAGCATCTCTCCTGGACTGACTGCTGTTATACTTTTGGAATAATCTTCCAAAGGTGCTCCATCATCAGGGGATTTCCAGGATGTTGAAGGGGAAACTGAAGAAAGAAGAAGAGCCAGACTGGATCGCCACCAACGCACTCAAGAGCGGGCAGTATGTAATCGCGTCCTTTTGCTAACAATGCTTTCAAAAAAAGAAATATTCATTGGTTGAAGGATGTATTAGCAATTTTTTTTTTTAAATTTTGTCTCATTTGCGTGTTATTATCAATTTCATTATTGAAATTTGGGTTCCACGTGCGCAGGCCCAAGCATTAGCTGAAAAGAATCAGCGGGACCTTCATGCTCAGAGGGAACAAGAAGAAAGACATGTAAGTTGCTGAAGAAAAGTTGATATATCGCTAGCGATGGCATTAATGTTCTAACAGCAAATTATATTTAGTTGTTGAATATGTCTTCATGGTGTATTGTTCTTTATTAAACTCATACTATTTTTTTTTTTATTATCGTAAAATTATGAAGACATATTTATAACAACAAAAGTACTCTTGTTGAACTTAAGTGTCATCCAGGATGGTGTTTTCGATTTTAAAATATAATAATCATTTTGTCAACCAGTGTTGATGTTTAACTAACATACCTGTCTGTCAACTAAAACAACTTCAATCTAAAATTGATGTGAACTAATACATTGTCAGGTGATATGCTATATTTTTAATCATGTATTTTGACATCAGCTTCATGGTTAAACATACTCATTTATATTGTGCCACATAAATTTGGATATAATAACTCTTACATTCGTTGTTTGATTCTTTATTTGAAACCATAGTATATTAGCTTTGTTTACGAACTTTAGAAGTTCAGCTAGTTTGAGCACTAGGTCAGCATTGATCTGATTGCAAACTAAAGATGCTTAAGTAGACGAACGTATGTCAAATTATGTTTTCTTTCTTACTTTGATCTGGTTTCATTACAGAGAATTGCTGATACATTAGACATTGAAATCAAGCGTTGGGCTGCTGGGAAGGAAGGAAATTTGCGAGCTCTGCTGTCAACTATGCAATATGTGCGTTGTATTATTTTTCTGCCGTATGTTTAAGCTGTATCATATTTAGGTAGTGTCACATATTTTAAAATTTGGGTATGCTATTACTGATTTCTGAATGTGTTTCCCCCCATTTATTTTGAACTTCAAAATTGGTATTAGAAACTTCACTGTGACATTGACATTGTATTTCTTTGCCTTCCGTTTGTTATAAAGGTTGTATAAATATTCCCTTGATAACAGGTACTTTGGCCTGAATGTGGGTGGCAGCCTGTATCTTTAACAGATTTAATCACTGGTGCCTCTGTAAAAAAAGCTTACAGAAAAGCTACTCTTTGCATTCATCCTGATAAAGTGCAGCAAAAGGGTGCCAATCTTCAACAAAAGTACATTGCCGAAAAGGTCTTTGACTTGCTTAAGGTATTATTTAAAGATCTAGTTCGATTGCAATTGTGTTATTTCTTTTTCCTATTAAATTGTACGCATGAATTTCACATCTTAAAGTTAATTATGTATATATGCTTCTTCATCTAAATTTTAATTATGTATACTTCCCTTAATAGAGAATGGTTCTTTCGTCTGAGAAAGTTGTCTAATGCAAAGTCAGATATTGAACAGAGTGGGTTTTCAAACCATATTTTTTTTATTACATAATCTCTTCTGTTATGGTGATGAGTGTGATAGGGGTATTTGTAATGTGAAACTTGTAGGGAGAACATTGGTAATATGTTGACACCTAAATTGGTGGGTGAGCGTATAAATTCACTTAATCTCTTTCTTGTAATGAACGAAGAAACATGTGATGCATATGTGAAGTTTTCTTTTTCTCTTCAAGGGATTTTCTTTCACTTTTGAGTTTGATATGTCAAATAGGAGGCTTGGAATAAATTTAACTCGGAGGAGCTCTTCTAAAAGATGTCACAAATTGTTTCTCTTCGAGCTAGCTGCCACCTTTAGAATCACACCATTGGTAATACATGACTTATCTCAAACATATATATGCAATTGATGCACCGATGCTTTTGTGCCTTTCATCTTCCCGTGTTGCTAAGTGTGGATTGTGAAAGGAAATGTGCCGCTGAAATGCTTGAATGGTTTGTACATGTAAGCCAACTGTATATTTTGCGCCAGAGATGCGAGCGAGTGGTATAGAATATCATTGTCTTAATATCTTAATCACCACTCTCACACAAACGAGGTGATTCTTTTGTCTAAATATCTTATTGACCTTTTTTTCCCCCTCTTTCGTTATTTTTGTCCATTTCCAATTAATTTGAGTTAGGTTATTATGTGTATAAAACATGAAATGTTATTAAAATGCGCCATGTATGATTGATGGGTTGAGAATTATTTGGAAGCAATATCTATTGTTCCATTAAGAGGTATTTAAGTTCTATTCAAAGAAAGTCTTTTTTTATTATTGTTGATAGTATTATTTGGTGTAGTGCGATTCGAGATTGACAAAGAAGCCGTAAAAAGCCTAATTTAAGAGTTTATAGGTCATTTATAAGTTTTGATATTTTAGGGACCTTTTGGTAATTTTTATTATTTTCTACTTTTAGGGGTTTTTTTTTTGTCTTGATTTATTAAGTGATTGTAAAACTTGGGAGACTTTCAGTTTAGTTTTTGTTTATATGGATTTGAGTTTTGTCAATTTTCTTAATTTCGCTGTATTCTTTATAGAATCAACGAGTTATTGGATTTCTTCAAATGCACGGTATTCTTTATAAAAAATCAACAGATTTTGTAACATATTTCTCGTTTTCACTATGCACCCAACATCATTATTTGTGTCTCAACTTCATATGGTGTTCTTGATTGCCATTCTAGTCTACGAGGCATAATTTGCTGTGAATGTAGTGGTGCTATCTTAAATGATAACTAAGGCGAGTGGGATTCATATAGGACCTCTAATCTATATCTATGTTCATTTAACCGGATTTGGATTCTGTCAGATTTTCAAGATCTCTCATCATATCCAAGTTCAGTTAGATAATTTGCTGTTTTTTATGTCACAAAAATGTCACATAATTTACTATTGTTTATGTCGACTTCTCCTTCTTCCTCCCCCTCTCCTCTAAATCTTGCATGTAACACTTTTATTTATTGTACTAGTGATTGTGATTCTTGTGAACTCTAGATACATATATAATGAGTTCTTGGAACAACGAGTTATCTATCAAACTATCACCTAGTTCTAAGGTTGATCTCACAATAAAGTTGACTTGTATTGAATCAATAAGCAAACTTTGAGGACAATATGATTTATGGAAATTTTATAGCATATCATAGGACTTGGTCGAATTCACAGAATTGATATGATAAGTACAATATACTATTTATGTTTGTGGTTGAATGTAACTTCCAGTTTATTAGGTACGAGATATGTAAGAAATAAAAGATTCCCCCAACATAAATTTGATAAATTTTTTTTTTTTTTTTTTAAATTCTTTTGTACTCTACTTCTCTACTTTTTCATTTCTCCTTTTCTTTTTGCACAAATGAAATCAATTTCTAAATCAAAAACTTAAAATATCTCTGCAGAAAGGATAATTTAGACTTTTTTTTAATAAAAAACAATATGCTTATTTGTTTGGTATTTGGGAGAGTTGTGGATGTTTGTGAAATAATCTCGATTTGCGTAGTGTTGTTTGTTTGGATTTTGAGAGAATATTTGAGAAATAAAGTAGGTGTAGATTATTTTTGAAAGAGTTAGATCGTAGGTGTAAGATGTGTAAGATTTTTATGTCAAATCATGTTTGTTATGTGAGATAAATTGTGTAAGAGATAGATCACTTTATGTGAAATTAGAGTAGAATTTGTATAACTTTTGTTTAGAGATAAGAAAATTGTTGTTTGTTTGGCTTTTGAGAGTGGTTTGAGAAAATTGAGATATGAAAAATATATTTCATAAAATAGAAACATATTTGTTTAATATTTTTCAACACGAAAAATTTTGGAAAACGCCAAACAAACAGGCCCAATTTATTTGAGCTAAACACTTTGATACTTTTGGGCCTCCTAGTGGATTGAACTGAAGCCCAAACAATAATGAGGATAAAACTAACTAAAGGCCCTAAACAACTCGGTAAAGACAAATTCAATAAAAGCTCAACATGACCTGTGTTATTTCTTTTTCAAGAAATATCCTTCTATTTTATAAAATGCTGCACAATTTTGTTTTCCATCCAAAGTAATGAAGAGGGTTTCTACTCGCATTTTTGTGAGACTGTAATTTAAATTTTATAAGATTAAATTTGTAAATTACCTAAATAACTTTTAAAAAAAAAATCCTTCTTTTTTCTCGTACATATAATATTCTAAACAGCTCTGAAAGATGGAAATCCATTTTTTTCATAAGAAGATAGGAAACACACTTAATATTTGTAATGACTAATGACTGTCAACTGTGAAATAGATATACTTATATTATGATGTATATGGTAAAAGTGGATATAATATAAATTAAGAGAAAAACAAATTAAAGGGAATAGGATTTGGAGAAAATATAAATATGGGATTGGGTCTAACTGTAACTTAAATAAATGTATTATTTGAATCCGATGTTTATCTTAATTTCTTATTCGATTTCCACACTCAAAAAGAAAAAGAACACTTGGACCATAAATAAACCTCGCTTTTCTTTTACACTCGCTGCTTGTCGATTTCCAAACTCCTCGATCAGCTCGTCCGTCGTGGGTGTAGATCCTCTGTACCACTTAAGTGTATCATCATTAATTAATTGACACTTGCATATATGACAATTATAATAATTCTCACATATGCATGTGTCAATCAATTAGTGGTGATACACTTAAGTGGTACACCAAAAGTGGTACAGAGAATCTTGAGCCGTCCGTCGTATGTAATTTAACATAACATGAATAGCCTTAGCAGAGCATTAGCCAATCGAGAAATAGAGTGCAGCTAGCTAGAGGTTTAAAATTTAATGCCATGCCCGATTTGGGAGCTGAGCTTAAAAAAAAATACTCTCCCATCTACTTATTTTTACACCAAATTTTAGATAATAGTTAAAAATGTATTAATTTTTTTGATAAATTTACATTTACATCCTCAAAAGTAATAGTATTTGAGAATTAATGGTGTCAAATTATTACATTATCTAAAAAATTAATTAATTTTAATCGAGAATTCGGTATAATTCTATCACATCTTTCTCGAATTCAATTGGATATTGTATCTTATTCGGATCCAATAAAATAACAACTTAAAAAAATTTACACTATTTTAATCACAAGGGTTTTTTCGTTTCAATTGTATTTAATTTAGCTCAAAGTGGTCAAACTTTTTTAATAATTCATTGAATTTCAACATAGAAAAGTTGAACGCTCGACACATTTAATCACTTGCTTCAAATGATTCAACCAGATTATATTGAAGAGCTATGGTAAGGATCTGAATGTAACAAAGCTAATTTATTTTGTTAGATTAAAGTATGCATAAACATGAGATTATAAATGAGTTATTAACTAAAATCTTCATAAAAACTAATGGTAAAATACTATTAATATTACTTATTTTAATAAAATATTTATTGTGTGTGTATATGATTTATTATCAGATAGTATAACGAATTGAATCAACCTAAATCTATATTTTGGATTACGGAGCTTCGTAATCTGGATTAGATTTACTGAATTTCTAATTGAACAAAAATCTTAATTAAAGGGGTTCGAAGTGATATCCGTCTCTGTGGACAGCCCTGAGGTGCAGAGGCGGACCGAGATAGGGGCCTGGGAATTTTTTTTTTTTTTTTTTATGTAGGTGTGTTGTAAATTTTTTTTTTTTTACAAAAAAATTTAATATATTAGCCCAATATGAATTTTCAGCCGAAATATAATTTCAGTCCAATTAATATACACAAAGGAAAACTTGTCCGTCTTGCCGAATTTTATCCAAATGACATGTCTTTTCTAGAGCTCTCGGCTTTTCCCAATCAACTTGAAAATTATATTAGGGATGTTCGATCAAGTGCTGATTTTTCTAGTTTGAAAGGAATTGGTGATCTTGCTAAGAAGATGGTTGCAACTAAAAGACATGTCGCATTCTGGATGGTTTACAAACTTGTGACATTGGCGCTTATTCTACCCGTTGCAACTGCATCAGTGGAGAGAGCTTTTTCGGCTATGAAGATAGTAAAGAATCGACTTCGTAACCGAATGGGCGATCAATGGCTAAATGATAGTTTAGTTGTCTTTATAGAGAGAGACATATTTAGTAGTATTTCAAATGATGCTATCATGGACCGGTTTTAAAAGACAAAAAATGGTCGTGGTCAATTATTAAAGTAAATATGTAGATATCTTGGATTCTTACGTGAATAATATAAACTTTATGTTTTAACTGTTTGATAATTTTTTTTTTTTTTTTTTTTTTTTTTTTTTTTGTATAAATTTAGCCCCCCGACCAAAATTCCTGGATCCGCCCCTGCTAAGGTGAATTATACGCCTACTGGACCTTCGTTAATTAAAGGGGTTACTGAGTAATCCAAATAACAAAATCTACACTTTGCAAACGTAATTTTGTAATCGTACAGTTAAATTAATATTACTAAATTAACATACAATATTCCACCCAACTATAACCAAAATTGTTAAAATCCAGCAAACATACAATTTCCATAATAAGCATACATCATCACTCCTCCGGCTCATTTATCATATTTTTGTTTCAGCAGCATATCTGAACATATGCGCCTTGTCGATTAAAAATTTTCAACCAACTTTTTGTACAAACCAAAAAATCCTATGAAGAATATATAGTACAGTATGTTTTGAAGTCTTCAGATTCTTGAACTTCAAGAACCTTTTGCAGGTTGAACCTCAGGGGCTGCCGGTGCACCTTCCTTTTGTCCAATGCCTCCCATTTGTATACCTACTTGAGCCGAACCCCCTTGAGTCGAGCCCCCGTGAGTCGAAACCGCTTGAGTCGAGCTCCCGTGAGTCGAACCCGGATGAGTGGATCCGCCAAGTGTAACTTTCAACCCTTTGTTTTTCTTGGCCTTTTGTGCCCACCCGACCAGCCCAACTTGCACGTGCTCATCGAATATTGATTTCTTGAAATGAGTTCCCATCTTCATTCCCAAGATCAAGAAAAGGGCAACAAGTTTCAGTCATAATTTATCATGTGAAATTCATGTGTATGTGTATATACTTAGGGGTGTGTGTGTGTTATGTATAACTCTAAATATGTTGGATTATTCGCAGAATGCACCTCTAAGTTCATTCTGATTAGCAAACATGCCCACATATCGTAATTATTAATAGGTACCTTTAATTACTCCCCAGCACATACCTATCAACAATTATCAAATATTATCTCATTTCATCATTCTTAAAGTCCTAGGTTCGATTTCCTTGAGAAATACTTTTTATCTCATTTCATGAATTCATATAATTAGGTTACAAAAGAGAATAGATAAATTATGATCAATTTTGAAGAAAAAACAAATATAATTTATTTATTTTTGGCATCAAAATAATAAAATATATTTTTGTTGTCAAAAGGCGTCTAATTATATATATTTAAGCATACTAACATAAATTTACAACAAAATATAGATATCTACAGTAATTTTCACAAGAAAAAAAGAAGATAAATTATTGGTTGTGTTAATAGCATGTACATGAAAATTAATGCACAAAAGGGGTCTCACTAACACATATGTGAACAGGAGGGGATATATGCTAAATAATATAACAAAGGATGGATTTACTAATTAGAACGAAGATAGGGGTGTACTTTGCTAATAACTCTATATATGTATGTACAAGGAAATGTAGCAAGATTAACCTGTGTGACCAGGGCATACAGCGGCAACGTACTATAGCTGCAAACGACTTGAATAAAAACTCTGAAACGACAAACAAAATCATCAGATAAGCATTTCAAAACATAACAAAACATGAGAGAGAGAGAGAGAGAGAGAGAGAGAGAGAGAGAGAGAGAGAGTACCCTATAATAAGTCGCGGGATAATATAACGGACCTGTCCCATAATGCAAGAGTCGAAGCCATATTGAACCTATTCATGATGATTAAAAAAGGAGAGGTTAATACGTGGAAAATAGCTTGTTCATTTCTAAGACAAAAAAATTCAAGAAATAAACTTGCCCATATCCAGAAGAAAAATGCGATCTCAAAAGCATTCTGGAAGAGGATAAAATGAATCAAGAAAAGGACGAAGTGGGGTCGATGGAACCAAAAGTGATTGTCAGAAGGTTGAACGACTAAATCGCCCTCAATGGCAACATGTTTCTCAGCAACCTCATGGGCCAACTGGCTAATCACGTGCTCTAGCTTCGTGCCAATAGCAATCAGAAGCTGCATGATCAACCAAATAGAGTAAAAAAACAGTGTAGGTTATATGTTAATAGTATTAATTGAAAAACAGAGTAACAACTTTTGTAATTTAATTCATGTAGGTAGAATTTAGTAGATAAAACATAATACAAATAATAGTTTTCGCAGGGATTCTTACAACAAATGGGATAAACGCAATCCAAAAATAAGTATGCCAACCTGCAACCAAGAAATATTTTTTATTGCATAGATAATCAAGACCATTTAAGTACATGAGATAATTTTTTTTGGAAATTAATTATGAAAGTTAATATCTATTGAAGTGTACCATTGATATTCAGCAACAAGAAGATGATGACAAAAACCCAAAGATACCAACTGCGATAAATAAAACCAGATATTTATCCATGTACCAAAGAACACAAAGGCCAAAAAATGTTGGGAGCTAAATACGAAAATCAAATGCTATTTCAAGAGTACATTGTTAATTACCTTATGCCAACAACTACTTTGAAGTCATCTTCAAGAGCACGTATCATGTATTTGTGGAAATTAAACTTCAGGTTTCCTCTGCAATGTGTCTGTGGCAAAGTACAAGTTCTGCATTAGCCATATTCACTGGAAAAAAAATAGGAAATAGGAAAGTGTATTTAAGCTAAAGGATCAACAAATAAAAAGTTAGGGTAAATACCATTATGAAACCTAGTCGGAGAGCTCCATAGTCTGATTTGGTGACAGATCCATAGAATTGCTTAAAAAATGAATGCTGAAAACCAAAGGAAGAGTCAATGATCAAACAGGCTGAAAATTAAACCACGATACTAGATATTAAATTCGATTTTGTTTAGTGAAAGCTCGTTTGAGCTAGGTTTGTTTTACGTATAAAACCAACCTTGACTAGCAAGTAATTTTGATAATTTTTTAACCTCAAGTCAAGCTCGATAAGCAAAAAGTGATAACTAATATATGTCAAAATATCAAGCTACTCGAGGTTGACTTTGGCCAATTTTACAATCAAGATCAAACTCGTTCGAGCTCTGTTTTCTTTAACAATCAAGATCAAACACAAATTCAAGCTAGCTCAAAAAAAAAAATATAAAACCAAGCCAAGCTTGAACAATGTGTTGTTCTATACTGCTCAACTCATTTACACCCCTAAGCCGAATACGAGTGACATGTGTATAGTAGGCGAGAGAAACAAGGCGGATGGAATGAATAAGGCTAAGCAAAATTACATTAGTATAGAAATGGTATCATAATAAGCCTAGATAATTAATGGCATCATAACCGAGAAAAAAGTTCAGATTTTGGAAAGACAACTTACCAACCAAGACAATATGAAAGAACTTTTACCCAAGCCCGAAAATCGTTTCCTTATGAATTCATGTTGATGAACATTAGTAACCTTGTTTTTCAGAACTGCACATTAAAATTCACGATTACGATATGAGATAAGTTTTATGGATACAATAGAAATCCAATTTCTTTACACAATAGATTAGGTTCAAAACCCTCGTATATTATAAAATAAAATGTTAACCATATTCTTGTTCCTCAAAGCTAGAATCAATACCATTCTGAGTATCATAATTATCTTTAGCGATAGAATCCTCCCAATGCTTCCATTGCCGTATCTATACAAATATTCCAGATTATAAATAAACAATAAAAGAAAAATTAACTGTATATGCATCTAAAATTAACTGCAAATAATAAGCTATTTACCTTTGCCCCTCCAAATACAACAGTTAGAACTGAAAAAGTCACATGGACAATTGCTAAAACAAAGATAAAGATGTGTAGATGATGCAATGCCTCAAGAGATAGCAATGGAACTTTATTCTGCAGGAAAAGAATAAATGAAATGAATCGATTAGGCATTATTTCTAGATTTTTTTCCATTAATAAACAGTGCATGACATTACAGCATACTAACATAGAAATTAATAGATTCTCTTGGACAACGAATCACAGGACAACAACATTAAATTCACATCCGAATTCAGTTCAATTACCTTTGCAGCACAATAACCTGCACCTGCACCTTCTTCGGCAAATAATCGCCTGTGATGAGAACTAAATTCAGGAGCACCATGTGCCGATAATGAACACGGTAAAAGGTGCTGCATTGTACCCGGAGGCACACAAATCTTTACTATTCGGGCTTGAAATACAGTCAGCAGAAGCGAGATAAACCCCAACAGCATCAACTCTACATCGGAACAACAATCATCAATGAAAATGTAATTAGTTTCCCATATCTAACCACATATACATACAATATTCTACAGTCTAAAAACAAACAATGGAAAGACTGCTACACTTTTACGGACAGGATTCTGTATATGGAATTACCACGCCAAAACAGTTAAAAGGTACCTTCTTTGACTTTCTGTAAAGCTTCATAGAGTGGCTTTTGATTCTTGTTCTTCAAATACTGCACATAATTTCAGCCAAATTTAGCAAAATCCCAGATTAAAAAAAAGGCCATAAAACAAAGAAAAAAATCCACACAGATAACTCAAAAAGCTTCACAAATCATCAAATAAAACTAAAATCGGCTTTACCCATTTTCTTGAATCATCAAAACCCAGATTTTTCATATGTTCAGTAAAATGAGAGGAAACAAAACCTTTCCAGTGTAGTGAATGAGACGTTCGACGGCGAGGGAGATGGCGACGATGACGGTGCACACGGCGGCGACAACCCATGTCGGAGTAAATTCTAACGTTGTACCTTCTCCTTCCCCACCACCACTCATTTTTCCGAACCCACTTAAAAAATTAAGTGATACAAGTATATCAAGAAGAAATGAAAAGGGTGTGTTGTGTTTAATTTGTCTTTTTTTCAATGAACCTATGGCAATGGTGGTGTGAGAAATATTAATCAAAATAAATGAGAAAGGGATTGTTGATATAATTAATGAAGACTAATTAGCTGTCTAGTTTTGAATTATAGGAATCTATTTGGGGAAATTCTTACCCAGACCGGGTTTGGCCGAACCCAAAGCAATTATATGGCAAATGTAATACACTTGCTTTGGGATTGGATGTAACTCCCAGGAGAGTGACCAATCACAAAGCAAGTGCAATACACTTGCTTGGTGGTTGGATGAGTTTGGCCAAGCCAGGCTTGGACAAGAATTTTCCATCTATTTGGGTGTTTAGTGTAATAAACTAACGAGATTTGGAGCGTCAATCCCGCTGTAAAGGACTGTTTGTTTGTTTGTGTGTGTGTGTCTTTTTCTACTTTGATTTAAATATGGCAAATGGGGTTGGGCTTTGTTCTTAAGCCTCCATTAATGCAACCGTGTTTTTGCTTTTAAGACTTTGTTTGGATAGCACCGCACCCATATCAATGAAGTAACAGATATATTAAAACACAAGTCAAATGTCCCAGATATGCTCTGAGACTACTTTTGTTATTGTATAATTAAGATCTGAATTCTCATATATATATAATTAATGTAATGCAATTTACATTAATTTTAATTATTTGGTTTAAGTCCAACTATTGGTATAATCCGGATCCTGTATTTTGTTAAAGGTTTTGCATAATGTGGTCCCTTTAATTTTAAAATGATCCAAATAAGGATGTGAAATTCTTGAGTTTCACATTCTCCAATTGGTATTCCTTGAAATTATTGAATTGATTGCATCATCAATAGAGTAGTTTTAATTTTGACAATGCCGAAAGAAACTAAGGGCATGTTTGTTTGGTATTTGAGAAAATAATTTAGGAGAGTAGTTGATGAATGTGAAATAATTTCGATTTGCATAATGTTGTTTGTTTGAGTTTGAGAGAGTGGGTAGGTGCATATGTTTTGGAAGAGTTAAGTTATAAGTGTAAAATGTGTAATACTTTATGTCAAATCATATTTGTTATGTGAGCTAAATTGTGTAAAAAATAGGTTATTTTATGTCAAATCGGAGTATAGTTTTGTTTATAGATAAAATATTGTTGTTTATTTGACTCTTGAGAGAGTAATTTGATAATACTGAGAGATGCAAATTTTATTTCAAAAAATAAAAAATATATTCGTTTGGCATTTCATGAAAAATAATTGAGTAACGCCAATCAAACAGGCCCTAAGCCTTAGACGTGGGGACTTTATTATATGACACATTTTTTAGGTGAAAAAGGACCACATCAATATCAAGTTGAAATTTTGGCATACATACATACACTGGTGCCTTTGCTAAAGCTTAGGATAAGTTCGCAATAAATCATGCCCTTGAATGCAAATCCTCACACATATAAAAGAAAATTCAAATCGACTTAAAAAAATTGTAGATATTTTATAAAGAATAAAGTTGAACATTCTATATCACATTCACATACATAAAAATTTCAACCATGCGTTAAAAGTAATGGGAGTAAGAATACTTTAAAAAAAACATGTATTTGACCGAAGTTTTATTTTTTCCCAATCCCAATAGATTGAAATGATTTCATCAAAATAAAGAGCTATAGGAAAACAAAAGGTTATCTGCTCTGCTGGCCGGGATGGGTTACTGTAATATAGTACTGTTTAGATTCACTTTGGACATTTGTCATTCAAATAAATCCATAATGCAATACCCATCAAGTAGCATCTCCTAAACCACTTTAATACAAATAACAACTCCCACTGAATCAAAATTTTGCCCCCCACCGATTTAGGAGATGCGAATTGATTGTGGTGAACAAAAGTCCTCGCTCAAAACGTTGACCTCTAATATCTTTTCAGTTAAAAATTCATATTTAATCTTTCCCCAAATAATTGGATTGAAAAGTGTAGATTGCCTTCTGGACGTGGCCCATATATTTCTAGCCCACTAACTAGGATTATTAAGTTTATCTATTAATGGACCCGTTCTTTTTAATCTCAATTCATATAGTAGGAGTAAATAAATACCGGCCCATCTCCAAACCTTATTAATGTAAGGAACCTAGCTACTAAGGCCATCTCCAATGGTGGGCTCGGGGCGCGCGTGAGGGCCGGGCTGAGCTGGGGAACCGTCTCCAATGGTGGTCCGGGGCGGGGCGCGGGGCGGCACGGGCTCTGGTGCGGTCGCGGGCGGGAATGGTGGCTGGAACGGGGCGCGAGTGATTTTTGGGGAAGAAGATGGGAGAGTGATATGCACTCTCCCCTTTTAATTCAGATGGCGCCACTTGGCGCCACCTGATTTGTTCTTTTTTTTTTTTTTTTAAAAAAAAATTGAATAAACTGGGCACGAGAAGACAGCTGTTATGCATTTTCTTTCTTTCTTGCTTGCTTTATATGTATAGTAATTGAGTGTTTCTTTTAATTAAATTTTTTAGTATGTGTTAAAATTATAATAAAATTTATAGTATTTGTTTAATTATCATTATTGATTTTAGATTGAAAAAATAAGAATAAAAAATTTGTAGTATTTGTTTAATTTGTAGTAGTATTTGTTTAATTATTATTAATTTTGATTACAATAGTAATTATTAATGATTTAATAAGAATAAAATTTCCTCCTAAATTGGAATTAGAATTACTTGAAAATATAATTAAACATCGACAAATAATTTTAATTAATACCCTAAGCATAGAAATATATAAAAACATACTTAATTAAAAAAAATACATAAATTATATAATTTACATTTATTGTTAACCATATTTTGTAGGATCATCGCATGAAGAAACCGACTGGTTTCAGAGGGCAAATAAATAAATGTTGGTTTTTTTCCATGTGTGTTTGTTGTAACCGTTATCTTGTTTTTATCTGTGCCTTTTATTTAATGTTATAATTCTTGTTTTGAATTAATTATAATTATAATTATAATTTATAGTTTAATGTTTACATATTATAATTATAATCTTTTTAAATTAATTATATTATTAAAATAATAATTATTATTATTCTATCATTATTATTATTATTATTATTATTATCAATATTAAAATTATTATAAAAAAGGTGAGAGTAGGGAAGAAATTTTTTTGAAAGAAATTGAGTGCTGGAGACCACCACTGGAGATGATCACCCAGGGTCAGGGCTGGCTCGAGGGCTGGCCTGGGGGCTGGCCCGGGAATGGCCCCGGGAAACCATTGGAGATGGCCTAATTGTTCTATTTGGATTTGCATCCACACATAATTAAAAATCATGGAAGAGCTGGAGACCTTAAAGAACAATAATAATAGCAAAAAGCAAAACCGAAGCTGGGCGGCTGATCTTCCATCCGACATACTCGGAGAGTTCATCGTCAAAAAACTCCAATTAGATGATCAAATTCGTTTCGCCGCCGTTTGCAAGAGTTGGCGTCAAGGGGTATCCAACAGCCGCCATAAATATAATACTAACCGGCGGCTCTGGCTCCCATGGGTAATAAATCATTCATGGGTTTACCCAAAAAATATGACGACGAATCACCCTTTTCTCTGTCAACTATTTGTTCCTTGCTCACAAAAATCCTATACAGTTTCCAATTCTATAGATATAGGGAAAAACAAAATCATCGATAATTCTTACTTTTATCGAACAACAGTGTATGCCGCTAAACATGGGTGGTTGCTTCTCTGTCGTCAATCGTTCTATACTGGTTTCAGTTCGTCGTTTTACTTGTACAATCCTTTCACAAACGAGGTTATCTTGCTCCCCGATTTGGGATTTAGTAATTTTATTAAAGCTACATTTACTTCCAATCCCAGTACCTCTCCTGACTCTAAAGTTTTGTTTGTCTAAAGACAGCGAATGGAGTTTAGGAACCCCTGAAATATCACCGGAAAAACTTTTTAGCGTGCATTACATGATTGGAAAACTCTATTGTCTATTTAGGAGAGGCCTTTTGAAGAGCTATAGTTTGGCAAATAAATCCTGGGAAATACTTGCCCTGATTTTCCCGAGATGTACTGAGGTTGATCCCTATGATATGGATAGATATTGGTTAATCGAGATTGGCGGAAATCTTATGACTGCTGTTATCTCGAGGGTGGGTTAACACTCTAACTCTACATGGATGGTGTTCAAGTTCGATCGGATCAACTCGAGTTGGATTCTTGAAAAAAATTTGAAAGATACTGCCTTGTTTATTAGTGGTGAAATTTCATTTTCAACACCAATAAAAAATGATGATGCTGTTGTTGATGTTGATGTTTATGTTAATGTTAATAGGGAGGAAGAAAATTTGAGGGTGTTTCATTTTCTTGATAATCCATGTACAGGTGAACCACGTTTAACACATATGTATTCAAAGGAATATAGTTGGATCAAGAACACACATTGTGTTAGGATTTTTATAGAACCTCCTTGTATTAGAATCTAATCTAGATTTTTAGTTTTTTTTTAAATTAAATTATGGTAGAACTACTAGTTATTTCATATTTCTTGCAGTTATAATAACGAAATATTGATTTTGATTCGATTGAGTATTTGTTTGAATACAATTTTCCTCTTCGTACTTTTTGTACTTTCCTTAGCATTGTATATGCACTAGAGGATTCAATGAATGCTTTAGACAGTTTGCTGTAATTTTCATACTCATATTTTAATTTGCTCCTTAAGAAACATGTAGTCTCCGATCCTATGGTCTCACTTTTTCGTTTCAGTTTATCATCCTTTTAGAGTTTTTATATCCAAGTTATAGGTACAAGAGGCTCTATACAATAAAATGTTGATAGAATGGAGCCTTTAGTGAATTTATATCGATCCCTTTGTTTATCAACAGCTTGCTTCAGAGCATGGTTACGGCGAAATTGCTGGTAAGTGTAGAAATACAAATTTTAAATGGTATCAAGTGTTATTTTGTTAAAAATGATTTCTTTTGACTACTATTTGTGTCTCTCGTCGTGGTTTATCTTTATCGGTTGTATATGTGATACATAGTATAAACTAACTGACATTGCTCATTCCAAAAAATGTGGATCTACGGTATTTTTTTTCTTTCTTTTTGCTCGATTACATCAATGATCTCCGTAGCTTCATGTGATACCAATTTTTCTATAACATTCTTTTTTATCGGTTCGATTGGCTAACTCATAATACTATGATGATCAGTGGTTTTTTCTTCTTTCCTCTAATAGCTAAAAACACAAAATTATTACCAAATCAATATACATTGTAATTTATGAAACATTGTTTTACCTTTATACTAAATGTATTAGTGACATGTTATGCTAGCTTTTTCATATCTTGCATTAACAATATTTATTTCATAGATTGGAAGGAAAAGTTTCCCCCTTTCTTTATGTTTTATTTTGTGGGAAATAAAGAAAGATTGAAACATGACAATTCACTAATTTTTTGATTATCGACTATCAATTGTTCGACCTTATTGGAATTTCTTTATTATTTTAATTTGCTTTATGGTTAAATATAATTGCATCTTAAGTATATGGATAAAATTATGGTAGTATTACTTTGTCTTAAGTTAGTTTTGTCATTTTATCAAATTAAAAAAAAAAAATATCGACTTTGTTAAAAAACAAACTTAGAAGTTAAAAATCCGCATTACTTTATCTTAAATTAGATTTTGTCATTTGATAAAAAATAGAAAAAGAAATTGGTAGTAACATAATCTTCGGTCCCCAAGTAAAATCATCTAGGTCGGTCCTACGAGGAAGGTTATTTTTGTCAAATTATATTTAATGTTAAAAATATTAGAACAATGTGTTTCTTTTTTAAAAACATTTATACCTTTTGAAATTGTAGTACGATAAATTCAAAGTTATAAATAATACAATGGGTTAAAAATTCCCATTAACTGAAGAACATCATTAAACTTTAGGAGTGTTATAATTCAAAGATACATGACATCATTATATATTACTATATATTTTCAGGATTTTATTCAATGAATCGGATACCTACCATAAATAGACCAACTAAACCCAAGGTATTTATTACTATAATTAAAACGTATCTTTAATGACTCGGATACCTACCATAAATAGACCAACTAATCCTCGGATACCTAGGCTATTATAAATAGACCAACTAAACAAATTGTAAGATTAATTGAAAAAAAAAACTGTTCTTCTTTATCCGTATAGAGAGAAAAAGAGAGAGAGAGAGAGAGAGACTGAGCACCATAGAAAAATCAATCAAGGTCGATTTTTTTCCTATCTATATATAATATATATATTTTTTGCATTGAATTTGTCTTTATCTTCTTGAATTCGTCCTGATTTTATTGGTTTCTGGAAATGTTTTTAGATTTTTAGGTTTCAAATTCCGAACCCAGAGAAGAAACGATAATGGGGGAAAGATCATTTTCATCAAGACTTGTAGTGATATAGGAGAATTTCAGCAGGTAAAACTAGTATAATTTTTTCCCGTGACAGTTCTTGCTTATTTTCTTCATTCCAAGAATTCATTTTTTTATTAGAGTATGTTCTTTTTTTTGAGATTCTGTCAACAATAATGTACCATGTATGGTACTTTGTTATATCAAGTAAAAAGAAAGATTGTGATTCCATTTATTTTTATTTAAGACTTAGGTACTGAATGAATTGACCCTTTTATTGCAGACTATTTTCCACTTGAAGCTTTACCAACTTGTTTCACGATCATAATTTAATGATATTCTTCTCTTGCTAAATCAAACAACTGTTCTTGATTTTGAAAATGTTTGCATTTTGAATCAGTTTCATCTCTTGTTAAGCTGTCTGTCTGGCATTTTTCTTCCGGAACAGAACTGGAGCATATATAAAGAGGATAAAGAACTCTTGCAAGAATCAACATCGAAGAAAGTTTCTGAATGTACCACTAAGAATTTGTTACTCGAAAGCATATCAAAGATTCATTCATCCATCCAGTGGTGTTGCTAGTTCGATTTGAAGGTATGATCTCTTCTACTAATTTTACTATTTGGGATTCAAAGTTCTTGAGACATGATATAATATATCCTTTTATATTGTTTCCAGTAACTAGAACAGAAAATGGATGGATTATCTCGGACTAGTAGATGACAAAAAGATCTCTCTCTGTCATGCGAATAACAGTCAATGTAGGTAGGTCACTTTTCTTGGAAACTTTTATATATTAATTAATATGTCACATCTGTTATTATGTTATGTTTTTATTAGGTCTTCGATGAATCTGATTTTAGAGCAAGGACATATAATTGATTCTATTTTTTTTTGTTTTACAACTTTTTTTAAGGTAAAGAACTTGTTAACCATTCATCCAAAGATTGAATTTTCCATTGAAGAGTGTGTGTCACTATCCACAGAAATTACAAGGTATTTTATTTTGGTGCTCTGAGACTTTGGATATGTGATGATAAATTGAATTTAAAGTGCATGCTAATCATGTTTTGAATAATTCAACGAAGCAAAGCCTGTTTAATGAAACAGTACTTATATGGGATTTCAAAGTTTCGACGACACATGACATATCCTTTTCTTTTGTTTCCATTAACTAGAACAAAAAATGGATGGATTATCTCGGACTAGTAGATCACAAAAAGATCTCTCTCTGTCATGTGAATAACTATGTAGGCAGGTCACTTTTTTTTTTTGGTAACTTTTATATATTAATTAATATGTCACATCAGTTATTATTATATCTTCATACTCCTTAATCTATTTGGGCAGCGTTTCATGGAAGGAGAGAATTAGTCGATTGAGAAGCAAAGAATGGCACTGGCGCAATTGGAATTGAGATAGCTGAACTAATTTTTTATATTGGCAGCAGGTACGTACATGTCTCTTTACTCGTATTGAAATTGTGCTTAGTTTTAGCCTAAATTACTTGTCCTCTCTCTCTCTGCCCCCCCAGTATTGAAACTGTGCATAGCCTTAATTACTTGTCCTCTCGTAGTTGTTTATATGATTCACATCTTAGAAATTAAAACCTACATATTTGTTGATTCCTTAATAGAAAATTCAGAAAACAGAAATTAGGACCTGAAATATGCATCCCACTTTCCCAAAAGACTATCAACTTCACCCATTTTTTTCACCAATTCAACCGATTTAACTAATTTTTTGATCAATTTCACCTTTTTAACCCAAAATGTGCCTCCTACTTTCCCATACAACGTTTTCACTCGTTTTTTATTGATTTCTTCGATTTTTTCACTAACTTTCCCCTTTTAACCCTTTTTTAAGCTATCTTTTTTCCCAAAAACATTTAACTCGGTTTTTATTGATTTCTTCGATTTTTCACTAACATTCCCTTTTTAACTCTTTTTTAAGCTATATCTTTTCCCAAAAAAAATTCAACACGTTTTTTATTGATTTCTTCTGTTTTTTCACTGACTTTCCCCTTTTGACCCTTTTTAAAGCTCTCTTTTTTCCAAAAAAAAAAATTTAACTTGGTTTTTATTGATTTCTTCGATTTTTTCACTAACTTTACCCTTTTTTAAGCTTTCTTTTTCTCCCAAAAAACATTTTCACTCGTTTTTTTTATTGATTTCTTCGGTTTTTTTTAACACTTTTTTAAGCTATCTTTTTTCCCAAAAACATTTTAACTCGTTTTTAATTGATTTCTTCGATTTTTTCACTAACTTTCCCCTTTTAACCCTTTTTTAAGCTATCTTTTTTCCCAAAAAACATTTTAACTCGTTTTTTTTATTGATTTCTTCGATTTTTTCACTAACTTTACCGTTTTACAGTTTTTCAAGCTATCTTTTTTCCCAAAAATCATTTAAACTCGTATTTTATTGATTTTCTAACTTTACCCTTTTAACCCTTTTTAAAGCTATCTTTTTTCCAAAAAAATATTTTAACTCGGTATTTATTGATTTCTTCGATTTTTTCACTAACTTTACCCTTTTAACCCTTTTTTAAGCTATCTTTTTTCCCAAAAAACATTTTAACTCGTTTTTTATATTGATTTCTTTGATTTTTTCACTAACTTTACCCTTTTAACCGTTTTTAAAGCTATCTTTTTTCCAAAAAAACATTTTAACACGGTTTTTATTGATTTCTTTTAACTCGTTTTTTTTATTAATTTCTTCGATTTTTTCACTAACTTTACCGTTTTAACCCTTTTTTAAGCTATCTTTTTTCCCAAAAACATTTTAACTAGTTTTTTATTGATTTCTTCGATTTTTTCCCTAACTTTCCCTTTTTAACCCTTTTTTAAGCTATCTTTTTTCCAAAAAACATTTTAACTCGGTTTTTATTGATTTCTTCGATTTTTTCACTAACTTTACCGTTTTAAGTTTTTAACCCTTTTTTAAACTATCTTATTTTCCAAAAACATTTTAACTCGTTTTTTATTGATTTCTTTGATTTTCCACTAACTTTACCGTTTTAAAACTTTTTTAAGCTATCTTTTTTCCCAAAAATTATTTTAACTCGTTTTTTATTGATCTCTTCGATTTTTTCACTAACTTTACCATTTTACACTTTTTCAAGCTATCTTTTTTCCCAACAATCATTTTAACTCGTATTTTATTGATTTTCACTAAATTTACCCATTTAACCCTTTTTAAAGCTATCTTTTTTCCAAAAAAACATTTTAACTCGGTTTTTATAGATTTCTTCGATTTTTTCACTAACTTTACCCTTTTAAGTTTTAACCCTATTTTAAGCTATCTTTTTTCCCAAGAAACATTTTAACTCGTTTTTTATATTGATTTCTTCGATTTTTCACTATCTTTACCCTTTTAACCCTTTTTAAAGCTATCTTTAACTTGGTTTTTATTGATTTCTTCAATCTTTTCACTAACTTTACCCTTTTAACCCTTTTTTAAGCTTTTTTTTCCCAAAAAATATTTAACTCTTTTTTTTTTTTATTAATTTCTTCGATTTTTTCACTAACTTTACCGTTTTAACCCTTTTTTAAGCTATTTTTTTTCCCAAAAAACATTTTTACTCATTTTTACTCGTTTTTTACATTGATTTCTTTGATTTTTTCACTAACTTTACCCTTTTAACCCTTTTTAAAGCTATCCTTTTTCCCAAAAAACATTTTAACTTGTACTTTTTATTGATATCTTCGATATTTTCACTAACTTTACCCTTTTAACCCATTTTTAGGCTTTTTTTTTTCCCAAAAAACAATTTGACTCGTTTTTTTTACTGATTTCTTTGATTTTTTCACTTACTTTACCGTTTTAACCCCTTTTTAAGCTATCTTTTTTCCCACAAACATTTAACTCGTTTTTTATTGATTTCTTGAATTTTTTCACTAACTTTCCCCTTTTAACCCTTTTTTAAGCTATCTTTTTTCCCAAAAATATTTTATCTCGTTTTTTATTGATTTCTTCGTTTTTTTCACTAACATTCCTGTTTTAACTCTTTTTTAAGTTATCTTTTTTCCCAAAAAACATTTTAAATCGTATTTTTTATTGATTTCTTCGATTTTTTCACTAACTTTACCGTTTTAACCCTTTTTTAAGCTATCTTTTTTCCCACAAACATTTTAACTCGTTTTTTATTGATTTCTTGAATTTTTCACTAACTTTCCCCTTTTAACCCTTTTTTAAGCTATCTTTTTTCCCAAAAATATTTTAACTCGTTTTTTATTGATTACTTCATTTTTTTCACTAACATTCCTGTTTTAACTCTTTTTTAAGCAATCTTTTTTCCCAAAAAACATTTTACTCGTATTTTTTATTGATTTCTTCGATTTTTTTCACTAACTTTACCCTTTTAACCCTTTTTAAAGCTATCTTTTATCAAAGAAACATTTTAACTCGGTTTTTATTGATTTGTTCGATTTTTTCACTAACTTTACCCTTTTAACCCTTTTTTAGGCTTTCTTTTTTCCCAAAAAACATTTTAACTCGTTTTTTTTTATTGATTTCTTCGATTATTTCACTAACTTTACCCTTTTAATCCTTTTTTAAGCTATCTTTTTTCCCATAAAATATTTTAACTCGTTTTTTATTGATTTCTTCGATTTTTTCACTAACTTAACCGTTTTCACCCTTTTTTAACCTATCTTTTCTCCCAAAAAACTTTTTAACTAATTTTTTATTGATCCCTTTGATTTTTTCACTAACTTTACCGGTTTAACCCCTTTTTTTAAGCTATCGTTTTTAGAGTTTTTATATCCAAGTTATAGGTACAAGAGGCTCTTTACAATAAGATGTTGATAGAATGGAGCCTTTAGTGAATTTATTTGGATCCTTTTGTTTATCAACAGCTTGCTTCAGAGCATGGTTACCCGAAATTGCTGGTAAGTGTAGAAATACAAATTTAAAATTGTTTCAAGTATTTAAATTTTATTTTTGTTAAAAATGATTTCTTTTGAGTACTATTTGTGTCCCTCATCGTGGTTTATCTTTATCGGTTGTATATGTGATACATAATATAAATTAACTGACATTGCTCATTCCAAAAACTGCTAGACTGCGATTACATCATTGATCTCCGTAGATTCCTGTGATACCAATTCTTTTAGGCCATCTCCAACCCGGGCTGGGGGTGGGTCGATTTGGGCCAGCCCGCCAGCTGCGGGTTGGAGAGGACACTATTTGGACCGCCCAGGTCGATGGGCTGGGCGATAGCCCATCGCCCCAAAGCTGGGACGCGCTATCAGCGCGCGTCCCAGCCACAATCCTTCAGGTGGCGCCAAGTGGCGGATTTCCTTTTTTATTTATTTTTTATTTTTTTAATGTTAAAAATTATTGTAACAATTGGGATTTGAACACGAAACCTTTATAGTGAAACATGACTTCCTTACCATTTGAGCTACATCACTTTTGTTGAACATTTAGTACAAATTAAAATTTATAAATTATAGAAACTTGTAGCCAAATTTATTTATAAATTAGATAATTAACTCAAATAAATATTTTACACATTATGAATGAAAATGAACTCAAATAAAATTAGATAATTAACTCAAATAAATATTTTAAAATTATATATTTGTCTATGAAATAATAATTTATTTAGTCACATTTAAAATTTGATTTGAAATATTTTAATTTTCCCAACGCCTAATGATTGTTGCTTCCATCGTTGCATTTTTCTTGTTGTTTACTTATGTTGTATTTTTGAATTTTCAATGTTGTCTTCATCGTTGCAATTTCGTTGTTATTTTCGTGTAATCCTTGTTGTTTTTCTTGTCCCGAATGTAATATTATTATTTTATTATCATTGTCTCTAAAATTAATTATTATGCATTTTCATATTTAAATTAATATTACTTATTTTTAAAATTATTATTATTATTATTATAGATAATATAGGTGAGAGTGGGGAAGGCTTTTTTTTTTAATTAATTGGAAGAGAACCCCCTCCCGGTTGGAGATGATGCTCAGGGGGGTGCAGATTCCCCGGGTGGAGATTGACACCCCAGGGCTGTAAATGGCCTTATGGGTTGGAGATGGCCTTACATCGGTTTGGTTGGCTAACTTATCTATGACGACGATATTCTTTCTTAAATATTTTTAAAGAAGCAACAATGCATGAAAAATGCAAGTAATAAATTTTAATAGAAACAAACATCATTTTATAAATTTACAACACAAAATATGTCAATATTTTTTTAATTAAATAATAGAATTTTAATTATTAATAAAGAAAAGAAAAAAGAAAAACATAGAAAATAAAGAGAAAAAGACTTGGACCACATGGTAAGGTCAAGTCACGTGAAATGAGAGAGAAGAGAGAAAGATGATAGAACAGTCAATAGATAGGCATAGATTTTTTTCTTGGGCTGTAACTCAGTTTTTGGAAGATGGTTTCTGAAATAATTGTCCAAAGAAGAAAGTTTGGGAAACTACCTGAGCTGTTTGTCTGGCCTTTCCGAAAATCGAATTTTTTTTCGGAAAAGCGAGACAAACAGACCCTTAATATTTTGTCACTAAATTTTATTTTTCTTGTAGTGGGATTCAAGTTGGATTGTCGAAATCTGCTGAATGTGCAAGATTTGGGTTGGACTCGACATGACCAAGATCCAACTTCATTTATGTGATCGGTTCGGGTTTGGGTAGAATCTAGATTTTAGTCGAATCTACATTTTCTGACACCATCGGATCTTCTTTTGGTCCGATTTGATATTATATGTTCTTTGAATCCAATAACTTTCAAAATTTACATAATTTCCCCAAAAAATAAATAACATCATTTTTAAACACACTTGTATTTAATTTAGCTTAGATTGGTCAAACTTAATTTTTGAATAATTCACTAAACTTCAACATAAAAGATAGAACATCAGCGCAGATTTAATAATTTGTTCCAATTGATTTAACATATTACTTTGAAAATATTGATAATGATATGCGTGCCACAAAACAAATCATTTTGTATGCATAAGATGATAAGAATGAGATCATACATCAATTATTAACTAAAAAATTCTAAACTTGTCGTAAAAGATTATTGATGTTACTTATTTTGATATAATATTATGTATATCTCATTTAATGTGTTCGATGCACCTCAAAAAAGATTAAAACATTGAAAAAAAGAAATTATTTATATATGAGTATTGAATTTATTATTGGATATAGGTGTTTATAACGTATTGATTCGACCGAAATTTATATATGCTTCATATTTTGGAGTATGATAATTTGTATCAATATTTAACCAAACAAAAAATTTAATAAATTGGTTGAATTCGAACTCAAGTTGAAATATGTCCCATTGACGGCCCTAAGTTGAATAATCCTAATAACATTAAGTCAAAAGGTACGATTTGACATATAGAAAATGAATTGAGAATTGGCGACAGCTATTAGGCTTGAACTTTAACTAAGATCTAGCTAGGTTAAGATTTAATTGTGTATACTATAAGGAAAATGGAATTATTAATTGATTATTCCATGGAAGATTAATTGAAGGAATATATTTTTGTTGGACAACATATATTATGCATGGTGAAGTTACATGTACTATCAGGGCCGGCCTAGACATATTACGGGGCCCTAGGCGATATTTAATATTGTACAAATTAGCTTATAATTTTCAAATTCAATTGTAATATATTTTTATGACATTTCATTCTTAAACTTTCTCTTGACAAAAACAATATATATATATATATATATATATATATATATATATATATATATATATATATATATATATATATATATATACATTCAAGTATCGTGAATTTAGTTATATAACACATGCACACACATATAAATTGTTATGTATTATATAAATTAATGCAGCATAAGAAAATTCACCCAATTACATTAAACTCCATAGACATCTTATATTATATACACACCACAAGTTTTTTTTTTTTTTTTTTTATATTACAAGATTGAACTGTCATTTTCATTAAATTATAAATTTAATATTGGGACTAAATTTATACAAAATGGTAAATTATAGGACGAAATTCGGCGAGTTGATATAGTTTGGGACGAAAAATCAAAATTAGTAATTAGTTTGGGACGATATTTCAAACAATATTAGAGGTAATATAGTTTGTGACGACAATTTAAAATCACTAATTAGTTTGGGACGTTTTCTGCAATTTTTTCTTAAAAGAAAAATGTATACCGGTTCGGTTGGGTTCGATAAGGTAAATCTACTGACAAAATCAAAAATTGAATTTTTTTTAATGGTTCGATAATGAATCTCATTCCGTATATTAAATCGAGATTTCAATTCGGTATATGGTTAGGCTTACCGGATCGTGCACACCACTAATATTAAGGGTTTGTTATCGTCGCATTCAATATATAACTAAACCATACCAATTTTTGGTATTTAGTCTGACGCGGTAGTTTCAAAATTTGTACAGTACGTAAAATTGAATTATTCGGTTCGATTATCTAACGGTTCATGCCATAAAAAAATCGAGACTTGTATGTAGTTTGAGTATTCTTCATGATAAATTAATAAAAATTATAGCTTGATTCAAACTCGTTGAATTTAAGTTACATCAAATTCTAATTTATTAATGCAAAACAACAATATTATAATTTTTTTTTCTCAAAATAATGAGACACAATAAAACAAAATCACTTGTACTATCAATTAGCATATTCTCCCTGCATTTTTTTATTCGATTTGGAGGATTGAAGATGGATTTTAAGAATTATAATAAATAGACACTCTTTAGATAAAAATCCCAAAATACCCCTTTAATCAAATAATCATAGCATTAATAAGAAGAGTGAAATTGGTATAAAAATTAATTCTACGTTTAAATTCTAAATCGATAAATAAAAAAATCGGATGAAGTAATCTTCATCATTTGACACCAATAATATGAAATAATCATTTCAACATAAATTAGATCAACGGAGCTTAGATAACAAATACAAGGAGAATTTCAATAGAATGTGTAATGTTAATTGAAAAGTTAATTTGATAGGTTAAATCTATTTTGTCGCGCTAAGATAATTGTCCAACACATCTTAACCAATACATGACGCATTGATGTTATTATAATATAATGCATGTAAAAGGGGCAGACATAGCAGAAATATATAGTCGTCCACAAATATATCTAGGACATTCTTTTTGTATATACATGGTTCTAGATTACGAAGTAAAACGTCCTAGACAAGTATATATGAAAAGCCTCTAGAGAATTACTTTTAGCCACTAGATCAAGTTGATTTTCACCGTCTCTTTAAGAATGTGATTATATAAATAGGGCAAGACCTTATTTTAAAATTTTCATTCTTACATTATTTGAGAAAAACAAAAAAAATCACATCTACATTACCCAACAAAAAAAAAAAAAAAAATTTGAGGCCCCTCTATAGTCGGGACCCTAGGCGATGAACTAAATTGCCTAGCTATAGAGCCGGCCATGTGTACTATAGTTTATATATTTAGGCTGTTAGCTAATGACTAATTGAACTACCTCGAGAGTGAAATGTGAAAATGCCCCTTCGTTTTTGTTTAATAATCAAAAACTTTCTCTATGTTATTTTTATTGGAAAAAGAGTCTTTTTAGATTGAAGTACATATGAAGAAAATGACAGTTTCACCCAATCAAAAAATACCAAAACACACAAATTTACCTAAAAATTGATAAAATCTTCATATTAACTTTAAAATTTGACAGTAAAATTATATTCACTTAAAAAATTGATAATATTTCCACTAATTTTTGAAGGAATTTTAAATGATATTTTTTGCTATTAAAAAAATAAAATTGCTAGTAAAAAAATAAAATAAAAACATGAGAGGAATTTTACTAATAAAAAGGAGTTTTTTTTTTTTTTTTTCAATTGGGCAAAGAACAAAGATTATCTTTTCATTTGGCTCGAACTTTAAAACATGGGTTAGTTGCTTATTGTTAAAGTGTAATTTTCTATGCCAATATCTAAATTATGATTACTGTATATTGTTATTCTTATTATATCTATAGTTATCTAATGAGTTAAACTGAAACATTAATAAATAGAAAAGATTAATATTTCAAAATGTTGGTGAATAAAATGGTGTATAGACGATACTTTGCATTGGCACACAGCCAATAAAATCATCACAGAAATATGGAACCTTCTTATTTTGTTTCCCCCAGTTCCCACAAGCAGAAATCGCCACCACGACTTTATTTAAACTTGTAACACCGGATACAATTATATTCCAAATTCAAAAACACAAGATTTAGAGTTGTTCGTTTTTTTCCCGCATTTATTTTTACTTCGCTTGGTTAATCAAATCATCTTCTCCGATCACCGATCCAACCAATTCAGAAGAAATCGCCTCCTATTTGTTAAAGCTAAACATGTCCGAATAAATTGGCTCCTATTTCATAAACCTTTGGCGCAAAAGAACTAACGTCGAGTTGGTGGAGGAGATTCCTACTGCATTAGACACTGTGAAGAACTTCGGCGATTTCGTGGTGGTTAGTCGCGACGGGCTCTCTGTTTCCAGTATAGTTTTGAATGTTGTCGGAGCTGTGCAGGCCAATCGGCCTGTACCTTCGAAACAAATGTTCTACTACTTCGAAATGAGTATAGAGAATGCGGGGATCGACAGGAATACTGCGATCGGGTTTTCTCCCCCCCCCATTTCAAAATCGGCCGCCAACCTGGGTTAGTTTTTCTTCTTTTTATTCCTGTTAAGATTTAATTTCAGTATTTTGGGTCGATTTGGATGATTATTATTTTGGTTAGGCGTTTTGTAGATTTTTCTTGAATTTTGTGTGAAAGAAATATGATTTAGGCGTATTTTGTTGGAATATTTTGTATGTAAATTAATTGAGTAGTTTGGTTGAGATTATGATTTATATATATTTAAAATCTTAATTTCAGTATTTTGGCAGGCGTTTTGAGGATTTTTCTTGAATTTTGTGCTAAAATTTGGAACATGATTTGGACGAATTTTAGAATTGATAATGATTGAAAATGTATTATTTTAAGTTGAAATGATTAAAGATATAATTAAATAGATAATATTTAATTGGATTTAGTGTGATACTAGAAAATTGAAGAAACTTTAAGCTTACTTATAGACCTTGTGGTCTAGGTTTTGCCACCTCATTTAAAATTTAAAAAAAAAACTTAAAATTATTAAATTTAACCAAATCAACCTAACCATTCTAAATTAGAGTTAAGGAAAAATAAAACATCACTTTGTGAGTCTCATCAAAATCTTGGCAGATTTTTTAAGCAAATTTTCATGATTCTCTTTCTTTACACGTTAAATTAACATTAAAGTTTAAAAACTTGTGATTAAAGTATGTAACCTTATGTATTGACTAAAATAGAGAAACCTCTTAATAAAAATTCATAAAAATAATTTAAAAGGATTATATACTAAAGAGATGCTTATAGAGAAACAAATTAATAAAAATTCCAAAAAATAATTTAAGAGAATTAGATAATTTTATAAAACAAAAAATACATAGCAAAACAACAAGACAATTCAACTTTTTCTGCGGGAGAAGTCTACGCATACAATGTCCCAATACATAATATTTTGGAAACGGGAATGGGCAAACATTAGAAAAAATGTGAAAATCAATATTATTTTCTCATATCTGGGAAAATTTCAATGCCCTGTTCACTTGATGGCGATGGCATGGCAATAGTTACATTTATTCATTAAAAAAAAAAATTATTGTGGCATTTTATCAAACAGATGATATGCACTTTGAATCTCTCTAACAAAACCAGCAAATAAACGCATTATAGAGGCCATTTCTCAAGTCAAGATTGGTGGACTTTCTGTACACAATACCTATCATCATCAGACCACGAAAGAACTAATAATAAGGTCTCAATCAAAATGTTGTTTTTAAATATGAGTTGGTTCCGATAACATTAATAGTATGAAACAGTTATGTGAATATAATGATGAACATGGAAAATGGATTGGAAACGGGAGACTAGCCTGTTATTTTTTAAGGCAACAAGCTTGCGACAACATCAGCAGAAAGAGCATAAATTGGACCATAGGCATGAAGAAAATACTCATCCCCAAGCAAATGTGCAATATAACAAAGAGCGATTAAGATGAATTGAAAATTACTCTCCGTGTGGTGATATTTTTAGTTTAATTGTAAGAGTTGAAGAACAATTCCCGCTAAAAAAATTTAGTGTTCCTAAAATTTTTAGTGTTCATCATCTTTAATCTTCCGCTTTACTTTTTCGCTTTATTTTTTATTTTCTCTTTTAACTCTGGTGTAGTATGGTTAGTTTATTTAGTTAAATTTAATAATTTTAAGATTTTTTTTAAATCATAAATGAGGTGGCAAAACATAAACCACAAGGTCTATAAGTAAGCTTATAGACCTGATCTATGTAAGAATTATCCAATTAAACATGGCAATGCGGTTGTGCTCTGTTCTTAAGTTAATCGTCCATTATTATTAAATTATTATACAACAAAAAGAAAAAAAAGAGGTTCATACTCCATTAATGCAACCGGGGTTTTTTTAAGAGTAAGACTTTGTTTGGACAATTGCAAGGAGAAAATTTGCAGATATGGGAACTATTTTTTTTTTCTCCCAATATAACAAGTCCCCTTTTTTCATTAAACAATCCGATTGTAAATACATAGTCTTGTAGATCAAATATTATATATATATATATTATTTATGGCTTTAGCAAAAAATTCGAAGAATTGCACACAAATTAAGAAATATTATAAATAGTCACTTTTTTTAAGTAAAAAATTTAAAATACTCTTTTAATCAAATAAGCTTAGTATTAATAATAAGTATTAGTAAGAAAAATAAAATTGATTAAATAACATTAATTTTATATTAAAATTCTAAAGCGACAAATAAAAGTAAACAAGAAAATTTTGTTAAAGTGACAAATAAAATAAATGGAGAGAGTATTTATTATTTTAACTAGATTTACCTTTCATCATAATTGTTTTAACTCGTAAGTAAGAGATTAGAGAAAAAAAAAAACAATTATTATTTCAGTGATGATATTTTTGGATTTTATCTTCAAATGATGACTATTTAATAGGTCTCTTAATTTTTGTGTAACTATTCAAAGTGACAAATAATATGAAATAGAGGGAGTATTATGTAAAATGTATTTATTCGGGTTTTCTGACGACTAATGATATTGCCAAAGCAACAAAAATTGTTTCGTATTTACATTTAAAAAGAAATAGCTTTTTATGTCAAGTTATAAATATTGTAGTTAATTCCCTAGATTAATTCCTCCAATGAATATTTTGTCTCCTCTTCCAACTTGACACACTCTCTCCGAAATTAAAAGCTGAATTTTACAGAAATTTTCATTTTTCAATTAAAGACATTAAATATGAACACTAGAACCTAGAAACCAAAAAATCCAAAAATGCAAAAATTACATTTTGAGGTATGTTTGCATTTGTGATATGTTTTAGTTAGTTAAATACTCAAAAAATTGAAAATTTGAAAATTTTATGAAAAAATATTTGAAAATATTGTGAATTAAAGAAACATGTCAATACATAAACTACTCTATATATTTTTATTTGATTGTGCAAAACATATTCAAATTTTAATCCATGGTAACTTAAAATTATTAGAGATCGTTAATTGGTTTCTATTATTCCATAAAGTTAAAGAAATTGAAAAAAATATCCAAAATTGCAAATATTACTTTGAGGAATGTTTGCATTTGTGGTATGTTTTGTTTAATTAAATATTAAAAAAGTTGAAAAGTTTTTTAAAAAATAAAGAAAAAATGAAACATAACACTTTGATTATCGACTATAAATTGTTGGACCTTATTGGAATTTCTTTATTATTTTAATTTGCTTTATGGTTAAATATAATTGCATCTTAAGTATATGTATTGAGTGTTTATCCTTATAAAAAATATATGCTATAATATTTTTTTTCACCTTTGATTGGATAAAATTATGGTAGTATTACTTTGTCTTAAGTTAGTTTTGTCATTTATCAAATTCAAAAAAAAAAAAAAAAAAAAAAAAATATATATATATATATATATATATATATATATATATATATATATATATATATATATATATATATATATATATATATATCGAGTTTGTTAAAAAAAACTTAGAAGTTAGTAATCCGCATTACTTTATCTCAAATTAGATTTTATCATTTGATCAAAAATAGAAAAAAAATTTGGTAGTAACATAATCTTCGGTCCCCAAGCAAAATCATCTAGATCGGTCCTAGGAGGGAAGTTATTTTTTTTTTTGGTGTCCCAAGGGTATAATCCCTTTCGAGGCGCGTCGGGCACATAAAGTGGGAACCTCTCTCAACAGGGATTCGAACCTAAGTCTGATACATTGTAGTGACTAGCCCCTTCCACTAGACCAATCACCTGTTGGTAGAAGGGAAATTATTTTTGTCAAATCATATTTGATGTTAAAATATTAGAACAATGTGTTTCTTTTCTAAAAATATTTATATAAAGACGAGATGCACATTTTGAAATTGTAGGACGATAAATTTAAAGTTATAAATAATACAATGGTTAAAAAATTCCATTAACTGAAGAATAATATATTCATTAAACTTTAGGAGTGTTATAATTAAAAGATACATGACATCATTATATATATATATATATATTTTTTCAAGATTTTATTCAAAGACTCGGATACCTACCATAAATAGACCAACTAAACCCAGGGTATTTATTTACAACGTATCTTTAATGACTCGGATACCTACCATAAATAGACCAACTAAACCTCGGATACCTAGGCTATTATAAATAGACCAACTAAACAAATTGTAAGATTAATTGAAAAAAAAACTGTTCTTCTTTATCGTATAGAGAGAAAAAGAGAGAGAGCTTAGAAAAATCAATCAAGGTCGATTTTTTTTCCTATCTATATATAATATATATTCAATTTGCATTGAATTCGTCTTTATCTTCTTGAATTCGTCCTGATTTTATTGGTTTCTTGAAATGTTTTTAGATTTTTAGGTTTCAAATTCCGAACCCAGAGAAGAAGCGATAATGGGGGAAAGATCATTTTCCTCAAGACTTGTAGTGATATAGGAGAATTTTAGAATTGGCGGCAGGTAAAACTAGTATATTTTTTCCCGTCACAATTCTTGCTTATTTTCTTCATTCCAAGAATTCATTTTTTTATTAGAGTATGTTCTTTTTTTGGAGATTCTGTCAACAATAATGTCCCATGTGTGGTACTTTTTATATCAAGTAAAAAGAAAGATTGAGATTCTTTCTAACGTCATTCTTTCTGTGTGATTCCATTCATTTTTATTTAAGACTTGGGTACTGAATGAATTGACCCTTTTATTGCAGGCTATTTTCCACTTGCAGCTTTACCAACTTGTTTCACGATCATAATTTAATGAGATTCTTGATATTCTTCTCTTGCTTGATCAAACAACTGTTCTTGATTTTGAAAATGTTTGCATCTTGGATCAGTTTCATATGTCTATAGTTTTTTTTTTTTTTTTGCATATATAAAGAGGAGAAAGAACTCTTGCAAGAATCAACATCAAAGAAAGTTTCTGAGTGTACCGCTAAGAATTTGTTACTCGAAAGCATATCAAAGATTCATTCATCCATCCAGTGGTGTTGCTAGTTCAGATTTGAAGGTATGATCTCTTCTACTAATTTAACTATTTGGGATTCAAAGTTCTTGACACATGATATAATATATCCTTTTATATTGTTTCCAGTAAGTAGAACAGAAAATGGATGGATTATCTCGGACTAGTACATGACAAAAAGATCTCCGTCATGTGAACAACAATGTAGGTAGGTCACTTTTCTTGGAAACTCTCATATATTCATTAATATGTCCAATCTGTTATTATGATATGATTTTATTAGGTCTTTGATGAATCTGATTTTAGAGCAAGGACATATAATTGATTCTATTTTTTTTGTTTTACAACTTTTTTCAAGGTAAAGAACTTGTTAATCCATTGAAGAGTGTGTGTCACTATTCACAGAAATTACAAGGTATTTTATTTTGGTGCTCTGAGACTTTGGATATGTGATGATAAATTGAATTTAAAGTGCATGCTAATCATGTTTTGAATAATTCAACGAAGCAAAGCCTGTTTAATTAAACATTACTTATATGGGATTTCAAAGTTTCGACGACACATGACATATCCTTTTCTTTTGTTTCCATTAACTAGAACAAAAAATGGATGGATTATCTCGGACTAGTAGATCACAAAAAGATCTCTCTCTGTCATGTGAATAACTATGTAGGCAGGTCACTTTTTTTTTTGGTAACTTTTATATATTAATTAATATGTCACATCAGTTATTATTATATCTTCATACTCCTTAATCTATTTGGGCAGCGTTTCATGGAAGGAGAGAATTAGTCGATTGAGAAGCAAAGAATGGCACTGGCGCAATTGGAATTGAGATAGCTGAACTAATTTTTTATATTGGCAGCAGGTACGTACATGTCTCTTTACTCGTATTGAAATTGTGCTTAGTTTTAGCCTAAATTACTTGTCCTCTCTCTCTCTGCCCCCCCAGTATTGAAACTGTGCATAGCCTTAATTACTTGTCCTCTCGTAGTTGTTTATATGATTCACATCTTAGAAATTAAAACCTACATATTTGTTGATTCCTTAATAGAAAATTCAGAAAACAGAAATTAGGACCTGAAATATGCATCCCACTTTCCCAAAAGACTATCAACTTCACCCATTTTTTTCACCAATTCAACCGATTTAACTAATTTTTTGATCAATTTCACCTTTTTAACCCAAAATGTGCCTCCTACTTTCCCATACAACGTTTTCACTCGTTTTTTATTGATTTCTTCGATTTTTTCACTAACTTTCCCCTTTTAACCCTTTTTTAAGCTATCTTTTTTCCCAAAAAACATTTAACTCGGTTTTTATTGATTTCTTCGATTTTTCACTAACATTCCCTTTTTAAGCTATATCTTTTCCCAAAAAAAATTTGAACACGTTTTTTATTGATTTCTTCTGTTTTTTCACTGACTTTCCCCTTTTGACCCTTTTTAAAGCTCTCTTTTTTCCAAAAATAACATTTTAACTCGTTTTTTTATTGATTTCTTCGATTTTTTCACTAACTTTACCCTTTTAACCCTTTTTAAGCTATCTTTTTTCCAAAAAACATTTTAACTCGGTTTTTATTGATTTCTTCGATTTTTTCACTAACTTCACCGTTTTAAGTTTTTAACCCTTTTTTAAACTATCTTTTTTTCCAAAAACATTTTAACTCTGTTTTTTATTGATTTCTTCGATTTTTCACTAACTTTACCGTTTTAAAACTTTTTTAAGCTATCTTTTTTCCCAAAAATTATTTTAACTCGTTTTTTATTAATCTCTTCGATTTTTTCACTAACTTTACCATTTTACACTTTTTCAAGCTATCTTTTTTCCCAACAATCATTTTAACTCGTATTTTATTGATTTTCACTAAATTTACCCATTTAACCCTTTTTAAAGCTATCTTTTTTCCAAAAAAACATTTTAACTCGGTTTTTATAGATTTCTTCGATTTTTTCACTAACTTTACCCTTTTAAGTTTTAACCCTTTTTTAAGCTATCTTTTTTCCCAAAAAACATTTTAACTCGTTTTTTATATTGATTTCTTCGATTTTTCACTATCTTTACCCTTTTAACCCTTTTTAAAGCTATCTTTAACTCGGTTTTTATTGATTTCTTCAATTGTTTCACTAACTTTACCCTTTTAACCCTTTTTTAAGCTTTTTTTTTTAACTCTTTTTTTTTTTAATTAATTTCTTCGATTTTTTCACTAACTTAACCGTTTTAACCCTTTTTAAGGCTATTTTTTTCCCAAAAAACATTTTTACTCGTTTTTTACATTGATTTCTTTGATTTTTTCACTAACTTTACCCTTTTAACCCTTTTTAAAGCTATCCTTTTTCCCAAAAGACATTTTAACTTGTACTTTTTATTGATATCTTCGATTTTTTCACTAACTTTACCCTTTTAACCCTTTTTTAGGCTTTCTTTTTTCCCAAAAAACATTTTAACTCTTTTTTTTATTGATTTCTTCGATTTTTTCACTTACTTTACCGTTTTAATCCCTTTTTTAGCTATCTTTTTTTCCACAAACATTTTAACTCGTTTTTTATTGATTTCTTGAATTTTTTCACTAACTTTCCCCTTTTAACCCTTTTTTAAGCTTTCTTTTTTCCCAAAAATATTTTATCTCGTTTTTTATTGATTTCTTCGTTTTTTTCACTAACATTCCTGTTTTAACTCTTTTTTAAGTTATCTTTTTTCCCAAAAAACATTATAACTCGTATTTTTTATTGATTTCTTCGATTTTTTCACTAACTTTACCGTTTTAACCCTTTTTTAAGCTATCTTTTTTCCCACAAAACATTTTAACTCGTTTTTTTTATTGATTTCTTGAATTTTTTCACTAACTTTCCCCTTTTAACCCTTTTTTAAGCTATCTTTTTTCCCAAAAATATTTTAACTTGTTTTTTATTGATTTCTTCGTTTTTTTCACTAACATTCCTGTTTTAACTCTTTTTTAAGCTATCTTTTTTCCCAAAAAACATTTTACTCGTATTTTTTATTGATTTCTTCGATTTTTTTCACTAACTTTACCCTTTTAACCCTTTTTAAAGCTATCTTTTATCAAAGAAACATTTTAACTCGGTTTTTTATTGATTTGTTCGATTTTTTCACTAACTTTACCCTTTTAACCCTTTTTTAGGCTTTCTTTTTTCCCAAAAAACATTTTAACTCGTTTTTTTTTATTGATTTCTTCGATTATTTCACTAACTTTACCCTTTTAATCCTTTTTTAAGCTATCTTTTTTCCCATAAAATATTTTAACTCATTTTTTTATTGATTTCTTCGATTTTTTCACTAACTTTACCGTTTCACCCTTTTTTAACCTATCTTTTCTCCCAAAAAACTTTTTAACTAATTTTTTATTGATCTCTTTGATTTTTTCACTAACTTTACCGATTTAACCCCTTTTTTTAAGCTAACTTTTCTCCCAAAAAACATTTTAACTCGTTTTTAGAGTTTTTATATCCAAGTTATAGGTACAAGAGGCTCTTTACAATAAGATGTTGATAGAATGGAGCCTTTAGTGAATTTATTTGGATCCTTTTGTTTATCAACAGCTTGCTTCAGAGCATGGTTACCTGAAATTGCTGGTAAGTGTAGAAATACAAATTTAAAATTGTTTCAAGTATTTAAATTTTATTTTTGTTAAAAATGATTTCTTTTGAGTACTATTTGTGTCCCTCATCGTGGTTTATCTTTATCGGTTGTATATGTGATACATAATATAAACTAACTGACATTGCTCATTCCAAAAACTGCTGGACTGCGGTATTTTTTTCCTTTCTTTTTGCTCGATTACATCATTGATCTCCGTAGATTCCTGTGATACCAATTCTTTTAGATCGGTTTGGTTGGCTAACTTATAATACTATGACGACGATATTCTTTATCTTGCTCCGGGATTCTCAATTTACTAATTGCAATTTTATTTAGAGCTACATTTACGAGCAATCATATCCCACTTTTCCCGACTGTGAACCGTATCATCTATATGCAATATGGAAAGAAACTAGCTAGCTTGTTAATCATAAACTCTGAAAATTACTTTAAACCGGCAGGTTAATTTCCAGTTTTAGCGACTTCTATCTATACGTTGGCATTAATTTCTTGACAAAATATAATGGAAAGCGTAGTCACGGTTAGTATTGTTTTGGGTCAGACTAATTAAGGTAATTGGATAGATTATATATCTATTATTATTGTATTTTCCAGAGAACAAGCAAATACCATATAAAGAAAATATTATTTCCCCATACGGATCTTATTAATTAATTAACGCACCAGCTGAAGTTAATTAATTAAATGAAATGATGCAGACACAAGTATATGCCTTTTAATTTGTTATGATGTATTATTTCATAGATATTAAATTAATAATTTAGTAGTTTCACTCACCTACTAAGTCAGAAGGGATGTTTAATTAGTTGAGAATTGAAATTTGAGATGTCTCTAACGGACGTTCAACTATAAATATGTACCCTACTTAATTCGTTAATTTACATTTATTAATTAATTCGTAAATAATTGTGAGTCATGGCCGATTTTCCCATGAGTGAAGTTCCGCCTAAGATCGGAATGCCGATCAGCCGAGCAGATTTTCCGGCGGGTTTTATCTTCGGAGCTGGCACTTCAGCCTTCCAGGTCGATATTATTAATGTACTATTATATTATTTATAAAGATACTATAAGCTATTTTCCAATTAATTATATGGCCTAGCCCGTTGTTAATTCAATCACAAGCACAATAATATCAATAATTATCTGACTGTTAAAATAATTTTTTATTTAACTGATGTACTTGTTCTTGTCTAAAACATGTATTTTTTTTTTCACCACAGGTTGAGGGAGCAATTGATGGTCATGGTAGAGGCCCAAGCATATGGGATACTTTCTTGCAAAGAAAATATCCAGGTCTATTTTTTCTTTATTTATTTATATATTTAATCAGAATGATGAGATCCATATACGTTGTATTTTATTTATTCTTTTTTATGAAAGTTTCGTACATTAATTACGTTATTAGAATTTCAGGATGTTTCTTTCTTTCATTAGTTGTAACATGTGCAGATCTCGTGGAAGAGTATAAAGTAGCCACTGATCATTATAACCGGTACAAGGTATTACATTAGAATTAAGACATTTATATGATATATATCTAAAACAAATTAAAAGCCACATAAATAAGGAAATATTAGTATATGTATCTGTTAGTATATATATTCAAACTTATATATAATTCATCATAATTTTATACACTAATACAAAGAGAAAAAGTACCTCTATATATATTCCTATCCGCAGATTGTTTATTACTAGACTAGGTTGTTCGATTTAATACAGGAAGATGTGTTAATTATGAAGGAGATGAATTTGGATTCCTACAGATTTTCCATTTCATGGCCTAGAATATTGCCTAGTAAGTATTTCTTCACAAGTTTTTGTTGGCAACATTTACAATTAATTAATTAATTTATATATGTATCTATCAAATGTTTAGCTAGCTGCAGTATTAATTATCTAGCTTGTATTGATTGATGATTAGAGTGGTTTAACTTATCAAGTTGAGTCGACAATATGTTGTTTAATTTGAACATTATTGAGCTCAAGATGAATTTTTATCTTTAGAGCAATATAATTTGTCATTTTTAGTTTATAGAATCAAGTGCCGAATCAAACTTTGAAAGCTAACTTTTAAAATACAAAGAAAAAGTTTTTTTTTTTTTTTAATCTTGCTATGCATAACGAATCAAGATTACACGATTATTATAAATGGAACTTGAGTCGAATTTCTAGCTGGTTAGTTCAAGTTTCGGTTCCAGCTGATTGATCCCACAAAAAGAATGGAAGGTACGTACAGGTACAGGCTGTCATATATATTATGGTATTTTATTACACTGAAAAGGCAAAAGATAGGTAAATTTGATCCATGGCCAGTTGTCTGCCCTCTTGTAAAAATCTACTAAATTCGCATAGATATTTTTAGTGATTAATAAAATGGTAATTTATTTTGGATTCTTGTCCATAATTTTAGTGGTATTATTGTTTACCTTGTTCAAATTATAGATATTTAAAGTCCATTAACAAACAAAACTTAATTGTTTATCCTTTACATTTATTTTGTCTATTAGATGGAAGATGGAAGAGCAAGGAAGGAAATGCGCCAGAAATAAACTATGAAGGGGTCGAATTCTACAATAACTTAATAGACGAACTTAGAAATAATGGTAATTAGATTAAATTGACTTTTCATTGTGTTTAATCTTATCTTATATATATATACCAGTTAAAAGGCCCATTCAACATGTTAAAAAATACCAGAAAATAAATAAATATAATAGCAGATGTATATTAACTGTGGAAACCTCTAACTTTTTTCTTTATTCCATAATAAAATAAAATTAAATTAAAAATAGGTGTAACACCTTTCGTTACTATGTTCCATTGGGACCTTCCTCAAGCATTAGAAGACGAATACGAAGGAGCTTTAGGTGGAAATAAGTTTGTGTAAGTAATTATTTATGGAAATAATATTATTATTTCAAAAATATATATCAGTATATATATTGCAATAAATATATAATTGCAGGGAAGATTATCGTGATTATGCAGAAATATGCTTCACTCTGTTTGGTGATAAAGTAAGATATTGGACTACATTTAACGAGCCATATAGTTTTGCCATGTCTGGATACTATTCTGGTCGGTATGCCCCGGGTCGTGGTTTTTCTTTTTCTTCTTCTTCCTCCGGTCGAGATAATTACAAATCTGAACCATATCAAGTTGTTCATACCCTTCTTCTAGCTCATGCTGAGGTTGTTAAGTTGTATCGCCAAAAGTTTCAGGTTCGAGTTTTGGATTTCAAATACTATATATATATATATTAATGTGCATGCATCATTTGGGAACAAAATATATACTCCGTATTTTTTTAAATGTAATATTGAACATGAAAACATGAAATTGTGAATTTTCATGTGAATGAGAAGAGTGCTTATTCTGAGCAGAAATCCCAAAATGGGAAAATTGGAATTGTGGTTAACGCGATTTGGCCAGTTCCTTTTTCTGATAGCAAGGAAGACCGAAATGCGGCGAAACGAGCTATCGATTTCCAACTTGGATGGTAATTTTACTCAATTTGTCTAGTAGCTTTAATTTGCTTTATTATCATATCATGTCGATTAAATTAAATTAAATTAAATTAATCTGCGCGCATGCATGCAGGTGTTTGCGTCCAGTAATTTTTGGTGACTATCCGGAGACGATGAAGCTTTATGCAGATAAGCGACTGCCAAGATTCACCGACGACCAATCTAAAAATCTGAAAGAGTCTGTCGATTTTGTAGGAGTCAATTATTACACTTCATTGTATGCAAAGGATGCAATTATAGCGATCAGCCCAGCAACTACAATTTTGCATTCAGATTCTCAAGTTACATTCACTAGTAAGTTTTCAAAAAATAAGAAAACCGAACTTGAAATAAAAACTTTAAAGAAAATTTTGAAATGATTCTAGCTAATATATAAACATAATCATGCATGCAGTTCAAAGAAATGGAGACTTCATTGGTGTTGAGGCAAGTTATTTCATATACTTCCTCTTTCCTCTGCCCCATTTATTTTTATCTGTCGGTATATATAGTTGACTAGTCAATTGACTAAATTTACAAAAACTATAATAAATAATTTAATTAATATATGTTATTATTAATAAGTTCGTGATAATATCATACAGTATGATCATATATATTAAAAGTTTTAATACACCATAAATGTGAATAATTTAACATAGTAAATCTCTTATAAGATTGAAAATTTTACCCGGCTAATAAAGTAAAAATAATAGAAAAGGGAGTATATATTATAAACATGTCTAATTTTGAGTTATTATTCGAACGGGTGAGGTCAAATTATGAGTTTGTGCTATATATAATTTTTACATTAATTGGTTTAAATATGTTGCAGAGTAGTGGAGCAGGTATACCTATCGTCCCCAAAGGATTAAAGAAACTTTTGGTCCACATAAAGAAAGTTTATAAAAATCCACCACTTTACATTGCAGAAAATGGTAATCAACATGGTTAATCTTCATCAGAAATTAATTAACTAGGCCCCCTTAAATTTTACTTATTTTAATTTTGGAATCTTAACTTATGTTATGTATTACAGTTAATTAATAAATATTTCTTTTTTGAGGAATATATAATTAATTAATAAATATCCGTCATACATTTTGCAGGGTATGTTGACAAGAGTGACCATTTGTCCCTTTGGGGATCTCTGTGTGACCATAAGAGGATATCTTATCACTATCAACATCTATACCAAGTGAAGAAAGCCATATCCAAGTATTTAAACTTTCCACTCCCAAAATTTATAAGATAAAAATTAATATTTAGGGGAAAGCGAATTGTTTATCTTATTCAATATAACTAAAAATCTTGGTTTTATGCATGTGTTGGCAAATTGGGTCCTAATTCATTTATCTGTTGAATCATCCAGATTTGGTCTAACTAAAAATTAATATTTGATATTTTTTTGTGTGTTTGAAAACAGGCATGGAATCAATGTGGAGGCATACTTCATATGGTCATTTTTGGATTGCTTGGAATGGGTTTCTGGATCAACAAGAAACAGTGGCACAAACTTTGTCTCAAAGAAGAAAGAAAGATACCCAAAGCTTTCAGCTGCTTGGTTCAAATTTGTTCTCAAACATTAATTTTCCAATATTATATGGAGTACTTTTTTATTATTATTATCTAAATTTATTGTGAGGTATATACTAATTGTTGGGCTCCAAAAACAATTAAACTTCATGTACTTTATGTATATAATATAAGTTTTAACTTTAATTATAAGATGTTGATTTCTTAATTAGTTGGTAGAAATTAAATCAATTTACAATATAGTAAAAAATAAGTATAAAATAAACAACACTTGTTTGTTTGTGAGAATTGCAGTTGCAAGATTTTCTCATGGAGTGGCACACATTGGATAATTTGTGTTCCCACAACAGTGGAAACCACCACAGGTCCACAGCTGAACCCGCCAATAAGATAACAGAAGAAAACGAGTGGGGTGAGATATCATGCTGGCATGAACCCGTGGTCCCCACTCATCACCCAATAACAATCATGTATATATAAAATACCAACCAGAATAATTAAAAAGAATTTAAATACTGAAAACAATTATCATCAATAAAAAAAACTCGTAAAATTTGTCATTTATTGTGGAGTATAAGAATTTGTCAATAAAAAAACTCGTAAAATCAAAATGGAGTATAAGAATTTTTAAATGGAAGCAGCATTGATTGTAATAGAAAATTATTAAATCTTAAGATAGAAATATTGCAGCACCGCTGAGTGAGTTTCTTCACAAATCTTGAAAACACACAGTCATAGTGAAAAATGGAGGAAATTGGGTTTTTGGGTTTGGGAATAATGGGAAAAGCTATGTCAATGAACTTGCTTCGCCATGGCTTTAAGCTCACCGTTTGGAACCGCACTCTCTCAAGGGTACAACTTTTTCTTCTTTCTTTTTTTTTTTCTTTCCCCCGGTGAATAGAGTTAATATAATGGATTTTGTAAATATGGTGTCTTTGTTTGTATTGATTTTGTATTTTGAACTTTTATATGATAACTTGATGTTTGCATTTATATATCTAGGGTTTCCTCTATCTCTGTATGCATCTGTTTTAATTACTTATCAAAATGTGATCTATCAATAGAAAAAACTATTAATATTAAATCTCAGGCTTATTGAGGAATCCTCGGCCAGTAAAATCGATTTAGCCTATGTTTGATTCTTGGATTATAGTGAGTAAAACGATCATGAAAATGATCATTTGATGTACTCGTTAAAATCCAACAACCAAATGTAGCCTTAATTTCTTCCCAAATCTCTTTTCGTTAGTTTCAAAAGAGATATTCATAAAAAAGATGGATTAATTTGGGATCAAATTCTTTTTTTTTTTTTTTGCAGTGTGATGAGTTAGTGGAGCATGGAGCTACTATAGGAGAAAGTCCTGCAGCAGTAATTAAGAAATGCAAATATACTATTGCAATGTTGTCCGATCCTGCTGCAGCTCTTTCGGTTAGTCAATAACGCCCTTGTGTTCGTTTAATGATTTTTTTATGTGAAGCATCTAAATCGAGGATGTAAATGTCGATTAACTAGGTGGTGTTTGAGGAAGGTGGTGTTCTTGAGCAAATTTGTGCTGGAAAAGGCTACATTGATATGTCAACTGTTGATGCTGAGACTTCTTCAAAAATCAGCGAGGTTCGAGTTTCCTCTTTCTGATAATTGTCCGGTTCTCGAATGTAACAAACCATATTTGCTCATTAGTGATCAAATTGACTTTTAGATTTTAATTTTATATATTTTCTCACTTTCCTCGCTAAAATTCAACTACCAAACATAGTGCAAATTTACTTCTTTGGATTTAATGGTAGTTTCCAGTCTTTTCTTGAGGCTTAGAATGTCCGCTGTAGAGTTCTTGAACTGAATGAGAAGATATATTTACTTCCATGAATGACTATTCAATGAAATATAAATCACTCTATGGATTTCATTATTCGATCTCTATAATACTGTCCATGAAGGATTCTCCAAAATTATTATTCATTAATACTCGTTAAAGGCATTTATTGTTTATTGATGTCACTAAACTCCATTTGCTTGTTCTAACAGCAAACTGAAACTTGTTGTATTTTCAGACTCAATTTTCTATGTAACTATTTAATCGAAATGAAAAGAAGAGAAAATAATACAAAACCGAGCATTGCATGTAAATTATTACCATTGATATTTTAAATGGTTTCAGGCAATAACATCAAAGGGTGGAAATTTCCTTGAAGCTCCAGTATCAGGTAGCAAAAAGCCTGCTGAAGATGGTCAACTAGTTATCCTTGCTGCCGGAGAAAAGGTGAAACTTTTGTTATAATACTCTAGTGTTTGTCATTTCAAAGTTTCAGTCGAGTACTTGAATTTTAGTGGGTAAAACACACTTGAGGAAAAAATGTTTTTCTTGCAGAAATGATAGAACTTTGAGCTTTATATGTTGTTTATTGTCATTTTCCTTATCCTAAATGAAACATGACATATCATTTTGTTTCTAAAGAACCCTTCTGGTGGGAAGATTAAGCTTTTATTGAGAGTATTACATGTTCCATATCAAGTCAAAACATCAAATTTTGACTCGATTTTTTAATCTAGATGCTTTATTTTTCAAATAAATGGGTGTCTCTAATTGTACTTGAGAGCAGCAAGTAAAACAGAGCATTGTGCAACTGTTTTTCTATATAAGAATATGGTTGTATGTAAGTAATTTGTTCAATATTGCAGGCATTATACGAAGAAATCCTGCCAGCATTTGACGTGTTGGGAAAGAAATCATTTTACCTTGGGCAAGTTGGAAACGGGGCAAGAATGAAACTTGTTGTTAACATGATTATGGGCAGGTAATTACAGTTCTTTCATCTTCTTGAATATTTCCAGTGCATTAAACGCTATACGTATCATACTCTATTTTGTGCATTTGTAGTATGATGAATGCATTCTCAGAGGGACTTGTATTGACTGAAAAAAGTGGATTGAACCCTCAAACACTTCTTGACGTATTGGTAAAATTACTATTGAACCCCTGAACACTTTTGGATATATCAATTTAATTTCATACTTACTCTCTCGGATGTTGCTTCTGTCAGGATCTTGGTGCAATTGCGAATCCAATGTTCAAAATGAAGGGACCCTCTATGGTGCAAAGTAGTTATTCCCCTGCCTTCCCTTTGAAACATCAACAGAAAGATATGAGGTTGGCTCTTGCCCTTGGGGATGAAAACTCGGTGCCAATGCCTGTGGCAGCTGCTGCTAATGAGGTAAGGAACAAACTTCATAACCTTTATAGACATCTTGTGCCTTTTTGTTGTTAAATCTTAGAAGCTATCTTTCTTGTAATTAGGCATTCAAGAAAGCAAGAAGCATGGGATTAGGGGATCTCGATTTTTCAGCGGTGCACGAGACTCTTAAGGCTACCAAAAGTTGAACATCCAGATATTTTATGGAGTACATCTTTTCAGACCTTAAACACGGGCTGCTGCTGATTTTTCTCCATGACCGTGGAAGATATAGTAAGCCATCCAGTTTAAGAAACATAAATGTAATTTAATAATTAAGGCTCTCTTCTTGAAACTTCATTGGTTTTAAGATGGTGGAGATATTTGAGAATGCTTTGGTATTATATTGTCATGCTAGAAGATATACATCCCACATTAAGTGAACAGATAAACAAGATGTTGTGATCTTTCTCAGATAAAGTATGTGGAACATTTGAAAATTTGTCTTTGGATTTTCTTATATTCCTTTTTGTAGTTGCATTTGCTTATCAATTCTTTGAAATATAGTAATTCACATAATTTGGTAGGTTAAAGACGGTCAAAAAGTGTGAGAGCGGTACAAATAGTTGAAACGTTAACTAGTAAAGAATATTCTTCTCTTACATGGCTGTACATCATGGAAGATTGTGTTCATTGTTAAAGGACAAAATGTGGTGAAGTTTGAAGAGCTTATGGTAATACAACACCACATTTTATTTGAAATGTGAAATACTTTATGTTGATATATCATGGTGCCGTTTAATCAAATTGCACACAGTAAACTCGAGTGGCTTGATTTTTTATTTTGTTTTATTTTATTTTTTTGGGGGTACTTCTACTATATTCAACTTTTGAGTCAAGCCCCTAATCAAATTTCAAAATATATGCGTTTGAGTTTTCCTTTCTTTTAAACAGTGTTTGATTTGTTTTGGATGGAGAACCATATTTAAACAAACTTTTGATAAATCAACCTCGAACTGAATTTCGAATTTATACAGTTTTCAGCTTATATTCCATTACGAGCAACAAACACAAATTAGCATCATAATTTTCACTTCAACATTTGAATACGGGTTCTCAAAGCCAAACTTCATTTTCCACAAGATCACAAGATATTCTACATTGAATCTCTCTCTAATATAGGGAAATCCAAAATCACTCCATAATCAATTTAAACCACAGTTTTTCTCATGGAGCAGCGGCAGCTCAGCTTAAAACTCGAACTTTCCATGTTGCAAACTTGCAATCAAAACCGTTCTCTCTCTTTCATTTTCTAGACTTGGATTTAAATATGTTCTCTTTGTAGAATTTAAGTTCTTTTATGCTTTCCTTGATATCGTCCATTGCTCTGTGTTTGCTTTCCTTTCGAGGAGCTTTTTTCTTATCTAGAAAAACAAAACATTCACATATAAAGGATTAAAAAATTGAGCCAAATTTATGGTTAATACAACACTTCTGTTCTTATCTAGAAACACAAATATTCACATATAAAGGTATCAAAAATCGAGCAAAAATAATTGCTAATACCATACGCACAATGGGAGAGAATCATTTAGCACATTATCTTTATTTCATTAAAAAACAAGCAAGTCGGTAAATAACCTGAAATATTTAACAAACAGTATTTCAATAAAGATTATATGATTGAGGACTGAATTTTTACCTCTTGGGTACCAACGGAGACATAGTGCATGGACACTGCTGACATCAACAACAACGTGAGACAAAAGGGCAGCCAAATCTGGCATGTATTTCTGCCAAACGAGACAATGAAAAATCAAAAGATATCAATATAGTTGTAAAACGACGTGATTGAAAATTATAAGACCGAGCGTATACCGTTGTGTTAAAAGTTAGAGCTGATAGCAAAGGTGCAACCTAAAATTTGAAAATACAAACCAGACAAGCATGTTTCAACTTTGCAAACCCACATCACAGGCCTCTCCGCCACGAATCAACTGTACGTTTACCGTCCCCTCCCCAGTAATTGCCCCACTGGGAGTCGATCCCGTGACCTTGGCTATGATACCTATTGTAGGATCGAGTTTGTGCAACTGTGCTAAAAGTTATAGTTTATAGTAATTGTGCAACCTAAATCCTCAAGGTATGCAACAGCCCAAGGCCACATTTCAACTATGCATGCCCAAATCCACAAAGACAATTATTGCTATACCTAGGCCAAAACTGTTTTTTCCTAGTGAATTTTCTTCATATCTCCAAGTTGAGCTATGGAGATTTCCTTATTTTTTCCCCTGAATGTGAATTTATTAGTATTCCTTTCATTTGCTAAGTAGTAACATATACTGTTACATCCTCATGTTTTTTTATCTCGAAACTGGACAGGTGATAAATAAATTCATAGCCTCATAGGTTTTAAAGCTTTGCATAAATTTGGAAATTATGTGGTTAAAATAAAATCAAAAAACATTTATTTTCATATTAAAGAAGGAAAAAAAATCAACTGCTATCTATAGTAAAATTAATTGAAGATTTCCTTACCCTCAAAAATATAAGATCCATATAAACTGAGTTTCCTGCAATAAGGGGAGTATAGGTGCCCACGTGTTTCTTGACAAACTCTGCAACCTGATACACAAGAAATACAACATTTATTCGGTAAGAACACTTGAAGTTTGTACAACACCAAATATCTGCAGCATATATTTATTGATGAACAAGCAATCAATGATGAGCAATTCCAAATTTTATCTGTCCGGTAAGAATGAAGAAAGGTACCATTAGTTAGTAATTGGTGTTAAGTTACAATCTTTTTCCATCTTCTTTTCTTTCTAGTTGGGAAGGGGGCAAGAAGAAACTATGGAACACAAAATTATACAAAAGGAGGACATATAGCAGTGCTCACATCCATAACCCATGGAAAAGTATCAGACTTTAAATTAGAACTACACACAACTAATTGGCATGGAATCTGAGAGGGAACTGATATTATGAAGTGTACTAGCGTAAAAAAGTGCTACATGATTTAGTGTTCCGATACATAAAAGAAAATTAAGGCCTGCAATTGATTTGAATTTTCCCCATACATATTTTTAGAGTATGATGTAGTTAAGGTATTTGCATACTAAGGATTTTTTTGCTTTTAAAGGGTTTGTGCTCCATTGTTCTTCCATAATCCAGCACTCCATAATATGGATTTTTTTTACAAATAAAACTAAACAATCACTATAACAGCGAGATGAAATTTCACAGTTGTCGAAGGGAAAAGTCAATCATTAAGGAATTATTCTGCAGAAATGACACTTTCAAGGAAATTATGCGAAGTCAAGAATGGGATAGGCCTAATTGCATGAAACGCTATTTATCATCAAACATGAATTTAAAAATTACTTTAGGTGATAAATTTAGACAAAAACCATATGAAATAGTGCAATGTGAAGCCATGGGAGGTCAACATTTAATAGTTTAGAAAGAAATGGATATTCATGGCCAACAAATACCTGTTTTTCAGCTTCTTGTTCACTTATTGTACTTTGAAGAACCCTCTCTGTCAAACCTAAGAAACAATTAGGTAATTTGTCATTGGAGATGGAACAGAAAATTCAATAATTTACTCCTCTTATGATCTGACACAGGGTAACTATTTTGGTCAATATTTTTGAACTAATATAGTTATTCCCTTCAGTGTAGAAAATAACAATCAAATGTCAAACTGCATACTAATGTGCAAGTTTTATTTCTTGAAACTAATTGATAACGAGACTTAGATTGCCAAAAATAAATGACCAAGGAACCAGAAAAGTCACCATGTAATAATAATGTTACATGTTTGGGCTTGTATCTTCTAAAATTAGAAGTTATAGGACTTTCTATGAGACATAAACTGGCACCGTAGGTAAAAACATGAGCAAAATCTCATACCACTTGCTGAATGATGTTCTTGACACCATTCTCCCATTTTATCAAGACACTCTTTTGGTTGATGAATAACCAAATCAGGTCCCTAATGAAAGAAAGAAAGGAAAGGAAAAAGGTAATTCGTTAGTTATGCTATACTATGACAAACAAAAGGCAAAATAGACGATTAAGTGTAGTAACAAGATGATCAGAAAGCCAAACAAAAAAAAGTAGGTCAGCTGCAAATGAAATAGCATGAAAACTTCAAGCAAAAGCAAGTCCGAGCTCACCTCAATTGACTTGGTTAAATTGCCATCTGTTATCACACAAGCAATCTCCAAAATTCGGTCAACCTCAATATTCAAACCTACATAGAAAAAGAAGAGAATGGATCTAACATAATTATTATGAGCCATGTTTCTTTCCAAAAGGAACGTGCCTTAAGCCTGTTCCTTATTTGGCATGAAATTTAGCCAAACATATAGTATAATAGAGCATAAAAGAATTCCTTTCTTGTTTTATGTAATGATTTTTTTTCTTAAAAGATATAGTAAGAAGACAGAGTAGAAAACACTGGGAAGAAAAACAAATTTATGCTGCTCACTAAAGGAGGAATGAATAATTTATTTTCAATGCCCGAAACTACAACAGCCAAGCCCCTTTATACATAGAATGAAGACCATGTAGACATCACAAGGGATTTTCTAGCAACAATAACTCTGAGCATTATGATTAAATTATGCATATTTGTCGAATTGTGGTTTGAGAGGAAAACAATATTGCAGGTCCACAAGAGAAGGCTATGTAAATTGGCATCTTAAACACTGTCTCTTATGATTGGAATCGGCATTACAATCAACATGGAGATAAGATCGAGGTATGGAATCAACAAGGTTGAAAGCTAGCAACTCTCCAACAAGAAAAGAATGAAATATTGACTCTAAAGTTAAAGAGCGGAGTGGAGACAAAGCTTAATGGTAGGAGAAAATGTAGGAGGCAAGTTACAGAAAAAACAACCCTGTAACAAGGAACCCAACACGGACATAGATTTGAAGACTTTTTTGCTTATCAGCACTCGGGACTCAAGCATCTGAAACCGAGGCCAGTGAGTAACTCTAAGACTTTGTTTTAGGCAAGGAGTTATCAGCTAATTTGCAAGTCAATCAAAAGGCATAAATCTAAGTTCTTGTTCTAGCATAAGAAAGTGAATCAGCATGTGAACAAGAAATATCAAATGTGATTCACACAAATTTCCATTCAGTGTACTAGATACCAAAGGAAAACAGAACTAAATCACCCTCTCAAGTATGAGCCAGATATCCAATTACTGATGGACACAGCCAGGCACCAAATATTTACAGTCGTCTGGGACTAATTATCATTTGATGCATATGCATAATATGCGAAACAGATGATTCATGACTTAAACCTTACCAGTCATTTCCAGGTCAATCCACACAAGCGGCATCTTGTACTCTCCTGGGGTCAGTTCTGAGGTTTCTTTATCCCCGTTCTCATTTTTCAGCAGGTCTCTACCTTCTGAACTATTGTCTTCTCCTTTACCACCATCTGCATCATAAAGAAAATCTACTCTGTCACTTCAAGAGGAAATAAAATTCATAAAAATTCCAAAATTGTATTACATGTTCGCAGGGTTAGGCATAAGTAAATACTTTGATCTGCTCAAATTCTCGAGAAAAAACTCTAACGTCTAACCTAGTAATACCCTCCACCATAAAATACAGAAAATGACTAAGAACCCTAGACAGGTCCCAAAAAGAAAATACAAAATATTGAAATAACAGAAAAATCAAATCTCTAATTTCACAATTTTCTGCAGTGATATCATACCTGTAGTCTGTCCAATAGCATCTTCAACATCAAGCTCAAGCAAAGAGAAGGTATTTGAGAACTGATCCATTTCTACTTGGAGTAACTATTACTGGTTCATTAAGCTCCTAATAAACTAATAGAGAAACACAGGTCAGCAATCACACTTTCATATATCATTATTACATGGTTTGATTGGTTTCTCCATTTAGGTCAATCATCAAACAGTTGGTGCACAGTAATGTCCCTAACTCATATGAAGTTATGCAGAGGATAAATAATTAAGCATCACCTGTTCCAGTTGAGACTCAGAGACTCTCCCGGCAGCTGCAGCGGCGGAAGGAGGAAGTGCGGAGGCGGAAAAAGAAAGACGGAAAAAGCGAAGTTAAAATCTCTATATACATTGACAAAAATGTAATGCGAAAGTAGACTCACAATAATTATAATCTGGACTGAATATTGCTTGCTTATATTTTTATATACTTAGGCATTTTATGTGATATTGTCAGAAAATAATTATTTTCCGCAAGAGTAAATCATTATGAAAATATATAGAGAAAAGAATAGAGAATTTAAGGGCCTGTTTGTTTGGCGTTTCCCAAAAAAATTTCGTGTTTGGGAAATGCCAAACAAACATGTTTTCTATTTTCTGAAATAAATTTTCATCTCTCAATTTTCTCAAACTACTTTCTCAAAACTCAAACAAACACAACAATTTTCTTATCTCTAAATAAAACATATACAAACTCTACTCTGATTTGACATAAAGTAATCTATCTCTTACACAATTTATCTCACAACAAACATGATTTAACATAAAGTCTCACATCTTACACCTATAATCTAATTCTTCCAAAAAAAAAAAAACCTACACCTACTTTATTTCTCAAACCACTCTCTCAAAACCCAAACAAACAACATTACGCAAATCGAGATTATTTCACAATCCTCCACTACTCTCCCAAATTACTTTCCCAAACACCAAACAAACAAACCCTTGATGTTCGTGAGGACAATGAACCAATTTCGGTCCAAATAAATTTGATTTATTATAATTTATGTTCCACTAAATATTTGATGCACCTGATTCAATTATGAAAATTCTTAACATGTAAAGCAAATACAAATCTATATTGATTTGATCCCTTATACATAGTTAGTCAATATTTTATTCAATATGTGGATCTCATCAAAAAACATGAAATTAAAAGTATTTGAATACGTGAACTAAGTTAAATGAAATTATAACGTTAACAAACTTATTTTAAAGGTATTTAAAAGTTGAGATTTTATTGGATTCAAAAAAATATTCGATATTTGATAGAATTCATACATGTCCAGTTATGTATGTATCATGTTGAATCGAGTCCATGAATCTGAAACAATATAAATGAAATCAGTTTCGGTTCGAGTTAAACCTATATAAGAATACTTTTGGTGTGTGTATGGCTATTAACCAAGAAAATATTACTCACAACTTGTCTTGATACGACACATTTATTAAGAGCATGATTGTTTTGCTTTTTGGTAGACATTTTTACGCTCTCCTAAGAGTCCAAACAAAACCCCTTTTTGTCTGGGAAGAGGCTTATCGTAGTTGTTTTCAAAAACAAATTAATATTTTTTTCCCTTTTTTTTTTATAACTTTGTTTTGTTATAAAATAACATATTCATTGCCCTACTTTCCTCGCACAAAAAACAAAAAAAGCTTACCCTTTATTTAATTCCCATAATCTTTAAAAGAATCTACCAAAACTTAATTTATTTCCATAATCTTCAAAAAAAAAAAAAAAAAAACTACCAATTTTTCAAGAACTAAACATATTATTAATTTCAGCTATAAAAATCCAAATACACAATTTTTCTCAAGTATATAAAAATCAAGGATATATTTAAAGTAACTATTCAAATCTCTAAAATCACTATCAAGAATTTCGAACAAACTTGAACATACGTTTCTAACTTTCTTTCTTTTTTTTGCTTGACTAGAAAAGTCTTATACATGCATTTTGTGACTAAGATTCAAAAAAATTAAAGATAAATTTTAGAAACTATGTCCAAAAACTACTACTGTTAATTATTTGCACTATAATTTATGGGAAAATTAAAATAATTGTTAAATCAACCGAACACGAACTAATCCTAACTGAGGATAAATTAAGCTGGTGTGCTAACTCGCGCCCTTTCTCCTTCGTGCGAGCCTCGTACATAGCTACTTTCCTTCAAATATGATGAGAAGAATAATGTTCCAAGAAATACGATTTTCAAACTGGAGAGATAATTTGAAATTTATTAAGAACAAATTCTAACTGAATCTCGAAAATAATCATACAATTATTAGTTAAAAAAGATAGTTTGTTATAATTATGACAAGTTTCAAACAAAAATCTTAAATTTGCATTTGACTCAAATATCAATTAAATTTGAAGTAATTGACATTTTACAGCTTGAAATATATTATTATGATATTGTACACCCTATAATTAAAACATTTGCAAATTGCACCATTAAATTGTATATTATTTGGTGAAATACCCTTGATTGGGGTGTAAAACGTCCATTGATTACCTAAAACACATGTAATTTGATGGTGAAATGTGCCAATAATTTGATTGAAAGGTGCAAAGCACATTAAACTTGGTTTAATTATTTTTTAATCTTTATCAAGTTGTGGACTGGCCACAAAACAGGCCGGGTCAAGCCCGACCAATGTGGGGCGGGTCTAGGGGTTTACAGGTTAGGGGCAAGGGTTTTGTCAGTTCTTAAGTAGCCGCTTTCTTTCAGAACAATCTTTCAATTTTGTTTAGATTCATTCAGTAATCTGTTTGATTCGTCCACACGAAAGAGAAATAAAGGCAATGGCAACCCTAATTCCTCCGTCGCCTGCTGCCTCGACGAATCCTCCGGCAGCTGGTTCGAACCCGGCAGCAACCGAGCCGCAGAAAGTTAATTACTTGGATCTTCCTTGCCCCATACCCTATGAAGAAATCCACCGCGAAGCACTCAGTTAGTGTTTTTTTATCTTTTTATTGCCTCTTTTCCTTTTTACTTTGTAGTTGTTTAATGTTTTTGTCTCTCAGAGTTTCTGGAGTTTAGCTTTGTTGATATTTAAAGTTAGATTGGTTAGTATAAGGTGTATATAGTTTTTACTAGACAGCAGTAAACCCTAATTGCAGTGATCCAGTTTCAATTGTAAAGTTGCCAGTTACTATTGTATTTAATTTGTTTCTATAATATTTAGTTTGAGATCATATTTTTGGATGTTCCTTAATGATTTTATTGATTTTGGAAATTAATATTGCTTTTTGATTGTAAATGTACCATTTTTGGATCTTCAAATGTTTTTCTAGTTGAAGCTTTGCTTTCCATAGTCAAGAACTTATGCTTGAGTAATAGTAGAAGTGAAATCAATGGACAAGTTTACTGGATTCTGCTCATAAGGCTCATTCATCATTTACTAACTCTACCAGAGTTGTGTTTTATGGTCTTGGTATATTTTTCCCTTCCGTTTTTGCTTGCTTGGAACCACCTGAGACATTTAGGGTCAATATGGATTAGTGATGGCTCGGTTTCGCGTGGTGTTGATTTCAGAATTTTGGTTTGAGTGGTTTCTCATTTCTGTAAAACCTTTGAAACACGACCTGTATTTGGTTTTGATTTTAGGTTTTGTGGGTTTAAAAATTTTGAGATATTATTTGCATTGAGTTTTTATGTTGGGGTTTGAGGGCGAAAGCAGGCGGTAGGTGTCAAATCACTGATTTTTATAGAGAAAAAGTAGGTGGCAGGTGTCAAATTAGTTACTCTTATAGATTTATATTATATTAGATTGAATAGATGAGTTGAAAACTGGGTTCACGAAACCCAGACCAAAACATTGTTTTGATTGGTGTTGGATCAGTTTCGCGAAACTGGGCCAACACCAATCAATATAGAGCCTTAGCTTTGTGTGAGATCTATATATTCATACTTATATTACCACTTTATAGAGTTTGTAATGGAAAGTATTACTGAAATCGTATATTTATGATGGATAATACTTGACTGTTGCTATTTCAAAAAAATTCCAACGATATCACGTGAATGAAGGTCTGCAATCAAAATTCTCATCCTGTTGGTTCTTGTTGGCAGTGTCCTTGAAGCCTGAGCTTTTTGAGGGATTGCGCTTTGATTTTATGAAAGGACTCAACCAGAAATTTTCACTCAGTCATAGGTGGTTATTTGTAACCTCACTGTTCATTTAGCATTAGCATGTATACTTTTCTCCAGTGTGGCATGATTTTCTCTGCCTTAGTGTTGTTCAAAATATAATCCATTTGCTTTTTCATTGTTCATCAGTGTGATGATGGGACCTACAGAAGTTCCTTCTCAGTCATCTGATGTAATAAAAGTTCCCACTGCTAATTATGAGTTTGGTGCTAACTTTATAGACCCAAAGGTATGATGCTCCATATTATTGATTTGTATTTGTTTTAAAGGTTACTTGATTTAACTAAGGATCACTGCTTGGTCTTTGGCAGTTGATGCTTTTTGGGAGAGTGATGACAGATGGAAGATTAAGTGCAAGACTGAAGTGCGATTTGGCCGAGAATCTCACATTGAAGGGAAATGCTCAAGTAAACATACTTGCCAACTTGTCAATAATGTTTTATGTTAACAACCGTGGAGGATTGTTACAATTTCTCAGTTCATACCAAAAACTTGGATAATATATCTTCTTTCTTCCTGTAGCTTACAAATGAGCCACATATGTCGCACGGCATGTTCAATTTTGATTATAAGGTAAACTTACATATTTAGTTGTGAGTTAGGTTGATCATATTTAAGTGCACATTTACATGAAGTTTTTCAGATATATATATATATATATATATATATGATCTCCTTCCAGTATGTTGTTAACTTATATTTTTACATATGGGCTCCTCCATGGCACACTTACATACGAGTATCTGGATTGAATCTAACTGTGTGCCCCTTTTTTGAAATTATTTTCAGGGATCAGACTATAGGACTCAGGTTCAATTGGGGAATGGAGCATTATTGGGTGCAAGTTACATCCAGGTGAATGATCTGATCTTTGGCCCAGAATATAATTACTTCAAATACTTCATATAACATACCAAACATGGAAAGCTTGTGAAAGCAAATGGTTCTCTTCCAAGTCTATACAATAAATTGAATTTTGTTGATAAAGTAGGCCATATAAATGATGGATTATTCAAGGAGACCAGGTTGAGAGAATCTTGAGCTCACGGTTCTAGCATTCTTTCCCCTATTCATACTTAGCTTTTAATTATTAAGTAACTATTAATCTTGGAATTTTAAGTTCCAAAAGGATTCTGGAGCATAGCTTATAGTTCTGATCTTTTTGCTTCTTACTTGAATTTCGACTTGCTAAAACTAGCTAGAGAACTCAAAACTTAAAAGCGAAAAATTCGGTCCACGAACTTTCCTTCTATCTAGGATCAAGCAGTGGGCTAATTTGTCTGAAACTAAGAATCACATGGATTTCAATAAGAAATTCATTCATGCAATATTGGGATACTGAAATAACAAGAGAGACCATTTAGCTCCAGCGGGCATATTACCTTTTAAAATTTTGTTTTAGAAAATGAAATCTGGAAATTGGAGCATATACATGTAGTTGTAAAGGCTTGGTCCACTAAAAGATGCTGTGGCCTCAGTAGCTTAATACACCTACCCATGGTCCCTTATATCCAAATAGACCTGGTAATGCTGATGGTAATACATGTCTTTTAGTTTCTTGATACTTGTGCTGCCCCATTAATGATGAAAACAATTGTAAAAGATGCAGGAATACTTCAGGAATTTATAAACAGGCGCAATTTTTTTTATATCCAGTATATAGCTTGTGATATAATGAAAATGCTTCACTAGGCCCCCCAACAAATAGAACAAATAGACTGGATAAGGTCATATGTTTGGTCTCTACATGATTCTAGCAGTTCATTGGTGTTTATTTATATCAGCGTCAATGATTATGTGAAAGATTTACATCCTATTTGTGTCCATTTGATCCTTTGTTTTAGATTTTCAAGTTTTTAAAAGCAAAATTTCCTAGCTCTACTAAAAATAAACTTATGAACTCAGATCTCACATGTTTTCTCTGAAAATCTATTATTTATTACATCACATTTTTAAATTACATATAAGCTCCAAAGCCAACCCCCTTCCCCAATTTTTTTTCAATGTTTTCCAAACTTGAACCTTTTGCAACATATATCCAAAATTCGTTATTAGTTTATCTTTCCGCAAACTGCTGATCATGTTAATGCCATTACCTCAAAGAGAACTTTACTTTTCAAATTAACAAATGAGAAACAAATTGGAGGGAATCGTTGGCTATTTTAGGTGAATCAACAAAAAGTGTGTTAAATATATTACCTACAGCCAGAAGAGTTCCATACTTCCATCCCTATCATCAAAAAGGACCAAAACGAGAAAATAATGATGGAATATCAATCATGTGCACCATATGATCTCCCACTCTACCATTCAATCCCGAAGTTGTGAAGATCACAGTAAATCTTTCACATAAACATTGGAGCATTTTTTAATAGAAGAAAGATTATATTACTTTCTTAGTTCCTCACAGAACCGTGATCGATAATGCTGGAAGCTAATGCCTGTTTAACTTTGAAGGCTAAATTGACCAACCTTTATACAAAAGAGAAGTAGAATCTGATTCTGTACTTCTCCAATGGATACAGTTGATGTCAATTAATTGAACTTGAAGCAGAAACTGATTTCACTTGGATTGATTAGTTGCTTGTGTATGTTTCAGAGCGTGACTCCTCATTTATCCTTGGGTGGTGAAGTATTTTGGGCTGGTCAACACCGGAAGTCTGGCATTGGCTATGCTGCACGTTACAACACTGACAAAATGGTATATTTTACTAGTTTCTTGTTCTAGGACATGCTTAAGTTGCTTTCGTAGTCACATTGTATTTGATGTATCTGTGTCTTCTAGTGATCATAATAGTGAATCTTAATCTATAACAAATAGCATTGTTTATGTTTCATGCATGAAATTAAATGCTGATGATGTTATATCCATCTGTGAGAGAAAAATAAAATGTAATCTCAGGATTTTGTCTACAGTCTACCTATCTGTAAAACTGTGTCAGTTTTGTGCATGGCTATTAATATCAAAATTACAGCTTGTACTTTTGTAATTAGAAAATGTGTTTCTGTATTTCGTCTTTATCCATGTAAGTGGTTGTAGCTTAATGTAATAATTGCCTGATTTGAGAGGAGTTTCTTGTGTTTCATATGAAAACTGAATACTGTACAAGTCACATAATGTATTTATTTAATTTGATCTAATATACTTTACGGAAAAAGAAACTTGACCAAAGTCTTTTGTCCTGTGAAAAATAAATTGAAGCTACCTTATATTGGTGAATTGAACAAGTAGAAGGATTAAACTTGTATGCTGCCTGAGCCAGCTAATGATTTGCCATATATTACAAGAGAACTAATGCTTTGCTTGCTAAAATGGTAACGTTGGACTGGGTCGAATAACTGTATTGCTTCTTTTCTTTTCCTTGTTCAACAACCTATGAGGAGAGAGAGAAAAAAGGTCTGGTTACTTTTTCAATGTTAATCCATCTATGTATGAGTTAAAAGCTAATTAGTAATTACTGACTATGATTTATTATGCAGGTTGCAACTGGACAAGTTGCTAGCACTGGAATGGTTGCTCTAGGCTATGTTCAAAAAGTATCTGAGAAGGTAAAGCTAGTCTCTAGTTCATGACATACGCTCTAATTTTGGTATATCCCACAAATTAATGTGTGTTCTTGCTCTTGATGATTTTTAAAATTTTAGATTTCTCTAGCATCAGATTTTATGTACAACTATATGTCAAGGGATGTCACAGCCAGCTTTGGTTATGATTGCATCCTTCGCCAGGTAAACTCTGTTCGAATTAATTTGAAGTTTTTTTTTATCCTCAGTGGAAGTCTTGCTTTAAATGTTTATGAATACATCTTAAATCTTTCAATGAAAGCAGCAGAGCATGATGGAAAGGTTCACGCTTAAGTCATTTTTAAATTGGTGGTTTTTTTTAACCGTGATTTTTTAGTAGCTCTAAGAAACATTGATTTATTTATCGATTCAAGGCAGAAAACTTCTTAGTTATAAAATGCTATTGTAGTGCATGTTTAAGTTAACTTCTGTTCCTCGTAAACCTATATGCTCAAGGTAAAACATTTGAATTCTTGACATATAATCTTTTAAATATTTCATTTTGGTCATTGATTGTGTCTTTACCATAAGAGTGTCTGTAACTGCTCACCTTGTATTAGGATTATTAGCAAAACTCCCAGCCTCAACAAAGCTGTAATTTTGTCTCAATTGTACAAATATTAGACTAGGAACACCCAAAATCGAATATAAAGCTGAATTGTCCAGACTTCTACTTAAGTCATTTCGGTCCATGTTGACCAGTGTTGGCCCGGTTTTACTTGGTTTTGATTTCGGAAGTTTGGTTTGAGTACTTAAACACGATTTGGATTAAGTTTGGATGTTGAGTTTTGTGGATATTGAAAATATGAGATACAATTTGAATCGGGTTTCGAATGTTTTGAGTTTGGGGAAAAGGTAGGTATTGGGTGTCGACTCAATGACTTTTAAGGTGAAAAATAGGTGGTAGATGTCGAATCAATGACTATTAAAGGAGAAAAAATAGGTGTTAGGTGTCAAATCAATGATAGAAATAGGATGAGAATTTTATTAGGTTTGGGCAGATGGGTCGGGTTTTTGGGCCATTTCTGGAGTGAGTCTCGATGCGTATCTATTTTGGCCCGCCTCCGTGGGGCGAGACCTGTGCCAAAACATAGCTGTAAGGGCCCTTGGTGTGTGCATGAGGAAAGACTCAAATCTCATTATCCAAGTAATGTAGATTTCTATTTCCACATCTCACTTGTTGTGTATGACATTTTTGCTGATAAAATTGAAACAGAGACAGGAAAAAATACATGCTAGCTTTTTTTCTCTATTTGGAATCTGAAATTTCAAGAACCTCTTCTTTGATATAAACTGATTTTAACTCATTTCGTGGACGTTAATTAAACTATTGTTTCACCCTCCCTATATCTACACATTTCTTAAACTAAAATCACACTTATGTCATCTAATTTACGTTTCTGGTCTCCCTGGCAGTGCCGTTTAAGAGGCAAGATTGATTCTAATGGCGTCGTGTCTGCTTTCCTAGAAGAGCGACTTAACATGGGTCTTAATTTCCTTCTTTCTGCTGAGGTAAATATTTGCAGGGTTAATTGACACTCTTTTTGGTTTCTTTATATCTTTTCAACTAACAATCTTTTTTTTCTCATCGCATTCAACAATTTATTATATATTGCAGATAGATCACAAAAAGAAAGATTACAAATTCGGATTTGGCTTGACAGTCGGAGAATAGGATACAAAAACTATATGTTTCAAGTTTGAGCCTAAGCTGATTGTTGCGAATATCAGCAGGCGGAGGGAGGGTATGATTTGATCCCCCTCGATAAAAATCGGTTTGTAGTTGTCGTTGAGTGACAATATTTATTGGCAGCAACAATAGTTGCACGACATAATTGGAATCACTGGTAGTTGATTTTGCAGGATGTGAGACCGTAGATTTTATTTATTGCTATAATTTTTTTTGGTATAATGGATAAAGAGACGTTTGTTGATCTTACTAATTGTGTGGTTGCTTCAATAAAGCCATGATCACATGTATTCTCTTGCTGTTGAAAATGAAGGATAGAAAGGAAAATATGAATTGGCAATTCCTAAAGCATTAAAAGCATAACATATGAAAGAACATCATTTTCCAGTAGTAAAAGAATATCTAGTTGGGAATAAATATCTATCTAGTAATATTTGACTAGACAAGAATAATGTTGACAAATAAAGTAGTTTATGGTATCTATCTAGTAATATCAGTTTGTTCAATTTTCATAATTTGCTTTTAATGATGATCTATTATATTTTCCCATTGCTGGAACTTTAAAATCTTTCAATAATAGACGACTATGTCAAAATAATTTACAGTCAGATTTTGATGGAAAATAGCATCATGTGGGATTGATTTTATTCTTAAACTACATCATCAAAGGAGTTGAAATGGAGAAAAATACTCTACCTATCAAATTTGTATTTTTTGATGGTGATTGATTGGATACCCAAGGACCTACTACAAGTTGACAAAATGATTATATATTTATTGAAATGGATGCTTTAGCATTTATTTAATTTAATTTTTTTGTCTAGTGTTTAATTATTGATTTTGCCGAGGTATGTAATGTGGAGTGGATATGTTTCGAGTGGAAGATGACTCATTCCAAACTGGTGCACCTAAAATCTTGTCCCCCTTATCCATTATTATACGAATCTTATCCCATCACAACTTAAAATAATATACTACCTACTCCATATTCAGTTCTCTTTCTTTATTCCCTTATATATAGGAATATAAAAAATAATATTCATCGAAAGCTTCAATTATTTGACTCAATCGCACCCCCATTCAATAATTTTTTCTATTGTTATGCTTAATCAATTAATTTAAATAAAACTTCGAAATACTAATATAATTAATTTTTCAATAATAATTTGAAGGTATTAAATGAGCAATGTATATAATATTAATATTCACATATGATAAATTAATTAAAAATTAAAACGGTTTACTCTGCGTTGTAACCTTTTTTATATTGGAGTATTTGGACCATCTATTATATTTTTTCTTGTATAATTTATGACTAATGATTTTATAATATAATCACACAATCAATATATATTATTTATCTTATTAAAATAGTTTTTCTAAAGAGGCCGCAGTCCGTGGATTTTCTTCTAATTTTTAGTACTAGTTGTTTGATAATTACTTTTCTTTATAATTTGATTGTCCCTAAATAGATATGTGATTTAATGATATTAATGTAATATAATATAATTTATACTTTAAAAAAATTAAAACGGTTTGATATAGTGGTCTGGTAAATGCCATAGATAAAGACATATGGTTTTATATTTTAACTTGAAAAAGAACAATATTTTTAGTTGATATTGTTATATGTAAATTTGTAGAAACCGTCCCAAATTAATTGTCGATTTGGTTCTTGTCCCTAGCTATCTCACCTCACAAATTTTATCCCGTAATTTAATATTTCGTATGAACCCTCGTTATATTTTTACAGGAAGTATTGTTAAGTGTCATGTTGGCGTTGGATAAATAGTTAAAAAATGTGGACTTCACCCCAAACTAATTGTTGATTTTGGTTTTCATCCAAGCTATATAACATAACCGAATTTCGTCTTATAAATTAATATATTTTCTGAATTCATCCCGTAATTTCTCAATTTTTCCTTTTTTGTACAAAATTGAATGAGGGAATGATTAGATGAAATGCATGAATAACAGCACGGATCAAAAGTGCTATTTTTTAAAGCGCGGGAACTAAGAGTATGAACAATCTTATAAGATTAAAATACAACTTAACCGAGTTTACGTTTTCACGGTTTAACCATTAAACATAGAAAATAAGTATTCATTTTTTTTTTAATAATATAAATGTAGAAAATAAGTATTAATATTCGATATTTGGACTATATAATGAATTATAGCTAAAAGTCTATGTAGGGCTATAATTTGGCTGGTTAATTAAAAGCCAGAGACCAGGTTTTCTTTGGTAAATAATTAACATGACCCAATTGATTGTAACCCCATATATCAATATCATATACATAAAAATTATATAACTAAGCTGTTAAAACAAATTTCCCTATAGCCTAAAAATGACGTGACAATATAGTATGATTAAATTGAGATCATCCTACTTATCAAAAAAAAAAAAAATTGAGATCATCCTCATTTAATAATTTTACATAAATGATTTGTCGACGTAAATGCTGCTCTCATTTATTTTACTTCTCAAATTATATGATTTGATGAAAGAAAAAATAATAAGTAAAGTTTGGATTTTTGCTTCCCCAAAATCAATTACTACTAATTATGAATCAATATAAAAATCCAGGAACTTCTTCTATATCTGACAGGTGGCCTAAACGACAAAGTATCTATAGGTCTGTGGTTCTTTTATAATGAGGTGTACAGTGTACTGTTATGGGAGAACTATTTTTATCTTTGATAAGTAACTCAAAATTCTTGTGACCCTTTACTTCAATTTCTCTCTTTGAAGAGATTGAACTCCAAATCTTGAAAATTCTCACTTTTAGGTATGCTGAAAATCTCTGTTCAGATCTTTAACAGGTCTTCTTATTTGTGTATATTGTGATATATGTAATGGGTTAAAGGGTTTCGGAAATTCTTGAACTTTAATCTGTGTTTTAATCCAAATCTTTCTTACGTGTGTATAATTCAAGAAAATCTTGGTTACATATTTTTTACAAGGATCTTATGAATTGGATTAGTTATAATTATTTGGTAAATTTTGATATTAGATATTGTTCATGGAAAAGTGGATAAAAAGTAGTAGATATTAGAAATTCCTTATTTAAAGTTTAGACTTTACGTGAAAGATGTATGTTTTCTTGGTCACAACCAATTTTTCTTTGCTATGTGGTGAATGAATCAACTCGAGGAATGCCATATAATAAACCTCACATAGATATCCATATTACCGATGTGGGATCCAAGATCCATATCCTGCACTAGGACCATAATCCAAAGTTTCTATCATTTAAGCTATCTTTGTAATGATTTTGAAAACTACACCTAGGATTCTCCAAATTGATGGATCTATCTTTGCTGTTCTTTCTGCCCTATAAAGTTTTGGATCTTAACCTATTGGTTTGCTCCTTTCAAGCAAAATAATTTGCTATTGATTTGTTGTGGTTAGTGACTGTAAGGCAAGGGACTGGTCTTTTTGCTATATAGCCCTCTGAAAATTGGCATAAACTTCGAATTTTCTTTGCTCGATTTTGACCTCTTATTTTATCTTAGGCACAATGCAAGGTGGAATTCAAGCAATCTTCTCGCACGGAAACGTGCTAAAAAATGCAGTTCTTCGCCATGTGAGAGTGCTGTCTCCAGCTACACGGTCTCTTATGTTCACACGCCACGAATCAACCTCGGCTGCTCGTATTGAAGAACATGGATTTGAGAGCACCACAATTTCTGATGTTCTATCAGCCAAAGGGAAAAGTGCTGACGGGTCCTGGCTTTGGTGCACAACTGAAGACACCGTGTATGAAGCGGTCAAATCGGTAGATATCTTCACTATTTTTTTTTTTCAAAAATAAATTTTCATATTGGTTTTTCGAATTGGTTTATATTTTGCTTTGCTCGATTAAGAAATATTTTCACTGCAGATGACACAGCACAATGTGGGAGCTCTGGTGGTCGTTAAACCTGGGGAGCAAAAGTCGGTTGCTGGAATTATCACAGAAAGAGGTATATATATAATATATCACTTTTGTAGTGTTCCCCAAAAAAATTGTTTGTTTTTTAATTATTTCTTAAATCCATGTTAATCTCGTTAAGTTGATGCCGTTAATTCTTGATTTAGCTTGACATCAAGGTTCACATGCATGACTAGCTCATCCACGTAGACAAGTTAGGTGATTGCCCAGCGTATCAATTCTAGAAAGGCTCCAAATTTTATATATATGAGAGTATTCTAGTATTTTTAACAAGTTACATGTAATTTATTTGTTTCATAGACATATGCTAGCACATTTTTTTGCATATTATGCTAAATTTGTGGGTCCTCTTTTGCTGCGTAGTTGTAGAAGTACTTTAGTATATCCTTACCAATGATCTTGATAAACCAAAAGTTACACTCTTTTAGTGAGTTAGTGTGCATTTGTTGTAGACTCATGCATTTGTTAATCAAAATTAAGATTCATGAAAACATATTTGTCAATATCTATGTAGCAAGATGGATTACGTGTCTTTTTTTTTAGAGAAAGGATTAAATGTCATTTTGTCTATAGGAAAAATATATGTAAAAATAGCTTAAAGACCAGATCACTATATTTATTTACGAATCGAATCTGGCAATTATAAGTTTGTATCGTGTGCCAAACATCTAATGATATTTTTTAAAATGTTGATCCAGATTATCTGAGGAAAATGATTGTACAGGGAAGGTCATCCAAATCAACAAAAGTTGGGGACATTATGACCGAAGAGGTACATATATTACACATATCTTTCTTTTCCAAATTCGTAAAAAAGTTCCATTACGAAAGATTTTACTGCAAAAAATATTATTCGTGGCTATAATCAAATTATACTCAACTGTGATTTTGAACTCTTGCAGAACAAGCTTATTACAGTAAAGCCAGACACTAAAGTTTTGATGGCAATGCAATTGATGACAGGTATTTCTTTCGCTTCACTTGTCCACAGAATCAAAGTGTAGTCATTGAAATAAGCAACCGGTTTTTTTATATTTTTATTTGGCAGATAATCGTATTAGGCACATTCCGGTAGTAGACGAAAGCGGAATGATTGGAATGGTGTCGATTGGAGATGTGGTTCGCGCTGTGGTCGCCGAACATCGGGATGAGTTAACTCGCTTGAATGATTTCATTCAAGGAGGATATTAAATGATGATGATGATAAATACTTTGCTGTTTGCAATCCTGAGAATTTCTGTAAATATTTGTGCTGTATGCATCTACTTGAATGATTGAGATGTTTTTAAGCTTCAAGATCTCCAAGCATCTGAACTGAGATTCATAATAATATGTACTCTGAAGCTAGTTTTCCATTTGCATTTGTTGTTTGTTGATCAAACTATATCAAAATTAAGGTTGTGTTTTTATTTTCTTGAGTTTGAAAAGAAGCTAATTTGATACCGCGAATAACCAGAACCCAATTGTGTTGAGCTGCTGAGTACAATTAGATCTTCCCACCTAAGCAATGTGTTGGTCAAGTCGAATAAGCTAATGTATGGATAATTTTATTCAAATGTTAATCTATTCATTTATAAATATACTTAATTAAATTAAGATGAGCAAGTTTTATTTAAATCCAACAAATTTATTATTTTTCAATTTATTCACCAAACATGAGGCAACTATTAAACCTTGAAAAGTATCGAATTTGAATCAAACCTTGAAAAGTATAAAACAACAAATGTCTTTAAAGCTTGATTTCTTAATGGACCGAACTGACAAATAAAATCAAGAATCTCTGTACTGTATGAAGTGTGGAAATTAGCAGATTCTTGAAGTATAGACCACTCTATAAACTACATTCATAAAATCTCAAAATATTTCACTCAATATCAAGCACCATTAAAACCCATAAAAGAAACTACCAGCATTGATGAAGGACAGTACACAGAAGCACATATTTTACGAGGACCAAAACTACAAATTCGACGGGAGAAAAAGCCGAACCAAGACATGATGTCTAATAACTTAAAAGCAATGCCAGCTATAGATCTAGTTAAGATTCATCAAATTCCTCTAAGATTTGGTTGCTTTCTGTTTGGCCTTCTCTATAAGAGGTCTCAACTGCTTCTTTTCAGCAAGAACCTTCAAAAAGTTGAACAAAAACGGTATATAATTATGCTTCCTGCGTATATTTTCCGTTCTCCATTTCTTGAACTTCTCTTCCTCCATCAATATCTTTTCAGTAGCAGCTTCAATCCCAGCATTTATTTCTGAAAGTGTTCGATTCAACACTTCCACATTGCTACCATCCACAATTCTTTCCGACTGCATAGCCGCAAGTTGCTGTAGAACTCGTTCCCTCTTCCTTTGTAGTTCTTTAAGCTCAGCCGTATACATCTCTTTCCTGTTCTTTATTATTGCCAAAAGATTAAATCTTATTTCATTTCCGGAATACCTTTCAATTCTTTCTTGAATTACGGGTTGTACCATGCGTAACCATTCCATATCGCCTTGTTCATTAGGACATGGGCCGAGGCTTATGGGACCCTCCTTTAGTCCATCGAGCTCGTATAGTATACCGTCTACGGGTATATAGCTTATGAAGTGATATACATCGTCGTCTTTTCCGGCAGCTTTCTGCTCTTCAGGTACAAAGGGTTCAGGTCTTGCAAAACTATTGTGTGCTGCACGAATTGCATCACTGTTGTTGATAGCCAAACCTTTAAGCTCGGGTGGGAAGTTTTTGGTGAATTCTTTCAGTGCTGATAGCTCGGGGCCAATATCAATGTCGGGAGCGTTCATTAGAATGGACAGGATTGCTTGTGTTGCACATGCATTGTTGATTACCTACAATTAGCAAAAAAAGGGTAATATTGCGATTGAATAAAGCCTTAATTCATTATCTTTGAGAAAAACCTGGCTGGCAAAAAAAAGGTTTGGATTTGGATCCTTTATCACAAGACGGTCATCCTTTTCACCAGCATGCCATTTGAAGAGGAATATTAGTCCGTATACTGGCCTGTAATTAGAGACAAGAAAAAAATAAATTCCAGAGCTAAGAAAGAGAGCACATAAACTCAGAAAGAACAAAGGGTAAAAGAAAATTGTTAGATTTCACTTTACAACAGGTCTGACGTGGATTAATTGGTTTACCTTAGATTATTTAGAGAATCAAGATCCAACGAATACAATTCCTCAACCTGACATAGCAAAGGAACTAAGAACCTGATAATGTTCGTTGCTAACACAAATCATTAAGAAAACAACAAGGCAAGGAATGCTCAGACGTCAAGGATAACTTCAGTTAATGAATGCATACCTCTTATATATGAAGTATGAGTTGCAATTTCTTAAGTGTAGAATGTACAATCAAAGGCAAAATACATGACTAATATACTGTAGAAATTCTCCGAAGGGGGAAAAAACTATGTTAGGATTTAAGGACAAATACTGGTATTTTTCTGAATAAAAATCTTCAAATACTAAAGTCAAACTAGTTCATATATATATATATTAGAAAATATATTTATCTGACAATGGTCACACAGACAATAATGGAATGGATGAATTAGGTTACCAAGTTAAGCATTCTCAAATCCCAGAGTAACAAATTTGGGGTATACATTGTAGCCTTTCAAAAAAAAAAAAATTCCAACCACTTTTAACAATTTACTCATAGGACCAATTACGATAAATCACTCAATTACTTGAGTCCAAAAGTTACGGAGCTAGAGTTCATTATGCATCCTAATGAACAAGACATTCTCTAACATTCAACATGAAATAATTTCCATTGCACCAAGCACAAATGAATATATATCCACCAAGTACCTGAACGCCTTTAACTTGCATCTGCTGTATAAGTTCGGTGAAAACACCTGTAGTGCAAGAACAAGCTTAAAGGATGAATGCATAGTTCCGAACATCATTAATGAAAATGCACGCGTAAACCATATCTATATTGAAAGAGTGTGAACTTAAGAAGAAGAAAGAAAATTTATGATGGATAAAGAATTACAGAACATCATCACCCATAGAAATCTCTCAAGTTCGTTAGAGGTGATTTAACTTAGTAGTTAGCTGATACATGGGAGCCCATAAGCACGCCCATCCAATGGAATTTTCTTTGCGACAAAGAAGTAGTGCTCTAAAACCTCACCTGGGCTACAACACTTGTCCCAAATGTATATGTGATTCTCTCCTTGGCTACAAATTCTTATCTTAAAATTCATAAAACTGAATGGAAATAGTTTATAAATCATTATATATATTATTCGCCCATTTGTCCTTTGTCATTGTTCCTCGGTGGCCCTTTATTATTGTGAAGTACTAAAACTTATGAACTAACTTCAATAATATGTAAACAAGTAATATGCAGCACTGTGTTACATTTCGGTATTCCTGCTAAAAACTTTTTTCCCATAGAAATAATTTAATATCAAGAAACAGGAAAATAAAATAAAAAATACTTCGAAGTTATATTACCAAAGGAGAAACATACCAGGATCCGATTCAATAGTGCACCAAGACATTGTTGTCAAGTCCAAACACTGAACCATTGTGGAGAAAACAAATTAGGCATCAGAAATAGCACAGTAATTTTTTCCATAAAAGCATATAGACCAAACTATCCAATAACTAAACACAAAATTGGAAAGCTTAAAGTAAAAAAAGAAACAATATTGCTATAAGTCAGCTCAGCTGTACATATTCCATGATGTAATTTGCAATTCATTCGAATAAAAGCCGATTTCAGAAAATTGATATAATTTTGCGTACCTAAAAAATTCCGAAAGGGCGGCGGAAACTGGCGGTGGCTCGGCGGAGAATTATACGGTCGGTGTTGGGGTTGGGAGTTGGTAGTGTGATGATATATGGAGGGATTTTCAATTTTGCCAAAGGGATTTTTCCCTTTTTAAAAAAAAAAATGAAAAATGTTTAAAACATTTAACACAATTAAATTATTGCAATTTGCCCCCTCACATTTTATTAAGTTTTAACAAAAACCCCAACCTAAACTCCAAATTTAAAATTTACTCCCTAAACTCTTAACAAATAAAACAAAAAAAAACACACACTCACACACACACAACAAACGCAGGCAGGAGAGAAAAGGTAGGAGAGAAAGAAAAATCCCAACAAAATCCCTCTTTCAAATTGAAGTAAATTGAAGCAAATTGAAGCATGGAAAACGCACAAATTATCGATGATGACAGAAATCTACAACAATGGCCATTTGTGGTAAGATTTTTGGTGTTATTTTCGCAAATTTCCGCGTATTTGCGTGCGTCTGTTCTTGGCGTGTGGCGTGTGGGATTTCCACACGCCACACGCCAAGAACAATAGGTTTAGGGTTCTTGGCGAGTGGGTTAGCTACACGCCACTCGCTATGGTTCTTGGCGAGTGGGTTATCTACACGCCACTCGCTATGGTTCTTGGCGAGTGGGTTAGCTACACGCCACACGTTAATAGTATGCATATTTTACATTGGTGGCGTGTGGCGTGTGGAACTCTCACACGCCACACGCCAAGCGTAAATGCCTGGCGTGTGGCTCTCCTCACACGCCACACGCCACACGCCAGACAGGCAGAAAACTTATCTTGCTTTTGTTGTTTGTTTTGTAGGGATACAAAACATTACCCACCTCGACCCTACGGAGAGAAATACTACCGCCCTTTCACTACAGTAATGTGATCGTAAAAGGAGAGGCAACCCAGCGTTGTGCGTGGAGCGAGATTAGCAGTATAGTAAGTTGCCTCAAACCTGTGCATTGGGATATTATAAATGCGTATCCCCAGATCGGGAGTTTTTTTTACTTAACCGGCATCGGCAAATTCAAGGCGTCGGTGTTGCACGCAATGTACCTTCGAGTATGCACACGCGTGCAAAATCAAAGTAATTACGAACACTGGTTTTTGGTAAATGGAAAGCCAGTTAGGTTCGGGATCGAGGAGTTTGCCCTCGTATCAGGGATGCGATTTGGGGCAGTGAGTGAGGATGACAAAGAAAGAATCGAGGAACAGGGTCAGTTGAAGGAGCAATACTTTCCGGGCTGGGGGCGGTCTGTGGTTTCTGTTGCTGCTCTGAAAACGAGTATCATGGACTTGTTGTCTCGGCGTAGGTCGAATCCCGAGGACGTATGCAAGTTGATATACGCGTGGGTGATATCGTCCGTGTTGATGCCAAGTAGGCCCATAAAACATGTTGAAAACAAAACATTCGCGGTAAGTAAACTTAATTTTAATTTTTATTATTTCGTTAAAGTTTTTAAAATAACAATTCTGATTTAAATTTGTATATATTGAAGATATGTGACGATCTCGCGATGTGCGAGAGATATCCGTGGGGAGATAAGATATGGAGAGCGACTTTTTTTGATATTGTAAAAAATTTGGGCACTGGCAATGAGGACGTCACTCTCCGTAAATGGAATGCATATGGCTTCCCGCACATTTTTCTGGTATGTTTGTAAAATCAATTGTTGATTTCCATGTTTTTTTTAGTTATTTTTTCGTAAATGTTGGATGTTTTGACTAATGTTTTGAATGTGAACAGTTTTGGATGGTGGAAGCCATTGAAGGCATGGCCGATGCGGCCAATTTTGTTGCAAGGGTCGGCCCAACTGTTCCGAGATATCCGCGAATGTTACGTTGGGATTTCAGGAACCCTAATCCCAGCGCTGATGATATGGACGAGTTCTTTCGGAATGTTCATGTATGTTAATCGTTTTTATTAATAATTTTTTTCCGACATATCACTTGAAAAATTTATTATAAATAACTTGTATATATTTATTTTTTCAGGCTGTGATCCCACGGCTAATGCCGGATAGCTCGGAGTTGGAGACGGGGTCTTACCAATCAACTATATTGGTACGACGTGCCACTCGTGGTAGCCGCCTTCCATGTTATAAACAATTAAGTTTATTTTTGACACGGCAGTATGTGGTTATTCGGGATGATGAGGGAGTTCCCGAATTCCCCAACCGGCCATCCGCCCGAGCTGATTCTGCTCCAGCAGAAGGTGCTCCTGCTCCAGCAGAAGGTGCTCCTGCTCCAGCAGAAGGTGCTCCTGCTTCTAGTCATGTGCCTCGACGTCAGAAGCGTTTGCGAATAAGCCAAGATGGTGCCTCTACTTCTCAAGATCAACCATCATCTTCTGGATTACCTGCTTGGGCACTTGCATTGGATGAGAGAGTTGTTTCATTGGATGAGAGAGTTGTTGGAATGGAGGAGAGAGTTCTTGGTCGGATTGGCGAGGTCGAAAATAAATTTATTGGGCAGCTCAACCATCTGACAGCAACGATGGAGAACCTCAGTCGAATGCTAATGGGCGACAATGAAGGGGGCCATGATAAAGAAGGCGACGATGAAGGGGGCGACAACAATGATGCTGGCGATGCTGGTGATGCTGATAATGCTGGTGATGCTGATAATGCTGATGATAATGATGATGATCAGGTTTAGTTGTTGTATTGAATTTTATTTTTGTTTGTGGATTTTTTTTAGAGATATTATTGGAATTTATTTAAAGGATTATTGAATTTTATCTAAATTGTTTTTAGACTATTTTATTTATTAGATTGGTTTTGGAGTTGTGTTCATCTAAATGGTAGTTCACCTATGCATTCACAGGGTAATAATGCCGAAGAACCAAGGCAAGAAAGAAGAGTACAGAGGATAAGAAATCCTAGTAGGCTTATTACATCTCCTTTTACCGCTAATATTCGGAAAAAAAAAATCCACTAAGTAATTAATTTATTTTTATTTTTTTTGTAATATTTAATTCGGTTAGGGACCATTTGTATATAATTTTTTATAAATTTTGGGGGTAAAAATGTAATTTTTGAGAAGTTAGGGACCAAAGTGCAATTTCGTGTTAAATGCAAGCTCTAGTGAGTGAACATTTTAATTTTGTGCATCCAATGTTACTGAATCGAAACTATTAATTTTTTATAAATTTAGGGGGTGAGAAGTGTAATTTTTGAGAAGTTAGGGACCAAAGTGCAATTTCGTGTTAAATGCAAGCTCTAGTGAGTGAACATTTTAATTTTGTGCATCCAATGTTACTGAATCGAAATTATTAATTTTTTATAAATTTTGGGGGTGAGAAGTGTAATTTTTGAGAAGTTAGGGACCAAAGTGCAATTTCGTGTTAATTCTTCTCTCTAGTGAGTGAACATTTTAATTTTGTGCATCCAATGTTACTGAATCGAAACTATTAATTTTTTATAAATTTTGGGGGTAAAAATGTAATTTTTGAGAAGTTAGGGACCAAAGTGCAATTTCGTGTTAAATGCAAGCTCTAGTGAGTGAACATTTTAATTTTGTGCATCCAATGTTACTGAATCGAAACTATTAATTTTTTATAAATTTTGGGGGTGAGAAGTGTAATTTTTGAGAAGTTAGGGACCAAAGTGCAATTTCGTGTTAAATGCAAGCTCTAGTGAGTGAACATTTTAATTTTGTGCATCCAATGTTACTGAATCGAAACTATTAATTTTTTATAAATTTTGGGGGTAAAAATGTAATTTTTGAGAAGTTAGGGACCAAAGTGCAATTTCGTGTTAAATGCAAGCTCTAGTGAGTGAACATTTTAATTTTGTGCATCCAATGTTACTGAATCGAAACTATTAATTTTTTATAAATTTTGGGGGTGAGAAGTGTAATTTTTGAGAAGTTAGGGACCAAAGTGCAATTTCGTGTTAATTCTTCTCTCTAGTGAGTGAACATTTTAATTTTGTGCATCCAATGTTACTGAATCGAAACTATTAATTTTTTATAAATTTTGGGGGTAAAAATGTAATTTTTGAGAAGTTAGGGACCAAAGTGCAATTTCGTGTTAAATGCAAGCTCTAGTGAGTGAACATTTTAATTTTGTGCATCCAATGTTACTGAATCGAAACTATTAATTTTTTATAAATTTTGGGGGTAAAAATGTAATTTTTGAGAAGTTAGGGACCAAAGTGCAATTTCGTGTTAAATGCAAGCTCTAGTGAGTGAACATTTTAATTTTGTGCAAACATGGATTGAATTGCAATTATGAAGTAGAGTTGCAATTTAATCCATAAAACTGTATTTTTTGAGAAGTTAGGGACCAAAGTGCAAATTAATTGTGTAAAAATGAGTTAAGAGTTTAAAAAGTTGTTCATGGCAGCTGGCGTGTAGCGTGTGGCGTGTGGCACAACCACACGCCATTTCTTTGTACATGGCGTGTGGCGTGTGTAAAGTACACACGCCACACGCCATGTACAAAGAAATGGCGTGTGGTTGTGCCACACGCCACACGCTACACGCCGTAATTTTACAAAAACTTGTAACTTTAAATATTAATGTACGAAGTTATGATTTACGGAGGACATAATGTTCCTATAAGTGTTACTTCTCCATTTGGTTGATAAATTGACAAAAACTTATAAAATTGATCAATATGTACGAAGTTATGATTTACGGAGGACATAATGTTCCTATAAGTGTTACTTCTCCATTTGGTTGATAAATTGACAAAAACTTATAAAATTGATCAATATGTACGAAGTTATGATTTACGGAGGACATAATGTTCCTATAAGTGTTACTTCTCCATTTGGTTGATAAATTGACAAAAACTTATAAAATTGATCAATATGTACGAAGTTATGATTTACGGAGGACATAATGTTCCTATAAGTGTTACTTCTCCATTTGGTTGATAAATTGACAAAAACTTATAAAATTGATCAATATGTACGAAGTTATGATTTACGGAGGACATAATGTTCCTATAAGTGTTTAGGGTTAGGGTTTAGGGTTTAGGGTTTAGGGTTAGGGTTTAGGGTTTAGGGTTTAGGGTTTTTCCCCATTTGCGCCATAAAGTTTGGTTCTTACGAACTTGCATTTAACATTTTGCAGTTTGATCCCTACGAACTCATAATTAACTCAAAATTGCAGTTTGGTCCCTGACTTTTCAAAAATTACAATTTTACCCCCAAAATTTATAAAACATTCATAATTGCAATTCAATCCATAATTTGCTCAAAATTAAAATGTTCACTCAATTCGAATTGCATAGAACGAAAAATTGCAGTTTGGTCCCTAACTTTTCAAAAATTACAATTTTACCCCCATAATTGCAATTCAATCCATAATTTGCACAAAATTAAATTGTTCACTCACTACGAACTTGCATTTAACAACTATTTGTAGTTTGGTCCCTAACTTTTAAAAAATTACAAATTTACCCCCAAATTTTATAAAAAAATTCATAATTGCAATTCAATCCATAATTCGGATAAAATTGAAATGTTCACTTAATTCGAATTTGCATTTAACACATATTTGCAGTTTGGTCCCTGACTTTTCAAAAATTACAATTTTACCCCCAAAACTTATAAAAAAATTCATAATTGCAATTCAATCCATAATTTGCATAGAACACGAAATTTCATAAAACATCCATTACATCAAACGTTGTTCAATAAACATCAAATACAACTTACAAATTCACTAAACATCTAAGATTCACTTTCGTGGTTGCCCGAACTTTGGCCGCGTTGGGGACATCTACTGGCGTTGTGATCGGTATTTCCGCAAATTCCGCACTTGTATTTTTTCTTCGATTTTTCAAGGCATGATAAATGTCGTGTCTTTTTAGGCCTTCCACGGGTTATTTCTTCGGTTGGAGGTAGCACTACTCTCGCCATAACATGATCCGGAATGTTAATCCATTGGTCTTTCGATGGAACGGGTTGTATGAGCTCAAAGTATGCTTGACGCATATTATCGATCGAGTAGTATTCGCTAACAAGCTCCAACACATATGCCCCACTATCTACTGGTCGTTTGCCCATGGCAGCTGCAATTGCGTGCTCACACGGTATTTGCTCAACCTGAAAGACGCCACATGAACAAGTTCTTCCAGCTAAATCCACAATTCCATTCCAGTCGGTAGATTCCACTCTCCATATATCTTGCCCTATTTCAAATTTGCGCCACCGATACGCCTTTTCGTATCGCTCATTTATCAACTTATTCTTCGATGGGATCAATACACCCGACCGGGACCATCGATCAGCCTCAGCACGACGCTCTCCAAACCACTTTGACATCAAATTAACAACAAATTCGAGAAAGTAACATATGGGAAAATCTTTGACATTTTTGATACGACTATTAAGGACCTCAACATGGTTAGACGTCTTTATCTCATATCTGTTCACGCGATGGTGGATTCTCGCCCATTTCTGAAACGTTACCTCGTTTTGTAGCCAATCTGCACATCTCGGGTTCTGGGTTTTCAAGACACCCCAATATTTTTCAAACTTACTCTCGCTGTACGCATAAGCAGCTTTGTAAAAGGACTCGACTATCGTATCTTTCTCTTTCCCTTTCCCAAACCTTTTCGTCAAGTTGCCTTTGAGGTGAAAGTAACATGCCCCATGTTCAGCTAAAGGGTAAACTTCTTTTACCGCTTTAGTAAGACCCTTGCCCCTGTCTGATACAATAACCAGATCGGCTCTGTCTGGTACACCCACTTTCAAGCCCTCGAGAAAATAAGTCCAACATGCCGCATCCTCGCTGCCATTAGCTACCCCCCATGCAATTGGATAACAACGATTTTCACCGTCCGTCTCAGTTGCAATTAGAACGGTTCCTTTATATCTATGCCCCATAAATGTTGCATCAATTACAATTACATTTCTTAGGAACTGGAATCCTCGAGTAGCAGCTCCGAAAGACATGAAGAAATACATAAACTGGTTTTCGGAGTTCGTATGGATGCGAGTGAGCGTACCAGGATTGTTTTGCTTAATCATGTAAGCAAAGGAGGGTAGATTGGCAAAGTTTTCTTCAAATGTACCCATAATGTCAGCTTGAGCAATTTGTTTCCCCCTCCAAGCTGTCATATAGCTAATGTTAACACCAGCTTCGGCTTGCATGAAGTTTATCAGTGCATTTGGTGTTGGGACTTCATTGGGGTTGATATATAACCCCTTTGTCCGTAAACCAACCATCCGACTTGTTGCTTGTCTATGACGGGCACCTCTATTTGCTATCCCACAAGTGTGAACGTTTGTATATGTTCGAATAACAAATTATGGGGTCTCTGCTTCCTTAGTTGCATATATACGCCATGGACAACCAGGAGTCGTACACCTAGCTATCCTCCTCTTTGTGTCAGACTTACCTGTAAGTTCCCATTTTTTATCTACAGCAACTCTACAAAGTTCATCCCTGAACTCTTCACTGTTTGGCCACCGCTGACCAACTATCCATCCCGTTTCATCACTCCTCCCCTGAGAATAATCTATTTCAACCGAATCAGCGTTATCAAAGCCTTCGTGACTAGGTGGTTCGTAACCACCACCACCAACATCACCATCACCATAACCATCACCACCATCGACATCACCATAACCACCACCACCACCACCACCACCCACATCACCACCAACATGACCATCTACATCGTCACCCACATCGCCACCCACATCACCACACTCGTTGTCAACGTTACAGTGTTCACCATTTACATCAGCACCACCATAATCATCTCCGCC